>CAKKXW010000001.1:88415014-88535785 GCA_920937365.1 Sphaerophoria rueppellii
GGGATGGGATGGGTTATTAATTTTAGTTATGTGGGTGAGGGTTATGGGAGGAGAGGTGTGGAGGATGTTAGAGGAAGTTTTAGTGGTTTTGTGGGGGGTGTGTGGGGGTGGGGATGTGGGAGGGGAATGGTTATGGAAAAAAAAAAGAAATTTTTTTTAGGGTTTTGGTGGGAGTGGGGGGTAGGGAAGGAGGGTTGAATATGTGGTGTTGGTAATTGGATGTGTGGTGGGTTAGTTTGGAGTATGTATGTGATATTGTGGTTGAGATGTGTGGTGTGGGTGTTGGAGTGGGGTGTGGTGTGAAGTCGGAAGAGTTTGGTGGAGATGGGTTGGTTTATAAGGAGGATGGTGGGGATTTATTTGAGGTGGTTAATGATGGGGGTGGTGGGAATGAGGAGTGTGAGGAGGGGGGGGTGGGATGAAGAGTGTGAAGTGGATAGGAGGTGTGGAGGTGTAGGTTGGGTGGATTTATGAGGGTAAGTTGTTGGATGATGAAGGTATGGTGGTGGGGGGGTTTTTGATGGAGGGTGGGTTTTGCTTTTTTTATAGTTGGTTTCTGTTGAGTTATGTATAGGGAAATTTTGTTAGATGGATTTTGGATGAGGTTAGGACTGGAATTGGTTTTAGTGGTGTTGGTATGTTTATTTTGAGATTGATGGTAAGGGGTGGTGGTTGTAAACTTCTGGTGGCTGTATCATAAATAAAGTGCATAGTAAGGTGTTTGAGTTTCATTATTAGTGTATGTATGACTGTGAAAGTTGATATGAGCTGAAGATGTGCCTTATTGACAGTTTTGTGATCTGCTCAGAGGTTAAAAAAAAAAACGCAAAATGCCTCATCCCTCAACTCTCATGCTCTTTAAGGAGTATCTTTTTCCAATATAGAAGATCTGGACACTTTCACACAAACTTAACAGGTATGGACTTCCATACCTCAGAATATGAACAAAGAAAAACGCAACTACTTCTCCCCAAAGGTGTTAACCCCACAAACTCGGGGCCCAGCGAGGCCAAGCTCCGTTTGTGTGTTGACACCTACGAGGAGAACTGCTTGGAGTTTTAACGACATAATCTACGATCTCCGAGAGATTGACCTCGCAATGCCCTGAGTTTAAAACGAATATCTTCGGGTAGTTCTTGGTCCCCGGGTTTTATGGGGTATTGCATTCAAAAATTCTTCCAGTTTTAAGGAAACGACACGTCGCTCTCTTTTACCGGCATTTGCGACTTTGCCATGAAGTAATTCTCACTTCGCCATGAAGTAATGCCCGCTTTTCCAGTGATGCACATTAGTTTACCCTCGAGGGCAACTTTGGCCGTACTGTCAAGTGTCAAGTAAACAGATTTGTTCTTTATCCGTACAAATCGAATATGGGACTGTTCACCTCTGTCCTTCCAGGTCCTTGCAGTTTTCAAGAATTCAAGACCAATTTTTGCATACACTTGCTCTCAAACCCAACCCTTCTTTCAAGGTACTTTATTGCAATAGCCTGTAATTATCAGGATCTTTCAACATGCACTCACCATTTGCTGAAAATGGACCAATAAACCCGTGCTAATGAGTTTAAATCGCTTAAATGACCACCAAGCGAATTGTTGCAGGTATCGATTCTTTTGAGGTAATTTTTTGACCACTTTTTGACACATATTGGCGGTATCTCCAGCCATAACTTGACGAATGTTGGTTTTTAAGTGCTCAAGAGTTAAGTTTTCTGCATAAACACGGTCCTGAGCGTAGCTCCATAAAAAAAGTCCAGTGGTGTCAAATCGCATGATCTTCGTGGCCAGTTGGTATTTCCACGACGGAATACGCGCCTGTCCAAGCAATAAAGCCATATTCGCTCGAGTTGTGTGGCATGTGTCTCCGTCTTGTTGAAACCACATATTTAAGTCGGTTATCATAATATGACCATAACGCTCCGAATTGACAGTGACAGTCGTTCCATCGTCGTTTTCGAAGAAGTCACACCTCCGGACCAAATAACGCACTAAACAGTGACTTTTTTGTGGATGTAATGGCCTTTCTTCAATTACTTGAGGATTCTCAGAACCCCAAATACGACAATTTTGTTTTTTACATACCCACCGCGTGAGAAATGTACTTCGTTGCTAAAGAACATTTTGTTCGAAAAATCGCCGTCCACCGCCTATTGTTCAAGCACCCTTTCGACGTATCTGACGTTGTGATTGTTCAGCTGGCTTTAGTTGTTGTGTGAACTAAAGTTTACATGGCTGAAGGTGTGGATCCAAATGCAAAATACGCCATAATCTCCCGTAAGACAGTCCTAATGCCTGAGAACTACGAAGAATCGACACATTCGGGTCTTCGGCAACACTTTCACTTACAGCAATGATATTTTCAGTGCTACGAGCAAAACGGAGGGTGCACTAGCCTTACAATATCTGAAACCAATCCCTTCTCTTCGAATTTCTTCACAATTTTGCCAATTGCTTGTGTAGTTGGACGATTATATGTAAATGTAAACCATAATCTCCTCTCAAAGCATTATATGATAGTTAAACGATGCATTTCCGTAAATATCAAACTTTCAACTGAAAAACAAATTGGTTTAACAACTTAGTTTGACAGATGTGGAATTCCAGCCCTATACTTTTGAAAGTGCAAAATGGATCACCCAACCTTGGCCGCCGCACGCCGCTGCGTCTAGCTTTGAAGCGGTGATTGATTTGAGCGAGTTACTCGTTTTTCCTCGTGTCCAGGGAATGTTCAGTACATTTTTTTTTTAATTATCAGCACGCACTCAAGGGATTTCATTCCCTTTTGAGCGTTTGGGAAAATTGGATAGTCGGAGAGGGTTTAGAATAGGTGTCGGTTAAAATTGGTCTTGAATTCCTGAATATTGCAGTGACTGGGGAAGACAGAGCGTGGAAGAGAGTTCCACATCCGCGTAGTACGGCTAAAGAACGATTCTCTGAACATGACCGTACGACCGAAGTTGGGCTCGCTGCTGAACTGATGCGCATTCCTGGAGGCGCGAGTATTACTGTTGTATGTCTTCAGGGGAGGAATACAACTGGCTATTTCTCTAGAGCATATACCGTTGAAACAACGGTAGAAGAGGGTGAGGCATGAGACATTACATCGATGTTCGAGTGACGTAAAATTCCCTTTGATGGTATGGTCGTCATCATCTTAAATGCTCTGCTCTGTATTCTGTCCAAAAGACTTAAGTTCGTCACTGGACACCAGCCCAAACGTGGGAGTTTAACTCAAGCTTTGGACGTATATATTTTTTATAATGGTAGTCAGATCAGAAGGGGAGAAAAAATTCTTGCATCGTCTTAAAAATCCTAAACACCTTGCGGCATTTTTGGCGACATCGCATATGTGATCATTCCACAAGAGGTGGTCGGTGATGCAATACCGGGAATTTCGATGATCCTGAACTTTGCAGACAATTTGTCTGCTGAGGTTTGGACAGCCACCAGAGTCGCAAAACTCGTCCGATTTTGAAAAATTAAACGGCAATCGCTTTTCTTCACATCTAGGGGCGATATTTTTTAGTTTTTTTTTATTTGTCTTCACAAAAAAGTTATGGCAAAAAACGCAAAAAGCTTATTTATGGACCGATTTCGGAAGAAAAATACGGCAATCGATTTGTTTTAAAAGAATCTCTTATCCACATTTTTTTCAAATTTTTATTGACCTTAAGACAAGAAAAATATGACTAAAAGATTAAAATGGGATCCCTATAATTTTTAATTTCCTGATTAAATTTCTTTTTTTGCTTCGTGTGTATGTGTAATGTGTATCCTTTTTTCTTTACACTTATTCATTCTCTGAGACGAACTTGTTGCGTTTGGACACGAAAGAATATCGCCCCTAGATTTTGATGAAACGAAGCGATTGCCTTTCATTTCATGAAAATCGGTCCATTTTTACATTGGTGACGAAAGTCCAAAGTTTTTTAAGTTAATTTTTTTGGTGGTTTTTGCGTTTTTGGCCATAACTTTTTTGTTAAGACAAATAAAAAAAAAAAAATAAAAAATAAAAAAAAATTAAAAAAATAAAGCGATTGCCGTTCAATTTTTCAAAATCGGACGAGATTTGCGACTCTGGTGGCTGTCCAAACCTCAGCAGACAAATTGTCAGGATCATGAATTTCGAGATGTTCGGTTTCACTGATGCAAATGCCACTCATGACAGTGGCAAGGGGGGTATATTTCCTTATCTTAAATATTCCATTTGAAATTTAAACATTTTTTGAACACATGTTGTTTTATTTTTGAATAAATACTAACTTAAGTTAAATACTAACTTAATTTCAATATTAAGGCCGTGTGCGAATTGGATGAATTGTGGTTAAAAATGGATGAATTTTTAAGCACTACTGTCATATTTTAACCTGCTCCGCAGCTGGTCTAATTTTTAACACAATTTATTCAATGCGAAGTGTCAAAATTTAATCAAACGTCAAGTTTTAACCCATTTTTAACCCAATTCGCACACGGCCTAACTATTAAAATAATATTATAGCAGAACGCCATCGTTTTCTAATTGTATCACATCCCTTCATTTGTTTAAAAAATTAAATTTGTAACAACAAATTCGGCTTTCAACCTGGTTGTGAATTAAGAATGCATAGATTTTGCTGTTAAAAATATTCTTCGCATTTTTAACGTACATTTATTTGCATTTATTTTTCAATTTTTATTTTTACTGTAACTATCTGTAACTTGTTTTAAGTTAAAATTTAATAAATGTGTATCTAAGTAATCAATAATGTAGCGGTGCTATTTTGACCCTGTTTATACATAAATGTACGCGAATATTAAATTTTTCCTAAGAGAACAAAATCAATTTACACAATTTTTAATTCGTCATGTACCTTAAATTAAACTAAAAAAAAATAATTTAGATAATTTAAAATTTACTACCACGAATCTTCTTTTCGTAAAATCAATATATCTGTGTGTTAGAAGAAATATGCAAATCTAAGGGCAAGACTATAATATCACTTTGAATAGATAAAAAATTGTAGGTTACGTAAATATTATAAATATATAAGAAAAGCTTGAAACAAAAATATGTGTCAAATTTTTAAAGTTAAATAAAATATTAAAAACAATTTAAATTAAAATAATTGCATGCTTAAATTAACTTAATTTTTTTTTTTAAATATACAAATTGTATTGCAATAAATAAGAATAAAAAAACAAGAATATTGACTTTATATTGTTCGAAAACAATATATACAATTGTTCAATCAACTATACTTCGCAGTGATATGAATCTTGTACTACTTCTCGTGCAGAAAAAAAAAACGTTTATAGAAGAAAATAAATAATATTTAATAATAGAAAATCGAAAAATGTATTAGATATTCTCAAACAAAAAATTAACATTTATGAAAAAAATAAGCGGAAATTGTTTAAGTTTTACTAATAATTGACTAAATTATGTCAAAGATTTTATGATAAAAACAAAATAGTGATGAATATGATAATGAGTAGAATATAAATGTAGCAAAAATAAATAGGAAAAAAAAAATCATAAAATGATTGCCGTTCAGAATTTAACTGTAAGGATTTTTAGAAAATGATATGAAATAAATCATGGAAGACTTATATTTGCTCGAAGATTTTAATTTGGTGAAGACTGAAATTTTGATCACTTTGGGGTAATTAAATAAGTAACAAGATGGGAAACAAGGCTGTCAAAGTGACAGTTGCCTACAAGCTAAAATTTACGGATTGTAAAGATGTGTGCGTGTTTTCACAAATACATTCTTTCAATCCGTCTATTCACCAAAGGGGAATAATTTCGGCAGTTAAATTTGAAAAAAAGGTGAGTTAATGGATATGTTCACAAACAGTGTAAATTTGGTAAACAAATATCAACGAAATAAAACGGCGTAGAAATTGTTCGTGAAACTTTGTTATTTGGTTCTTTCAAATTTTGACGGTGATGGAAATTGAGTACATCCTTATCAATTTAAAATAAATAGTAATTTAATTATAGTTAGAAAACACGTTAAATCAGATCAATACATATCTCTATTTTCTCGAAATATAAATTCAATTTTTTTGTTTTCGTTCAAACTAATAATTAAATGTTTTATATCTTTTATTTTTCAACAATGAGACATGAATATGAAGGATTTTAACCTTTGTTCTACTTGTTTTTAGAAACGATGTCACGGGCACTTATGACACGTTCTAAAACATATAGTTATATGAAAATACCGACAAATTTTTCGGCTCATTTTGTAAGTTTTAACTGTAAATTAAAAAAAAAATCCCATGAACAATGATCAAATTGATAATAAAACTTACCTAATGTCTCCTCAATTCAATAGCGAAAAATTATAATCTGCTAATGAACAAGATTCGTGTGATACTAGCTTAAAATGACGTTTCAAACATAACTCAAACTTTATTTTATATGCTGATTCCACTGACGCTTATCACAAGATTTAGCGAAGTAGAGGTTTGTTCTTAGTCTACTTCGCTAATTCTCGTGATAAGCGTCAGTGGAATCAGCATATTATAACATTAAATACTCTTAACATTGTTCATTATCGGACTATAATTTTGAGCCAATATTTTTAAACATTACAATGCGTTTCTGCATATAAGCATACCTTAATGTAAGGCAAAAAAATATATCTTCGGTCTAAAGTTTCGGGACGCATCCACAATCATAATTCAAGTCTTTTCGTGGTGAGTTTAAGATAAACGCGTTTGACAATTTCAAAATTCAATCTAGCAATCCACGTTAAATTTGAAAATGCGAAAACAAACAAAAGAGAACTGTTGAAAATGCGAAAACAAACAAAAGAGAACTGTTAAAAATAGAAAAATCTCACCTCATCTCTTTGTTTTTGTAACTCACATGTATTCATGTAGACGAAAAGAAAAAAGTAAATGAAGGAATATGAAAATTGCGGGATCTAGGGAGTGAAACGTAAGTCAGTTTCCCATCTTGTTACATATTTAATGTGGTTACTTTTGGCGTAACGGCTCTAGGAGGGCTAAGGCTTACACTTAGCAACAATTCTCTGAGAGCATGTGAAGATTGAAGAATTGAAAGGACCTACGATCTTACGCCGATTCTGAACTACTAAATTTAGAACGGCGAAAGGTGAAAAAGTAACACACTTTCTGCAAAACAAGCAAGAAGCAATGAGGCAACGATTTCTTATGAAATAAATCCCAGCTTTTGAACACAATTGACACGTTCTGTTCCTACTTACTTACTTCACTTCTTTATCCAGCTCACAATCCATGAAGGATCTCAACCTGAGATATTGCAGCCTTCCATCATGATCGGTCCCTCGCATGCACTCTCCAGTCACCGAAACCAAAACCAAGCGCTCTGGCATCCGCAGTCACTTGGTCCTTGTACCGTGGTTTGGTCTTCCTTGCCGTCCCGAACATGGGGGCTGGGCTGGCTGGGCTGGGCGTTGTCGTCCATTCGCTCGATGATTCCGAGCCAATGTAGTCAAATCCACATCTTGGTATAGCTCGTACAGTTCTCCAGTGGCCATCGTCGCATAGTGGACCGAAAATCCGTCGAAGGGATCAATTCCCCTTTTTTACTATCGTCCAGCACTCGGCGTAAAGGAGGACTGGTAACATCAAAGTTTTGTATAGCAGACACGTTGTCTTTCGAGTGAGGAGTTTTGAGCCCAGTTGTTTGCCCAAACTGAAGTAGCAGCGGTTCGCTAGGGTTGGTAATTCTTCTTCGGATCTCACTAAGGTGTCGTTTGTGGATTGTGAGATTGGTATTTGTTCAAGGTAGGTGAACTCCTTAACTACCTCGAAATTGCTGCTACCAACAGTGACGTTGTCTGACAGATGTTGCTTTGTTTGTTGATAGCATGTTCTTTGTTTTGTCCTCATTCATTTCAATACCAACTAGTTTCGCCTGTTCTTCAATCGCTGTGAAGGCCTCAAGCACAACTCTCTTAGATCGACCGATGATGTCTATGTCGTCCGCATAGCCTCTGGGTGGATTTGTGGAAGAAAGTGTTTTTCGTGCTCACACCTGCCTTGCACACTATCTGCTCCAGGACTATGTTGAAGAAGTCACATGATAGCGCATTTCCTTCTCTATACCCTGCACATGTTTGAAACAACTCGGATGAGCTGTTACCCATTTTGATGCACAGCTGGATCAGTTTGTTCCGAATCCCGAATTTAGACGTCTCCATCATAAGCTCTTGCCGGTGGATGCTATCATAAGCAGCTTTGAAGTCGATAAATAGACGGTGGGTTTCAACTTGAAATCCATTTGTCTTTTAAAGGATCTGCATCAGTGTGAATATTTCGTCTATCGTGCCTATCCTAAAACCACTCTGGTACGTGCCAATTATTGTGTTGCAGAACGGCTTAAGATGCTCACACAGTAGTTGGACAGGATTTTGTATGCAACATTAAACAGGGATATGCCTCGGTAGTTTCTGCAAGACATATGATCGCCTTTTTTGTAGATGGGGCATATGGAGCTTATCGACCAGACAGTGGGCACGCATCCTTCCTCCCACACTTTGTTGATGCCCTGGTGCATGCGGTTATTTAAAGAGTTCCGTAGGTATGCCTCTCTTTCTACATCTTCTGTGCTAGGGACTTGGACTGGGTCTTCAATTGACCAATTGACTGGTCTTGCTTCTCTTTCGTCATTGGCTCGCTCGACATAAAGCGCTATCAGCAGCTGTTGGAAGTGCTGCTTGAAAACATCTACACTTAACTGTGTTTCGATGACTAGGTTTCCGTCACTGTTTCGAAAACCATGTGTCCGGCTTCGGAAATCAGAAGCTATTTGCTTCAACCTTTTAAAGAAACGTAGGGTGTTGTTTTCGGTCCGTGACTCATCAAGATCTTAGAGCTAAGAAACTGCGGATGCTCTTTTCTTCCTTCGCAGGGTCTTTTTCTTATTTCTTGTTCGGTACTCTTCTCTTGTTGCTCTTGTTTTCCGTTGCAGCATCTGCAATCGTGCATTTTCCGTCTCTCTTTTCAATATCGTGCACTCATCATCATAGCACGGGTTCTTTTTCGGGGGTGGCTGGTAACCTATAGTGGTCTCGGCTACATTTGTTATTATTTCGCGATATTCGTTCCACAAGGTGTTGACATCTGTAGTATTTGGGAGGACGGCGGAGATTCGCTCACTCAGACGCTCAGTGTAGCCTCTGGCATTATCCGAAGTACCGAGGCAACCGATGTTGAACTTCTTTCTTTGGGCCGCATGTGTTTTTTTTTTTTTTTGGCGTATGATAGTCGAGCTCTATATAATGTCTAGTTTTGGCATCCCAGAAAAACTCATCCGTCTGTGTAAGATGACAATGGAAAACTCACGCTGTTCCATCATGGTCGGAAGAAACCTAACGGACGCATTTGATGTCAAAAAAGTTTTAGACAGGGCGGTGCGCTGTCCAACGACTTAGATGGTTGGGACATGTAGAGAGAATGAAAAACAATGATCCGGCTCGTAGAATCTTCGAACTCAACCCGGAAGGACGTCGCAGAAGTGGAAGACCGCGACTCAGGTGATGCACACAGGTGGTAGAGAACCTGAACCAACTTGGCGTGTGAACCCTGAGACAGCTAGCTAGGGACCGAGCTGGTTGGAGACGTTTGTTGGATGAGGCTCTGGTTCGACCTGGACTGTAGCGCCACCATAAGTAAGTAAAATAAAAAATAGGAAAATTAAAAGGAAAAGCCTTGGGTCTCTCTGGGACTGAGATATGTTTCAGAACGAAAAACGAAGTACAGACGCTGAACAATTCGATACGAATTCGGGCGCCCTAGTGCCTCTCAGTGTTCACTTCAACCAAGTCCTTACATACGATTGCTTTTCCTCCCATCAGCTATTAAACTTTTTGAACTCGAAAAATGAGTGTCCATTTGAGAGTTATCTCGGCCGTTGGTTGGTACCTGTCATTTTAATGGTATTTTTACCAATTTTTACTGTTGCATGAAAATCTCCTAAACAAAAACCAAATGGTACCACCTTTGCAACAATTTTTGAAAACCACACAACGGGTATACCAAAGGAATACGAAATGCAGGCCATTCAAATTTACATTCAAAATAAGTTATGTATTTATTAAAGCCTTTGGCATGGAATATTATTTACAACAACAAAACCTCTACTTCATACTGAGGTACAGAAACAATTTATTATCTTTCGGTTCAATCATCTCTTGGTAAAGGATAGAACTGAGTAAGATTCTTAGCAATTTCCTGAGCCAATTCCATACTAGAAGCCGCCAGAACTCGTCTCGACATCATATCGAATTCTCCACCTGTTGGATCGATGACAACTCCTCCAGCTTCACGAACAATGAGATCTCCAGCAGCAACGTCCCATGCATGGACTCCGAATTCATAGTTCACATCAGCTGCTCCCATTGCCACCATAACCATATTGAGGGCAGCAGAGCCAAGAGTACGAAGACTGAAAAGAAAAACCATTTATGACAAGTTCAACGTTTGCCTCAGTGCGTTACCCATGGACCAATGCGGCCATTTTATTGAAATTTTCCATCACGACCTGCAACTTGACTGGATCACGAGTGGTTCCAAATTCAGTGGTAACCAGCGCCTTTCTTGGATCCGTCTCACCGCTCACATTAATTGGTTTGTCATTGTAGAGTGCGCCCTGTCCACGAATTGCTGTGAACTTTTGCTTCAGCATCGGATTGTAGACTATTCCGATCTCAGTGACTTTGTCAATTACCAGAGCAATGGAAATGCAAGAATGTGGGAATCCATGTACAAAGTTCATTGTCCCGTCAACTGGATCTATGATCCAAGTTGGGTCGTCTGTGAGCTTAGCAGTGATACCATCGGCACTTTCCTCCTCTCCAATGAATCTATAGAGTCACAATTTTATTGCTTAGAATAGTTTTTCCAAAGAATCTTACTTATGTGATGGGAATACGTTCTTCAATCCATTCATCAATAGTTGTTCCACTTCCTTATCGGTTTCGGTGACGAGGTCAATGTCACCGCTCTTACATACAAAAGCCTTTCGACTATCATTTCGTTCCGAAATAATCTAACAAGAAATAAAACAAATAATAAATGTGATAAGCAACTATATGGAATTTTTTAAGATACATAACTTCCAAACTCTTGAGAAGAAGAATTGCATACCTTTCCGGCTTGATAAACTAGCTCAAGAACCACTTCGAAACATTTCTGGACGTCCCTGTCGGCTTCAGACATTCTGTTGTTTGTGTTTTTAATGCAAATTCACGTAAAACTAAAGGATGGTATTACGGCGAGTCCAGGAATAGTGCTAATTTAATTAATGGAATGGAATATGGAAATAACCAAAGTGACGAAAAATCAATTCAAATCGAAAAACCCGCACAGACAACACTTCTATTTCTAATTTTCTATTCTCTACTCAACAATTTACCCAGCGCCAGCTGACTGCTGTGTTTTTGACATTTCAAATTTCAATAAAATGCCAATGTATGTGTGCATTCCGAGTGATTAGTTCACAATAAAAAAATGTACACTTTGACCAGTTCACAATATTGAGTAAGCAAATAAAAAAAAAAAAAAACAAGTTTTATTAATACAGGGTGTTTTTTAGAAGATATTATATTTAATAATTTTTATACACACTTTGTCACAATATGCAGTTTTGATGAACAAAATTTTAATATCAAAACACAGTAATACACGATTATCTATTTTTTATTAATATGTTAATATTCTCAATAATTTGTTAACTTCACACATCTTTCACATACAGAAAAATGTTTTGACATAAAATTTTGACATTTTGTATTTAAAATGGCCAATATTGAAAAACTAATCAAAGAAGCTAAATACTGCGTTCATTGACAAATTATATATGGACTGCTAGTTGCCAACTTCACGCGTGTTCCAGAGTAAATATGGTTTTTGATGGCCAAAAATAGAACGATTCCAGCTGTAACAAATCAATGAAAACAAAAACATAAACAAGATGTCGCTGTTTTCTTGATTTCTTGGCTAAAGAACATATACAAAATAATCAAAGGTGAACAGTGTTAAATACATAAATTTGTTTTGTTTTTATAGAATGGTCAAATGTAGCAGATAACGTTACTTGTTTTTTCAATTATTTGAATTCAAACATATTTCTTGGGACTAATTTGGCCACTTCGAACCAATGGCGCTGCTGTAGCTTGTACCCTTTTTCTTCGCATGAAATGTATGGAAATGACAAATGACTAGCAGTCCATATATATTATGTCAATGACTGCGTTGAATAAAACACACTCAATAATTGAAAATTCTTCATTTGAGGAATTCAATGCTTGCTACCACACTGAAGCTTCGGACTCCACGTTTCATTTGGCAAAATAGTAAAGAACAGTTCGTTAATGTTACAGAATGTAACTCGATAACGGAGTTTCTTAGCTGACAACAAAAACACGCTTTTAGCTTCGTCTTCCATTTGCGACTCGTTTACGATGACAGTTCTCCCCTCTATCACATCATCTATCCCTGCCATCTGAGGAGGTATACCTAGAGTCCGCAACTCAAGGCATTTTACTCTCTTTCGACAAAAAAATTAAATTTGATAAAATATACTACCCAATGTAAATGTATAGGCTTTTCAATGCATTTCAAATGGGAGGCCGAACCAATCATTTGCAATGGGTAGGCCTGTGTGCTGGGCTCAATAAGGTGAAAAGCCTAGGCTCAATTTTAAAAGCCTGCGCTAAAAATTCAAAAATTTTAAAAATAAAAAATAATTGTATGAAATTCATGTTTTAAGTATTTAAATAACAGTACAAAGTGCAGTGCATAGTGTTTTTTGCTTTTTAAATGGAATTCAACTATGATTTACGAATAAATAACTAAAAAACACATTTAAACACGTTGGCAGAGTTTATTTCACCCTTAAAACAGTGCGGTCATGTCCTTATTGAATTTTTTTTCACCTCTTTCACAGATTCACGGACACGAAAAATAAGAGTAAATTGAGAGACTCACCACAACATTTTTTGGACAGTGATTTTTTAAAAAAGAGAGCGAGTTGCGACTCTAGTAAATAGATTCTCTATGATCCCTAGCAAAACCATGGAATAAGAAGTACAGGAAGGGTCTTATCGAAAAAGAAATGAAGTCTTTGTTCTAAGTAGTGTGAGTTTCATAAACACACAAGCCATTACAACCAGGCTGGTGGTCTGCAGTTGGAATGGTTACATCCTCAGGGGCAAGCATATAGAGAAATCTATTTACCTGAGTCGCAACTCGCTCTCTTTTTTAAAAAATCACTGTCCAAAAAATGTTGTGGTGAGTCTCTCAATTTACTCTTATTTTTCGTGTCCGTGAATCGTGAAAGAGGTTAAAAAAAATCAATAAGGACATGACCGCACTGTTTTAAGGGTGAAATAAACTCTGCCAACGTGTTTAAATGTTTTTTTTAGTTTTTTATTCGTAAATCATAGTTGAATTCCATTTAAAAACAAAAAACCACTATGCACTGCACTTTGTACTGTTATTTAAATACTTAAAACATGAATTTCATACAATTATTTTTTATTTTTTAAATTTTTGAATTTAACTGACTCTTATTTTTGAATTTTGAGCGCAGGCTTTTAAAATTGAGCCTAGGCTTTTCACCTTATTGAGCCCAGCACACAGGCCTACCCATTGCAAATGTATTGTTCGGCCTCCCATTTGAAATGCATTGAAAAGCCTATTACATTTACATTGGTAGTATATTTTATCAAATTTAATTTTTTTAGTCGAAAGAGAGTAAAATGCCTTGAGTTGCGACTCTAGGTATACCTCCTCTGTGGGGGTAAAGCAGGATTTGATTGAATCAGATTTTCATCGATTTTGCTTCAACTTTTTTTTAATCTCAATTCTTCTTTTAGGACGCATGGTGTTTTGACAGAAAAGGTGCACATGCACGGTTCTTATTATTTAATTTTTTTTAATTTTCCAATACATTTTCTTCATTTTTCATCCGTTATTCATCACGTTTATAATTTATTCCATCCAATTTAAGAATTTCTATTCACTTTTCTCTTTTCCATTCCGATTTCGGAAATCTTCAAAATTGTCAAAGTATGTATTTTAGAGCATTCAAATTATTTAAGATATAATTTACAAGGACAGGGACTCAAATATTGACAAGGGGAAAATAAAGAAGTATTTTCTAGTTGATTGTAGTACAATCAACAAATTAAAACATTTCGAAACACGATGGAAGAACTATTCAAAACAACCGTGCACACCACGGGAGCTCAACGAATTGCAGCGCCTTACCATCACCAACAGAAATACTCGACTGACAACACAGTCAAAGTTTGATAGCACAGGCCCCAAAAATTGACAGCAGAGGTCCCAAAAATTGACATTTTTGTTGCTTCACTCACGTACACTGTACATGTAGCTAACACCGCTTCCTGTACTTCTTATTCAATGTCCAAAACAGCTTTGCACTTTACTCTTTTCAAAGTAGCTTTACTTCGATTTTTGAAAAACTTTGAACATTTACTACCTACTTCGCACCATCAAGAATTTAGTAAGAACAACTTCACTCCGAAAAAACTTAATTCGATTTAACTTGATATCTCCAAAATCCGGTACGATTAATTCATTAAGAACATAATCTTACGCGTACAGTTTATAGTGAAAATGGCATGCATTCATTATACTTCTCTTATTCTCCATATCAGGAAAATAGATAAGCGACATCTGCAATAAAGTTTCTATCCTTATACACGAACAATAAACGGACACAGTTTACAAACACAAAATGTCAACCCATACAAATACCCGAAGTAGTGTTAGAGTTATGTACGTGCTTGTTTGTCGACTTTTTTGTAGCTGTTGAGCTGTCAGACAAAGAATAGGTTAGGCATATTTCGTACGAAACGTGCGGTCGAAGCTTCATTGTGAAAGCTTGCATTGAAATCTTATAGCTGAACTCGTAAATGTCAGACCAAGCCAAAACTAAAGCGTGTTTGTGTTTCAACCATCAAATATTCTGAGAATTTGGTTTGTATGACAGCTGAAGTGCATAAAAAATTCATTTGTTTTTGCAGGAAAGATGATGATGGAGGAAGAAATGTCATCGTAACGTAAACGAAGACGAAGACGAAACTAAGGAGTGAGGCTAAATCACAAAGACGCTTCAGCTTCGGCTTAGTTGCGTTACGATGCACCCGCTTTGGCGTTTGCTTTGGAATGACAGTTCTCCCTCCATCAATTCATATCCCTCAAAAAGCTTTGCCACTTTACTCTTTTTGATTTTTGAAGAATGAAAAAAAATTACCTATACTCAGAAAAAATTTAATTCGATTTTATTTCATATTTCTAAATTACGCTTCGATTAACTCATTAAGACATAATTTTATGCCCTACAGTTTACAGTAAGAAATAGACACGTCTTCAATCATATTTCTCCTATTTGCATCTGGAAATTATATTAGTAACATCGCAATAAAATTTTCTATCGTTATATTTGCGAAACAATAAGTGGACACTGTTTACAAACAGAAATATTAACCTATACATATACGCAAAGAGATAAGTTACGTCCTTATGATTGAATTGTTTAATATTCTGACACGCGGGTCTTGCGTTCAAATGTGGTTGAATTTTACAATAGGTGTCTGATGTTAGCCGTTGTTAAAATTTATCCACCTTGTTGTGTCCAAAATTACCTAAATTCGATCATCTTAAACACAATTCGGACACAATTCCAGATGATACATTAAATAAGAACTGTTTCTCTGTGCGACAATGTATCCAATATATAAAACATCACTATAATAAACACTTTAATCTACTTCGCTTTTTCTCCATTCTCTTCGCTTCATTCCCAAATCTACTTCGTTTCCTTTTTTTTCAAGTGGTAACGCTGCTCAAAAACAAATGAATTCTGTGTGTGTATTTTTTTCTTAAACAAGCTGATGAGCTGTAAGGAAAGCCTAAGTTCAGTATATTTTGAAACTAGAGCTTCCGTTTGGGAGTCACGTTACTACGAACGTGTGATCGAAGCGTTCTTTGTGATAGCAAGCATTGAATTCCTATAGATGAACTCGTAAAGTCAGGCGAAGCTGAAGCTGAAGCGCCTTTTGATTCAGCCTTGAATTGTTTTTCAGTTATAAGCCTCTTAGACCACTTTGACCATGACTGTCCTACAGCTGCCACGCCATCCTTTTCATATTTATTTTTATCAAAAAAAAAAACAAAAACAAAATTATGTATAAGAAGCTTCAAAATACCGCATTTGAAATTTGGCAAAAAACGACGTTTTAGCCACGTCTTTTCGCTTCTTGGTCTTTAAGCTTGTTAAATCTTCTGACCTATGGTGATTTGTCTATTTGATCTTTCGGACTGGTATTTTGCTTCTTTGGCCTTTCAGTCATTTGATATTTTGGTTTTTTTCTTTGTAATTTTCGTCTTTTGCTCTTTCAGTCTTCTGGTCATTCGATTTTAAAGTCCTTTCATTTTTTGATTTTATGGTGTTCTGGCTGCTTTAAAAAAGTGGACTTTACAAAGCAAAGTCAGGCATATGTTCTCAATGTTGCTTCAAATTCACGAAATCAGGATGAAACCAGGCATCTTTTCATCGTGAAACATGCCAAACTGAGAGCTGATGGTTTGCAGGAAAGCAATTTGCACAATTAACCCTGAACAACAAACCGGAAATGCATTCTTTATTTAGGAAGTTAAAAGTGTAGGTACCTACGTAAACATTTTTTCAATAAGAAAAGGTATTTACTAGGTCTCTTCCGGAATCATAACTGTTATCGGCTCCTCCGTCATGGTTAAAGGCATTTTTTAATGATCGTGAACAGTTAGAACTATGAGTTTTTTTAGTGATTGAAACTTAAAGATAACAAAGAGTGGGGACTTTAACCACAAGTCTGTCCAATTTAACTGATATCTTAGTCAGTTAAGTGATTGAAACCTTAAAACAATATTTTATCTTAGAGATCAGCTATTAAAAGATTTCAAAAACAATCTTGCTTGGACGTGTGTTATCAAATATTATATTAAAAGGTAGTGTTGTGAAATTCAAGGGGAGCTATTATTTGCGTAAGCCCAACCCACCTTCATCTTGAAAAAGATTAAGGAACATATTAAGTATTTTGCAAGTCATTGATTACCTGTTGAATTTTAAAACGGAAATAACAGTTTTTATATTCATTTTTCGTTTGTATTTGAACAATAACAACAACTTAGCTTTTTCCGTCAATTCCTTTCTTTGGCTGGAAGCATAGCTACATATTTCACGGCTTCAAAGGCGATCATCAGACTCCTTTATCAGATAAAGTTGAGGAGAGCTTATAGCAAGCAACATCTAACGACCAATGATCTTAAACCCAGAAAACTGTTTCTACAGACCAGACCGCTTTGTAGAGACAGGGTACAGGGATTTTATAGCTGCTTGACTCTCTGAGAAAATCCAGATATCAGATGTAGATACCAACTTTTCTCTAAGCCAGGACAGGGCCTCCTTAATAGCCAAAAGTTTTGCCTAAAACACGCTACAGTAATTTGGAAGGCTGAATGAGAGACTTAGTTTTAGTCGTCGAGTGTACACACCTCCACCATACCCCATCACTAGTTTTTGATCCATCTGTATAGAAGTGGATTGCCTCGTCTTCCAGGAATGTCCTATTTTCCCAGAAGGATCTGGCAGGTATAGAAATTTGGATGTTTCTATCGAATTGTATAGTTGGCGAATGGTGTAATGTGTGTGCTTTGGAATTGATTCTAGATAATGAAGAATAATAGAGTGGTCAATCTTATTATTGGTCCACTGTGAAGAGGCATTTAGGTTAATAGCAGAACTCTAGCAGCTATTTAATTGCTGATTATATCCAGAGGTGTCAGATAGAGTAGGGTGTCTAGTGCCGCAGATGGGGTCGTACGAAGTGATCCACTTATAAAGGGTTTTGAATAGGGACGCTACAAAAGTTGTCTTAAATAAAACAAAAAACGGTTTTGGATATCAATGAAATTCTTTGTTCTTGTGGAAGTACATTTGATGCCATTATGTATGGAACTCGATTTCTTTTGCATGGTCACCACGGGTACGCTTGTAGAAGTCCAGACGTTGAACTCATTTTTCGACGGTTTTCAAGCATTAATCGGCCGATACTGCTGCAAATTCACGTTCGATATTCGTACGAAGTTCATCAATCGTCGCTAGCTTGTTGGCATAAACTATAGATTTGACGTAGCCCCACAGGAAATAGTCTATCGGCGTTAAATCGCATGAACGAGGCGGCCAATTCACAGGTCCATTTCTGGAGATAATGCGCTCATCGAACTTCGTTCTCAATAATTCGATTGTTTGGCCCGCTGTGTGACATGTGGCACTGTCCTGTTGAAACCACATATCGTCCAAGTCCATATCATCCAATTCATTCCAAAAATAATCGGTAAGCATTGAGCGGTAGCGATTCCCATTCACAGTAACGTGCCGGTCTTGATCATCACTGAAGAAGTACGGCCCAATGACACCACCAGCATGTAAACCGCACCAAACAGTGATTTTTTCTGGATGAAATGGTGCCTCGTGAAGCACATGTGGATTGCTGCCTGACCAATAACGCATATTTTGCTTATTGACGAAGTCATCCAGCTAGAAATGAGCCTCATCGCTGAAGATGATTTTTCGATGAAAATCCGGTTCATTTTCAAGTTGTTGCTCAGCCCAATTCACGAACATACGACGCTTCTGGTGATCAAGCGGCTTCAGTTCTTGCGCCAATTTGATCTTGTAAGGATGTAGGATCTTTTCGCTTAGTTCGCCACAACGACGTCACAGAGATGCCCAACGCTTGAGAACGACGTGTGAGAGACTGATTTGTGTCTTCCGCAATCGATGCGCTAGCGGCAGCAATATTCTCGACACTACGGGCACTTCTTTGTCTCACTGGCACGGGAACATTTTGAACTGAGCCTGTGGATTCAAATTTGTCTACTAGACGCTCAATTGTTGATCTGGCAGGACTATTATGACGACCATAAATTGTACGTAGCGCTCTTAAAGTGTTGACCACTGACTCCGAATTTCGGTAGTAAATTTTAATAATTTCGAACGAGTTGGATCGTATACCTTTCCATGATGAAACGGCAAACCTTAGGTACTGAAGAGAAATGTCAAGAGAGCGGGAAAGGCATGCTGAGCGTTGGACTTTACTAGTTTTATCGCAGTTACGTCCAAGGCAGTCCACCATACAGGCACACCATACAGAAGAATGGCTCTTGAAGAGGCAAACCTAAGTGCCTTACACTCATCAAAAATTCTCTATGTGCGTGTGAAGAATTGGAGGGGACCTACAATTTAACGCCAATTCCGAACGCAAAGTTGAGAAGCATTTTTTTTATGAAAGATTGACACTCTTGGAAGTTTTCGTTCTACTTAGCAGCCAACGCAACTTATCCACTAAGCTACGGATGAGACAACCCTCCCTACCCAGACAGATAAGAATTTCGTTAACTACCAAATTCCAGAGTAGAGGGGAGAGAACACCACCTTGCGGCGAACCTCTGCTAACAAATCTTCTAGCGGAAGAGCTGCCTAGTTCTGAGTTAATTATTCTGCTAGTTAGCATTGTATGAATTATTTCACCAAGCAAACTCTCAACATTCAAAGATGACAGTGCAGATGTGAAATGTGATTGCAGATGTGTCCACGTTGTTAAAAGCGCCTTCTTTATCAAGGAATGCAACAACAACAATAGTATACTCTTTATAATGGAGGGAGTATTCGATGGTGCGTACTAAAGTGTGTAACAATAGTAACAATAATCATTTTAAAGATCATATGACAATCTTTTCGAAAAGCTTCAATAAAAAGAAAAAGACATATAATCCCTTGGTTGTCTAAAGACATATTATATACATTTTCCACGCCCTATTTCTCTTATTACGAAGTCTTTTTAACACTTTTGTGTACCAAAGATGACACAGTCACAGTTTCGCTTATATCCATCTCATCAATACAGAATAGAAACTCGAGATAGTTTCGTCAATATTATTAAAAGTTTCAGTTACCATATTTTATTAAACTATCCGAAAGCACTTGAAAATTAACTCTGCGAAAGTCATGTTTGTATGAGCACTCATGAGTCATGAGAATTACTATTTTCTGTAAGTGACCGCTCAAGTCAAGAATAATGTCATAAGGGGCGTGATAGTTAATCAATATTAGATGTTGCAGAAGCTGTTTCAACTACCACTGTACAGACCGCAAATACAAACATTGAATTAACGGATGTAGGGCTTAGGTCCACGCAGTGGCGTACTATCCTAAAGGCAAACTAGGCATGTGCCCAAAAGGGCAAGTGATTTTCAAGTGGCAAATAAAGTGAGCTCACACATAGTTGTTAAATTCGCAAACTTATGAATTCGAACCGCACTGCCACTTATGTTAAATAAAAATCGATTCTGAGCAACTGCCAATTCGTTTTGCAACTTGGTTATCGATTAAGCTTCCTTCTAATTTTGAATTTGATTTTATTTATTGTACGGCCAAATAACCAAATGGTCACCAGCGGATGGCAAAGATTTTGACGGATTTTCGGGGCAATCCGATTTGTCGAACCGAGTTGAAACTCGGTTTGCATAAAAACCAACTAGAGAAACTTGGTTCACAAAATTTACAGTTTGGCATTCATCATGCCCTCGTCACGGGCATCACAAAAATAAACATAGCTACACACATATAAAAATTATCATAGGTACACAGACAGATACAAACAAAAAATAATATCAAAAAATACTGCCGATGGACTCAAAAGTTTCAAAAACAGGCTAGAACTAGGTTCTTAAAACGATGATTTTAGATTGAGTTCTAGAGAAGTAAAGAAATGCCCGAGTTTCAAATATTCTAAATCTAAACCGAGATTCACTAGATCGAGTTATAAAGGGAATTACGAACTGTGTGAATAAATTAGGCGTTAGTGTTTTTGATTTTTATTATTCTAAGTGCAAATCACGTAATGGTCGAAATTCATCAGCGGAGAGTAAAGATTTTGACGGATTAAAAACCTCAGTTTCTGCTTTCTAGATTTTGCTTACAAAATTTACGGTTCGGCACATCTTAATTTAAATATTTCAAACCGAACTCGTAAGATCTTTTTGATTTCAACGCGTGCATCGCGTGGGGTGCCGATGAAATGCTTGCCTATGGCGCACTCAACGCCTAGTCCGCCACTGTCCCAATGATGGTATGGTCACCAATCATCTTAAATGCTATCCTCTGTACACTGTCCAAAAGACTTAAGTACGGCACTTGAGCACTAGCCCAAACGTGGGAGTTGTACTCAAGCTTTGGACGCATATATGTTTTAAAGATGGTAGCCAGATCAGAAGGGGAGACAAAATGTTTGCATCGTCTTTAAAAGTTTAAACATCCTGCGGCATTTTTGGCGACATCGCATATGTGATCACATACCGTTAATTGCGAGATTTGCGGTTTCACTGATGCTATTGCCACTCATGAACAGTGGCAGGAGGTATATTTCGCTTCAACGATACAAGACAGCATTGAGTTTTCGAAGCATTAAACTCTACTCGGTTTCTTATTCCCCATTGTACAATGCTGTTTAAGTCAGAGTTTTATGAACTTATCATATCTTGCAGATCCACTTCCGAAGAGGAAGGATGTGAATCTGGAAACGATTATGGAAAGCTTAGGGTACTATCATCAGCGAAACAATGAATTGGATTAGAAGTTACAGACAAGAGATCATTGATGAAAATGAGAAAAAGGGTTGGAGACAAAACGGAATCCTGGGCCACACCAGCATTTATTTTGTGTGTTTCAGACTTGAACCTGTCCAATACAACTTGTATAGAACAGTTCGAAACGAAAGTTTCTAATCCAACGAAGGAGGGACTCATAAATACCGAAAGCACGCATTTTCGATAAGAGAGCCTGGTGTCAAACTCTATCAAATGCTATTGAAATATCAAGTGCAACAATCTTACTTTCTGCAAACTGAGATTGTTTCATGTTTGGCGATATCCACAAATCACCATGACCTTTGCTGCGAAGCCGTACTGCCGTATGAAGAAGATTTCGTTCTTCAAGATATTTCTTGAGCTGATAGTTTATCAGCGTTTCCATGACCTTAGAAAGAAGGGACGTAAGTGCAATCGGACGATAATTGGAGGGAGAAGAAGATTCGCCTTTTTTTGGAATAGGCTGGACAAATGCTGTTTTCCAACTACTCGGAATCGGAACGAGCCCAGAAGAATAGCATAGATGGAAAAGCTTACGCTGCCAGCGTTGAAGAACGCATCTTCAGAACAATAGCGGGGATGTCCAGCGGATTTGTATATGTTGAGATCTCTTTAGAACTCTAACTACAGCACGAGTGCGAAAGAAGATTTGTCCCATGGAATCATTGACTTGCTCAACAACTGGGGGAGTCATGACACTCTCTGGCAATGAATTGTTCGAGGCGAACTGCCTAGCAAAAAGGTTAGCTTTCGCGAGAGAGCTAACGACATCATCAACGAGCGTTGGGACCGAGGAAGAAGAAAAATTCTTCATGTTTTTCACAAAAAGACCAAAAGTTTTTACTGCCTTTGGGACATTGCATTGTTTTACAAAATGTTTAAGACTAATCACGGAAGTCAGAAACCCCGAATTAAAATTCTGGACAGGTCCCAATACATCAAAAAATTCGTCTTAATTTCTAGTTTTTTCAACAGGTGGCATTAAGAAAAATTTATTTTGGCCGTTTTGTTTAATCTTAAAAAACAACGAACTATTTTCTTGAGTCTCGAAAAAAGGGGTTTAAGGGGCTTATTTGTATGCATCTATAAAAACTGTTAAAAACAAAAATAGAAAAATATGAGTGCGACCCATGTAGTCCACACGACTAACTTCCCAGAGTAGAAAAATAAGTAAAAACATTAGTTGTTTTCGTTGTTTAGTTGACAATGTACCCGCACGTTGGTTTTTAAAGTCAAATTCCATAAAACTGATGATTTGAGCACATACATTCAGTTCATTAAATAACAGTGGCACCATCTGTCAAAAGTTGGTCGTACCAACTCGTGGATTCATGTACAACTTCTTTGCACAGTAAAATACAGCCTATTACTCCTGAATATTGTATTCTTCTATTAGTGAAATAATTTTTCTAATCGGATTATAATTTCCGAAGGTTAACATTTATGTGGCAAAACAGCGTTTGGTGGGTCAGCTAGTTATCAAATATAGTCTTTGATACTCCTGAATATTGTTTTTCTTTCACACTAACTCTAAGTTTATTTGCATTATTGTTGAAATTATTGCAGAAATTATCATAATTTTCATTATATTAGGGTTGCCTTAGATTTTTGATTGATATTAAAAAATCGCTAAGCCGATTTCGCTCAAAACCTAACAACAACACCGCGTCGAATGAGACCAATTTTATGACAATACGATGAGTGGTTCGCGAGATAATCGAGCTGAAAAAACGTAATGCACATACGCACATATGAACACACATACACACACACAGACATCATCATAAAAACGCTTGATTCGGATTCTAGTGACCTCGAAACATGGAGATATGCAAAAATTGGAGATTCACAAAATCGGACCCATTACAATAACTTCCTCTGGGAAGTTAAAAAAGCTCAGGCGGTGATCCCATTGGTTAAATTATTTTCCTAAAAATACTTTTAATCACTCAATTTCTTTGTTTTCAGTTTTTTTAATAATCACTTGTGCTTAACTTTAGGCCAACAAACAGAAGAAACGCAACAAAACGGACAAGCCTATAGATAAGCTGAACGAGACCAAGTCATGTGACAAATTAATTTTAAAATCATTCAGCGAACGATTAAATCTAAAGCTTTAGATAAAGCTCGCATTTTAATCAGTCACCAAATTTGAAAAACAAACTGAAATCAATTAGCGAAGATTACTCTCCCAACTATATTTATTTTAACGATTCATTACACTATCTCGGAAAACAATCAGCAAATCATCTTATATCTGTGCCTTTCTGTAAAATCATCCGACCAAAATTAGCATTGTTCACAGTAATAGCAAACAACACGCCACCTTGATGCATCCCATAGATACATTGAATTCTTCCATTTCACAATTTATCAACATCTGCTCAAAAGAACATTGCAATTTTATATTTTGTAGTCTCAAAATCTGCTCAAAATTCTACACGTGAGAGAATTTTGAAAGCTTACACAAAATTTAAGCTCTCTTTTGTGATTTCCCCTTTAATTTTGCAGAGATGAATGAACGACACACTGTCTCACTAGCACATTTAACTCAAATAAAGTTTCCTCAGAGAAATAAAACCCCTATATTTATAACGGAAGAAAAAACAACTTTCAGTTCGCGAATTACTCTCTCTTTGAATGGACGGTTTCTTATAAAACTCAAAGAGCCTCACAATTTACTAACAAAAAAAAACATAAAACCCACTCTACTAATGTCACAGTGAACCAAAGAATCTAATTTTCAATAAAATTTAATTTCTACTTAAATTAATGAAAAAAAAGTGAAACTGACTTAAGAAACAAACAAAAAAGAAAAATCACCCCAAATAAAATTATTCAAAATGCCATCAGAAAAATCAATTTACAATCCAAATACCTTGATCAGTCGCAATGCTTACATTTCGTCCATGGACGAATATCGGAAATTCTATGAAGAATCATTGAAAAATCCTGAAGAGTTTTGGTCTCGTGTGGCTAAGCAATTCCATTGGGAAACCCAAGTGGAAGCTAAAAAATTCCTGCAATTTAATTTTGATATTTCAAAAGGACCGATTTTTATCAAATGGATGGAAGGCGCCTCAACGAATATTTGCTACAATTTACTGGATAGAAATGTACGCAATGGATTAGGGGAAACTATTGCATATTACTGGTAAGTTTCTTTCGGGGGGAGGCAGAGGGAACAGGGAAGATCCTTAAATGTCAAATGAGTACCTCTTTTCCACTCTATTCACAACATAGAACCTACACTAAAAAAAAAGAAAGAAGGAAGAATACCTACTGTGTATTGATTTTTCAAAAAAAAAAAACTGTCGCAAGTTATTTTGAATTGTGATTCTTGTTTTTTTTTCGCTGAATGCAGTTTTTATTTGGGGTTGAGTCACAATTTGCTATTATTTTGTTTTTTGAAAGGAAAAAATCAATTTACGAAAAACGAGTCATTGGATTCTAGAATATTAGCAAGAAGCAAGAAAGCAATGGAAATGCGAATGGAAAATCTTGGATGCTTTAAGTTTTAAGATTCCTATTAATAATTATTTAAAAAGAAAGGTAAACATACTTTTGGCATCAACAGTAGTGTTTACATTTTCGTAGCTTATCACGAGTTTTTAATAACCATAATATTTAAACAAGAGGATTTTCGTTGGAAGTCATTTTTGTTTTGTTTTAAATAATAATCAATGAACTGGACTTGTTGTTTGTGACCTGGAACTACGCTTAATATTTACTTTTCGATTTGGTTTAATGCACTCAATTCTTAAATAATGTTTCTAACTTTTAAACTGAATACCTACTCAACATAGATTATGACAAGTTTTGCATTCGTAAGGAAAAATCGATCTGGAGATTTGAATCAAACATGACATTTCGATGATAGGGAAGTCGAAAAAAGTGGATAGTCCCATAAATATTTACTTGCAAAAATCTTAAAATTATTTGTTGAACTTATCTTAATTTATTATTGACAATTAGAAAATTTGAATTCGAGATTTCTTATTTGAAATCTAATATATAAAATTCTCCTGTCACGGGGTGCGTTATCGAACTCCTCCGAAACGGCTTGACCGATTCTTATGAAATTTTGTGAGCATATTGAGTAGGTCTGAGAATCGGCTAACATCTATTTTTCATCCCCCTAAATGTAAAGGGCGGTCCACCCTTATTTTTTTATGATAAGGAATATAAATAGAGTAGCGCGACAGCTCTTGAAGAGCCAAGGCCTAAGTGGCTTACTCTCATCAACAATTCTCTAGGTGCGTGTGAAGAATTGAGGGGACCTACAATTTAACGCCGATTCCGAACGGCAAAGTTGAGAAGCACTTTTTCATGACAGATGATAATCTTGGAAGTTTTGTCAGTTCTTCGCAAGAGGCAGTGCCCGTGCAGGATAAAATAAAAACTATGGGCATGAGTAGGATTCGAACCCACGACGTTATGCTTAGCAGCCAACACACCTAACCACTGAGCTACGGACACTACATGATAGGGAAGAGTGGGTATTTTTGGGACACAGGAGGAATGGGACACAGGCATTTTCTCAATTCCTACAATTTTTTTTCTCTTTCCTTGTATGACAGATTCTGTCTTCAGTCTGTCCTCATCCCTCAACAAAACAAGTTGTGTCTAGGAAAAAAATCACGGAGTGGAGATTAAAAAAAGCTAATTTGTGCATAAAAAGTAAAATATCTGCGTAAACTTTGAGTGATTTTTTTTAATGTGTGAACTTACTGTGCAAAAGAGTGTAATTATTAGATAGCAACACAATTTTTGAAGTGAATTAATCGTTGTTTTGTTTAATTAGTACCACACGACAAGTGATATTATAAATTATTTATTCAAAGTGAAATGCAGGATGATTGGGAAATCACTATTCCACCACATAGTGGTACGAATCCTTTTGCTCACAGGAGGAATGGGACAAACCCAATCCTCCTGCTCGCAGGAGGAATGGGACAAAATGAGTTTGTTCATGAAATGATTTTTAGCTTTTCTTCTGACGGACTTTCGTCTTCTTTTTAACTGAAAATAGGTTGCCAAAATGTTATTTTATCTTAAGAAATCAATTTTGCTCAGATACGATCTATAAGATCTTAACAAATTTAATGTATTCGAAAAGTTTCCCAAATATACCCACTCTCCCCTACATCATACTAAAATACATACAACCTTAAATGTTCACCCCTCTATGATCAAACCTTATTTTTCATTTATTAACTTAAAACTTAAATTTTCTTGCAAGATTTTTATTTTTATTTATATTTTTTTTGTCATGCGGGGTAGTCGGTAGCGGGTAGTGGGTAGTGGGTAGCAATTACTGGTGTAGCGGGTAGCGTTCAGAAGTATTGAGTAACGGGAAGTAGGGTAGCGGGTAACAGGGTAGCTGTGTATAACGGGATAGCGTGTAGAGGGTAGTGGGGTAGCGGGTAACATGGTAACTGGGTATAACGGGATAGCGGGTAGACGTAATGGAGAAGCGGGGAGAGAGTAGCGGGTGGTATTGAAGCGGGCTACAAAAGTCTAGGTCTTTTTTATATCGATTGATGCAGTATGAATTCTGTCGGGTCAGCTAGTATTGATTAATTGGATGGTCAGTTGGCTGCAACTCCTGAACCAATTGGACTTTGCATAGCGTAATACCAAGGCACAGATGAGTTTAAAAGGGAGATGGGAAACCGAGCTGTCAAAATGACAGTGCCTACAAGCTATGGACCATAGTTATTGCGATAGTTAATATGGTCCGACCACCTCATTTTTGTTGCTGTTTTTACTCATTTATTCACATACACGAGGTAACGGTAAAATAAATTTGAGGTATCCAAATCCAGAGGGTAAAACATATTACATACATAAGTCAGTTTTCGATCTCCTTTTGTCTCTGTGGCGGACTCTTTTTATGGCAAAGACAACAGCAGTAGTGTCCGTAGCTTAGTGGTTAGGTTCGTTGGCTGCTAAGCAGAACGTCGGGGGTTCGAATCCTACTCGGGCCAAAGTTTTATTATCTTTCACGAACTGCCCTTGCGAAGAACTGACAACTTCAAGAGTATCATCTGTCTGAAAAAGTGCTCTCAACTTTGCCGTTCGGAATCGGCGTAAAATTGTAGGTCCTCAATTCTTCACACGCACCTAGAGAATTGTTGATGAGAGTAAGCCACTTAGGCCTTGGCTCTTCAAGAGCTGTCGCGCCACTCTACTCTAACAGCAAATCAGTAGGTAGTCTCTTTACTATTCCTCATACAAATTACAATATTTAAGAGATATTCCAACCCATACTCTCATTTCAAGATCCAATAGCTTAACATTTCTAACACCCGATAGTAGTATTATCTTCCCCAGTGCACAAGTTACAATACAAGGTAGGATTCACGGATTTTTAGTCTCGCATGTTCACCCATATTATGTCTGATTCAGTGGTTTAAGTGTCACAGTGGAAAAATAATCAATTTTAGGGTAGCATCACAAATGACAAACACATTTGTTTCCGAAATGATTATAATTACTCTCGACTCAATCATCGAGTTAAATTTGCGTGACAGTGTATTATTTTTTGACGTCTAATTTTTGACAACTTAAGCAATATAATTTACTACTTTCATACCTATTTCACTCAGCACAAGCTCTCATACCTCGTATTGCGTAGGTAGGCACTACATTGGCCAAAAAATGCAACATTTGCTTTTGGTACGTAGGAATTCATACACATTGTTCTCTTGGAGTATGATTAGTTAAGCTAATAATCGAATGAAAATGTACTTGTGTTTGTGAAAGTACTAATCTATCTGTCAAAATATTACTTGCAGCGCTTCCAAACTCAAGGCGGTGACTCATAGAATCGGTCAATCCGTCAGCGTCAACCGGTAAGGATGGAAGATTACGTTGTATACTTTGACGGTTTCATTTGATTAGTGTGAAAATTAACCGGAAATCTTGCAATCATGTAGAAAAATTTAAATTTCAACATCAAAGTTGTGTCAAAATGATTTTTGCAGGACACTTGACAACTGAAGTGATTGCTCGTCAGTTTCAGTTGTCAGCGTATAAACGGATACAAACAGTATAAAGTTTGCCAACTCTTTCCGTCGCATGCGTCACGTAGGTACTTTGCTAATAGGACGTGTTCATTTGTATTCTATTTGGCTGTCAGGTTAAAACGTCAACGCTGACAGATTCTATGAGTCGCCGCCTTCAGCCGGAAGGAGCTGTTTGAATCAGCTGTTTGCTTGCAACAAAGAGAAAAAAAGCACAGATCACTACAACTAATGCGTTCGATGTGAAGCTAGACCCAGAGACTTTTTCAAGTTTTTTACAGCTCCGTTCAGGGTAGTGAAAAGCACCGTAACGCTCCGGGGCTACTTACATCAAAAACAAACCTTGTAAGAATCCTATGGCTGAAACACAAACACGCTCTAACTTCACCTTCATCTAAAAAACCATCGTCTACGTTATGATGCAGTTGCTTCGAGTTTGTTTTGAATTACATTTCTCCCTCCTTCATCATCGTCACTTCAAAAATAAATCAATTTTATTTGTTGACTTTTTTTTAACAGCTGTTGAGCTGTCAGAATAAGTAAATGTTCAGCATATTTGAACTAGAGCTTCCGCTTGGGTTCACATTACGTAACATTACGTTCGAAACGTGAAGTTGAAGCAGCTTCATTGTGACAGCATGCATTGAAATCCAATGGCAGAACGCGCAAATGTCAGGCGAAGCCGTAGTTTTAGCGTGTTTGCTTTTCAGCCACTAGTTCTGAGAAGCTGTCGCTCCACCTTATTTATTTATCCAACTAATTATTCTGCACTTTCAAACTATATTCTTACTAAGAATTTATTATTCAAGTAATAAATGTTTAACAAATGTTTTCAATTTGTTGAATTTAGCATGGTTTTTAGATTGTTCTTAAAAGTTCCCCTAATAATAATAAAATCAATGTGCAAGCAAATTCACGAACAAATTTGGATATGGTTGTAAAAATAATATTTCCAGCTGCCAGCTGCAATTATATATTCAACAAATTAACAAGCAACTACAAAAAAATATATTTTATCGCTGAAAGTTTATGGGATTTTTAAATAGAAAAACTGAATTCTTTGAAATTCATCATACTATTTTCTCTTAATTACTTTAGACCCGAGGAAAAAAAAGCATTTTAAAGTTACAAATTAGGTATCTTTAACCATTGCAATATTTATTGGCTTCTGATTATTAAAACTTGGTCGCTTACACCGCGAATTTCACATTCTGAAGTGCCCACTTGAGTTATAAATTAAATAGTAAAATCAAGTATTTTAAGACATTAAACCATTACAAAACAGGAGTGTGTTTTTAAGTAATAATAAATAAAGTATTTAAACATTTTATGGATAAAATATAAAAAGCTTTAAAGTACAAATATTCTGTTTAAATACTCAAGTGGCGGTAAACGCATTTAATAAAGTCAATAAATCAATAAAAACATTTAAAAAGAAGAACTGATTCACTTTCGTAGTTATCTAAGGCTGATTTTGTTCACTATTGCTCAACTTGAAGCAAACTCTCAAGTTAACAAACTTGAGAGTTAAAACAAAAGTTAAGCATCTATTTTGTTCATACTATTTTTTTCACAACTCTTGAGTTTAAAAAACAAAAGTTGGCCAACTTTCAGTTTTGAAAATATCCTTGGAATATTTGTGACAGTCAATACAAATTATGTCAGTTTTTAATTTGAAAAGCAAACAAATTGTTGAAGTTTTAATTTAAAAATTAACAAAAGAAAAAAAAATAAACATGAATTGCAAGGAAACAACAAAAAGAATGTCAAAAGTGCTTTATACTCCCGAAGAGGAGGATTGGTTGGTAAACAATGCTCTTTTGTACAAATCAGTAATAGAACCGAGAACGTTCTGCCATTGAGTTGGAGCGCTCAGAAATTGCTTTAGAACATGAAAAAAAGAGATTAATCGAATCCGTTTGGCCTCCTTAATGTCTGGATTGAATCCCGTACCACTCTTAATCGCGGCGAAAAAAAAGAACATAAATGAAGTGTTTTTTATTGGCTTTTCATGTGAAGATTAAGTTTTAAAATATCATATTTAGCTATCTAATATTGGCTGAAAATATGAACGTACCAATTGAGCGCACGTTATGAGTAGTTGCGGAAGCTGGTCCCAAAAGCGTACCTGAAGGAACATCTGCAGCGGCCAGCATATTAGCAAAATCACACATCTCCGGTGACGGTTGCGGCACAAGCCAGTATAACTGATTGGACAGTGTCAAGGCTACACCTCAATCCAGTTGCTAAATCTGGAAACCGCCTTTTTCAAACGCCATATGAATGTTCCACACAATTGCGAGTTCGAATTTGTGATTCGTTATAAAAGTTTTCTACTACGTTTGTGACAGTGAGAAATGGTGTTGCAAGAAATGTGGTATTTGTATAGCCCGATTCTCGAACAAGGATAAAATGTTCGAGCTCTTCGTCTTCAAACCGTTTCTTTAGACTCGACATGTTAAAAATTCACTGATCATGTACCTGCCACCGAGCCACGATATCGTTATTAGCTGCGGACACCGTCTGGACGTTCAACGAGAACCACCCTTTTCGGTTTCTAAAATTTTCTGCATCAGTTCCACCTGGCGATTGAATCCGAATATGGGTGCAATCTATTGCACCAATTGTCCGAGGGAACTTTGCCACTGCAAAAAATTCTTTAGCTGCTTTCAAGCGCTCGTTTTGCGTTTTGGGCATATGAATATACCGCGGAGAAAGTTCGGCAAGAGCTCTGGACAGACGTTTCAACACAACGTGTGCAGTTGTAAGACAAGCCCCTGAAAAATCCGCGATTGCTAGTTGAAAAGATCCGAGCGCATAATACCTTAATGCGATTAGCAGTTGCGTGATAGGTCGTAATTCGCGCTGATTTTTGAAAAATGAAAAATATTTCACTTGCACACTTCAACCAAAACGAGAAAATTTTACCTCCTCTCATCAAATTTATGATTTATCATTTATTTCGTCTAGCACCATCACTGTCGCCCGTTTTGAGAGACGGAAACGATGCAAAAAGTCACGGTCATTCCCATGCTTAATTGAATACGTTGGAACATTTTATATTCCCGTCTCTCAATTTGCAGACTTTCTTCATCTTCGCTGCTTGAAGATGAATATGCCGAATTTTCCCAAAAATAATTTCTTCGACACATTTTTGTTAATTTTTCTTTTTATATAAAAGTTTTATTCTAAAATTCTACTTTTTCGGGAAGTTATGAAAATCAAAAGTTTGTAAACTCTCGAGTTTGAAACCGAAAGTTGAAAACGTCAACTTTGAGTGAACAAAACCGAATTCTCAAGTTGACAATAAAAATTCCCAAGTTATGTTCAACTTCTAGTGAACAAAATCAACTTAAGTCTTAAGGATATGTAATAATAATAATGGTGCGGTGTGGGAACATAACTTCGCGTGGCTAAAGAGCTGAAACAATACGTCACCAGTCGCCCGTGACGAAAATTACAGCTGTAAAAAATGTCGACCTATCTATCTATCACCGATCATTCTTACGGCTCTCGGCTCTTCTTTGTATATAGTCCAAGAGGCTTAAGTAAGTTACTGGAGCACCAGCCCAAAGATGGGAATTGTACTCAAGCTTAGGACGGATATAAGTCTTATAGATAATAGCCAGATCAGACGGGGAGAAACATTTTCTTACACTGTCTTAAGAAACAAGAGGTGGTCGTGATACTTACTTACTTACTTACTTAAGGTGGCGCTACAGTCCGTTGTGGACTTGGGCCTCAATCAACAGGCTCCGCCAGCTAGCTCGATCCTTAGCTAGTCGTCTCCAGTTTTGCACTCCGAGTTGATTGAGGTCCTCTTCCACTTGAGTGCGCCACCTGAGTCGCGGTCTTCCTCTCCTCCTACGTCCCTCGGGAATAGTGTCGAAGGCTTTCCGGGCCGGAGCATTGGTGTCCATTCGCTCTAAATGACCGAGCCATCTGAGTCTCTGGACCTTGACCCTTCTGGCTTAGTCCATGTCGTTGTACAACCCGTAAAGTTCGCTGTTGTATCTTCTTCGCCATTCCCCTTCAATGCACACGGGGCCAAAGATAACCCGAAGAACTTTCCTCTCGAAACAGCCTAAGGCACTTTCATCCGATTTTGTCAGGGTCCATGCTTCTGCACCATACAGCAGGACTGGGATGATGAGTGTGTTGTACAGTTTTACCTTAGTTGCTCGAGAGAGGGCTTTTCCACTCAATTGCTTTCTAAGCCCAAAGAAACAGCGATTAGCAAGAGTTATTCTTCGTCTGATCTCGGCGCTGGTGTTATTGCCCGTGTTTATAGCGGAGCCTAGGTAGACAAACTCCTCTACTACCTCGAAGTTATACGCGTCTATTGTGACGTTTTGCCCGAGCCGTCGGTGTTGGTGTCCTTCCTCGAAGACAGCATATACTTCGTTTTTCCCTCATTTACCGCTAAACCCATTTTTGCCGCTTCTGTCTCAATTCTCACAAAGGCGCCATTGACATCACGCTGTGTTCTTCCCATTATATCAATATCATCGGCGTACGCGAGAAGTTGAACAGATTTTTGGAAGATAGTGCCTCTGGTGTTGACGGTGGAGTTCTGCACTATCTTCTCAAGAACGATGTTAAAGAAATCGCATGACAGTGCATCGCCTTGTCTGAATCCTTTTTTGACGTCGAAAGATTCCGTGAGCTCGTTGCCAACCTTGATGGAGCAGCGTGAGTTCTCCATCGTCATTTTGCACAAGCGAACGAGCTTGGCAGGGACGCCAAAACTAGACATAGCTTTGTCATACGCGGCCTTAAAATCGATGAAAAGGTGGTGGGTATCGATTTGGAGTTCATAGGTCTTTTCCAGGATCTGCCGCAACGTGAAAATTTGGTCGATGGTTGACTTTCCTGGCCTGAAGCCACATTGATAAGGACCAATCAGATTGTTGACGAAAGGCTTCAGACGTTCACATATTACGGCAGAGAGGATCTTGTAGGCGATGTAAAGTAGACTTATTCCTCTATAGTTGGCGCAGTTTAGAGGATCTCCCTTTTTCAGGATCGGGCAAACAATGCTGAGGTTCCATTCATCGGGCATGCATTCCTCTGACCATATCTAGCTCGTCGCCTGCTGCTTTGAACAACTCAGCAGCTAGTCCATCTGCTCCAGCGGCTTTGTTGGATTTCAGCCGTGATATTGCGGTTTTCACTTCTTCTAGGTCGGGTTCACGGAATTGTTGGCTATCATCGTGTCCGATGAAAGGCTCCTGTCTGACGGCGGTATTTTGTTCGTCGTCGCCGTTATACAATCTACAGAAGTGGTCTTTCCAAATCCCCAGCATTGACTGCGATTCTAATATGATGTTCCCTTGTTTATCTCTGCCGGCATCAGTTCTTGCTCGATGACCTTGAGCCAGCTGTTTAACCTTTCGGTAAAACCTCCGAACTTCATTCCTGCTGTTGGCTCTCTCAACATCCCCGATCTGACGCTTCTCATGCTCTCTCTTTTTCCTCCTGAGAAGCCGGCGTTCCTCTCTCCTCTTTTGCTCGTAGAGCTCACGAGCAGCTCTTGTCCTTCTATGCGTCGGTGATACGCATACCGAGAATCTCGCGATGTTCATTCCCATTGATTTAAGTGCCACTCATGGACAGTGGCAAGGGGGGTATATCTTGCTTCAACGATACAAGACAGTATTGGATTATCGGAGCATTAAACTCTATTTGTTTTTAATTCCCCATTGTACAATGTTGTTTAAGTCAGAGTTTAACAAGCAGACAGACAAAAGATCATTAATGAAAATAGAAAGAGGGTCGGAGACAAAACGGTGTCCTGGGGCACACCAGAATTTATTTAGTGGGTTTCAGACTTGAACCCGTCCAGTACAACTTGTATAGAATGGTTCGAAAGAAAGCTTCTAATCCAACGAAGGAGGGACTCATTTCGATAAGAGAACCTGGTGCCAAACTCTATCAAATTCTTTTGAAATATCAAGTTCAACAATCTTACTTTCTGCAAAACGATGTAAAGTGGTGAGATATGTCATCAAATCACCAGTGGACCTGTTGCTGCGAAAGCCGTACTGCCGGTCATTAAGAAGCTTTCGTTCTTCAAGATATTTCTTAAGCTGATAATTTGTCAGCGTTTCTATGACCTTAGAAAGTGCAATTGAACAATAATTGGAGGGAGAAGAAGATTCGCCTTTTTTTGGGATTGGCTGGACAAATGCTGTTTTCAAACTGCTCGGAGCGAGCCCCGAGAAATAGGATAGATGGAAAAACGTACACCTCTTCAGAACAATAGCGGGGATAACATCCGGACCAGCGGATTTATGTATGTTGAGATCCTTAGAACTCTCACCACAGCACGAGTGTGGAAGAATTGAAGCGCTCAAGGATAGGCGGAGTCATGACACCTTCTGGCAGCGAAGAGTTGATGGTGAACTGCCTAGCAAAAAGGTTAGCTTTCGCGAGAGAGCTAAATACTGGAATGTCATTGTCAACCAGCGTAGGGACCGAGGAACAAGGAGAATTCTTCATATTTTTTTACAAATTACCAAAAATTCTTTCTGCCTTTGGGACATTGCAGTATTTTCTTCCTTAATTTTTGGTCATGTAAAAATTTTGTCCGACGGATATGGGCATTGCAGGCCTTCCTGGCTTGTTTAAACTTGTTCTGGGTTGGCTCTAAAACATCGGAACTTTACTTCTTCGCGTCGCGGGAAAATGTTGAAAAATGTCCAACTATTGACGGATTCGCCGGGCGACTGGCATTCTGTTGCCGCTGCGCGATTTCTATACAAGTTTCACTTTTTTGGCAACTGTAATTTTTGTGGCCGGGCGACTGGCGAAACATTCTGTTCAGTTCTTAACTCTACATTGGAAATAATTTCACCTCAAGTGGCAAAAGCTTCACACAGAAGGGAATTTCTTTCCCTCAAAAAAGGGAAGGTAATTCACACTTTAGGTGGGAAACAAATTCACCCGACTTATATGAAGTTATGTCCCACTAGATGAGAAATAGTTCCCATGTGAACTTATGAACCCGCACGCTCATTATCATATCATCACAGTTTTAAGCTATTTTCAAGAGTGCCTTTGTGGGAGCACTGGTCACACTACAAACTACAAAATACTTAATAATTTATTTAAATCAAAAGATTGGACTTGTTAAGTGATACAACCTTTTTTATATGAAACTTTTATCACATCTCCATTTATAATTTTGCGTGGAAAATATTTTGAACTTTGGAGCCGACGAAGCGTGAAAAGTGATTGGCAACTGCCAAACTTGATTGGATTTCTATTTTTTACGATCTCTTTTTGCATTTATAAACAAACGGAAATGTGTTAACAAACAAATATTTAGAAATTGTAAATAAGATTCATTCATGAGTTTGACAAAATTATGCGACCTCTTGTGGTTTCACAGATGGTTAATACAGAGGTTCAGGCAAAAAATGTGAATTTTCCAGTTTTTTTTTTTTTGTTCAATATTGAAGCTGAGACAGCTATCAGATTTTGTATGTTGGTAGAACATTAAACTCCCCGTTGTGCAGGTTAGTTTTTGAACCCCACTGTACTTTTCATTGTGAGCAAGTATCCTTTTTCCTTTTGTATGGTGAGACATGCGTACTTAAATATAAAATTGTTATGAAAACACAAAACAATAGATAGTTGCCACTGTCAGTTTGAACGTAACCTTCCCAGCTCTCATCGGAAATATAATCCTTCGAGCTTTATCACAAACACTCGCAGAGTGAAACCTTACCGCTAAGCCTGTACAATGAATGACGTGTTTGAAAGAGTACGGTTGACACATGATGTTCGCTCTCACCTTTACAGGATATTCTCTGCCGCCATCATTACACTCATTCGCACAATCAACAAACCACCCACTCTAGTAAAAGTTGCATAATCCTACTTCGACACTGGAGAAGGAAGGCTTTTGTGTGAAACGTGAGCATGATGCACAAATACCTGTCATAGAATAATAGAAATTGTAGTGGCAAAGGTTATTTTAAAATCTCGTTGTGAACAGCCAGGGATCGATGCACCAAATGTCACATTAGTTGGAGTCCTTGAACTACTTCGAGTCGGGGGATTGTGTGGTTCGGTTTACATTGAAAAGAAATATCAATTATTTTTTCCTGTTTTCAACCATTTCAAGGGCAGAAAGAGAGTGTAATCCGATGTAGACTTTCATCTTTCGAGTTTTTATAGACGGTCGGCCAAAACGTGCCTTCTTTATTTGAACTCCAGGGAATTATTTGCTTTTAATTAAAGCTGACGTAGAAGGCAGTAGGATGTGGCATTTTTTTTTTTGGAATTGTGGTAAGATGACGCCAGCTTTGTTCTTATCAAATTGTTTCTTACTTTCGAATGTCAAATATCAAAAAGAATCAAATTGTAAGAAGTCTTTTTTCAGTTTTAATTAGTCCAAGTCCACTGAAGCTTGACCTTTAAGCTTTTTTGTTGAGGTTTTATTTATTGTGAAAGAAAATGGAATGAGAAGAACAAGAAGAAGAAATATGAAAATCCCTACGCGGTTATTTGAAACATCTTTCATTAAAGTTTTTGTACCTTGCCTTCACAGTAGAATCTCGAAAAAATGAACGAGGCCTCTAAAGTAGGATTCTTCTCCAAAGTCAGTATTAACTGAAAAAAAATTTAACAGAATGAGAATAAGCCATGCCTCAAAGAACCTATCATGATAGGTGCGTTCCTTTGGGACTTTTAAGTACTTACTAGCAGATGATGAATGGAACGCTTTAATTTTTCCAAAAGTAAGACCTAACCTCAAATATTAAATCTCATTGGCTGTTATTTAAGATTTAATGGAAGCCTTAAGAAACAAACAAAGAGCCGCTGAAGTAGACGGTCTAGCTGCCGAGCTGTTCAAAGCAGTAGGCGGCGAGCTAGATAGGAGCATGCACCAAATCATCTGTATGATATGGTCATAGGAATGCATGTCCAATGAATGCAACCTCAGCATTGTTCGCCCGATCCTGAAGAAGAGAGATCTTCTAAACTGCGCCAACTACAGAGGAATCAGTCTACTTAACATCGCCAACAAGATCCTCTCTGCCGTATTATGAGAACGTCTGGAGCCTTTCGTCAACAATCTGATTGGCCCTAATCAATGTGGCTTCAGGCCAGGAAAATCAACCGTCGACCAAATTTTCACTTTGCGGTAGATCCTAGAAAATACCTATGAACTCCAAATGGATACCCACCACCTCTTCATCGATTTTAAGGCCGCGTATGACACCATCTGCCGAAACGAACTGTTCGCTTGTGCAAAATGACGATGGAGAACTCACGCTGCTCCATCAAGGTTGGCAACGAGCTTACGGAATCTTTCGACGTCAAAAAAGGATTTAGACAAGGCGATGCACTGTCGTGCGATTTCCTTAACATCGTTCTTGAGAAGATAGTACAGAACGCCACCGTCAACACCAGAGGCACTATCTTCAAAAATTTTGTTCAACCTCTCGCGTACGCCGATGATATTGATATAATGGGAAGAACACAGCGTGATGCGTGATGTCAATGGCACCTTTGTGAGAATTGAGACAGAAGCGGCAAAAATGGGATTAGCGGTAAATGAGGGAAAAACGAAGAATATATATATACTGTCTTCGAGGAAGGGCACCCAACACCGACGGCTCTGACAGAACGTGACAATAGACACATACAACTTCGATGTAGTAGAGGAGTTTGTCTATCTAGGCTCCGCTATAAACACGGGCAATAAAACCAGTGCCGAGATCAGACGAAGAATAACTTTTGCTAATCGCTGTTTCTTTGGGATTAGAAAGCAATTGAGTGGAAAAGTCCCCTCTTGAGCAACTAAGGTAAAATTATACAACACCCTCATCATCCCAGTCCTGCTGTATGCTAGAGAAGCATGGACCTTGAAAAATAGGATGAATGTGCCTTCAGCTGTTTCGAGAGGAAAGTTCTTCAGGTCATCTTTGGCCCCGTGTGCATTGAAGGGGAATGGCGAAGAAGATACAAGAGCGAACTTTACGGGTTGTACAACGAAATGGACCTATCCAGAAGGGTCAAGGTTCAGAGACTCAGATGGCTCGGTCATTTAGAGCGGATGGACAGCAATGCTCCGGCTCGGAAAGCCTTCGACACAATTCCCAAACGACGTAGAAGGAGAAGAAGACCGTGCAAAACTGGAGACAGCTAGCTAGGGACCGAGCTGGCTGGTGGATACTGTTGATTGAGGCCCAAGTCCACAATGGACTGTAGCGCCACCTTAAGTAAGTAAGTAAGTTAGTGAGTAATTGTAGTTCAAAGTACTTTGAAGTACTTAGCAGTAGATACTGAGGCCCAATGGAACGCCCCTAATAACGGAGACATAAAATACATAGATTAAATAAAGGGTAAAGGGAGAGAGGTAGCAAAAATTATGTACAAAATAAGACGTCCAACTTTTCGAGTTCTCAAATTTGAAACGCTGCTATGGTGAGAAACGTTCATCCTTCGAAACTGTTATCGAACTGTTCATTTTTTCGCGATTCTAATGTAATTACTTAAAATTAACGATCTACAGCCATGATTACTCACTTCGTTTTTTATCAATTGAACAACCACGATGTACAAGAGCTGTGGTTTCCACAAGATGGCGTAACATGTCGCGCAGCTCTTGCCAAACTTGATTTATTTAGGGAAACGTTTGGTAACCGCACAGTTTAACGTAATGGACCCGTGAACTGTCCTCCAAGATTAGCTTCGTCTTCGTCTAGGTAACGATGAACCCGCTTCGAGTTGACTTTAAATGACATTTCTCTCTCTATAATCATCATCCCTTCAAAAACAAATGTTTTTTTTTTCTGTGACAGCTGTAGATCTGTCAGATAAAGCAAATGATCAGCATATTTTTAAACTTGAGCTTCCGTTTGCAGTCACATTACGTAACATAACGTACGAAACGTGAAGTCGCATTGAGTTCTTATGGCTGAACTCGTAAACGTCAGGCGAAGCCAAGGCCAACGCGTGAGATGAAAAACCACCACAACGACGGGTTGCAATTGCAATCTTAATTCTTTCTTTTTCATGATTGAGTTTTTCAACAGATGAATTATCAAATCTGATAATCGGGTACTCTTTGACTCCGTCCAGATATGGAAAAAGTTGAACAGAAAAAACAAACAAAATATTGTATCGTCATTTTTAAGCAAATAAAGTCAACGACTCGAGTTCATTGGTTCATCAAATTAATTCATAAATTCTTTTTCTGTTCTTGTTTTTAATTTCCGACAAAGTCCAGCGACACATTCATTTTATTTTTATTTAAATAAAAAAACAATATTGGCTACAGCCTTTTTTCCGGTACAAATTACATCTCTCATTGACACTGTAAAATGTTTCTGTGTAAAATTTATGAAAACACAACATTTTGTATTTAAGCTTAAAGTCCAATAAGGTGAACCACACATCAAAAACAATTAATCGGAAGTAAAAGTTTTTTTTTTTTGCAAACTGCCTCGGGCAGGGGCTTTTTCGTATTCCTAATATAGGTACCTTGGCAACAAAGCGTAGACACATTTGTTTGAAATTTTGACTTGCTCGTTGTCGTTACACCTTCACTTCGTATGTTTCGCGCCCAGTTAAAAATAATGTACACATCACATGCAACTCATTATTCAGTGTGACAGTCGAGTGTCGACTCGTGACGTAGAAACACAAAATGTCCCACCAGCTACCACAACATATTCGTTGAGAAAGAACGAAAAAAAAACGAACGCGAATCTAATTACATTTTAAGTATTTCCAAGTTTGTCTGAACTTTGGCTAAGTACATACCTTTATGCGCTTTCGACTCTGAAATTCAATGTAAATAAAGGGGTGTTGAAAATTACCTAAGAATTTCGTTAGACATTTTCGCACATTATTAAAGTTTGAGAAAGCCGGAACGTTTCCATTTGAAATTTGAATGTGCGTAAACATTTTTGCACTCGACGTAAATGAAATCACAACCGTAAATAAGATTTTAATATTTATTGAATGAGAAATTTATGACAGCCCCCATATTCTTTGGAATTTTCTGGTAGGGAAGATTGTTGAACAAGCTCTCAATAATTCTTACCTTTCCATTTATTTAGAAAGCAAATACATTCGGCTTGTTAATCAGCATCTCCATGATCAAACTGGCTTATTGCCTTCTTCTAAACTTGAAAAGAGCCTATTGTATGTACCTAGCTGATCAACGCCACCTAGTTACGAACACCAAGGTTTGCGGATCATCTAAGCACAAATTAATAATGTGTTGAAAAGAACTTTCTGGGCAGGAACCTCTTCACTCACGCAAGTTTGTAGACTCTGTTGACGTTGACTACAGGACCAACTATGAACTTAAGCTTATGGGAAGAACCGGAAATTTCCATAGGGTTTTTTTTTTGGTAATCCGGAATTGGTACATAGAACTGTCTGATCCCGGATACCAAACGAACATGCAAACACATTTTTTGCTTCTAATGGTTGAATGTCTATAATTGTGAAACCTCATATACAGAATTGCAGATGAAATGACCGTTACCGTTACCGTTACCTCGTGTATGTGAGTAAATGAGAAAAAACAGCAACAAAAATGAGGTGGTTTGCTCAAGCTTACTGAGCATAAACGCATACTCTAGCAGTAAACTTGAACCATAGCTTGTAGGCATTGTCATTTTGACAGCTTGGTTTCCCATCTCCCTTTTAAATTCATCTGTGGACGTGACATTGTTTTTATTTTCATTATTTTATTTGTAAACAACAAACAAGTAAACATGGCGGCGAGTATACGTATGTGCAAGTGTGTGCATGCATGCGTGATTTTGTTTTTAATACAAATTCGGAATCGTTGTTCTGTTCTTTTCAAAACAAGAACTGTCATCTTTTGCCAAGTGAACGAATTCAGAATCGTTCGGAACAGTTCCGGACGACAAAAAAAGACGCTATTAAGCAATGCGCGAATGAACGAAAATTTAACGATCGTAGCTTAATTGCATTATGGTTTGCTCATAGGGTTCGTGAGTATTCGCTGTTTCACTTAAGCGTGCTCGCTTGAACAAAATTGAATTATAGTTGAGCCTTTAAGTCTCCTAACGTTATAAGAGTACTTGTATTACTGGCGGACTTGAGCAGCTGCTGCTCTTATTTCTTTTTCCATTTTGTTATCGGCTGCTTTAGCTTCTTCTACGTTACGATGCAACCGCTTTGAATGACATTTCTATTTTCAACATCATCATTGCTCCAAAATCAAATGATTTTAGTTGCTTTCATACAGAGAAATATTCATTATATTTGAACTAGAGCCTCCGTTTGGAGTCACATTACGTAACATAACATACGAAACGTGAGGTCGAAGCGTCATTGTGATAGCAAGCATTGAATTCCTATTGCTGAACTCGTAAACGTTAGGCGAAGCTGAAGCGTCTTTGTGATTCAGCCTTAACGCTGCGACCCATAGAAAGCGTCTATCCGTCAGCATAGACGTGTTTAACACAGAACGTGACAGCTCAAAAGAATAAATATGTTCCTTGGAGAGCTTCCTATGAGCAAGGTACATGCCGGATGCGATGGATAGAGTTGATAAACTTACTACGTTTTGCGTACGTTGACAACCGAAATTGACGAGCAGTCAATTAAATGATTTTATTCAGTCAGTGATCGAATTTCCCTTTCCTTCCTTACAGCAAGGATAAACGGCAGATTGTTTTAAACTGCGTTATCCGCTCTAGCTTTTTAAAACAATCTAACTGTCGCTTAAGAAATTCTTAAGTCATTGTACAATAGGGGTGTCGCCTATGTAAGGGCAGACGCGATTTCTGACCATCTTAGTTGAAGAACAATGTTTCTCAACAAATTAATACTTGTGGACATTTTATCAATTTTAAATAAGAGGCAGTAACGATGAGAGGTGAAATAATTTGTTTTGATGATAATTTCGATATCTTTTTTAGAACATCTTCCATATCATTCTGCTCATGCAATTCAAAATTCATATCATTTTTCAAGTAGATAGACAAATTCTGCCCAGTCATGTCAATTCCTATTAGGAGAAGGAAGGCATAGTGTAGTATTTATTAAAGATAAGATAACCTTGAGACCGATACTTGAAAGAAAGTGGACTGATTTATCAAAATCAAAACAAAAATAAAGTTTTTACCAATTCATTAGACTGACTACACATTTTCTCTATCTCATATCAAATTGCTGAACAAAGTCTAGACGAAAATATCAAAATTTTGCAAACATTTTGTTGACTTGATCTCTGACATAACCTCTCTCGTGATCGTGATACAACTTTGACTTTCCATTCCGATTCACGTTTACGGGGAATAGCTAAACAACCGATTACAAAACAATCACGCATGGAATTCCCATCAGCAGATTTAAATATTTTAATGGTGACAAAAAATACAAACACACATAAAATCAACAGACGATAGAATACCTGCCTTCAACTCCAACTGAATGTTGATTTGAGTGAGCACTTTGTGCAGAAGAATAGAGGAAAGGTTCAAGTGAAAACCATCTCTTAACGGAAGCAGAAACACGCGATCAATATCGCCCGATGGTTTCGAGCCAATAAAACAGTGACTGAGTCAACTCGCCACTTTTGCCAGACATGGCGTGGCGTGGCAGTGGCACGCCAACTGCTAATGATGAGTCTAGTTCATTTCACTAGGAAATTTAAATAGAAGTCAGTTTTGTGCATGTATTACTGTGTTCAGAGAGTTTTGTTTTGTAATGGTATTGTTTTTGCGGTGTTCTGCAGACGCAGAGTTTAATGTTTACTGATTAAAAGCTCCCTCTCTTAACTAAACAAACAAAAGTTGTTGAGCTTTTGTTTGTATTAATGAATTCGAATTCTTATTTCTAACATGTCACTATTCACTAATTTCTTTTTATAACAAGCAAACATAATTATATGCTTGAAAATAAACTAGCACCAAGATGTTTGGCGCTTAAGAGATAATTGCAAGCAGATTGTAGCAAAATTAATGTTTGAAAGAGTGTTAAATTGAAGATGTAAGGAGTAACGCAGTTTGGAATTTAAATATTGAACTCTAAAAAACACTTAGAGGAAGTTGTAGACCGTGTGACCTTTTTCAGAACTAGAGATGAAACTTCATATTTAAAAAGGTTTAAAAGTATGTAGGTATCGCTGGTTCAACGGAAGTGACTCGTTAGAAGAAAAAACCACCTTTTTTTTAAATTAGACTTAAAATGCAAAAAAAATGAGAGCCACCCTTTGACATTTATGACCCTGAACTTTGTAGACAATTTAACTGCTGGTCTTTGGACTTCTGCCACTAGTACCTACCGTTAAACTCAACTGATTTTCAAAAACTTAACGATCATCGCTTGGTCTAAATAAATACTCCATACGCCATTTTTTAGTTTTTTCTTATTTTCCGTTTTTACGAATTTTCAGCCAAAATGGTCAGAAATGCTCCAAAAAAATGTCGTCTAAAACTTCAGACCTCTGCCACTGCCGTTAAACTCAACTGATTTTCAAAAACTTAACGGCAATCGCTTCGTCTGAAGTAATACTCGATACCATTTTTACGAAGTAAATAAAAAAAACTAAAAAATGGCGTATCGAGTATTTATTCGGACAAAGCGATTGCCGTTAAGTTTTTGAAAATCAGTTGAGTTTAACGGCAGTGGCAGAGGTCTGAAGTTTTAGACGACATTGTTTTGGAGCATTTCTGACTATTTTGGCAGAAGTCCAAAGACCAGCAGTTAAATTGTCTGCAAAGTTCAGGGTCATTAACATTTTTGGTTAAATGTGTTTGTTTTAAAAAAAAGAAGAGAACTCGAAAATCGGTGCCTCTCGAAAGCAAACAAAACAAATGACCACAAACCTTTTTTGCGGGATATAGTACTATTTTAAAAATGTATGTATTCCGAAATTATTATTTCTTATTGGAATTCAAGAATTCCATCTCTGAGGTCTTGAATCGACGCCGCACCGGGCTGTTGGCGTATAGACCTAATCTTTCACGTGGTCCCAAAGAGGAAGTCACAATCTGTTAAATCACAAGATCTCGGTGGCCAGTTGTAATCACTTCTTCGAGAGATAACACGGTCCGAAAACATTTCCCGTAAAAAATCAATGGTTTCGTTGCTTGTGTGGCACATATAGCGCCTGTCTTGTCTTGTTGAAAGTAAACGTTATCCAGATCAATACCATCCAACTCCGGCCATAAACGAAAACATTGACCCTCTATGATGGGTCATTAGCCCAGAAATCAAATTCAGGGTTTCCGACTTCGCGATTAATTTTAAACATTTTGTAAAACAATACAAATTTGTGGACAGTTTTTACATATTTTCAAGGTTTTATTATGTGCATAACGGCTGATACATACCGCATGCTCTAAGTCTATGTGACGTTAACAAAACATTTTCCAATGCAACGTTCTTGTGCACTCATTGATGTCAAAGTTCGGTGAGGGTACGGCATTCTAAAGGGTTCGTCAAATACTATGAAAAAAGTACTGAATATTTTCTCAAATTTCTTGTTTTATTTGAAAGTACAATCCTTCCGGTTAGTAATGGAAAATAATTTCATCCAAATAGCTGCCTCGGCTGGCCATGCAGTAGCCTACACGATCGGTCCAATTTTTAAGCACATTATTGATTGTGTGCAGCTGTATTTCAGCAATGGCTTCACGAATATTGTCCTTTAAAGCGTCAATTGTCTCTGGCTTGTCGGCGTAGCACTTATCTTGTATGGCACCCCACAAATAATAGTCCAACGGTGTCAAATCGCAGCTCAGAAGTGGACAAACGACACCAATTCTGCGGCTGATAATGCTATCTTCAAAAACATGGCGCAAATCATCGAGTGTAGCTTCGGCTGTGTGGCACGTAGCGCCGTCCTGTTGAAACCAAATGTTGCCCATATCCTCCTCTTCAATTTTTGTCCAACATAGCCCGATAACGATCGCCATTGAGTGTAACGGCTACTCCTTGCTCAGAAGAAAAATGTCCCAATGGCCCGCCAAGATCAAAATGAAAAGATGATTTTGCCAAAATTGGCATCTTCTCTAAATCGATCGCAGGCCCACTTAGCGAAGCGAAAACGCATTGGATGGTCAATTGGGTTCAACTCCTGAACCAATTGGATTTTGTAAGGCGTCCTTGCAAGGTCTTTATGCAAAATTCGTCTCAATGATGTCTCTGAAATGTTCAATTGTTGAGAACGACGGTGAATTAATGTTGATGGCGCTTCACGCACACTTTTTGCCACAGCAGCAATATTATCAGGTGTACACACTGTTTTTGGCTTTTCACGATTTGGTTTATCGATGAGGATGTGAGTTTCTTTCACTTTTTCACAAGACAACGAACATACGGAGCTGACGGTGCTTCTCTTCTTACAAAATCCGTACGCAATTTTCGCACACATTCTGCAACATTTCTATGATTTTCAAAGTAATGTCGCAATATTTCCCAGCGTTGTTCAAGCATATACACAAGAGCGTATCTACTCGAAACGAGTACACCACTTGATTTTTTTTCTCAAATGCATCGAATGCAGCGAGTTTATATTCATAACACCGAATACACCGAATCATATTAAAAAAACACAAAGCTAATTGAAAACTTTCAACTGCTCAAGAATACAAGGGTGAAAAAAAAACTGTTCTATCTCACCAACTAAGGAGTGAAGTAGCTGTTGATGTTAAAAAAAGAACACTCGAGTCGAGATGTCTTACCATTTAAACGATCAAAGTCAAGATCAATAAACTAAGTAGAAATCTCAGGCTAGATTATGGGGTAAAAACAATTGGGAATATTTATAAACTGCTTATTTTACGAGTATATATGTAAGTGAAATATAAACATAAATATAAATATATGCATAATGTAAAATAATTATGTTTAGCACTTTTGTTTTTCCAATTGATTTACTTAGTCAAAACTATGTGTACCTATAGATGAGACACCAAACAGTGCATTTGTTTTGATACATACTCGGCACTGATCTCTATTATAACTGGATAGTTGATAGGATCAAAAAGCTTGACTCCCATAGAAGACTGTTATAATTGTAAAAGTAGCATCCAGTTATAACAGTTATACCAAAATATAACACTTACCCACTGAGAGCTGAAAAAAACATAAATACGGCTGTGCATGTGAAACTTCTTACATGATAAATAATAAGTACCTTGCTGCTTTAATATTTAATTGTTATTTATTTTAATAAGTGGTTGGCCCCTTTAGTTAAAAATAGCAATTTTTCAGTAAATTTATTTTAAATTATAAACTCAGGCCATTGATGAAACTAAGCAATCTCTTCCTCACTTCACTCTCTCCACTGATCTCTATAATAGAGATCAGTGAATCTATCTCACTTTTTCGGTTTATATAGAAAGAGATGCACAAGTGTAAGAGTACCATGTCAAAATCAATAGGAGCCAAGAAAAGCGTTATAATTTGTATAGAATCCACTATCCAGTGTATTTGTATTATAGAGATCAGTGATACTCGGTGTATTCGCTGTATTCGGTGCTTTTTTAACTGTTAGGCTTGTTCTGTTCTATTTGGTTCAAGCATTCAAGCTTTGGAGGGAAACCAAGCATAGTGTATTCGTTCTATTAGAAAGGTATCGAATGGTGTGCAGTGTTTGTTTTATAGAATAGTGTTATTCATTTTTAGTGTACACTACTCTCTATGCATGCAACAAATGGAATACACTGCAGTACGGGGCTTGGTCAGTGACGGCAAATGAATGTATTCATGCAGACCTCTATTAAATAACCAAGCTGTTTCAATTACATTAAAAGCTGCATTAGAAAGATGGATGGACACAAACGGAAAAAATGTTGCCCAAAAGAGAATCAATTTGGGGAATGAAAATGAAAAAAATCGCAACTGCTTATAAAGAAATATTTGAACGAAGAATTTTAATGCTGCGTTCTCCATGATTCTCATCGTTTGGTGTCCCATAAAATTGAAAAAATGTGTTCAGGACTGTTAGAAAAATCCAAAAAAGTATCAGATTTCGATCTCCTTAATCCTCATAACTTTGAGTGACGGAAACTAGTAGATTCTTATGAAAAAGGGTTAGGATTTTTTTTCGGCGAAATGACAATCGGGCAATAGCGGTGCGGGAGAGAAATTTGTTTTCATATGGTTTTCGGTTTGCGAGAATTTTGTTTTTGGTCTTCCAATCCCTACTCTTTTGTCTGCACAGCAAGTCTGTGCAGACTTAAGTCGAAACGTAAATGAATAAATGCGAGCCTGTACAGACAAAAATCTGGAAGTCTGTGTTGTGTGGACCCACCATAAATATCTAAATGCTTGAAAGTATGAAGAAAATGGCAAAATAAACCAGAACCATTTTCATATTTCTTGTAGGATGGGAAGCGCGAATCAATACTTACACATCCTGTATAACCTTATTTTTATTTTAAGTGTTTATCCAACCCGTCCAAGATCATTTATCGTTCGTGACTTTTTGCCCATAAATTAAATATTTTCATTTGCTGAAGAACAAAAAAAAATCTTAATTGGGTGTTTGTGAACCACTTTCAGAAACAAAAACTAATCCCAAAAATGTGGCAACAGCACATACGTAGAAGTATGAGTACATGTCTATTTGGCACTGGACCAAAAAATCGAAAGCATTATGGTCTATTTCACAAAATCCAAACAAAACGTATTAGGTGCATCATCTGCAACTCTAACCTGCATACAAATAATGGGATCAATTGATGTCATCTCTTATGAATAGAAAGTCGATGCAAAAAATTAACTTGTTTTGAACTTGAACTTGAACTCATTGGCTTAGATTTGATTTTGTGTAAACCAAAAAAGGAATAATAGTTAACACTTGATAAAGAATCTTTGATGCAGCCTCGTGACGCTGGTTTTCATCCAGCCATGCCTTCAAGAAACCTTAATTAGTTTTTATGCAATTTTGCTTGCTTATTTCCGTTTCTTGCTTTCAAAGTAGACGGAAGGTATATCCCGGAAAAAGTACTTACTCATTTTACAATGACGGCGACGGATCATCTATACATTGCAGACGCAGCTTTGACAAATTGCCTCACCTATCATATCTAAATTTGATAATAATTAAGATCTAATTTTCAATTGCCCTCAAGGCAACCCTCTTAGATAGAATTTTCTAATTAGCGGGTATATTTTCTTCATTAAATTATGCAAATAAGATACAACTTGTGTGAGCATATCAAACAGAAGACGTCAAAAATGTTGGTATAGGAGCTTTTATAATTTAAATGCTCAAAAAATTAAATTCAAACTTAAACCAGGTGTATTTGTATTCAATGGAATGATAAATTTTGATGTAAATAATTTCATTAAAAAATAATTTGCATATTCTACAAGACAAACTTATAAGATTATTTTGCTACAAAGATACCTAAGTAATAAAACTGAAAGTGTATTGGGTATTTTGGAATTCAACTTGAATCCAATCAGATTTACTGCGACAAAAATAACAACGGATGTAGATGCATGAACTTGACTGATTTATAGTACAATCTTTTGAGTGCTCGTTTAAGCATTCAATGAGGTTTGTTTGTTATAAAATTAACAAACTTCTACTCTAACATTCACTTTTAACAGGGTTCTTTGTTCTTTTCTGTTGCCAATAGATGCTGCTGTAGATTCAAAACTGGAGACTGCCAGTTGTCACCTTGATATTGACCCCAATATTAGAATACAAATTTGCATTTCTGTGATTATATTTTGCGAGATATAAACATTTTCAAAACAAAGAGTGGCTATTGAAATACATACAGAAGGAACTTTGGGTTAAGGAAATGCTAATAAAGTGAATAATTATGTGCATAAAATATATTAAGTCAAGTTTAAGTTTTCTGGGCTTTCTGTTCCGGTTTGTTGGGTTTTACTTTGGTTTCGGACTTTGAACGACAATTAAAATGAGGCCTACCACATTTGATGATGATTTAATTATAATTTTGTTTCACATTTATGAAAGTTCTTACATTAAAATTATTAAATTTTCATACAAAATATCCAAAAAGAACAACTTGTCCATATGAAGCTCTCCTATACGACTGGGATTTTTTTTTAAAGTATCACGCTGTGAGTTTAGTGTTTAGATGACGTTCGTTGAGCATTATTAACTTCCCAGATAACTTACTTATTTATTTACTTAAGGTGGCTCCAGCCAGCCGCCAGCCAGCTCGGTCCTTAGCTAGCTGTCTCCAGTTTTGCACGATCTTCCTCTCCTTCTACCTCTCCTTCGAAAAAATGCAATACCGTTCTAGCTAAACCTCTTAGTAATATATTCCAACTATCTTTGCAACTTGGTAAATTCCTTTGTGCCTGGAAGATTGCTTACATCACGCCTGTTTTTAAAAAGGGAGATAAGTCGCATATTGTTAATTATAGGCCTATGTCTAAACTTTCTTCTATCCCTAAACTGTTTGAACAAATAGTGTGTCTGTCACACTTTTTACTTTTACTGTAAAAACATCATATGCAGTGAGCAACATGGCTTTATGCAAAGGAGATCAACTGTCACAAACCTTCTTGCCTTTACGCATACTTGTCTGAACAGTTTAGAACATGGATTGTAAACTGATTGTGTAAACACTGATTTTTCAAAAGCTTTTGATCAACTGTCTCACTCAGTTATCAAGTTGAAACTACAGTTGTTAGGCTTTCCCCTGGGCTGGTTTCATGGATTTCTTCTTACCTTGAGGATAGAACTTATCAAGTTAAATTCAGAGACATGTTTTCGAAAACTTTTACTGCTAAATTTGGTGTTTCACAAGGTAGTCATTTAGGACCTCTTCTATTTATCTCATCAATAAATGCATCGTTATGTGTTCGTGACAGTGAAATTCTTATTTTTGCAGATGACATGAAGATTTTTAAGAAAATAACATCTGAAAATGATAGCATTCTTCTGCAACATGATTTAAATAGGTTTTCTATATGGTGTAATAAGAACAATTTAAATCTTAACGCGTCGTAATGTCAGACAATGAAATTCTCAAAGAAACGAGCATCTTCGACTCATGAGTATTATATATGTCAGCAGATTCTTTCTCGTGTTTTTAAAGTAAGTGACCTTGGGGTTCTTTTTACACCGAATCTAGATTTTACGGAGTACATTAACAACATTGTTAATAAAGCTAATTCTATGTTGGGTTTGTTAAGCGGTGGTCAAACGAATTTCTTGATCCTAACGTCACCTTTCTCTTTATAATTGCCTTGTTCGTCCGCATCTTGAATATGCTTCACAGATTTGGAGTCCTTATTATGACGTTCATACTGACAGGTTAGAATCGATGCAAAGTAATTTTACTCGTTTCGCATTAAAAGGTATTCAATGGCATGATCCTCAAAATATTTCTTTTTATGAGGATCGATTATCACTTCTTCAAATGCAAACGTTGTCTCAAAGAAGGACAAACAATGATTTAGTTTTCCTTCATCAACTCATAACAGGCGTCACAGATGCACCAGACCTTCTTAGTGCTATCTTTTTTATTATCGGGGCGGAGGTTATCACCTTCGCAGCATCGATCTAATTAAAGTCCCCAGACATAGGACCAATTTCGGAATGCATGAGCCCTTGACAAGGATGATTAGGCTTTTGAATTATAATACAGATCTTATTGACTTTCATATTAATAAGAATAAATTAAAGACTCTGCTTAAAACCAGTGTAGCACGCTCTTAATTGTTTTAATTGTTGTATAATAATGTATTGTTTTTTATTTGTTTGTATTTGTATAATTTTGTCATTTCTTGTGTAAGTGTTCGTTTGTTTTAGATTGCCTACTAACAACTAACACTGCACTAAGTGATGAGCCGGACTGTTAAACCAGTTTTCTGGTTTAAAGACTAACGGTCGTTAGATATTGTTTGCTTTAAGTTCTCTTCGACTTTATCTGATAGTGTAATCTTAAAAAATTATTCTACGTCGTTTGGGAATAGTGTTGAAGGCTTTCCGGTCCGAAGCATTGGTGTACATCCGCTCTGAATGACCGAGCCATCTGAGTCTTTGGGCCTTGACCCTTCTGGCAAGGTTAATGTCGTTGTTCAACCCGTAAAGTTCGCTGTTGTATAATCTTCGCCATTCGCCCTCCACGCGCACTGGTCCAAAGATGACCCGAAGAACTTTCCTCTCGAAACTTCCGATTTTGTCAAGGTCCTTTGATGATGATTCTACACAAGCAAAAGGACCTTCGGTATACGTCATCAGTGGATGTACACATATGGCTCTATTGTATGGTGGAAAGCGGTGGAAAAATCATGCTATCTCAAGAACCTGAATAAAGTACAGAGACAAGCTTGTATAGGAATAACAGGGACTCAGAAATCCACACCACAAGCTGGGTTGGAAATTATCTTGGATCTCCCGGCTCTGGATGAATTCATAAGGTGCACGGCAGCCAAAACAGCAATTCGTTTAAAAGAACTGAAATTTTGGAAGCACAGCACTTATGGACACGGGTCAATCCTACAAAGATATGACATGATTCCAGGACTGATGGAGACCACGGATTACATCCCCCCCTCTACTAGATTTTGATTAGAAATTTTCTATTTGCATACCAGAAAGACAGGGTTGGGATTCTAATTCACTTATAAGTAAACAGGGTATCCCTTTCTACACTGACGGTTCAAAAATGGAATCAATATCAGAAAGGCGTATAAACTCCAAGCTGACTGTAGTGTCTTTCAGGCCGAGATCTATGCCATTGAAAAAGCAGCTGGGCACATCATCAAAAGCTAAGCTCCTCGGAGAAGATTACTTCTTTCGTGGACAGCCGGCTGCTATCAAAGCCTTAGCCAGTGAGACCTTGATTTCAAAGGAAGTTTTAAACTGTACGAAAGAATAAAATAGAATCTGCTGGGTTCCTGGACACAATATAGAAGGGAACAAAATAGTAGATCAACTAGCCAGGAAAGGGTCAGAAGCAGATACAAGTAGTAGTGACCATTCAGATAGGGGACCACTCGTCCCGATTGGGGTACTCAAGAGGAAGATAGACCTTAAATTAAAAGAGAATAATCCTGGAAATCCAGGGACAATTGCAAATCTCCAGACGTTTATGGCCTAACATTAATGAAAAGGAAACTCGGTATATCCGTATTATCGCTGAGTAAAATGAACATTAAAATCCTGATAGTGTAGGTACTAACGCGTCATTTCGCCATTGGCACAATGACCAACAAGATAAGGGCTTTTGCACCCGATTTCTGTAGGAGCTATCAGGATGAAGAGGAAATAGAAACCATTAAATATCTGCTCTGTGAATGTCCGAATCTCCAAACTAACCGACTCCATCATTTCGGAAAGAGGTTTGTTGGGAAGTGGATGATCTGGCACAGGTCTCAATGGCAAACATTATAGGAAGTTTATAGATAGCACAGGCTGGTTTCTAAACGAGCCAGTCTACGTTAATCGGCAACTTTGGAATAGCATCGAAGCTAACTTTAATTTTTTAGGGTATCACAATAGACCAGTAGGCCCCCGTGCATGCAACAGTTCACACTGTGCACACACCCCTGATACCTAACCTAACTTAACCTTCACGATGAGGGTGTTGTACAATTTTACCTTAGTTGCTCGAGAGAGGGCTTTTCCAGTCAATTGCTTTTTTATCCCAAAGAAACAGCGATTAGCAAGAGTTATTCTCCGTTTGATCTCGGCGCTGGTGTCATTTGCTTGGTTTATAGCGGAGCCTAGGTTGACAAACTCCTTTACTACCTCGAAGTTGTATGCGTCGCTATTGCGACGTTCTGTCTGAGCCGTCGGTGTTGGGTTTCCTTCCTCGAAGACAGCATATACTTCGTGAGGGAACTCATTTACCGCTAAACCCATTTTTGCCGCTTCTGTCTTAACTCACAAAGGCGCCATTGACATCACGCTGTTTTCTTATCATTATATCAATATCATCGGCGTACACGAGAAATTGAACAGAGTGGAGTTCTGCACTATCTTCTCAAGAACGATGTTAAAGAAATCGCCGACAGTGCATCGCCTTGTCTGAATCCTTTTTTGACGTCGAAATAATCCGTAAGCTCGTTGCCAACCTTGATGAGCAGCATGAGTTCTCCATCGTCATTTTGCACAAGCGATCGAGTTTGGCAGGGATGCCAAAACTAGACATAGCTTTATACAGTTCGTCTCTATAGATGTTGTCATACTCGTCTTTAAAATCGATGAAAAGGTGGTGGGTATCGATTTGGAGTTCATAGGTCTTTTCCAGGATCTGCCGCAACGTGAAAATTTGGTCAATGGTTGACTTTTCAGGTCTGAATCCACATTGATAAGGACCAATCAGATTGTTGACAAAGGCTTCAGACTTAATAGCCAGGATCTCTGTAGTTTAATACAGATTAATGTTATTGTAATATTATTTTTTTTTTTTTATTGTAATATTGCCGGTTGTGTGAATATCAATTTGGAGGAGGTCAACATCAATAGCATAACAGATTTCTTTATAAATTTTCATGTCGTCTGCATAAAATATGAGTAGTTCAGAATTGAAAATAATTTTTCGAACGTCATTGCTGGTTAATATTAAAAGAAGAGGTCCAATGTGGCTACCTTAAGGAACACCATATGCCGCATTAATTTCCGTTAAAATGCAATCCCAATTGCAACAATATAGTTCATCAATGTTAGAAATAATTGTTTACAAAATTTTTATAATGAAAAAAAAAAACAGAAAATAAACAAATGAATTCAAGTGCGCTTTTGAAAAGCACAAGCAGGTCTTTTCAGTCGATAGGCAGATAAAGGCATTTACAGTAAAATGTTTTACTTCATACTTTGAAAACAAAAAAGCTTTTCAGCCTTCACTAAGTTTTGACATTTTATCACCCCATAAAGATGCCCATCAGTGACAGTTACATAGCTGTCTACAGTTTTTTTTGGTATCAGAAAAAAATATTGTCTAGATATAAATACAACTATCGCCTTAACGTGTGTATAATATTTTTTAATTAAATTGCAAATAACAACGGAACAGTTGTTAATTAAATGAATGAATGAATAATCTTTAAGGCAAGCACTTTACTATGTCAATTTTATAGCAATAATTTTTTTCTTCCAGGGAAGGCAACCACCCCGACGACTACTCCCGTGGTCTGACCTACCGCAAGCTTCTCGAAGAAGTATGTCGTTTTGCCAACGTTCTCAAAGATCATGGCGTCAAAAAAGGCGATCGAGTATCGATCTACATGCCAATGATCCTCGAACTACCAATTGCCATGTTGGCGTGCGCCCGTATCGGTGCTGTGCATTCTATTGTATTTGCTGGATTCTCGTCCGATTCACTTGCCGAACGAATGTTTGATTGTAAGGCTAAAATTTTGCTTACCGCCGATGGAGGATGGCGTGGCGAAAAGATACTCTACCTGAAAGCTATCTGTGATATTGCACTGGAAAAGGTCGAGGAGATGGGTCATAGTGTGGAAAAATGTATTGTTGTGTCGCATTTGAAACGAGTCACTCCGTGCAAGGAGAACTACCAAGAGGAGGACATTCCATGGACGGATGATCGGGATTATTGGTGGCACGAAGAAATGGAGGACAAAGAACCGGCTTGCTATCCCGAATGGATGGCAGCTGAAGATCCATTGTTCATGTTGTACACAAGTGGATCGACGGGCAAGCCGAAAGGTGTGCTGCACACTACAGCTGGGTATTTGCTTTATGCAGCGACAACGTTCAAAATTGTCTTTGACTATAAGCCAGGCGATGTGTTTTGGTGCACAGCCGATATTGGCTGGATTACTGGTCACACTTATGTTGTGTATGGGCCTTTGGCAAATGGAGCTTCTTCGGTTCTGGTAAGGTTTAGCTTTGAACCTGGTTTGACTATTTTTTTTTCTAACACTTTTCTGTGTTTGAATACAGTTTGAGGGAACTCCATTTTATCCAGAAAACGATCGCTTTTGGGGAGTTATTGACAAGTACAAGGTTTCTCAGTTCTATACAGCTCCAACGGCAATTCGTGCTCTGATGAAGTTCGGTGATGAACCTGTTAAGAAACACAAGCTTAGCCAATTGAAGTAGATAAGACTTATAGTTTTCTTGAGAGTTCAAAACTATATAGATTTTCTTCAAACAGAGTTTTGGGAACAGTTGGAGAGCCTATCAATCCTGAAGCTTGGCTTTGGTACTACAGACTAATTGGCAAGGAGAGATGTTCGATTGTGGACACATTTTGGCAGACTGAAACCGGTGGACATGTTATAACACCACTTCCCGGATGTACCCCAATGAAACCTGGATCAGCGGTAAGACGGAAATGAGGTTTTTAGAAGCGTGAGTTTATTATTTTTGTTGTATTTTAGTCGTTGCCGTTCTTTGGAGTCAAGCCAACTTTATTGGACGAGAGTGGAATTGAAATAACTGGCGAAGGCGAGGGGTATCTTGTGTTTTCGCAACCTTGGCCGGGAATGATGAGGAGTTTGTACAACAATCATGAACGGTTTGAGGATACATACTTTTCAAAATTCCCAGGATATTATTGCACTGGAGATGGTGAGTTTAGTTTTTTTTTTATAATCAGCACGCACTCAAGGGGTTTCATAAACTTTTCAAGCCAAAGCACAGTGCGAGCGTTAGGGAAAATGGAGTAGTCGGAGAGGGTTTAGAATGAGGTGTCGGTTAAAATTGGCCTTGAATTCCTGAATATTGCAGTGACTAGGGAAGACAGAGTGTGGAAGAGAGATCCACATCCGCGTAGTACGGCTAAAGAACGATTCCTGAACATGACCGTACGACCGAAGTTGGGCTCAAAGGTGAACTGATGGGCATTCCTGGAAGTACGGGTATTACGGTTGAATTTTTTAAGGGGAGGAATGCAACTGGCTATTTCTCTAGAGCATATACCGTTGAAATAACGGTAGAATAGGGTGAGGCATGAGACATTACGTCGATGTTCGAGTGACGTAAAAGTCCCAATGATGGTATGGTCAGCAACCATCTTAAATGCTCTCCTCTGTATACTGTCCAAAAGACTTAAGTATGTCACTGGGGCACCAGCCCAGCCATGACAGTTATACTCAAGCTTAGGACGTATGTGCGTTTTGTAGATGATAGCCAGATCAGAAGGGGATAAAAATGTCTTGCATCGTCTTAAGAAACCTTAACATCTTGCGGCATTTTTGGCGACATCGCATATGTGATCATTCCACAAGAGGTGGTCGGTGATGGACATACCGAGAATTTCGAGATGTTCAGTTTCACTGATGCAAGTGCAACTCATGGATAGTGGCAAGGGGGGTATATCTCCCTTCAACGATACAGGACAGCATTGAGTTTTCGGAACATTAAACTCTACGAAGTTTTTTATTCCCCATTGTACAATGCTGTTTAAGTCAGAGTTCGATCAACTTATCATATATTGCCGTTGCAGTTCCACAGCCGAAGAGGAGGGATGTGAGTCTGGGAACCCTATGAAAAGCTAAGGGTACTATCGTCAGCGAAACAATGAATTGGATAAGAAGTTACAGACAAGAGATCATCTATGGAAATAAGAAAGACGGTCGGAGACAACACGGAGCCCTGGGGCACTCCAGCATTTATTTTGTGGGTTTCAGACTTGAACCCGTCCAGTATAGAATGGTTCGAAAGAAAGTTTCTCATCCTTTTTATAGCTCATATTAAACCATGCGTTCTCTTTGGGTCTGTTGCTTTTAAACCTATCCATTCCGAGATAAGATTAAAGTTGTGAGCATATTCGCACTGGAATCTTCGTCACTATTGAGGAAGCATAGTGACCAGTTAAAGATCCTGAAAAAAATATTGAGACCCTCCCATTCGGCTTTATCGTACCGCCAAACGGTTCTCTTAGGAGCTCTTTCTTTAAGTGGGATTTTTTGACACGAGAAATTTGTATATTTATCAGGGTCAGAGGTTAGGAACAAGTTAAGAGTGTTTTCTGCTTGGCCGTCAATGTCCGGTATTCGAGTGGGCTCGTTGATCAGCTGAGCAAGATGGTTGAACTTAGCAAAAATCTCAGCACACACTCCTTCGGGTGTTGTGAATGGAGAAACCAGGAAGAATTGTGTGTGTATTGTGTATCCCACTAGAAACATGTTTCATTCCATTCGTCTGTCCTTTTGTATACAGCCTTGGCCTGTACTAAGACACTACGAATCCCTTCTTATTTGTATAAGTAACTCGTTTAAGGACCGTTCAAGTCGTTGTTGACAATTCTTGCACTCATAAAATAAACGATGGTGTGCCTCAGGGTTCCGAATTGTCTCCACCACTCTTTCTCTTTTTTTTAATGATCTCTTACAGAAAACTACTTATATATTCACTTTCCTGCTTCGCTGATGACAGTGCCCCAGCTTTCTTCCTCGCACTGTGCTTTAGCATATAGAGGGTATGAAAAACCCCTTGTGTTATGCAATTAATTATTTTAAAATATTTAAACAAATACTTAACATAGATTACAATTGTGTTCTTGCAGGTGCTCGTCGCGACGCTGATGGCTACTTATTTATTACCGGTCGTGTCGATGACATGTTGAACGTATCCGGTCACCTTATGTCAACAGCAGAAGTCGAATCTGTCCTAACCGAACATACACGAGTATCTGAAGCTGCTGTTGTCTCTCGGCCACATCCAGTCAAAGGTGAATGTCTATATTGTTTTATTACTCCAAATGCGAACGAAACATTCGACAAGAAACTTGTGGACGATCTAAGAAAACTAGTCCGCGAACGCATCGGTGCATTTGCCGCACCCGATGTTGTTCAACATGCACCTGGCTTGCCAAAGACACGATCTGGAAAAATTGTACGAAGAGTTTTGCGAAAAATCGCCGTCAACGACCGAAATATTGGAGACACTTCAACGCTGGCCGATGAAGCAATTGTTGAACAACTCTTCCTTAATCGACCACAAGAGGCAAAGTAAACTTAAAAACAATTTGTTTAAACAACAGAAACTTTCCTCTGTCACTTTGTACATTCTGGGCTATTTTGTCACAAAATAGCAAAACAAAAAACACAAAAACAAAAGTAAACTTTAATTTAGATGAAATCTATTTAAAAAAAAAAAAACTGTTATACAAAAAATTCCAACAAACATTTTTAATTATACAATTTACAATATTTATGTATTTACGTCTAACTGTCGTTGTTAAAAATTCTAAAACATTTTTTTCTCTTAATTTGTTAAATTTTTGTTCACCCAAAATTTGTAGGGACTTACGATTTCCTTTCTTAGATTTATCTTAATAAATTGTAGTTTTTAATTTTATTTTTAAGTAAAATCTGTATTTTATTGTTTACACTTATTATTATTTATAGCACATTTTGAATATCGTTTATGCATATCGTAATAAATATTTTATTATATTTGCAAGAAATTCAAATCGTTGTTTGTTTTTTGTTCTGTTTTTGTTGTTACTTGAAGCAGAGATATTAAAGATAAATATTTTTTTAGGTTATACGTAATGTACGTTAGTTTGTAGCTTAAATTATGTTTACTCTGAGTTGTAGCAGTTAAAAAACATTCATGTACCTTAAAATGTTTGTTGAAAATATTTTATTAAATACTCAATTGATTGAAAGTATCTAGAAGTTTTGTTTCTATTTCTACTTGTCACATTTCTTTGTAGATCTTTTTTTTTTTAATCTGTAGTTTGTTCGTTTGTAGATTTGCACTTTATTGGTGATTTTTTTTCTCATTGCGAGTCAGTTATTCAATTGAGATTAAAGAGCTAAACAGAATATAGTCGCCAGTCGCCCGACGACGAAAATTACAGCTGAAATTTGTTGAAAAAATTTCAATTTAGTCGCGCAAATCTATACAAATTCGGCTGTCATTTTCGACACTGGGCTCCTGGCTACGCATTCTGTTCAGCCAGTCACCAGACAACGAAAATGACAGCTGTCAGAATGCATCGCCAGTTCCCGGCGAACGGCTCAAAAGTTGAACTTTTTTTTAGATTTGTCGTGCGACGAGTTTGACATTTGATTTTTGCATTCCGTGTTGTTGCTCACTGATATTTTTAAAGCAAGTATTTTTTGATTCGACTAAAATAATTTTAACTCGTACTAATTTGTTTTATACTATGTTCCCAATGAGCCCGATTTTGCGCAATTTCGAGACTTCAATTTCAAAATTGCGGAAAGTGTTCACACTACACATGAAACAATTTCGTTTTGACAGGCTAGCTTAAAATAATAGCACTGTCAAAATGCATGACATTTCAAACAAAAAAATATTTTACGTATTGAAATTGAAATACTGATAAAAAATACAAACAAATAGATGCAAACGCCTTAACACTGGCAAATTGCTTCATCGAACAAAGAAATCAGTTTCATATAAAAATTAAAATATAAATTGTGCGATTTCCCATACGATGAAACAATTTCAAAATCACCTCAAATTGCCTCAATTTCAATAAAATTGCCTTCGAACTTGGGATTTATATCAGTTTATAAAAGTTTTTCAATAAGGTAAACAAACAGAGCTACGAAACTGACAACAAGTGTATATACTGTTAAGGCCGTGAATTGTGGATAAAAATGGATGTATTTTTAACCACTACTGTCATGTTTTAGCTCCGAATATATTCGAATTTTTAACACATTTTATTCAATGCGAAGTGTCAAAATTTAAACAAAAGTCAAATTTTAACCACTTTTTAACTCAATTCGCACACGGCCTAAATTCTATACTGTTAAATTTCTGTCGAGTGTTGACTTGAAACAATTTTCATTTGAATATAAAATTGATATTTTTTTGTTCGATGAAGCAATTTGTCAATGTTAAAACGGTTCCATCCATTTGTTTTTATTTTAAATAACCCGCAAAAAGTAAAATACAATTTCAAAAATCTAAAGATGTGTAGTGTGAACTTTTTTCGTAATTTTGAAATTGAAGTCTAGAAATTGCAAAATTTCGAGATCAGTGAGAATAACTAACAAACGACAGAAATTTAACATTTGCTGTCAGGTTCGATAGCTCTTTTTGCTATTACAAACTGTAATTACAAACTGTTATAAACTGGTGTAAAGCCCAATTTCTAAGGTGATTTCATTGAAATTGAGGCAACTTGAGGTGATTTTGAATTTGTTTCATCGTATGGTAAATTTTGGAGATAATTTGGAAAAAAATTCAAAGTTTCGCAATTTCGTTCAGTGTGAACATAGTATTGTTTTGATGGGCATATTTGATAGACCGTCGCCTGACTGCATTCACATTTCACAGCGATTTGAGAGGCAAATTAATGTCTTGACAGCTGTCAATTTCTGTTCGGCTCTAAGCTCTTTGAAAAAAGAAGAAAAATAAAAACTTGACTTTGAATGATATTCGGCTAAGCTTGAATAAATCAACAGGTATGTGTGTTATTACACCCAGACTTTTTTCATGCTGCGTGTTTCGTAGATTTTCTTTTGAACTCTCATTCCGTCAACCTCGCATTATTACCCTCGGATGTTTGACGGTTGACTGTTTTTGACACTTCTCTTTCATTGTTTTGTTCATACACAAACTCAAAGAGTGAAAATTATTAAATAATATAAAATAATAAGCTCTCTATTCTTTTTGAAATTTTCCGGCGGCATATTCACTGTTTACTGGAGCATATTTGAAATTGAAATAAAGCAACACCAAGAAACAAAGAAAGACGAGAAAAACATTGACGTTTGTTTTTCTCGTCTTTCTTTGTTTCTTGGAGTTGCATTAAACTCCGAAAATCTTGAACCCACAATTGTGGGGGTTGAGACTTTTTAAAGTATTTCTATTTCAGCTACTTTCTCTTTCGCACTTATTTTCGTCTTCCTAAAAAACGTCTGAGTGAAATAACACACTATGTCCGTCTTAGACCTGAACTTAATTGACTTAAGCCCTGTTTTACCGTTTATCCAAGTCAAAAACACGATTGTACAAGTGTTCCAAGGAAGTCGTTCATACCATTTAAGTTTAAATATTTTCGTTCAAATATTTGCAGAGTGCAGAGTCCTCTAAATCCAACGCCAGCGTGCTGACACTTTTATTTTTGAAAGAAATTTTGAGCACCAATTATGAACAATTAAAAGTATTGAAATATACCTAAAATACGTTTCTGGTTTTTTGATATCTAAGCAGGGCTCAAAGAGGCTTGATTGAATTGCCTTAAGCTAAAGACCGGTTTTTTAGTTCATTTACTGTCAAAGTCGATCTTGCCGATGAAGTATTTTACTTCATCAAAACAAATTTTTTACAACATGTATTCTTACATCGTAGGTTCCCTTACAAACTACCCAAGCTTAGCCCGACAGATTCTTGCCAAAGCATTTTTAGCTGAAACACAAAAACGCTTTAACTTTGGCTTCAGCCATAGGAATTCAATGCATGCTATCACAATGAAGCTTCAATCTTACGTTTCATACGTAACGTGGCTACAAACGGAAGATTTATTTCAAATAATATGCTGAACATTTGCTTTGTCTGACAGATTAACATCTGTAAGAAAACGTCAACAAACAAAATTCATTCGTTTTTGGAGGAATGATGATGATGGAGGGAAAATTGTCATGCAAAGCAAACTTGAAGCGAGTACATCGTAACGTAGACGAAGACGAAGCTAAAGCATGTTTGTGTTTCAGCCATTAGTCATGATCGAACATTAGAGGAAAAGCTTTGTTGTTGATCATTTGGGTTCGGTTCAAATAAATACTTTGATCTGTTTTCAAAGCTATTTCATTCCCACTCTTAAAAATTTGACATTGATATTTCTTTTTTATTATAAAGTTTGAACGTTGTCATTATGTGTGAAACACTACGGAATTGTTGGAAGAATCGATTCTTTTGAGATAATTTTTGACCATTTTTTGACACATAATGGGCGATATCTCGTCAGCCATAACTTGACGAATGTTAGTTTTTAAGTGCTCAAGGGTTAAAGGTTTATCTGCATAAACACGGTCTTTTGCGTCGTCCCGCAAAAAAAAGTCCAGCGGTGTCAAATCGCATGATTTTGGTGGCCAGTTGGTATCGCCACGACGGACAAAAAATTACGCGGCCATGAAAAGTCTCCTGCCATAAAGCCATATTCGCTCGAGTCGTGTGGCATGTGGCACCGTCTGGTTGAAAACACATATTCATAAACTCGTATTCTTCAATAGCAGGCAAAAAAAAAGTCGGTTATCATATGACCATAACGCTCCGAATTGACGGTGACAGTCGTGATCGTCGTTTTCGAAGAAGTTAGGTCCAATCACACCTCCGGACTAAAATCACACCAAACAGTGATTTTTATGGATGGAATGGCCTTTCTTCAATTACTTGTAGATTTTCAGAACCCCAAATACGACAATTTTGTTTACTAACATACCCACCGAGTGAGAAATGTGCTTCGTCGCTGAAGAAAATTTTGTTCGAAAAATCGCCGTCCACCGCCTGTTCTTCAAGCACCCATTCGACGTTTCTACGACGTTGTGAATGGTGAGCTGGTTTCAGTTGTTGTGTGAGCAGGACTTTATATGGATAAAGGTGTATATCCAAATGTCAGACTTTCAACTGAAAAAATAATTGGCTTAACAACTTACTTTGACAGATGTCGAATTCCAGCCCTATACTTTTGAAACCGCAAAATGGATAACCCGTTACTACCAGTGTTTACTGCCCAGTTAAATTTTCAATGGGCAGTTGAAAAAATGACTCACTTTAAAAATGTTTTGATTTTAGTCAGTCCTGATAACGATTTTTTAAGCTTAAGAACTCTACAAGTAGTTATTGATTTAAGTAATTGAGTAAGTAGTAGGCACATATATGGATTATTTTAAACCCAAAAGAAATTGCTTTAGTGAAAATTCTCGGATCAACTTTAGTTTCTGGTGATGGATTCCAACGAAGATAAAGGTAGGTATTCAATACCTGAATAATTTCTCATTTAAACAAATTTCGTTAGTGTTTTCTCTGCTTCATTTCATGCACGCCTTATTCAAAACTGTTTTTTACCAACGCACTGGAGTATTTTTAAACGTTTTACCATGTACTGATATATATGTATGTTCTTACTGTTGAATTGATGTAGTTTTGCACCAAATTCATATACATATTTGGAGAGAAAAATCCTTAAAATGAAAATCACTATATACTTAACCAACAGAAATTGAATACATATAAGTGCTTAATATCAAAACATATCACAGAAATACAAACTATATTTTAAAGTATTTGTATTTCAAAATAAGATTAAATGTTAACTCAAACTTATACAACACAAAAAAAAAACGGACACGGTTTTATTGAAGTAACGGTCCAGCAACGAAATACATATCATCCCAAATCAATGGGACTTAACTTTACGACACAATTTTAGAGATTGTAGATATTATAGAATATGAAGATTATTTATTAAAAAATATACCAAACAAAATATTGAATTATTCAACAGAGAGGAAGTACCTTTGGCCTTTTACAAATGAGAGGCTTAACAGTTGATTAAATATTTACTTACATAATTTAGCGTTCCTGAGTGTTGATTGTATTAAAAAAATAAACATATATATGAAAAATGATGTCTTCAATGAATTTATGTTTAAAGCTTGCTAAAATGTAAGAAAAACAATAAACAAAAACCAAATGATCATATATCTATGAGATTTAACAGCTTAATGTGCAATATTCTTTTAGTGTATTTATGTAATATAAATATGTACAGAAAAACTGATATAAAGTATACAAGGATTAAAACAAGACAATTGGTTCTATTTTTTTTTCAAATTTGGTTCTATTCAGTAAGTCTCGATTTTATATTGCGTGCACTTGGGCGTATGCGTGATCTTTCTGGAATGTCATTTTTGAAATTCACAATGACATAACAGTTGTTATAACATTAACGAAGTCATTGAATAAGCAAGTACAGGAGGTGGTGTTATGTGGCTTTTCTTACAAACCAAGAATTGTTCCGTGACGTGGCAATCTTTTTCCTTAAAAGCATTTCTTTCCAAAGAAATTGATTTATTGCTCGAAGGATTAATTTCTCTTGAATCTCTTTTTGGAGGACGGATTTACACTTCACGTTGTACACGGATTTTACACATATCTACTATAGCTGAGTTTTCTATTGTTGTGTTTATCATGTACTAAACACAATTTTGCAAGCTGACCACCCACACACAAGACATTCAAAAAAGGGGATTGATTCGTTTTTTGCACATTCTTAACACGCAAAAAACATTGAATTTTCGTTAGCCATAATTCTTCGTGGTTGTTAAGAATAGCGGACATAAGCTACATGTACAGTGTAAGTGTGGTGAAGCAACATAAATGTCTGATGATAGTGTGTAACGGTTTGTTTGGAATACTCGGTCCATCGTGTTTCATAGAAACGGTTTTAGTTGTTGGTTGCTATTACACTTGGGCGTAATAAAGAAAAAGGAATCCGTGCACATGGCAAAATTTAGTGTGAAAACACCATGCATCCTAAAAAAAGAATTGAGATTGAAAAAAAAGTTGAAGCATAATCGATGAAATCTAGATTCAATCAATTTTCGCTTGGCGCCCCTGAGATTAACCATTCAACTGCAGACCAGCCCTGTTGTAATGCGTTTGTGTTTGTTAAACTCATACTACTTAGAAAAATGCTTCAATTCTTTTTCATAAGACCCCTTCCTGTACTTCTTATTCAATGAACGAAGTACATATAACAGCACTAGTTGTGTTTCAACTGACGCTGCTGCTGGACTGTTCTACACAGAAAAGTACAGCTTTTTGCTGTTCATTGAGGTTTTTTCTGTGCTGAATGTTCTACTTTCTGTTCATTCACAAACAAGAACAGTGTTGAACAGGGTTTTTCTGTTCTTGCTTTTGAGGTTAGATCAGGTTTAGAACAGACTCGTGAGAAATGTCATGTTTGTTTACGTTTTGATTTGGCTGTGCTTGGTGTTTTTTTCTCTCGTGATTTGAAAAATATTAAAATAATGTTTTTGTGTTATTTATCACTGCAGTTAGGCTGCGTCCGTCAATTCCATTTATGTGTTTTTGAACAACGGATAGTCACTTAGAAGGTGCTATCCACCAATGGCTTTTTTCCGTCAATTCCTTTGTTTGGCTGGAGTTATAGCTATTTCACGGGTGCCAAGCGTCATCGGACTCCTTTATTAGTGCAGTCGTAGTGCATTGGCTTCCCAACCGGCTGGTCCTAGGTTCAAATCCCATGTGAACGCGAAAAAGTTTTTCGATTATAAGGGAAAGAACAACTAGACAGCAACCACGTATCAGCTGTTGCTATACTACAAAGAGAAAAAAACAGAGCGCTATTAGCGCGATCGATGTGAAACCAAACCTAGAGAAATTTTTCAGTTTGACAGCTCCGTTCACAGTATGGCAAGAACCTGAGCGACCCGGGGCTGGTTACATCCAACAAACTTAATCAGTTGGGACAAAATCTTTGTGTATATATTTGGGAAGTAGTTTCAAGATGGCAAACGATGGTGGTACCATTTTGAGACCTTTCACAGAAGCAGTTTGTGTTTACATAAGCTGCCTGCTTGGTTTGACAGAAGATCTGTGAAACCAAGCAGAGAACCAATCTTGATAGTACTAGCCGGGCCATATACAAAGAGATAGACTCATAGAGAGAAAACACATGTGAAAGAAACCTACGTGGCATACAGGAGGAGCCAAAGATTCATCGCTCGATCGCATGCTTTTGAGGGTTTTTATTATTTTAACTCCACAAGATTTTAAAAGTTGGATGATTAGACGACCCTGAATGAAATTTCACTTTCTTTTCTATTTTGTTTCCAATCGAATTCCAACATTCTGCGATCATACTAAGCAGAGATGAAAAAAGCTTACTATTGAACAAAATCCGTACAATTGCATTTTAAAATGTACACAAGTGCATCTTTTCAATATTTCGTACAATTCATACAACTCATGTACATTTATCTAAATATTCACATATCACATTCCAATATTTTAATGAACAAGCAAAACTACTAAACGCAGTTTAGTTGCATACAAAATCCCCTCCGTACTGTACTATGTGAGCGTCTTAAACCGTTCTGCAACACAATAATCCGCACGTGCCAGTGTGGCCTTAGGCAAGGCAGAACAACGATAGACCAAATATTCACACTGAGGCAGATCCTGGAAAAGACCAACGAATTTCAAGTAGAAACCCACCATCTTTTCATCAACTTCAAAACTGCTTATCATAGCATCTACCGCCAAGAGCTTACGATGGCGATGTCTGTGCCGCATGACGCTTAACATTATACGCAGTGTAGTGTGCAAATGGTAACAGCTCATCCGAGTGGTTTAAACATGTGCAGGTTTTAGACAAGGAGATGAGCTGTCATGTGATTTCCTCAACATAGTCTTGGAGCAGATAGTGCACAAGACAGGTGTGAGCACGGAAAACGCTATCTTCAACAAATCTACCCAGCTCCTAGGCTATACGGACGACATAGACATCATCCGTTAATCCAAGAGAGCTGTTACTTGAGGCCTTCACAGCGATTGGAGAACAGGCGAAACTCGTTAGTCTTAAAGTGAATGAGGACAAAACAAAGTACATGCTATCAACAAACAAAGCAACATCTGTCCACCGCCAGGACAAAACGTCGCTGTTGGTAGCAGCAATTTCGAGGTAGTTAAGGAGTTCACCTACCTTGGAACAAACATCATTCTCACAGACGACACCTTAGTTGAGATCCGAAGAAGAATTACCCTAGCAAACCGCTGCTGCTTCGGGTTGGCCAAACAACTGGGTTTAAAACTCCTCACTCGAAAGACAAAGTGTTTGCTATATACTTTGATTTTACCAGTCCTACTCTACGGGTAATTGGTTCTGGACACTTTCGAAATAAAAATTCTTCGACGGAGTTTTCGGTCCCGTATACAACGATGGCGAATGGAGAAGAAGGTTAGATCAAAAACTGTACGAGCTGTACCAAGATGTGGATTAAGTCTAGAAGGCCAAGAAAAGACTACTACTTTTGCTCCAGCTAATGACGACAACGCTCTAGCCAAGAAATTCTTCTCATCCCAGCCCCCAGGTTCGAGACGACAAGGAAGATCGAACCTACGGTGCAAGGACAATGTGACTGCGGTTGCCAGAGCGCTTAGTTTCGAAGGCTGCAATATCTCAGGCTGAGATCCTTCATGGATTGCATGGATTGTGAGCTTAATAGCCGCGTTTTATTATCCTCACTTACCCATATGGGTTACCTCGTGATAATAAAACGATCTTGGTTATGAAGGTTGAAGTTCAAGCTATTTTTTTATCCGAGACGCAACCCTGATAAATTTAATTTTGCTTTTCCTTATATTCAACATCTTTTACCCATTTTGAGAAAGTAGGAGGATGCCACGCCCCTTGGTGAAAACAGAATTTGTTTTTATATTTTTTTATTCCATTCAACCGAAATGTTACAATAATTCCTAGTTAAACAACCTACGACCATTAAAGAAAAGAGGCGGAAACCACGTCACGGATGAGACTACCTTTTTTTTCATTTATTTTCCTTTCTGTTCAACCAAAACTCTACTTGAATTCCGTATTTCAAACTTTTTCGCGACCATTATAAGAGAAAGGGCGGATACCACGCCCCTAAATGAAAAAAAATTAAATTTTTCGACTTTTTCCTTTGTGTAGCCCCAAAAATCTACATCTGTGCCAAATGTTATAATTTTGATGACCAGTCAATGAGTGAGAAGGTTCGTTCGATGTAACGGATGAAACGGATGAGCTGTCAAAAAACCGAGAAATGTCTCTGGGTGTGGTTTCACATCGAACGCATTAGTGATGCTCTGTTTTTTCTTCTCTTTGCAATTGATTCGAACAGCTCCGAAATTCCCGTCCCGAAAAAAAAATGGTTCAGTGCGCTCCTGGTGCGGACACACACACCACACACACACAGTGGGAATGCCTCGGGGCGAAAAAGAACAACATCGAACGACTCAGTGCGAAATCAGAGCTCCACAGAGCAACCCAGACAGAGACAAAAGGAGATCGGAAACTGACTTTGTCATTTTGACAGCTCGGTTTCCATCTCCCTTTTAATCTCATCTGTGAACACAGAGCGGGCATCGAACAAACCTAGTGAGTCAATAACGGTTTTTGAAATGTTTATTGTTCAATATTAATGAGCTTGATTACCGTACTTCGAATCTCGGACAATATAGTGATTTAAACTTGGTTTTTGAAGAATGAATTTTCCGCACGTCGAAAGTCAATGTCTCAAAATTTATTGTATGTATTATTTACTTTCAGTGATTTGCTTCGAATAAATCTATTTTCCATTAACCTAATTCTAATATAAGATAATTTCGAAATTTCCACACTTTTCGAAATTATTCTGCAAACACAAGCACACAATCCACAACCTGTCAGTCTGTCGCACGTCGCACTGACACGCTTATCATGTTAAGATCACTCTCAATGAAGTTCAAAGTCACGTGGTTATGGCCAGTCTGCTCTGCCGCTGAGGTCAATTACTTCGACATCTTAATGCGCCTTACTTTTTACTGATATGGATTCAAAAAACACCAACAACAATTCCACTCAATCGAAATTGATAAGACGACCATTAATCAACTCAAGTCTAATTTTTTACGTAGGTACTCATTTAATATTTTAAACAAACTTAACTTTAAAAATAATTTAGGGATCTACTTAAAAACGAAATGAAAGAATCAATGGGCATCTGTCTTCAAGAACTCTTGATACTGCTTTTCGTTCATTAGCTTCTGCAATTCTTCCGGATTAGCCAGATCGAGCTTAAAAAGCCAACCTACACGAAAAAAGAAATGAACACTTCAATAAGACAACAGAATTGAATAAACTGTCTCTCACCTTTGTCGTAACAATTTGTATTGATCAACGCTGGTGATTCTTCAACTTCGGTATTTTTCTCAATAACTGTTCCAGAAACTGGTGAATAGACTTCACTGGCAGCCTTTACACTTTCCAGAGCTCCACATTCTTGATGTAATGTCAAATCTGTACCAGGATCGGGCAGTTGGGCAAAGACAACATCTCCGAGAGCTTCTTGGGCATAATTCGAGATGCCAACTGTAATAAGGTTATTGTCAATTGTTATCCATTCATGTTTGTCTGTATAGAGACGTTCTGAAATTAAAGTTTTCGGTTTTCATTTATCACGGTTTTCTTTTTTTTTTAAACGAAATCAAGTTTTTGGATTGTAGTGTACACTGTTTATCCAAGACACACACCCGAAGATATATGACATTGACATTTACGTCAAAAAATTACTTATTGTGAATATCCAAATGTCAGATGTCAGTCTATCTATTATTAAATTTACATAATTTATGAAATAAAATTTAAAATAATACCTGCAGCTCTAACACAGCTCAAACTTAAACACCTTATCTGCTTATTGGCGACAGGATATCCGATTCTTGAGGCACAAGCAAGTCGCATGCCACTTTGGAACACTTTTGCGGTTATGGACATTTTCAGTCGGAATAAAAATCTAATAGAAAAACTGGCGGCGATAACACCCGTCAACTTTGCTAGTTCGAAGTCAAATGAATTTTCTGAATTTCGCAAAAGTCTGACAACACTCAGCGATTGATAGGAAAATTTGTTTGGAATAAAATAAATGGAAGCGCGTATTCAATTGATACGAAAAGCAAAAAGGTTATCAGAAAATATGACGAGAAGTTGCTTCGTTGTTGGTCGAGGCACAGCTACAGTCACAATGGCCGAGCAGCGGCAAGCAATGTGATAAGTTGCAAAGTACAAGATTTGTGATGACAGTTCAGTTTTCTTGTTGTTTTGCTTTTGATCGATGAGATAAAATTTGATTATCGTGAATTTGTCTATTTGTATTTGTGTCTGAGTTCTACAATCTACAGTGAAGGCCACAAAAAAACAACGTCTTTCTGAGACGAAAAATTTATTTTCAGGTTAACATGAAATGAGTTTAACAAGTCGAAAACACGAGTTTTCTCAGTTTCTGACAGTCCTGTTATTTAAAATACAAGTCTTTGTAAAAACCAGCGAACAATAGTTCAATCAAGAATCCATTTTTGCCTCTTTCGCCAAAAGCAAGAGCAGTCTGATGCAATATTTTTCTAGGCAACATGTGACGGTTGATAAAAAGGTTGATGTTTCATGACAGTTGAGGAAATGGACACGTCACGAGTTATCGAGGGGGTCGTTGTGAACAAATATGTATTTCTTTTCAATTACAACAGTTATGGCGTTTTTATTTGGCAATCTGGAATCTAAAAAGAAGCATTCTGGTTTTTAAATCAGAAGGGAATTCTCTTTTTTTCAGAATCAGAATTGTCACTTTTGCCCAATTGAACGCTTTCATAATGCTTTTTTTTTACTTCCAGATTGCCAATTAAAAACGCCATTAATATAGTGTCCGTAGCTTAGTGGTTAGGTGCGTTGACTGTTAAGCAGAACTTCGTGGGTTCGAGTCCTACTCGTGTCCATAGTTTTTATTTCATCTTTCACGGACACTGCCTCTTGCGAAGAACTGACAAAACTTTCATGAGTATTATCTGTCATGAAAAAGTGCTTCTCAACTTTGCCGTTCGGAATCGGCGTTAAATTGTAGGTCCCCTCAATTCTTCACACGCAGCCAGAGAATTGTTGATGAGAGTAAGCCACTTGGGCCTTGGTTCTTCAAGAGCTCTCGCGCCACACTATTTTATTTTTTATAGTCCCTGTGATAATATTGATAAAAAACACGCAGTAAACTTGCTTTGGGAATTGTCATTTTGACAGCTTGGTTTCCTATCTTCTTGTTTTTGATCTGTGTCTGCAACTGTTATTTCAAAATTTTCCACTTCACTATTTTTCAAAGCCTAGCTGTCAAATTTCCACTGTTTTGACGCAGTATGTAATATTTACCTTGTCCCACACTATCTATTCAGCGTACGTAGGCAAAATGAAACTGTTTTTGCTTTTTCCCCAAACAGATAACCTCTACTTGTTATCTCTGAAGTCACAAAAAACTCTCTGCTGGGGGCACCCGAACGCTCTTATCAGTTATAAAAACAAAGCCAAATGCCCTGCAAAAACAGGCACAAATATTTGTGTTTAATTTATTGAAATCAACAAAACAAAATGATTTCTTGACTAACTAAATATTATTTTATAAATTAACAAAAGTATCGATGCATTTGAAAATCTGTGATGTGATATTTGAATGTAATCAGTTGAGGATAGGTATATTGACAATTTAGAAATTAGATTATTGTAAAATCGGGATGACTGCGCCAAGGAAGCTATTGATATCTGGAATGTCGGATGTGACCGTTTTGATTTGCTCTTGGCATTGGGGGAGTATAATCAGGCGCTGGGACTGTTGGCTCCCATGAATGGTTTAAGTTTTGTTGTGGTTGATGTTGATGGGGCAGTTTTGTGGGTGGATACTGTTCAAAGCTGTCAATGTTACGGAATCGTCTTTCTTGGAGATTGTCTGTAGACATACGCGCAGCTCGTTTGATAGATTCGTCGTTCAGTTCGATTGGTGACTTGTGTGGACGGTGTTCGACAACAAACGCACTATTATCAAAGCCAGTTTCCTCCCTGGAAATTGAACAAAACATTAGGAAAATCCGGAAACAGTTAGAATGATCAGCTTAAATCAGTTATGTTTAACTTACTTCGGTTCGAAGGCATGTAGCGGAGATGCATGAGTGTTGTTGAAAGCGTGGTTGATGAAGTCAGTCTGAAAGTAAAATTAAATCACATGATATTCTACATAAATAAAATAGTGAAGGTTAAAGTTAAAAATCCACAACTGGATCGTACAACTCATAACTAAACCAAAGACTAATGGCTGAAACGTAAACACGCCTTAGCTTCGTCTTCGTCTACGTTACGATGTACTCGCTTCAAGTTTGCTTGACATGACATTTCATCCTTCATCATCATAATTCCTCCAAAAACAAATGTATTTCGTTTGTTGACTTTTTTTTAAGCTGTTGAGCTGTCAGATAAAGCAAATGCTCAGCATATTTGCATGCATTGAATTGCTATGGCTGAACTCGTAAACGTCAGCCGAAAAAAAAACAAAATCGTGTTGTGTTTAAGCCATGTATGAACTGAATATGTAAACTTGACGTTTGGTTATAAAGTTTTATTTTTTGTGTGAAAAAGGAAATACTGTGATCAATTTAAAATATATCGTTTTAATCTTTTGAAATATGAAGGCATTATGAAGGCATTATGCATTGCAAGGAACCAAATAAAACGGAAAATAACAATACAAAACAACATAACAGAAACAAATTTCTCTTTCACGCATGAGAATGCCAGGCTAGTGTTAAATTTTAAGGAAACTTCAAGCTTTAATTCACATTTTAAAGCAACGCACACATGGCCAAAAATGAAGGTCTGAAATGTACCATTCTGCCTCTTCTTATGTCGATTTCCAAAAATTGACTACAGACGCTGCTTTTTCGATTTTATTCATCAACAGATTTCCCTTTCTCCCTGTATTTCCTCAGACACATTCAGTTTGACAGTTGTGTAACACAAATCGTGAAGTAAATTTTTGTGTCAACTGGTTGTCATAGATTCACAAAAAAAGGAAATCGCTATTGAATCAAATTCCTAATGTCGTTTTCCATTGGTCTTTTTTTTACGTTTCTTCTTCTACCTCCAATGGAACGGGTTATGATGTATGTGTCATTCTTCGGACGATTCTATTTTCAAAACAGAAGAGTTCTGCGCTTCGCAGAAGCATTCCGTCTGTCAAAGTCAGTTCAATGGAATGGTTTCAGAAGACTTCTTGACTCTTCCGAATCCTTCATCTGTCAAAAAGCTTTTTCCCTAGAGCATAAACCGATGTTGCAAATAGGCCAGTTCCGCCAAAAAAAATTTCACTGAAATCTCAGAGATCTCAGAAATATTTTGTATTTGATTTCTCACACATCTCTTTTGACGTGTATGACATATGTACAACAACAATTTATAAGGTTACCGTAGCAATCTCAACGAGAATTGAGATTTATGGTCCACCAAAGGATTTTGCCTAATTCAAAATGACATTGAGATCTCATTGAGATGTTTTTTGGTGGAACTGGCCTAATGACGATGCTATGATCAACAATCATCTTGAATGCTCTTTTTTGAAAACTGTCCATATGACTGAAGCACCAGCCCAGACGTTAGAGTTGTACTCAAGCTTAGGACATATATGAGCGTTTAGAAGGTGAAAGCCAGATCAGAAGGGGAACACAATTACTTGCATAGTGTAAAGAAACCTAAGCATCTTGCGGTATTTTTGGCGCATGGTGGTCAGTGATGCACAATACCGAGAATCTCGAGATGTTCGGTCTCACTGATGCAAGTGCAACTCATGCGCAGGGGCAAGGGGGTACATCTCGCTTTAAAGTTACAAGACAACATTGAGTTTTCGAAACATTAAACTCTACGCTGGTTTTTGTTTCCCATTCTACATTGCTGTTTAAGTCAGGGTTTAATGAGCTTATCATATTTTACCGTTGCACTTCCACCTCCGAAGAAGAGGGATGTGAGTCTGGAAAGGAATAAGAAAAGCTAAGGATACTACCGTCAGCGAAACAATGAACTGGATTAGAAGTTATAGACAAGAGATCATTTATAAAAATGAGAAAAAGGTTCGGAGACAAAACGGACCCCTGGGGCACACCAGCATTTATATTTTAGGTTAAGACTTAAATCCGTCCAATACCCACAATTTGTATTGAACGGTTCGAAAGAATGTTTGAATAAAAGGAAGGAAGGATTCATCGATACCGAAAGCACGCATTTTCGATAAAAGACCAAGATGCCAGACTTTATCAAATGCTTTTGAAATATGCAACAGTCTTACTTTTTTCAAAACGATGTAAAGACTTGTTCCACTGTTCGGTGAGATAAACCATCAAATCACCAGTGGACCTGTTGCTGCGAAAGCCGTACTACCGGTCTTTAAGAAGCTTTCGGTCTTCGAGATATTTGTTGAGCTGATAGTTTATCAGCGTTTCCATGACCTTAGAAAGAAGGGAAGTAATTGTAACCGGATGACAAATGGAGGAGCTAAAATTCGTAGCTTTTATTGCTCTCTTTTACAAAATTTTTGAGTACGCGAACAGGATTTTGTAAAATTTCGTATTTTTTTGTAAAATTGGACTGTTTAAAGAGAATACGCGAACAGACCTAATAAAAAGTTGTTTGTGGTTGTCAATTGAATTGTCAAAATTAGTCAAATATCAAAAAAAAAAAAAAATTAACAGTGTGGCTCAACCATTGAATAAGAAGTACAGGAAGGGGTCTTATGAACAAGAATTGAAGCATTTTTCTAAGTAGTGTGAGTTTCACAAACACAAACGCATTACAACAGGGCTGGTCTGCAGTTGAATGGTTAATCTCAGGGGCGCCAAGCGAAATTTGATTAAATCAAGATTTCATCGATTTTGCTTCAACTTTTTTTTTTCAATCTCAATTCTTTTTTTAGGAAGCATGGTGTTTTAACACTTAAGATGTGTTTAATTTTTTTTATTTTCCAGTACATTTTCTTGATTTTTCATCCGTAATTCATCACGTTTATTACGCCTATTGTAATACAACCAACAAATAAAAACGTTTCGAAACACGATGGAAGAACTATTCAAAACAACCGTGCACACTACGGGAACTCTACGAATTGCAGCGCCTTACCATCACGAACAGAAATAATACACCCCTGAACTCGACTGACAACACAGTCAAAGTTTGACAGCACATACCCTAAAAATTGACAGCACATACCCTAAAAATGGACATCATCAGACATTTTTGTTGCTTAACTCACGTACACTGTAGTACATGTAGCTAACACCGCTTCCTGTACTTCTTATTCAATGGGCTCAACAAACATAAAATGATTTTTTGGAGGAACTGGAAAAACATTCCTCACAAATTTTCCAAGGCACTCCTTCTTCCAGAATTGCGTGAACTTTATGAAGTGCAAACTCAATCTTTAGATTCCATCAACAATTTCTTTAGAGCGGGTACAACGTACCGCGGGTCGGCTAGTACATAATACATTTTCTTGATTAAAAAGGCCATTTTGAGAAATATGTATGTAGATTTAAAGAGAATTTTTTATTTTGATTTTCCACCAAAGAATTTGTTTGTGGGCTACTCTTGATTTTTCTTTTTTTTGGCATTCGAATGCAGTCTATGATAATTTTGTTTAATCGTGTGAACGATAAACCGACTGATAATACCATTAATGAACTTGATGGGTATTTTTCTTTGGCTCTTGGTGCAAAAATGGTCTAAAATGCTCTTTGTCAATGGAAAATTGTATTTTGATCGAAATCTAATTTGAATAATTCAAAGAAGGAATAAAGTTATTCTTATAATTTAGCAATAACTCAAATCACTTACCACTGTATCCTTAGCCACATAAGCTCCAATCAATACATAAATCATCAATCCAAAATTAATCAGCCACAATATGAAACCCCTTAAGGCAACAATCATCATGAATAAAGCCGAAAACTCAGCTGAGACCAACTGCACTAGATTCAGATCGTTTTCGTATATGACACTGTTACCTTGACCACTTATCGGGGCGTACTGATATGCCTTTGTTTGATATTGACCAAAATCAATACCAAAAATTATTCCAAGGGCCAAGTCCATGCAGCAAGTAACAAAAGTTATAAACGCCCAACTATAAAGCACAGCAACACTGAACTCTATGTTGCTTTTTGTAACACCTTAGGAAAAACATATTGGCGTATAGTTGAAAAGGGATTTTGTAAATTATCGAAAAAGTACTCACGTGTCATAAGCAAAATGCAGCCTATTAGCCAGACCACAGATACTCCCAAATAAACGCAAGCCCATATTAGAATTTGTGTTGAATCCAAAACAGTGTTGACACTGTTCAAATGTTTGAAATCAAGCGTATAGGGGCCATTTAATTCACAGCTACCTTTGAAGTACATCTCAACGAGTACATAGTGAGTAATTGAGCCATAGCTGACGATAGGGTCAAGGTCGAAAACGCAGAAGTACATTAAAATCGATATGATTGATAGAATTATCCAGCTAACTGATTGGATCTAAAAAGAAAAGGAAAAAAACATTTTTGTTATAAAAAGTCACACAAGCATTTGAACTTAGTTGTTAGTCCTCTTTAGTTACTATTCGGTAAAATGACATCGTTACAAGAGATTTCGCTATTGCGGGACTCTATGGTATGCTCTAGAGTCATCTACTCTTTCTCAAATTAGTTTCGTCTTCGCCTGAGTTATGATGTACCCGCTTCAAGTTTACATTGAATGAGATTTCTTTATCATCATCCTCATCATCCCTCGAAAACCCAATGATCAGCATATTTGAGCTAGAGCTTCCGTTTAGTCACATTACGTAACATAACGTATGAAAGGTGAGGTCGGAGCTCCTTTGTCATAGCATGCATTAAATTCCTACTGAATTCTGAACGAACGACGAATCAAGCCATATTTCTTCATAGTATAATTTACTTTTAAATGCCAAAAAATAATTAATTTCCGAAAACAATTCTAGTTCATACGAATTGTCAAACTCTTTTCACGATCCACACAATCCACACTCACAAGGAACGCGTTAAATACCCATAGAGATAATATAATAGAGCAGGGAAGCTAGCCCAAAACGTACCTTACCTCAAATTGTGAGAAAGAAGCAATTAGGGAGCTCCTTTCTCTCTCTGACTTCCTATGTAAGACAACAATCTCTCAACATCAGAAAGGCGCATAAACTCCAAGCTGACTGTAGTGTCTTTCAGGCCGAGATCTATGCCATTGAAAAAGCAGCTCAAATGGCACATCATGAAAAGCTAAGCTCCTCGGAGATTACTTTTTTCGTGGACAGCCAGGCTGCTATCAAAGCCTTAGCCAGTGAGACCATGATGTCAAAGGCAGTTTTAAACTGTAGGAAAGAATTAAATAGAATCTGCCACACTAACCAGGTTAAGCTCTGCTGGGTTCAATATAGAAGGGAATGAAATAGTAGTTGCACTAGCTAGGAAAGGGACAAAAGCAGATACAAGTAGTAGCGACCATTCAGATAGGGGACCACTCGTACTCAAGAGGAAGATAGACCTTAAATCAAAAGAGATAATCGATAAGTCCTGGAAATCCAGGGACGATTGGTAATCTCTAGAAGTTTATGGCCTAACATTAATGAAAAGGAAACTCGGTATATTTTATCGCTGAGTAAAAGGAACATTGAAATCCTGATAGGTGTACTAACGAGTCATTGCGCCATTGGCACAATGGCCAACAAGATAGGGGCTTTTGCACCCGATTTCTGTAGGAGTTGTCGGGATGAGGAGGAAATAGAAACCATTAAACACCTGCTCTGTGACTGTCCGAACCTCCAAACTAACCGACTCCGTCATTTCGGGAACAGATTTGTTGGGGAACTGGATGATCTAGCACAGGTCTCAATGGCAAACATGAGGAAATTTATAGATAGCACAGGCTGGTTCGTTAACGAGCCGGTCTACGTTAATCGACAATTTTTAATAGCATAGATGCTAACTTTAATTTTTATAGGTGATCACAATGGACCAGTAGGCCCCGTGTATGCAACAGTTCACGCTGTGCACACCTCTTATAACCTAACTCAACCTAAGACAACAATAATTTTGATTTTGACGTTTCTTTTATCACCTTACAGCCAATCAGCGACAAGCTCAGAGAGAGAAAAAAGCTCCCTAATAGCTTCTTTCTCACAATTCTTCGGGGTAAACTCCTTGTACGAAGTATTACCGCTCCCGTGCTCTATTATATTATCTCTATGATTTAGCCTCATAAATTATTCTTGTTTTGGTTTTGCTTGTTCATTTGCGACGAATTAAGAACTCTAATGTGAAAGAAATATCAAAATTGACGAATATTCGTATATTCTCCTTGGAAAATTGAACGCTTGCGTATTCGTTTGCGTTCTATTTTATCCCCATTTTGTATATCAATTGAATAGGTTAATCAATTCTTTGACGAATGACTAATTACCTAAAAAAAAATAACTCCAAATCGATACTCACCATACCAACTGTATAAGGCTATGTCTAAGTTTTGGCATCCCTGCCAAGCTCGTTTGCATGTGCAAAATGACGATGGAGAACTCACGCTGCTCCATCAAGGTTGGCAACGAGCTTACGGAATCTTTCGACGTCAAAAAAGGATTCAGACAAGGCTATGCATGCACGGTCGTGCGAATTTTTTAACACCACCGTCAACCCCAGAGGCACTTTGTTCCAAAAATCTGTTCAACTTCTCGCGTACGTGCGCCGATGATATTGATATAATGGGAAGAAAACAGCGATATTTCAATGGCGCCTTTGTGAGAATTCAGACAGAAGCGGCAAAAATGGGTTTAGCGGTAAATGAGGAAAAAACGAAGTATATGCTGTCTTCGAAGAAGGACACCCAACATCGACGGCTCGGACAGAACGTCACAATAGACGCATACAACTTCGAGGAAGGAGATGAGTTGGTCTACCTAGGCTCAGCTATTAACACGGGCAATAACGCCGAGATTAGACGAAGAATAACTCTACTTGCTAATCGCTGTTTCTTTGGGCTAAGAAAGCAATTGAGTGGAAAAGCCATCACTCACAACTAAGGTAAAACTGTTCAACAACCTCATCATCCCAGTCCTACTGAATGGTGCAGAATCATGGACTTCAACAAAATGGGATGAAAGTGCCTTAGGCTATTTCGAGAGAAAGTTCTTCGGGCAATCTTTGGCCCCGTGTGCATTGCGGGAATGGCGAAGAAGATAAACAGAACTTTACGATGTACAACGATGGACCTACCAAAAGACAGGTCGAGACCAGATGGCTCGTCTTTAGAGCGAGGCCACTATCGTTATATAAGCGGGACGTGCGCAAAATGACATTGCTACAAAAAAGCAGTAAGCTGCAAGAGTATGCGTTATATTGTAATAATGATACAATTGCCTACATAATAAAAAGCAAGTTTGCTGCAAGAGTATGTGTGTATGAAAAAAATTAGTTTTGAGGTATTTGGAGGATAAAACGTAGGTAGGTTTCCAATCGTTTTATAACTGACTAGTGGGATGGACACCAATGCTCCGGCCCGGAAAGCCTTCGAGACTATTACCTAAGGATGTAGAAGGAGAGGAAGACGACGACTCAGTTGGCGCACACAAGTTGAAGAGGACCCCGATCAACTTGGAGTGCAAACCAGAGATAGCTAGCTAGGATCCGAGCTGACTGGCGGAGACTGTTGATTGAAGCCCAAGTCTTCTGAAACCATTTTACTAGACTGATTTCGGCAGACGGAAAACTTCTCAGAAGAGAAGAACTCTCCCGTTTTGAAAACAGAATAGTCCGAAGAATCACATCCCATTTCATTGGAGGTACAACAAGAAACGTCAAAAAAAAAAAAAAAACCAATGGAAAACGAATTTAGGCCCATTGGTTTTATTTTGCGAAAGCTGTCAAGTTTAAAGCAGTGGGGATGTCACTGTCATAAACAGCTTTCATCTGTTTTTTTTTAGTCAAGATTGAGCTGATACGCGCACTTGCCAAGAACGGAACAATTTCTTCATAAAAGCTTACGCTTAAATAGTATGTTGTGTTACCTGCCATGACGCCTATGTTGACTTGAACCGTAAAAAAATGTTGTTGATTTTGTAGACAGTGCGCAGCCACTTCACTTGACCTAAAGCGCTCTAAAGACTTGTTGCCTCAAAGCAGATATCAAATATTAGCTCCCTTATAGGTGTCCTTACGGGACACTCTCTTATAGGCAGTCACGCAATACGACTTGGCGTAGCCTCAAATGACTCCTGCAGGAGTTGTATGGACGACGAAGAAGAAGAATCAATCTCTCACCTTCTCTGCACATGCCCTGCACTTTCCCTAAGACGCAATTTTCATCTGGGGAAATATTTTTACGATAATCCCAGTGAACTAGCTAACAAGAATATCAAATATCTTCTTCGCTTTATAAAAGTCAAATGGTCGACTAGAGAAGTAAATTCTCTAGGTTCATGTGGTATCACAATGGCCCTTTTTCCTTTGGCCTAAGTGTGTGGATCCTGTATACGCAGCCACTTTAACCTAATCTAATCTTGTATACAGTATAACTCCATAAGAGATGTCATATTATGTCATAACTGTCATAACTACCTAACGTATGTACGTATATAAAAAGGTAGACTTTCCAGAAGGCTTTAAAGAGAAAATAGCAACTGTCCAATAGTTCAAAGAGTCACCAAATTTAGTGAATCAATAGGTTCCACTCAATCTAAAAATCATCACATTTTTCATTTCGGTTGAAAATACATTAAATACTCTGAAACGGCAAACCTCCCTCCAATTATCGTCCGATTGCACGTACGTCCCTTTTTACTAAGGTCATGGCAACGCTGATAAACTATCAGCTCAAGAAAAATCTCGAAGACCGAAAGCTTTTTAATGACCGGCAGTACGGCTTTATCAGTATTTGATGACATATCTCACCGAACAGTGGAACAAATCCTTACATCGTTTTGGAGAAAGTAAGATTGTTGCACTTGATTTCAAAGGTTATTTGATAAAGTATGGAATCTGGCTCTTTTATCGAAAATGCGTGATTTTTGAATCGATGAATCCCTTCTTCGTTGGATTAGAAACTTTCTTTCGAACCGTTCAATACAAGTTGTATTGGACGGATTCAAGTCTGAAACCCACAGTATAAATGCTGGTGTGCCCCAGGGCTCCGTTTTGTCTCCGACCCTCTTCTCATTTTCACTAATGATCTCTTGTCTGTTACTTCTAATCCAATTAATTGTTTTGCTGACGATAGTACCCTCAGCTTCTCATATTCGTTTCCAGACTCACATCCCTCCTCTTCGGATGTGGAACTGCAACGGCAAAATATGATAAGCTCATTAAACTCTGACTTAAACAGCATTGTACAATGGGGAATTAAAAACCGCGTAGAGTTTAATGCTTCGAAAACTCAATGCTATCTTGTATCGTTACAGCGAGATATACCACCCTTGCCACTGTCCATGAGTTTCACTTGCATCAATGAGACCAAACATCTCGAGATTTTCGGTATGTGTATTACTGACCACCTCTTATGGAACGAACACATACACGATGTCGCCAAAAATGCCACAAGATGTTTGGGTTTCTTAAGACAGTGCAAGACATGTTGTCTCCCCGTTTGATCTGGCTATTATCTATACGACTTATATCCGTCCAATAAGCTTGGGTACAATTCCCATCTTTGGGCTGGTGCTCCAGCTACATACTTTAGCCACTTGGATGGTATTCAAAAAAGAGCAGTAAGAATGATTGGTGACAGAGGCATCACTAAGCTAACTCATTCACCTCGTTGGAACACCGTCGTGACGTTTCGTGTCTCTCCTTGTTTTATCGTTACTACTACGCTAATTGCTACTAGTGAAATAGCCAGTTGCATTCCACCTCTTAACGATTCAACCGTAATACCCGCGCTTACAAGAATGCCCATCAGTTTACCCTAGAGCCCAATTTTGGTCGTACGCGCAAGTATAGAGAATCGTTCTTTAGCCGTACTACGCGAATGTGGAACTCTCTTTCACACTCTGTCTTCCCGATCATTGCAGTGTGCAGGAGTTTAAGACCAATGTACACGGGCACCTCCTCTCCAACCCCTTCCCTCTTTCTTTAAGCTTTCTTTTAGCACTCACTGTGTCTATATCATAATAAGGGTGTAAAAAACCCCCTTGAGTGTGTGTTTATTATATAAAAAAATAAAAACCGTACTTATAGGCTCCCTAAATCTAACTTAGATTTTCTAACAAACCAAAGATTTAATGACGCTTATGTGACTAATTTCCGACATTGAAAACGGTAATTTTATCATAACAACTGATTCATCCAAGCATTCCACCGACATTGTTTATTTAATTTCTTAAACAATAAAATGTACAAAAAAAGACAAACAATCAACAATTAACTTCTAGAATTTTCTATTTTGGAATTTTAATTCGAGTGGATCCCTTTGTCTCACAATAAACAAATATTTTTAATAAAGTGTCTTGATTCCAATGAATTGAAAAAAATATCTCAAGTTATCATTAACGACGTTGTACAACACAACTTGACATCGTTTTGAAGAACTGACAAACAAACCAAAATAGGTAATGATCTAATGATTAAAAAAAGAGATATTGCTTTCGAAAACCTCGAAAGATAAATTCTTTTTAATTGATTAGTTTTTACTTCACAGTTCAGATACTCGAGTTAATTTGTTTAACAAATGTCAAACCAAGTTAAGAAAAATCAGTACAAACCCCTCCAATGACTGCTGCCCATTTAGCCACACTTTGAATCTGCGAAAAACTGCGATAAACTTTCGTTAAATCCATTTTTTTTTATTCGAATTGTTTACAGTACTTCGAAAATGTCTTAACAACTATTCTTCTTCGATATTTATCGTGTGAATCACTCAAGTTTCCACGTAACCGTTCTGAGCACGCACTTGACCGGAATAAAAAGAATAAAAAAAAATTTGTCAAAAATGTTGCTCAAAAATTTCTTATCACTTCACTTTTTGATTTGATATCGGAATTCAACTCTTCTTTAGATAACACAGCTATGCTGAATGTGCCAAATCATATTTTCTTATAACAAAATTATCTTTTACATATTAATTGAATTTTTCAGAATGACCAACAGATTAAATTACACGTTTCTAACTTTTACAGAATTATTTTTTGGAAAAAACAAAAATTACAAATGTGAAAGAGTTCGATTCTCGCATGGTACTGATGGAAGCTTTCGTGTGTAGGGTGTAGTGATAGCGCTTATCAGATACGCTTGTACGCTAAGATACATTTACCTACGCTTATCAGATGGCGGCAACACATTTGCACCTCTGAGTTTCTGTGATAAGAAAAAAAAACCTACAAATATATGAAACAAAAATTTCAAAATAATGTTCCTATCAAAAAAGCTATTGATACCAGATATTGATTTGTGTTGGTGAGCCAATGGGAGGGTTGGAGAAGCAAAAATACCATGTTTCAGATACGGATTCGGTGTTGTGACAGGTGAACTTTTTAGAAGGCAGCTTCTTAAAATAATTTGAAGCCAAATGACGCATCAGTTTAAAATTTAGAACACATGTAAGAATTTTAGTGCGCCAAATTCCAGAAATATACAATCTGACGCCAGGTGGCTTCATATTATTTCTTGTTAACACGCACAAGGATCTTACAATCACATTTTTTTTTTATGAAAACCAAATTGATCCAGCAAAGTCTGGTAATTAAAAAAAAAATGTAGCAAAAGCATCCAACACTTTACTAACTTACTTAACCGGTTCACAATCTATGAAGGATCTCAGCCTTCCATCGGGAACGGTCGCTCGCATGCACTCTCCAGTCGCCAAAACCAAGCACTCTTGCATCCGCAGTCACTTGGTTCTTGTTCCGTAAATTCGGTTTTTCTTGCCCTCTCGAGCCTGGGGGCTGGGATGAGTAGACTTTCTTGGCTGGAGCGTTGTCGTCCATTCGCTTGATGTGGCCGAGCCAAAGTAGTCGTCTTTTCTTGGTCTGCTGGACTACATCCACATCTTGTTACAGATCGTACAGTTTTCGGTTGAACCTTCTTCTCTTTTCGCCATCATAGCATACTGGACCGAAATTCCGTCGAAGAATTTTTCTTTCGAACGTGCCCAGTATCAATGCCCCATTTTTACTTATCGTCCAGCACTCGGCGCCGCGCCGGCCGTAGAATAGGATTGGTAAAATCAAAGTTTTGTATAGCATACGCTTTGTCCTTCGGCTGAGAAGTTTTTAACCCAGTTGTTTGGCCAAACAAAAGAAGCAGCGGTTCGCTACGGTAATTCTTCTTCGGATCTCCACTAAGGTGTCGTTTATAGGATTGATGTTTGTTGCAAGGTAGGTGAAATCCTTAACTACCTCGAAAGTGCTGCTACCATCAGTGACGTTTTGTCCTAGGCGGTGGACAGACGTTGCTTTGTTTGTTGATAGCATGTACTTTTGTTAAGTCTTCATTCACTTCAAGACCAAAGAGTTTCACCTGTTCTTCAATCGGTGTGAAGGCTTCAAGCCCAGCTCTCTTGGATCGACCGATGATGTCTATGTTGTCCGCAAAGCCTAGGAACTGGGTGGATTTGTTGAAGAAAGTGTTTTCCGTGCTCACACCTGCCTCGCATATTATCTTTTCCAGGACTATGTTGAAGAAATCACATGACAACGCATCTCTTCCATCCAACCCTCCAACCCTGCGCATGATTGAAACAACTCGGATGAAATGTTACCCATTTGCACACTGCACTGCGTATAATCTTAAGCGTCATGCGGCACAGCTGGATCAGTTTGTTCGGGATCCTGAGTTCAGACATCGCCATCATAAGCTCTACCGCCAAGATGCTATAATACGCAGCTTAAAAGTCGATGAAAAATGGTGGGTTTCGACTTGAAATTCTTTGGTCTTTTCCAGGTCTTTTTCAGTGTCAATATTTGGTTTATCATTGTTCTGCCTGGCCTAAAGCCACACTGGTACGTGCCGATTATTGTGTTGCAGAACGGTTTAAGACGCTCACACAGTACGTTTGATAGGATTTTGTATGGAACATTAAGCAGGAACAAAATTCAAAATGTTTGCTTCGTGTTTTGGTTATTCATTCGTGACGAATTAAAAGCTCTCATACGAAAGTAATGCCAAAATTGACGATTTTTTGTTCATTGGCCATTGTTCGTGCTCATGTAAGCAGTGCTTTAGAATTATTGAAGTTTCATGTTTTCTTCAACAAAACCTTGGCGAGACCGGCGAGAAAAACTTTGTATTCTTTACAACGAGTTTTGTCGAAGTTTTTAAGGTACGGGGGTGGTTGGGTGTTGTAGGATCTGGGGCATATGGTGCATCTTTTACTACACACCAAGTACTTACTTTGGCTCCAAGTGATAATAACCGGGAACTGGTTATATCACTAGAAATAACTTGCGAATCTTGTCAGCGCGAGTGCAAAACGGAGAAACAGAAGCACTCAACCAACGGCCCTACAAATTTGGAGGTTAATGCGGGGGGCTAACAACCCCTCCACAGTAAAAAAAAAAACATGAAGTTATGAGAGAGATAGGCAGAGCCTCGGATAATGACCCCCCTCTTATGGTAACCAAACGCGGAATGACAACAGACTATGCATTGAGAGTTTGTATCTGGAAACACTCTACACTCCAGGTGCAACTCAAAAACTTGAAACTATCCTCACGCAGTGTAAGACAGACATTACTGCGATCCAGGAAAAATTGCGCCATTTAATGCCGCTTTCATCAAAGAATGCACATATTTGGATTCGGATTCGTCGTGTCAAATCGGATGATATCGAAAGTCATGGATTTCAAATCAATTAGTGATCGCCTGGCTGTAATCCGCATCAAGACCACACTACGAAACTTCAGTATACTAATTGCACACGCCCCTACCGATGATTCTTAGCTAGCAAGGAGGATTTTAACAATCTCCTGCATAGAGCCTGCGGAGCCTGTCCAGAGTACGACGTCAAAATCGTACTCGGAGATTAAAATGCAAAAATCGGGAAAGAAGACATCTTGACGGATTAGTAACAGCCTCCACGAAGTTACAACAGATAACGGCTTCCGACTAATCGACTTTGCTGCAGCTCGTAATATGCTGATAAGAAGCACTAGGTTTCGAAGACGAAAGATCTACACAGCAACCTAGCGATCTCCGGATGGGCGAACCACCAACCAAATCGGCCATGTGCTAATCGGCGCAAGGCACGCATCCAACATCTTGAACGTGCGCACTTTCCGAAGAGCAAATGTCGACTCTGACCACTTTCTGGTAGTAGCTTAGTTTAGATCTCGATTATCAAATGATAAGAAAACACGTGCGGCCCAAATAAAGAAGTTCAACATCGGTTGCCTTGGCACTTCGGATAATGCCAGAGACTACAGTGGCGCCTGAGTGAGCGAATCTCCGTCCTCCATCCCCGAAAAAGAACCCGTGTTTTGATGATGAATGCTCGTTATTGAAAAGTGAATTCCGAAATATCTCTTTGCAAAAATGCGGCAACGGAAATGCACGCTTGCAAATGGTGCAACAAGAACCGAATAAAAAGGAGAATGGATAAAAAGATCCTGCAAAGGAAGAAAAAAGCATCCGCAGTTTCTCAGCTCAAAGATCTAGAAGATTATCGGGCCGAGAACAACACCTGACGTTTCTTTAAAATTTCGAAGAAATTAGCTTCAGGTTTCAGAACAGGGCACAAGCTCTTCGAAACAGTGAAGGAAACTAGTCGCGAAGCACAGGCTGAATGCGCAAAATGTCGAGCGAGCTAATGACGAAAGAGAAGCAAGACCAGTCAATGAAAACCCAGTCCAACCCCAAGCACAGAAGAGGTTGAAAGAGCGATTCAAAAGCTAAAAAAAGTATGATGTATGAATTCGGGTTCCCGAACAAACTGATCCTACTGTGCCGCAGTGCAGAGTCATCCGAGTTGTTTTAAACATCCGCAGGGCTTAGACAAGGAGATGCGCTGTCATGTGGTTTCTTCAACATAGTCCTGGAAGAGGAGCAGCAATTTCGAGGTAGTTAAGGAGTTCACCTATTTTGGATTTGGAACAAACATCAATCTCAGTTTCGAGATGAAAAGGAAGACCAAGTGACTCCGGATGCCAGAGTCCTTGGTTTCGGCGACTGGAGAGTGCATGCGAGGGACCGTTCCCGTATTTCAGGCTGAGATCCTTCATGGATTATGAGCCAGTTAAAGTAAGTAAGTAACTACATAAAAGGAACGCAGACAATAAAATAACTCGATAACGCTTTTTTTTATAAATTCGTTTTATGTGACTCCTAAGAAGTGAAAAATATACAATTATTTTCGTCAATAGAGCACCAACTCGAGGTGGTTAAAAATCCTCTTGAAATACATCGTTCAACATTAAAAATATTATAAATACAAAAAATCAACAACATCAATATGGCGTGGGCCTTTAAAAATACTTCTGATGTCAACATCACTACCATCTCGAGTAGTCCTTTTGGGACGCTCTATTGACATGTTCCTTTATCGGCGAATGCGTAGTATAATCAGGCACTGGTATCGGTGGGTAATCCTTGTCTTCTTCATCAGCATCATTCTTTTCCTCATCAGCCCGCCGATGGGCCTGAATTCTTTGCTTTGCAACTGGATCATTCATGAGGTTCATGTATGACCATGGAAGTTGACCACGTAGCTCCTGATTGACGTGTGGCGAATTTGGGAACAGTGCTGCTCCATCCACAGTCGAATAGCGAATATTGAGTGGCGAAATAGCTGACAACTCTGGTGTGACCGAGCGCACAGTCTTCGATGTTGACGGTGTACTTAATCGATTAAGGGGATAGTCTAAGTTTTCAGGATGTGCATCAGAAATTTGGTAGGTTGATGCTTCGGCAGGATTAGGCGATGGCAGTGGACTTTTGCTGACTAGTGAGTTCTTATTGCTGGACGTTTGGCGTGATGCTGATGGCAATACAAATACTGGTTCCAACGGATCTTTGTTTTTCCTATGGACTGGCGAATTTGGAACTGGCTCCAAAGTGCTTAGAGCCTTTCGAACTTCTTCTGGTGAAGGTCGGAATCGAACTGCTACCGGTTCTTCTCCCGTTCTGTTGTTTGAATCAAAGGGAATTGCAGTGTCAGCTGAACTAGACCGCCGTCGTTGTTTCGACTTGTCATCTTCTGAATTCTGAGGATTCAAGAAATTTATTTTAGAATAGACAGAGACAAACAACTTACTTTTGCAGAAATACTCCTTGCGAAGGAAAAACAACAAATTACACCACAAATGTTGAGTAACCAAATTAGAACAATTCTGGAAGTGATGCAAGCAAAAATAATGGCCGGAATTGAACAAATTATTTCATAATCCTTGAGATAGTCGCCAAAGTATTTCAAAGCTTCTTCTAAGTTCTTTACTCCCACATATTTAAGAAAACTTGCGATAGTCTAGAAATAAATAAATTGAACATTTAAAATGCATGTCAAGAATTTCTAAGTTACCGTTGTTTCAAGAATGTCTTTTATGTGATATCCAGTTGCAATTGCATCCAGAACGCTCCCAAGAAGGACACTTAAAAGCCATGGCCAAAAGCATACAAGAGTTATTATTTTGGTTAGTCTACAGCAGATTGTTACTAAATATAAAATTAAATCAAGAAAAATTTATTGTAATTCATGTTATATTCGAAAAATTATTAATTTTAGATTTTAATTAAACAAGTTGGAGACAACTTGACTTGGTAATAAGCTCCACTAGGACTAGGTTCCTTTTTCGGAAAATCTCTACGTCAGCAAGTCTCGAGGGCAATCAGAACACTCCAGGGTATCTCAAGTCTCAACCTTTATTTTTGGAAGTTAAGGACACATGTGACGCAAACAACAGCACTTTAAGCAATTTTATTGCCACTCAAACATCATAGGACTCGAGACCTGTCTTGCCAACTCTAAGCCAAACTCGAGATTCGACAAAATATAAATCGGGTAACCTTCTACATTCGAAAAGTATAAAAGGAATTTCATTTCATTAATGGCTGAAACATGTAAAAGGAACGGGTTTTCCAGCTCTTGCACTTGGAGTCACATCAAGTTCCTGGTACTCCAGGTTGGGGGTTGTACGTCGGGGTGACTTCCCGACCACGTAGAAAAGAATTTAGTTACGAAGCAAAAACAGGCCTCAGAATCGGACGGATACACTGATGACGACCGAAGCAAATGTATAAAGGACAACGAATTTCGGATATGCACGTGGAATGTTAGGTCCCTTAACAGACCGCGTGCTACAAAGCAGAGGAAATGCGATGGAATGGACCAGGCAAAAGGAGGATGAGAATCTGCGACATTTACTATGGTAATTGTTATCGAGAGCAACAACAGCGACTCTTTGGATGCAAAAAGTCTTGAGCTTCGGCAACATTAGCCTAATATGTGCGCATGCCCCCACAGAAGAGAAAAAGGACTACACCAAAGACGATTTCTACGAGCTTCTTGACAAAACGTATGAGCAATGTCCTAGCTATGACATTAAAACTGTCCTCGGCGATTTTAACGCAAAGCTGGGAAAAGAGGACATCTTTGGTGGAACAGTCGGAAAGCACAGCCTGCACGACACCACTTCCGATAACGGATTTAGGCTGATCGATTTTGCTGCGGGGCGAAATGTTGTGGTAGCAAGCACCTGGTTCCCTCATCTCAACATCCATAAAGGTACATGGAGATCTCCTGATCAATCAACCGTCAACCAGATTGATCACATTGCGATCGACGGAAGGCACTTGTTCAGCATTTTAGATGTTCGAACTTTCCGAGGAGCTAACATCGACTCGGACCACTACCTCGTCGTAGCCAAGGTAGTGCTACGAATATCCCGACAACGGCCAAAACAAAGAAATGCTGCAAGAAAATTCGACGTCGGAATTTGATCGAGTGTCAAGTAACCTCTTAGGAGTCCTTGCTGCAACATCAAGTGTCGAAACCAGTGGCAACATTGCCAGAAAGCAGTTAGAATGCCGTCTTAATTTGCGGGTTTCACACAGCCACCAAAACGAAACTCCTGGTTTGACGAAGAATGCAGGCAGGCCATGCAGCCAGCAGGAGGCATGCAAAGCGGCGCTGCATAGAAGGCAAGACTGCTCGTGAGCTCTCGACGAAAGAGGAGAGAGGAAGCCTCTTTCAGGAAAAAGGGGAGCAGAGTAGCGTCAGATCGAGATGTTGAGAGCCAACGCAGGAATGAAGTTCGGGGTTTATCGGAGGTAAGCGATGCTCGGGAAAAACAGGAACTCATATAGAATGCGGTCTGAGGAATTTAGAAAGACCATTTCTGTAGACTGTATAACGGCGACGACGAACAAAGTCTCGCCATCAGTCAGGAGCCATTCATTGGACACGATAATAGCCAACAATACCGTGAACCCGACCTAGAAGAGATGAAAACGACAATATCCCTGCTGAAATACAACAAAGCCGCTGGAGCAGATGGTCTAGCTACCGAGCTGTTCAAAGCAGCAGGCGACGATCTAGATAGGAGTGTGCAAAATCTGCAGATGGCCGGAGAAGCATGCCCGATGAATGGAACCTCAGCATGTTCCCGATTTCGCCCTACAGCGGATTCATCTTACATCCTACAAATTCCTGCGTAAATTGAAGTCGGAGCCTTCGTCATCAACTGATGGTCTTATCATGTGTCCAAGAAAGTCAACTATCTACCAAATGTTCACGCTGCGGTAGATCTTGGAAAAAACCTATGAACTCCAAATCGAAACCCACCACCTTTTTATCGATTTTAAGGCCGCGTATGACACCATTTACAGAGACAAACTGTATAAAACTATGTCTATGGAGAACTCCCGCTGCGCCATCAAGGTTGGCAACGAGCTTACAGAATCTTTTGACGTCAAAAAAGGATTCAGACAAGGCGATGCACTGTCATGCGATTTCTTTAACATCGTTCTTGAGAAGATAGTGCAGAACTCCACCGTCAACACCAGAGGCACTATCTTCCAAAAATCTGTTCAACTTCTCGCGTACGCCGATGATATTGATATAATGGGAAGAACACAGCGTGATGTCAATGGCGCTTTTGTGAGAATTGAGACAGAAGCGGCAAAAATGGGTTTAGCGGTAATGAGGGAAAAACGAAGTATATGCTGTCTTCGAGGAAGGACACCCAACACCGACGGCTCGGACAGAACGTCACAATAGACGCATACAATTCGAGGTAGTAGAGGAGTTTGTCTACCTAGGCTCAGGGCTAAACAGCGCCAATTACACGAAGAATAACTCTTGCTAATCGCTGTTTCTTTGGGCTAAGAAAGCAATTGAGTGGAAAAGCCCTCTCTCGAGCAACTAAGGTAAAATTGTACAACACCCTCATCATCCCAGTCCTGCTGTATGGTGCAGAAGCATGGACCTTGACAAAATCGGATGAAAGTGCCTAGGCTGTTTCGAGAGGAAAGTTCTTCGGGTCATCTTTGGCCCCGTGTGCATTGAAGGGGAATGGCGAAGAAGAAGACAGTGAACTTTACGGGTTGTACAACGACATGGACCTATCCAGAAGGGTCAAGGTCCAGAGACTCAGATGGCTGGGTCATTTAGAGCGGATGGACACCAATGCTTCGGCCTGGAAAGCCTTCGACACTATTCCCGAGGGACGTAGGAGGAGAGGAACACCACGACTCAGGTGGCGCACTCAAATGAAAGAGGACCTGAGGACCGAGCTGGAGACTGTTGATTGAGGCCCAAGTCCACAACGGACTGTAGCGCCACCTTAAGTATGTAAGTAATGCAAATCCATTTGTTTTAATTTGCATGTTAAGAATATGCATCTGAATCATGTATACTTACCCATAACTAAAAATGAAGTTGCCACCCATAGTGCACTTATGATTGCATAACTTATGAAAAATATGTACTCTCGATCACTTAACGCATTCGCTCTTCTAAAGTCTATTTGTAATCTAAGATCATGGGTCTGTTGTCCTTGTGAAACTTGTATGACTGGTTCTCCGCAATTATCACCTAAAAAAAAAATAAAACAAAAAAGGAAAACAAATTAAATAAAATATTCTTACAATCTTTTTTTAATTCATTAAACATTGAGCGCATTCCGAAATCTAGTGCCTACGTAGTCAATTCGTTCTGATTGGTTGATTTTTTGTTTTTAACCAACGAGTTGACTTCGTAGTCGCAAGGTTTCGCAATATGCTCATTGTTCATGCAGATGAACATTTTGTACACAACCAAAATGAAAAGTGATTTGAACAAAGTATTGTGACGGGTTATCCATTTTGCGGTTTCAAAAGTATAGGGCTGGAATTCCACATCCAAACGATATTTTTTTTCAGTCGAAAGTCTGACCTTTACGAAAATGGATCGCTTAACTATCGCACAACGCATACAAATTGTTAGAACCTACTACAAAAATGGTGATTCTGCCACAGACACATATCTTTAAGAGGAGATTATGGTGTCCATAACCGTCCAACTACGCAAGCAATTGGGAAAATTATGAAGAAAATTAAAGAGACTGGATTGGTTACAGATATTGTAAGCCTGTACATCATCGTTTCGCTCGTACCACTGAAAATATCGTTGCTGAAAGTGAAAGTGTTGCCGATGACCCGAATGTGTCGATTCCTCGTCGTTCTCAGGTATTAGGACTGTCTTACGGCACATTATGGCGCATTTTGCATTTGGATCTACACCTACATCCATCCAGTTCACACAACAACAAAAGCCAGCTAACCATTCATAACGCCATAGATATGTCGAAAGGTTGCTTGAACAACAGGCGGTGGACGGCGATTTTTCGACCAAAATTTTTTTTCAACGACGACGCACATTTCTTACTCAGTGGGTTGGGTATGTTAATAAACAAAATTGTCGTTTTTGGAGTTCTGAGAATCCTCAAGTAGTTGAAGAGAGGCCATTACATCCACAAAATGTCACTGTTTGGTGCGCTCTTTGGTCCGGAGTTGTGATTGGACCTTACTTCTTCGAAAACGACGATGGAACGTCAAATCGGAGCGTTATGGCCATATGATAACCGGCTTTTTTTGGCAGCTATTGATGAATACGACTTGGAGAATATGTGCTTTCAACAAGATAGTGCCACCATGCCACACGACTCGAGCGAATATGGCTTATTGCAAGAGACATTTCCTGGCCGCGTAATTTCTCATCGTCACCAAGATCATGCGATTTGACACCACTAGACTTTTTTTGTGGGGCTACGCGAAAGACCATGTTTATGCAAATAAACCTTTAACTCTTGAGCACTTAAAAACCAACATTCGTCAAGTTATGGCTGAGATACCGCCCAATATGTGCCAAAAAGTGGTCGAAAATTACCTCAAAAGAATCGATTCTTGCAACAATTCGCGTGGTGGTCATTTAAACGATGTAGTGTTTCACACATAATGTCAACGTTCAAACTTGATAATAGGTTTGTTCGATGTTACCAGCCCCGGGGCGCTCCGGTGCTTGTCATATTGTGAACTGAGCTGTCAAAAAACTGAGAAATTTCTCTGGGTTTGGTTTCACATCGAACGCGCTAATAGCGCCCTGTTTTTTTTTTCTGTTTGTTGTATAGCAACAGCTGATTCGAACAGCTCTGAAATTCCCGCCCGGAAAAAGCTTGGGGCGATTCAGAGCGCCCCCGGTGCGAGCACTAAATATACATCGAACACGGTGAAACGCATCGGGGCGAAAAAAGAGCGCCACAGAGCGACCCAGAGCGCACATCGAACAAACCTAATTAAAAAGAAATATCATGAACAAAAATGATTGATTTGTGTTTTATTGGCGTTTACTTTTGAAACGGCAGAATGGATAATGTGTTTTATAGGAAGTTTATGTAAGCTAATTAACCGTTTAAAGAACTAGTGTGTTGATAAAGGGTTGGTTTTTATCAATTCATTAACTGCTTCTTTAGATAAGATAAGGGCGATTGTATAGAAACAAAAGACTTTAATGTGAAAATAAATCATAATAATTCTTTTAATCAATGCCATGTTCTTATATGTACGGAGGTATTGACTTCCGATGATGTCATTTAATTGTTTGTTTGTTCGTGTAAGCAATTATGTATCTGAAAATGCTTATTTGTTTCCGTTTTGTTTATTTTTTCATCAATCACTTCCCTTGTGTTGCGGAATCAAGCAGAATTTGTTTTATCCTGTTCTTAATTACAAAATTTTCTTACTTGGTCACAAGGAAATCAGCTTCAAGAACGATTTACGGTACCCAACGTTTCAAACTCATGTGTGTTCAAAAGTGTACGTGTGGCGATTTTTTCGATGGACTGTATGTAAAATTTTGGTGGAGGATAATTATTATCATCGATAAACACATTTTTGTTAAATTTTAGAAAAAAGGCTGCATCGACACAGCTCCTTAGAACCAAGTCTTAAGTGGGTACACTCTTCAACAATTCCCTGAGCGTGTTTGAAGCAACATCTGTTCATCGCCTAGGACAAAGCGTCGCTGTTGGTAGCAGCAATTTCGAGGTAGTTAAAGAGAACAAACAGCAATCCCACAATCCGCAAACGAAACCTTGGTGGAGATCCGAAGAAGAATTATACTAGCGAACCGCTACTGCTTCAGTTTGGCAAAATAACTGGGTTCAAAACTCCTCACTCGAAAGACAAAGTGTCTACGAAATTTTGATTTTGCCAGTCCTACTGCGGTATTGGACGATAAGTAAAAAAGGGGAATTGATGCAGGGCATTTTCGAAAGAAAAATTCTTCAATGGATTTTCGGTCCCATATGCGACGATGGCGAATGGAGAAGAAGGTTCAACTCAGAACTGTACGAACTGTACCAAGATGTGGATTTAGAGCAGAAGGCCAAGAAGAGACGATTACATTGGCTCGGCAACATCGAACGAATGGACGACAACGCTCCAGCCAAGAAAGTCTTCTCATCCCAGTCCCCAAATTCAAGATAGCAAGACAAAACGAACGTACAGTACAAGGACCAAGTGATTGCGGATGCCAGAGCGCTTGGTTTCGGCAACTGGAGAGTGCATGCGAGAGACCGTTCACGATGGAAGGCTGCAGTATCTCGGGCTGAGATCCTTCAATGATTGTCAGCCGGTTAAGTATGGAATTAAGTAAGTTAAGTATAAAACTTATGAGATTAACATTCTTTACAGATGTACATAAACAAGCATACACATATGTATAGTAGCTGACCTCCTAATCACGCCTCCTTTCAGATCAACTCCAGAATAATAACGCTGACGATAGTACCCTTAGCTTTTCGTAATCGTTTCCAGACTCACATCCCTCCTCTTCGGATGTGGAAATGCAACAGCAAAATATGACTTAAACAGCATTGTTAAATGGGGAATCAAAAACTGTGTAGAGTTTAATACTTGGAAAAATCTATGCTGTCTTGTATCGTTGAAACGTGATATACCCCCCTTGCCACTGTCCATGAGATTTTCGGTATTTGCATCACTGACCACGTCTTGTGGAACGAGCACACATGCGATGTCGCCAAAAATGCCCCAAGATGTTTAGGTTTCTTAAGGCGGTTCACGGTTCTCCCTATCTGATCAGGCTATTATTAACAAGACTAACATCCGTCCAAAGCTTTAGCACAATTCCCATCTCTAGGCTGGTGCTCCTGCTACGTACTTAAGACTCTTGGATGGTATACAAAACAGAGCCCTAAGAATGATTGGTGACAGAGACATAACCAACTCATTCTCCTCCTTAGACCACCATCGTAACGTTTCGTGTCTCTCTCTGTTCTATCGTTATTTTTACGGTAAGTGCTCTAGTGAAATAGCCAGTTGCATTCCACCCCTTAGACAATTCGCCCGTAATACTCGTGCTTCCGATTTTGAGCCAGATCAGTTTATCCGTTCTAAAGAATTATTTATATGGCAAAACAACGTTTATCGTGGCAGCTAGTGTGGCTGATTCGTGAATCTAAACCATCTGGAGCACCACCCGATTTCTTATAAAATTGAGGCTTCCGACCTTAGAAGAGTTTACTTTCATGAAGACTTGGGTGTTGTTCGGGGGGTTTGGAACCAAATCCAGCATACCAAGTAAGCTTAAAAGAATTGAATTTGATTGAACGATAAAATTCAAGTCATTAGCAAAATTGAAACAAGAACTCGACAAAATAAACTAGAAAGATCATTGACAAATAAAAGAAAAAGCAGTGGACCGAGATGGCTGCCTTGAGGAACTCCAGAATAGTTGAAAATAGTTCTAAAAACCGTTGGAACCAATAGCTACAGACTGCTTACGCTCAGTATGATAATGTTTACCAAAAACAAATTTGTTTGTAACACTATAAAAGGCACATACCAGTTGGCTTTACGCCAAGTATAACAACGATAGACAAAATATTCACACTGAGGCAAATCCTGAAAAAGACCAACGAATTTCAAGTCGGAACCCACCATCTTTTCATCGCCTTCAAAGCTGCTTATAATAGCATCCAGTGCCAAGAGCTCATGATGGCAATGTCTGAATTCGGAATCCGGAACAAACTGAACAGTGACTTAATTGAAACATGCAATGCGCTGTCATGTGACTTCTTCAAAGTAGTCCTGCAGTAAATAGAGTGCAAGGCAGGTGTCAGCACGGAAAACACTACCTTCAACAACATCTTAGTGGATATCCGACGGATAATAACCCAAGTGAACCGCTAGTACAAAAACGGATGAGAGCGCCCTAGGCCGGTTCGAGAGAAAAGTTCTACGGAAGTTCTATGCTCCTGTCCGCATAAACGGTGAATGAAGGAGAAGATTACGACGAACTGTACAGGCTGTACAGCGACACTGACCTAGCTAAAAGAGTTAAAAGAGTGAGAGTCCGAAGACTCAGATGGCTTATTGACGTGGAGGGGATGGACGTCAATTTTCCGGCCCGTAAGGTCTTCGAGTCCACCCGAAAGGGAAAGCGCATTAGAGGCAGACCAAGGCTCAGGTAACGCGGGCAATGTTAAAGACGACCTCAATCAACTCGGCGTGCGAAAATGGAGACAGCTAGCTAGGGACCGAGCTGGCTGGAGAAGATTGTTGGTTGAGGCCCAAGTTCTACTTCATGGCGTCAAGTTTTAGACGGTAAGTAAAAAAGGGAGAGGATTTTCGGTCCCGTATGCGACGCTGGCGAATATAGAAGATGGTTCAACAGCGAGTTGTACCAAGATATAGATGTAGTACAGAAATCCAAGAAAAGACGACTACATTGCTTTGGCCACATCGAACGAATGGACGACAACTCTGCAGCCAAGAAAGTCTTCTCTTTGCAGCTCCCGCAGATTCGAGACGACCATGAAGATCGAACTTCCGGTACAAAAACCAAGTAACTGCAGATGCCAGAGCATCCCAACCGTTCCCAATTGAAAACTGCTGTATCTCAGGCTGAGATCCTATATGGATTGGGAGCCGTTTAAGTAAGTCAAGTAAAATGATTTGACGTATTGGTCTATGACAGCTGAAATTTGTATGCAAATGTCAAACTTTGCGCGAATCCATACAAATTTCAGCTGTCATTTTCATCATGGGACAACAGGCGACGCAATTCTCTAGATCTAAACACAATGCGTCGCCCGGCGATGAAAGTAACAGCCGAAAGTTGCATGGAAATGTCAAACTTGTCGCAAATCCTTACAAAAGTCAGCTGTCGTTTTCGTCGTCGGACGACAGGCGGCGAAATTCTCAACAGCTTAACAAAATGTATGCCCCGTCACCCGACGATGAAAATGACATTTGTATGGAAATGTCAAAATTGTCGTGAATCCATAGACGCTGTTCACATTGGATTCTTTCCTCCGACTTATCTTGACGTCTATATGTTTTTTCTCTTTCGCACGTGCTGGTAAGAAAAAGACAACAAAGTGAGGCAGGATTTTCAAACCAAACTAAAAATTTATGGATTTTTTTTGACATCTGGCATATGCCGTCAAATTAATTAGGCCAGTTCCACCTAACAAAATCTCACTGAGATCTCAGAGATTTTTTAAGTGGAAAAAAAAATGAGAGATGAGATTTTTTTCTGAGATCTTTGCAATGAAAATATTTTGGATTCGATTTCTCAGTCAGCTATTTCGACATGACTGACAATGTACAACAACAATTGGTAAGGTCACCATTTTATTTCAATGAGAATTGAGAATTATGTTCCACCAAATGATTTTGCCTCAGTCAAAGTGACATTGAGATCTCATGTGGCTTTTCTTATAACCCTAGAATTGATCCGTCAAGTAAAAGTGGCAATTTTATTCCCTTAAACGCATTTCTTTCACAAAAAAATTTAAGTTTTTTCTCGAAGGATTGATTACTCTTGAATCTCTTTTTGGAGACGGATTTACACATAATTGTAAAAGGATATTACACATATTTACTACGTGTTTGATTTTTCTGAGTTTTCTGTACAAAACGATTTAACAACTGACCAGACAACGAAGACATTCAAATAAGGGATTGATTCGATTTTGCACATTTCTTACACTCCAAAAAAAATTGAATTTCAGTAGCAATTCTTCTTCGTCTCACATCAATGAGATGTTGTTAGGTGGAACTGGCCTATTGTCAATTTATGACAACTATAAGACGTCAAAGTGAGTCTATAGTGTTCACACTACTTTTGTGTTTGAACACGACAGATTGGCCTTACTTCAAAATAAGTCGGCGGAAATAGTCCAATGTGAACATCGTCATACAAATTTCAGCTGTCATTGTCGTTGTCGGACGACAGGCGACGCATTTGGTTCAGCTCTTGAGTTTTTGAAAACTGTAATACGATATTCGATAGCAGGAAAATAGGAAACCGAAACCGAACAAAAACCCCGGAATACTGAAATTGAAAAATTCAAATTTGAAAAATAATAATGCAAAATAGTTTTGTATGCATGCAAACTTCGAGTAGATTTCTGTATATTCTAATATAGTATGGGAGGCGACCGTAAGATTACCTACCTCATAAGCAGAGTGGAAAATTTAGCCACCGTCTAATGGTAAATGACATGAAGTTTTCAAAACCGGTGGTCGGACAGACTTTCCCTGGGCCTTTTGGCGGCTAAATGGGACTTCCGGTTGCGTTTTTTGGTGTCAGGTTATACCATGAGGTGAGTGGAAAAAGTAAGTAGAAGTCCATAGACATTTCGTCCTAGATACCAAATCATATGGTCGGACAGAAATAACGCGGGCCTTTCCCTTTGTCCGACCATTTTAAAAACGGTATTTTTGGTGACATTCTACCTCATCGGCTGAGTGGGCAAATGGGGTATCAAATGAAAGCTTAGAATGTCTACATTAAGAATCTACTGGTCGGACAAACTATGAATGGGCCAATCACGAGACCGACCGCATTTTTCAAAAAAAGTCTGTTAATTACTTTAATGTTCTTTTCAACTCAGCAGTGTTAAATCTATATAAAATAGGTAACTGATGAATGATATCATAGTTGGATAATCCAAAAATATAGTTATGGGCTTAAAAAAAACTATTTAAACTGCTTACCACCAGTTTTTGATAATTTTTTTCATAGAAAAATTATGTTTTTTCTAACACAATTCACTTTGACTGTTTTTTAGACAACATAAATGTAAATCCACGTATCAAATGCTCTGTATCAAATACGTTTTTTCTCCTGTTCACTGAAAAATCATCGTTCATGAACATCGTTTGTTTTGTATGAAATTTTATTTTGTTCTGGAAAACTTCTTCTTCGACTGTAAAAATCTTACAAAAATCACATTTTATAAAATGTTTAAGTTTTGTGTGTTAATTTGGAATATAATGGCATCTGAACTTAGAAGATATCGAAAATGATTTAAAAAAAACTTATTGCAAAACCAGTTGCAACCAAATGAAACTCCTTATTTGAGCCCATTTCTTAAAGACATATTAAAATTTCATACAAAACAAACGATGTTCATGAACGATGATTTTTCAGTGAACAGGAGAAAAAACGTATTTGATACAGAGCAATTGATACGTGGATTTACATTTATGTTGTCTAAAAAACAGTCAAAGTGAATTGTGTTAGAAAAAAACATAATTTTTCTATGAAAGAAATTATCAAAAACTGGTGGTAAGCAGTTTAAATAGTTTTTTTTAAGCCCATAACTATATTTTTGGATTATCCAACTATGATATCATTCATCAGTTACCTATTTTATATAGATTTAACACTGCTGAGTTGAAAAGAACATTAAAGTAATTAACAGACTTTTTTTGAAAAATGCGGTCGGTCTCGTGATTGGCCCATTCATAGTTTGTCCGACCAGTAGATTCTTAATGTAGACATTCTAAGCTTTCATTTGATACCCCATTTGCCCACTCAGCCGATGAGGTAGAATGTCACCAAAAATACCGTTTTTAAAATGGTCGGACAAAGGGAAAGGCCCGCGTTATTTCTGTCCGACCATATGATTTGGTATCTAGGACGAAATGTCTATGGACTTCTACTTACTTTTTCCACTCACCTCATGGTATAACCTGACACCAAAAAACGCAACCGGAAGTCCCATTTAGCCGCCAAAAGGCCCAGGGAAAGTCTGTCCGACCACCGGTTTTGAAAACTTCATGTCATTTACCATTAGACGGTGGCTAAATTTTCCACTCTGCTTATGAGGTAGGTAATCTTACGGTCGCCTCCCGGACTAATATTATTTAATTTCACGTACTATTATCTTCACAGAGAATATCCAGTCATTGGGTGATATGCATAAAAAATAGTAAATGCTTTTACTAGAGAATTTTCAAGTATATACTGTTTTTGATATGCATAAAAATCAAGTAAATGCTGAAAATTAAGTATTTACTATCAGTCATAGTAACTACTTTTTTGGATGAACTTTTTCAGTAAATACTTTATTCCGTATGCATAAGAACTAGTAAGTACTTTTTTTCTTTAGGAATTACTAGATTTTTTCAAGGTTACAAAATACCAACTTGTAAATCTCATAGCATATACTTTTTTTATTTTAACAACGTATATGAAGCCGTGGAATTAATGAATAGCCGTATTAAGTCACATTTTGAGGCAATCGGTTCTTGATATTTAATAAAATTGGGTTGTTGTAATTTTTTTTTTTCAAATGGCAGAATTTGTACGTATTAATTCCCAAAAAGTCTATAAAGATCGAAGACCGGGTTTTGAATCAAATTTTAAACAACTTTATCGTTTTGAAAGGGAAAATGTGGATTGGTTAAGTGAACACTTTATTGGTAAGTAATTTCCAGTAAAATAAAAATACTGGTCAACAAGGTTTTTGTATTATAATAAGTTTTTTTTAAGTAGTCAAGTCTCAAAACTGTTGAAATAATTTCAACTCAAAATATTTAAAACATTACGAGTATAATAGTAGTAGCAGTTTAAGTGATTTTTATTTTACATTATGAATATTGAATATATTTTAAGGAATTCACAATGAAACAAGAGGAGGGGCAACTAGTCACCAAGAGAAGATGAAGATTTTCTTACGTTACGTTGGAGATCCTGGATTTCAAGTTGGAGTTGGTGAAGATATTGGAGTTCATCAGAGCACTGTTTCTAGAACAGTTAATTGTGTTGCAAAGTTAATAAAGGACAAAGCTTCCCACTGGATCAAATTTCCATCAAATTATCCAGAACAACAAAGAGCAAAACATGTTTGGCAAAGCAAATATAGCTTTCCATCATGTATAGGTGCATTGGACTGCACACATGTTGAAATATTGCAACCGCGGTTCCACCCGGAGGAGTATATAAATCGAAAAGGATATGCCTCCATCAATATCCAAGCAACGTGTGATGCAATGGAATATTTCACGAGTGTTGATTGCAAATGGCCAGGATCTGTACACGATTCTAGAATTTGGAGGAACAGTTCTCTGGAACCTTTAATGAGAAATTCTAGTAACATTCTATTGCTTGGAGACGAAGGCTATGGAATAACACCATGGTTAATGACCCCTTTCAAAAACCCAATAACTCACCAGGAAAAAGCTTTCAACAAACTACACACAAAAGAGAGGGTTATAATAGAGAGATGTTTCGGTCAATTGAAGAAAAGGTTTCCAATTCTGCAAAATTGCATACGTCTTCACATAGAAAATATTCCGAATATAATCGTCGCTTGTTTCGTTTTGCATAATGTTGGAAAACACTTAAGAGATGATATCGATTTTGAAGAGCCAGAAAGCAGAGAAAATGTGAATAATATCAATGATGTTGAGGAACCTGGTGCACTTCAAATTCGAAGTTTGGGACAAATAAAGAGAAGGGAACTAGCAGAAATTATATTAAACTTTATTTCATAGATACTTATTGCTTATATCTTCATAATACGAACAAAAAGAAAATGAATTATAAATTTATGCAGATATGTATTATAAATAAAAATAATAAATTCTGTCGAAAATAAATAATTATAAAAAAAACTTTACAAAAAAATCGTCTTTCAATAAAACTGAAAAAAGGTTGACTTATAAATCAAAATATGTTGATCCTCCGTCAGTTGTTATACTCGTAGTAGAACCGTTGGAAATTAATGAGTTTTGTTCTTCATTACCCCTGTTCTTATTTTTTTTAAACACTTCTTGCTGCATTCTTATGAGTTTTAATTGCTCGAGCAACACCAAACGTTGCAGTTCTCCATTTGTAAGATTTTTTGTTTCGTCAGTCTCATCGAACTTAGATTTTCTCCGCTTTGTTGAAGAACCTTGTGAGGTCTCGTCTATTTGGATTGCAACATTTGGCGAGGCTTGGCTTTCAGCTTCTGTATCGGCAATGGCGACTCCCACAGAAAAACCACCTATACAGAAAATCTTTTAGATGAAGTCTAATAAATGTACATATATTAAAAAATGCTTACCAGGAATGCAAGATATAGATGGATTGTCATCAGCACTCAAAAGTTCCTTAAAAATAACTTCCCATTCTTTAAGCTTAATGGGTTTATTTCCAGTCTTTTTAAGGTCTGTCTTTTTCTTTACATCAGTTTTGAAATTATTAATTCTTTTCCTGACTTGTTCCTCGTTTAGTGTCGCCCCAGTTTCAGATTTGTATTCATTAATAAATATTTTTATAGCCTCCGCCTTAGCTTTTTTTATAGATGGTTGCTGTGACTTACTCATAAGTACATTATGCACTTTTAAAATTCGCACAAAAGCTAAGTGCATTTGGCTTATTGACAAACCTTTCGTATTGTTACTCATCTCTGCTGCTGATTTACTTTTAACTCACAAAATAGCACAAACAGATGTCCACAAACTCAAATTTAGAAACAGTAAATTTATAATGGATTAAACTGTAAAACTTCCAAAACAATTTATTTGTAAACACCAAACGAATACAAATAATCAAAAAAAAAAGTATTTACTATCATTTTTGGGTGAATTCTAGTATTTACTTGGATGAATTCAGTATATACTAAAAGTATTTGCCTGCTAGCAGGTACTTTTTTTTATGCATACGAAATTAAGTATATACTATGAATTTTACCTTTTACTAGAATTTATAGTATTTACTTTCGGCTTTTACTTTAAGTAAGTTCTACGTTTTTATGCATATCACCCATTATATCGATTTCTTGTCATATCACCTAACACCCTGTAGATAAGCAATTTTGTTTTAATACCAAATACTGACCGTTATCATCAGTATTAAAAAACAAAACAGCTTGTCGCAAAACGAGTCTGGCTTCAAATTTGCAAATATCTTAAATGCATTTAATAAAACAAAAACAACTGCCGTTCATTATAGTATCACTTGAGCCCATCAAAATGTCATGGTAGCACGTGCGTTTCACCAACAACTGTCAAACCAACCACAACAATGTCGGTAGGTACACGAAAATAACGAATGACCAGATTTTTTAAAATCTTCTTTTGAAAAAAAAAAATATATCTACTCGTATAATCTTATCACGCTAATAACAAACTGGTCACACAATCGATGATTAAAGATACAAACAATTTATACGAACAGCAATAACTGCTGTTCACTTTGAGAATACGAAAAAAAAAACAAAAACTATGAAATGATTTCACACTCACTTGAAAAATAAATCAAATTCACTAAAAATTCGAATGTTTTTCCCACAGGATCGGAATTGTTTCCCGAACAATTGTGCAACATAATGCCTTTTATCGCAAGTCCAAGGTAAACAACTCCTTGAGCCTGCAACAAAATCGATTTGTAATTTGTTTGCGGTTTTTTTTTCGTAAATTGTTGTTTTCTTACCAAAATTACTGTTGCCATAAATATTATAAAACATTTTGCGAATGTTGTGTTCACACCTTTGGCCATATTAAGATTGTTTTATATTTTTCTTATCGGCTTATCGTTATTCCATGCACTTTTCTCTCTCGGATTTTAAAGATCTGTAGTCACAAAGTATCTGTGAACTTCACTTGCTTGAGGTTGTTTGCATCCGACAGATAAAAACTTGTTTATTTACTCTGCGAAGATGAGTAAGAAAAAATCTAATACAATACAACACACCCTCTCTCAGCAAATGTTTTTTTTTTTTTCTCTTTTTCTTAATTTTATTTTGACTTTGTGTTTTCGAAGCTAAAACCGAAAGTGACACACCGGATCGGCAAGCGTTTAATGCAGCAATGTGTGCGCCGCGCCGATCACTCGTATCTCAGAGATTCGAGAACACCATGTAAATAAATATGTACAACAAGTGCCGTATCGTGCTGATCGATTCCGCACGTAGTATTCTGTATTTTGTTAACAATATTATTTATTGTTTGCAAGAAAAATACAAAACTTAATTGTTTCACTTGAAGTTTAAAGCTCTCAGCGATGAAAATGTTTATTTATATATCGATATCGTGTGTATAGTTGTGGGTACTCCCGCTATAATCGTGTCAGAGGCGAGACGTTGGGGAAAAAGTATTATTCTAAGTGAAAATTGCGTGTATTTACTGAGAGAGGGCTGAAGTAACCCCGTTGTAGTCGAAACTACTCGGAACTAATGAGCCAGAAAATGGTTTAGTGTTTGGAGGTGCTTTTGGGCAGACACCAGTGCTTTTGGTTTTAATTTTTTTGATAACTTTCAAAATTTTGCTCAGCATTGTTCTCATTTTTGCTTCTTTTTTCTGATGAGATTATATTCTCAATATTGGCGATAAGATAACATTAAAAATACTGAACGTCAGGTTAACGATTTTACCTGCGAATTCTTAAGGCGGCTTACGTGGTGCGAAAAAAGGAATAGGAGTTTTTGGGTGGATTTGTTTGACTTGCTTTACATTTATTTTAAAAAAAAAAGAACAGGGGCCAGATTCTGTATGGCGAAAGCGAACGAACGTTTTCGTTTGTGCGAAAGATTTGCTTCATATAACTGGAAAAACGAAAGCTTTTTTCGTGCGTGCGAAAAAAAATAAACGACAGCAAATTGTTTGTCGTTTTTCTTATTCTGTGTTGTTTGCTGCCAAAATTTTTATAAAAAGTAGAATTTATTTTAACAATGTTGCAGCCTAAGCTAGTGACAACACAGATACTCTACTTTTATAAGTATCGTGCTTACAATGCTGACAATTTGTAAGACATGATCCTTGTCCCTTACGTGGCTCTCTCTCCCAATCACATATAGATGGTCCTCTTCCCCACTCAGACATGGCCCCACGCATGTGTCAGTGGTCGAACCCAAAGGTTTGGCATTCACACTTACTTGGTTATTGATTCAAAGTGATGGTAGAATAGTCTCGGTGGTTCTGTGCCACGGTAGAGTATAAAGATAAACCAGGGCCGTAGTGGCTTATACGGTGTGCTGTCAGTTATCAATGCTCAACTGACCTGTCTTCAAACTATCAAACTGCTATAGAACAAGATCTTTAGTTTCTCGTCTTTTTCAATCTTTTATCGAACAGCAACCTCCACCTTGTACAATTCTTTAATCTGAGGCACTTTTTGTAGTTATGAGCAGGATCTGTGAATCCTTGCACACGCATTTAATTTAAAAAAATAAATAAATAAAAGTCATAACATAATCTGCCACAATAATAGTGATGAGTCTTCTCAATTTCTATATGTTTATTAAATTTTACTTCTATCGATATGTTTTTCTTTTGATGCTTTTTTATTGTTTAATGTATTTTTTACTTAATATTGGTCGAAATTGATGTTGAAGTCCTTAAAAACGAAATACGTATGATTTTTTCATTTTTTGTCTCATTTTAAATTATAAATCATGTAAATAATTATCGATTTCCTTGAGTGTTAGGTATCGATTAAATTTATTTCTCATCTCTCAAAATATTTTATAACTGTCAACATCTTAAAAAAATCTGTTCGATTTGAAGTATAAACAAATACAAAACTAAAAACGAAATGCGATACAGAATGCGATTTATCGTTTTCGCAACATTTCTTTCGTTTTTGAAAAACGAACGATCGCTTTCGCTTCGTTTATTACAGAATCTGGCCCCAGGTGTTATCGTCAAAGTTCGAGGAATTAACTTTTTGTATCGATGTACTGCACGATCGCCATCCGGTTCGGCTTTCGCAACAACTTTTTGCCCGTTTGCCAACGTCACCAAACTCTTACGTCTCTTTCGCTTGTCATCAGTTGTATCGCAAAAGCCTGGTCCACAGGCATCTGCTTCTAAACGTTGTAGAGGCGAAATTGTCGTTCCTCAAAAAAGTGGCCATGACCGCATACTTTTTTCTCAATAGAGGCTAAAAGTCCAAGTCAAGCGCCCAAGTCTTGGATTCACATTTGCTGCTCTCATACGAAATAGTGTTTGACGGGACGAAAAACACCTGGCAACTTGGTCTTAACCTCACAGTTGGCCTCTCACTCTGTTGATATTCTAAGTTTAGTTTCAGAAGTGGCGACCCACGCACACGAATTTCGGTTTTGCACTTGCAATGTTAGGTCCCTTAATAGACCAATAGACCAAGTGGAGCCGAACAACTATCGGAAGCCTTTGACTGCTATAAAGCAGATATAACTGCCATCCAAGAGAAGCGATGGAATGGTCTTGGCCTACGTAAAATGAACAACTGCGATATTTACTTCGGCGACTGCTACTGGGAACAAAATCAACGTCTATTTGGATGTGGATTTGTAGTAAGGACTCGACGCAGGAGAAAGGTCTTGAGTTTCAACTCAGACCATCACTCAGTGCATCACGATAATCCGTATCAAGGCTAAATTGACCAACATCAGCCTCATCTGCGGTCACGCCACCACTGAGGAAAAGGATGAAGAGACCAAAGATAGCTCCTCGACAAGACCTAGGAGCAATGCCCTACCTATGAGAGATTTTAATGCTAAGCTGGGTAGAGAAGAAATCTTTGGTGGAATAATTGGACGACAAAGCCTACACGACGCCACCTTCGATAACGGATTTAGGCTAATCGACTTCGCTGCGGGCGAGACGTAATGGTCAAACACGATTCCCACATCTCGATATCCACAAAGGGACATGAAAATCTCCTGACCAATCAACCGTCAACCAGATTGATCACATTGTGATCGACGCACGACACTTCTCTAGCATGCAAGATGTCCGCACATTCTGAGGTGACAACATCGACTCGGATCACTATAACTTGTTGTAGCCAAGGTACAAATGCGGATATCTCGATCAAGGCCAACACGCGAAAATGCCACGAGGAAATTCGACGTCAAACAGCCACAATCGCAAGAGATTGCTAGATCTATTTCCGATCGTGTCTCCGAAAATCTTCTCAGAATTCCTTTGCTGCCAGCACAAAATATAGAGAACCAGTGGCAACACTGCCAAGCCAGCCAACAGAGATGCAACCTCTGAAGTTCTAGGATTTACACGGCCACCACAATGAAACCCCTGGTTTGCCGATGAGTGCTGGCGAGCAAATGAAGATAAACAAGAGGCATACAAAGCGGCGCTGCAAAGAAGGACACGAGCAGCTCGTGAGTTCTACGAGCAGAAAAGGAGAGAAGAGCATAAACTTCTCAGAGAGAAAAAAGGGAGCATGAGAAGCACGCGATCGAGGAGATAGAGGGATGTCACAACAGGAAGTAGTTTCGAAAGTTTTACAAAAAGGTAAGACAAACCACCTGGTCTGATATACACCCAACCGAACTCTGTAAAGACCATCATGGGAACATCGTATTGGAACCACACTCAGTGCTGAGGATATGGAAAGACCACTTTTCTATTTTCCAAGCTGTATAATGACGATGACGAGCAAAACTCCGCCAGCAATACAGAACCATTCAGTTTGGGTGCAGAAGGCCAACAATTCCACCCACCCGATATGGACGAAGTGAAGATAGCGATATCTTAACTAAAGTCGAACAAAGCCGCTGAAGCAGACGGGCTAGCCGCCGAACTGTACAAAGCAGCTGGAGATGATTAGGGTTAGGTCCGAGGAAAGCATGCCCGACGAATGGAAACTCAGCATCGTATGTCCGATCCCCAAGAAAGAAGATCCCCTAAACTGCACCAACTACAGAGATATAAGTCTCCTTAATATAAAAGATCTTATCTGCTTTGCTGTGTGAAGGTTTGTAGGCCTTCGTCTATAACCTAATACGTTCTTATCAGTGTGGCTTCAGAACCGGAAAGTCCACCATCGATCAAATATTCACTCAGGACCCGGGAACTTTAAATCGACCTACCACCTTTTCATCGATTTCAAGGGCGCGTATGACAGCGTCTATAGAGACACACAATATAGATCAATGTCTTGTTTGGACATCCCAGAAAAACTCGTCCGTCTGTGTAAGATGACAATGGAAAACTCACGCTGTTCCATCATGGTCGGAAAAAACTTGACGGACGCTTTTGATGTATAAAAAGGTTTTAGACAAGACGATGCGTTGTCATGCGATTTCTTCAACATCATTCTTGAAAAGATTGTGCAAAGCTCCAACGTCAACACCAGAGGCACAATCTTTCAAAAGTCCGTCCAGCTACTAGGATACGCAGACGACATTGACATAATTGGAAGAACACAGCTTGATGTCAGTAGAGCGTTAGTGAGTCTTGAGACGGAGGCCAGGAAGATGAGTCTAGCGGTTAACGAGGGCAAGACCAAGTTAATGCTGTCGACAAGAAAGGACTGCCAACATCGACGTCTTGGAGCAAACGTCAACATAGACAGATTTAACTACGAGGTAGTTAAGGACTTTGTCTACCTGGGATCCGCTATCAACTCAGACAACAACACCAGCGCTGAAATCAAACGAAGAATCACTCTTGCCAATCGCTGCTTCTTATGACTTAGAAGGCAATAAGTTCCTCTCCCGAGCAACTAAAGTGACACTCTACAAAACCCTCATCATCCCGGTTCTCATGTATGGTACAGAGACATGGACTATGACAACATCTGATGAAAACGCTTTGGACTGCTTTGAGAGAAAAATTCTTCGAGTGATTTTTGGTCCTGTCTGCATTAATGGAGAATGGAGACGAAGATTCAACCAAGAACTGTACGAGCTGTACAGCGACACTGACCTAGCCAGAAAAGTAAAGGTCCAACGACTTAGATGGTTGGGTCATGTTGAGCGAATGGAAAATAATGCTCAGGCTCGTAGAGTCTTCGAATCCAACCCGGAAGGACGTCGCAGAAGGACCTGAAACAACTTGGCGTGCGAAACTGGAGACAGCTAGCTAGGGACCGAGCTGGCTGGAGAAGTTTGTTGGGTGAAGCCCGGTCTGACCTGGACTGTAGCGCCACCATAAGTAAGTAAGTTTCAGAGGTCATCATCATGAATTCGAATTCAAACTTTAAATATTTTCGAAAAATTAAACCAGAACATACAACCAATGTTAGAACCTAATTTTGTTGTCAATTTGTTTTAACTCATTTTATTTATCCGCCAGACGTCACCGCCGCCGCCGCCGCCGCCGCTTTCTTGCCTCTATTCGTTTTCACTAATAACAATCTCGATTCTGAGATATAGGTGATGGCATAGGAGTTCGATAGAGCTACTTGGAATATTTTATTTGTTTGTATAGAGTAGCTTTGGGGTGTATTGAAAACAAATACATCAGCCATTAGTGTAAATATTCACTGAAGTTCGAAAAAAACAAACCAAAACAATATTTTGTGTGTCAATGTTGGACTGCTGATACAAATCGGAATTAATCTGTAAACGAGAGAAATGTTTAAAAAAGCTTTTGGTTTTTTTCGAGAATTTCGGATATCAGATGTTCGGTGAACATGAATAAGCTCGAGTATTTTGAGTTATGCAAATATTTTCAATAGACTCACGTGTGTAGCAGGTTGGATAAATAAAGGAAGAATAGAAATTTACTTTTTTTTCTAAATGAAAGGCCAGAAAAAAATGTATCAATGAAATAAGGAAGTGGTTTTAAAAATTCGATGTAAGTTACTATCTTTATCTTAAGGAGGATGACACAGCTTTTCTCGATTTGTATGAAATCCAGACACAGAGATCACTTATTCGTTATTAGTTAGTTAAAATGGTACACAGTACATAACTCATGAATAGTTTTTCTTGTTGTTTTTCTTTTAAATTTTACCTTAAGAAAACTCAATCGATGTAAAAAAAAATTACACATACGCCATAGTGTACCTATTTATTTTATCTGAGACTTTTTTACTTGCGACCTATAGAATGTATGTATGTATGTATATGGCAAGTATTAAACTCAATAAAAAAAAAGTTGAGATTTTAATCAAATATGACATTACGATGATAGAGAAGGCGAAAAAAAGTGGGTACGGCGATTCCGTCCGTCTGTATGTCTGTCTGTCTGTAAAGTGTAAACGCACCTATATGCACTCCTAAGTACAGAGAATCGTTTTAGCCGTACTAGGCGTATGTGAAACTCCCTTCCACACTCTGTCCTTCCCAGTCATTGCGATGTTGATGATTCCAAAACCAATGTTCACCGAAACATACTTTTAAACCCCTTTCTTTAATTCTTAATGCGCTCACTGTGTCTCTGGCATAATAAAGGTATAAAAGCCCTTTAGTGTGTGCAAATTATAAAAAAAAAACCCACAGTCTTTACCACTTGTCCGATTGACTTCAAACTTGAAAATTAGAGGTTTGAACGCATTCGCGTTTGTCGTTTTTTTTTTTTTAAGACCAAAATTTACGGAAGCCACCATACCTTTTTCTCGGACAAAACCTAAAACTTCCAATTTTCTCTCCTACGATTTATTTTAAACATCCTCGTAATTTTTTTTTCGGAAACTTACTTACTTACTTAAGGTTACGCTACAGTTCGACGTGGACTTGGTCCTCAACCAACAAACCTCTCCAGCCAGCTCGGTCCCTAGCTAGCTGTCCCTGGTTTTGTACGCCGAGTTTGTTGAGGTCGTCTTCAACTTGTGCGTGCCACCTGAGCCTTGGTCTTCCTCTACTGCACCTTCCCTCTGGAATGGATTCGAAGACTTTACGGGCCGGAGTATTGGTTGTCCATCCTCTCCACGTGACCAATCCATCTGAGTCTTTGGACTTTCAATCTTTTAGCTAGGACGATGTCGCTGTACAGCCCGTACAGTTCGTCGTTAAAGCTTCTCCTCCATTCATCGTTTATGCAGACAGGACAGGCGCTGATGTCATTTTCCGTGTTGATAGCGGAGCCAAGGTATACAAAGTCCCTAACTACGTTTTGTCCAAAACGTCGGTGTTGGGTGTCTTTTCCTTCTGGACTACATCCACATCTTGGTACAGCTCCTACAGTTTCTCCGTTCCCTTCTTCTCCATTCGCCATCGTCGCATACGGGGCCAGAAATATGTCGAAGAATTTTTCTTTCGAAAGTGCTTAGTATCAATTCCCCATTTTTGCTTTTTGTCCAGCACTCGGCGCAGCCGTAGAGTAGGACTGGTAAAATCAAAGTTTTTGTATAACAGACACTTTGTATTTCGAGTGAGGAGCTTTGAACCAGTTGTGTAGCAGCGGTTCGCTAGGGTAATTCTTCTTCGCATCTCCACTAAGGTGTCGTTTGTGGGAATGATGTTTGTTCCAATGTAGGTAAACTTTTTAACTACCTCGAAATGGCTGCTACCAACAGCGACGTTTTTTTTCCTAGGCGGTGGACAGATGTTGCTTTGTTTGTTGATAGCATGTACTTTGTTTTGTCCTCATTCACTTCAAGACCAACGAGTTTCGCCTGTTCTTCAATCGCTGTGAAGGCCTCAAGGATCAACCGATGATGTCTATGTCGTCCGCATAGCCTAGGAGCTGGGTGGACTTGTTGAAGATAGTGTTTTCCATGCTCACACCTACCTTGCATACTATCTCCTTCCTCATTAGTTCGCTCGACATTTTGCGCATTCAGTAGGTGTTCGAAGTGCGGCTTAAAATATCCACAATTCCCTGTGCTTCGGTGATTAGGTTTCCTTCACTATTTCGAAGAGCCTGTGGCCCGGTTCTGAAACCAGAAAGTAATTGCTTCGACCTTTTAAAGAAACGCCGGGTATTGTTCTTTGCCCGAATCTCTTTTAGATCTTTGAGCTGACAAACTGCGGATGCTCTTTTTTTCCTTCGCAGGGTCTTTTTCTCATTTCTCCTTTTTGTTCGATACTCTTCTCTTGCTGCTCTTGTTTTCCGTTGCAGCATCTGCAAACGTGCATTTTCCGTCTCTCTTTTCAATAACGCGCACTCATCATCATACCACGTGTTCTTTTTCGGGGTTTCCTCTGGTAACCTATGGTGGTCTCGGCTACATTTTTTATTATTTCGCGATATTGGTTCCACAAGGTGTTGACATCTGTGTTATTTGGGAGGACGGCGGTGGAGAGTCGTCACTCAGGCGCTCACTGTTGTCTCTGACATTATACGGAGTGCCAAGGCAACCGATGTTGAACTTCTTCCTTGTAGCCGCACGTGTTTTTTTGTCATTTGATAGTCGAGCTCTAAACTTAGCCTGTACCAGAAAGTGGTCAGAGTAGACATTTGCTCCTCGGAAAGCGCACACGTTCAAGATTTTGGATGTGTGCCTTGCGCCGATTAGCACATGATCGGTTGGTGGTTCGACCATCCGGAGATCGCCAGGTTGCTCCGTAGATCTTTCGTCTTGGAAATCTAGTGCTACTTATCACCGTATAACGAGCTGCAGCAAAGTCGATTAGTTGGAAACCGTTATCTGTAGTCACTTCGTGGAGGCTGGGGCTTTCCAACTAATCCGCCAAAGATGTCTTCCTTTCTGATTTTTGCATTGAAATCTCCGAGTACGATTTTGACGTCGTACTCTGGACATGCTCCGTAGGCTCTATCCTGGTGGTCGTAAAAATCCTCCTTGCTTGACTCGTCGGCATCATCGATAGGGGCGTGTGCACATATATTATACTGATATTTTATAGTGTGGCCTTGATGCGGATTACAGCCAGGTGATCACTAAAGGCGACTATTCTACCGGAAAATATTAATTATTGCTTTCAACAATAAATATTTTAAGTAAAATTATCAGGATCAATATTTAACAGCTCTGACGCCAATGGCTAGTACGCAAATTAATAGAAATCTGTTTTCTTAACATTGACCTAATATGTTATTTTTGCGTATAATAAATGCAAATAGTAAATACCAACTATTATTTAAGAGGTTGTTAGACTATAGGATGATCGTCTTCTGAATGGAACTTCAATCTTGAAATAGCACTAACATGCAAAAACAAATATTGAATGTGAAATTTTTCTAAGGGAAAAATGCAATAAATAATAATTCATGAATAAATCATAACTAAGGTTTGCGTTTTTTTGGTTTTGTTGATTTGTTTCAAGAATAATTGATGTTTTTAGCAAGTTCACAAAAATTTAGTAAAACATTGAATAAAACAACAAAATTCACAGTTCAAATGTACGTAAAAACTATCTATGTATGTATTTTGGGTAATTTTAAACATTCCCAGTCCCATCGGTTTCTGGCTCTTAATAAATAAATAGAGTGGCGCGATAGCTCTTGAAGATAAAACACTTTTTTGATTAATTGTCATGAAAAATACTGCTGAAAGTTTGGAATTTTTGGATATTAAGAAAGGATCAGCGTTGCCAAAATGTGCCCGATGGGGCCATTTGGCCCTGAGTTTTTTGTTTTGGGCCCGTGGCCCGGGGGAAACATGAAATGTTTCTTAAACTAAATATTCTACAAACAAAATTTTTTTATTCCATCAACAAGTTCCTAAGCGTTTTGCTTTCATTTGTTTTCAACGATCGCCATTTTTTTCTCTACCTAGTACGTAGGTATCTCTTCATTATCATACGATTACTGTTATTGTCCTGAGCCCGTTGATAGTGTATTTTGAGACCCAGGATTCCTGTTTGAGGACGATGTCGTCTCGGATTTTATGCAGCCGGAGTAAAAGGTTTGTAGAGGCCATGATGGCGTGATAAAGATTAATCTGAACAGCAATGCTACTTTTATGTGTGAAACAATAAGGTGTTTTGTTAAAAATAAAGTGTTTAATTTCACTTTTTCGTTTTAAATAATATATGTTTCCACATCGTTCGGTAAATTATGACTTTTTTGACAAAACTTATTAAAGCAATGCTACTTTTAGGCAGATCAACCTTAACCACTGTCTTATCGCGTTTTCATCGTCTGAGGAGGAATATATTAGGACTTCCTTGCTCAGAGTGATGCCTTGTGAAGAGACTTCAGTTTCCATGTCGGAATTAATGTCGACTTGTTAGAGGCTGAGGAGGTCGAAGGTTCCAATGCGGTGTTACATTTACTACCATATTGGTGTTCTTTGAAGCGTTTCTTTCCGCTGATGGCCTCTGGAGGGGTAGCATTTATCAAGTCTTCGTCTTTCTTGTAAATACGGACCATGATTTCGTTTAAACCATACCTAATCACGCCTTCGGCTGTGGCCAGTATAACAGGCAGTGATTCCCTATTAATCACAAGAGAGCTGATCTATAGCGACCCACTGCCTCCTTCTGAACCTTTGGGACTTTCCAGTCATGAGTAGGCAGGTTTGGATTACTATCAGTTTCATGATCATATTTGGACAGTTTTGTAGAGCCAGGATCATTATACGTGCTCTTGGTCGGCAAGGAATATTCTCCTTTGTAACAACGTCGAGCTAGGCACCCGGCCATAATTCTGGCAAGCCATTTCCTGCAGCCCTGTACAGATCGAAAGATCTCTGATCTCCACAGGCGATGAGTTTGATACGTCTTAGTTCCATTCTGCATCGGCTGAGTATGGAAGAAGCCCCGGATTCTCCTTAATGACAGATAAAATCTGAAACCGATATGAAAATTGACGTCTGCCCATTGATCATGAGGTCATCCAAAAAAAATGTTTATACCGAACAAGAGGACGATTTGTCCTTCATATGGTCCTGGCCCCAAAGGAAGAAGTCGACTGAAAGATTAGTTCTACGCCAAAAGCCCAGCGTCGATTCAAGACCTCAAAGATGGAATTCGTGAGGGCTATCGAGGACACAGGGCAGCCATTTTGCGATTTGAATTTCATGAAAAGGATATGGTCCTGTAAGCGTGGTCGTGGCGGCTATTTGGCTGATGTTGTGTGCCATCATTAACGGCATACCTTCCTCCTTATGATGCTTTATAATGAAATAAAAATCCGATCATTTATCTCAAAAAATGCCATTTTTCTTTGAATATCAAAATAACACCTCTTTTTGGAAAACCCTTTATAAGAAAATTAATTTAAAAAAAAAAAAACGATTTTTTTCTTAAAAATTTAAAAATCAACACTTTTTAAAGAATTGTATGTTTTTAGTTTAATTTTTTTTCAGAATTAAAATGTATTTTTGAGGTATGGATTCGAACCCACAACGTTCTGTATAACAGCCAACGCTCAAAACTACTACGCAACGGCGGCACTGCCGTGCATTTTTTGGCTCTAGAATATCCAAAAATCATCCAATTCTGGCAAGCTGGACTCGGAATTGAGTTGGGCTCTCAGCGATTGGCTCAGGATAATGAGGACAATCAAATATGAGAATCTAGAGAAATCGATTTTCGAAAAATATCATTGAGCTAATCAAAATTTTTCAACAGAAAACTAAATTCCATACCCAAGTTTTTTGAAGTTCTGATAGCCGAGATATAGGCAAAAAAGGAAATTATTCGTAAAAATTTTCCTGCCATTTTAAAACGGTACTTTGTCTCCCGACAATCGTTGTATAATCTTACATCAAAATAAGGACCTACAAGTATAGAATACACTCGGTTATAGAGTTTTACTCAAACAAAAACTTCCTTCGATTTCTACCTGAAAAAAATGTATCGCTATTACAAATAGCCATTCTATCAATTTATGAAGGTAGCCCATATCACATACCACACGTGGAAACATCTGCCTACTGTTAGACAAAGGCATAACATAGGATCACCACTTGCTGCATGCAAGTATCTTCTCAAACAATATGCTCTAGAATCAACAAATGCTAGATGGTCATAGGGTATCACCTGCCTAGCAACCAAACAAATATGGCCAAGCTAGACCTGAAACGGTCAAAAGGTGTGATTTCCCTGAGCAGACAAAATATAAGCTCTACAACTGGAGTCATAACAGGACACTGCTTCATAGGCAAACATGCCTTGAGGCTTGGGGTCTACGCAAACAACTTATGTAGAAGCTACATATGGACGAGGAGGAAACAGACCAACTCTTTCTGTGTACATGTCCGGCTTTCTCCAATAGAAGGAATAACTATGTCGGTAATCCCTTCTTCGATTATACCAGTCTCCTCTCTCTCTCTCCTCTCTTCATTAAAAGTACAAAATGGTTTGTTTAAGTTCATTACTCCCCATAAGTAACTTCTTTAGTGTAATCACAATGGATCTTGAGGTCTAAGTGAGTCAGTAACATCTAGACAGCCACTCCAACCTAACCTAACCTAGCCCATATCAAAGGATACACGAAAACAAAGGTCTATTCACATTCAATCAGTCACTGAAAAGTACTTACGAGGTCTGGTTACCAAGTTATGATCACAAAACCATTTTTTTAGCTTTCGTACGCAGCTATTGTATGTATTTTTGATGGTCCAAATATTTGCCTTTCAAATGAATCACACATAAAATCTTTTTTTCGAAATGATCTCTTTAACCCAAATTTATTACCTATTCCTAATTGAATTACCTTCTGAATCATTTCCATTGTTGTCTTCCCAAAATGTTCTAAATTCTCAGAAAAAATTTCACATGATATTGTTTAAATACCGTGATATAGCAACTTCAATCGTTTTATGTCCGTAAATCAACAAAAATTTGAATACAACTTAACTTCAAACTAAAAGAAAGAAATACATGTTTGCTGACCCGCGATGAATAAAAACAATAAAAAGCAATTATATCAACAAATATTTAACTTTGAATTTAAAAATTTAGCATTTTCCTATCCTCATCTCTCGTCTATATCAAAAATTATCACCCAATTAATGCAAATTACATGAAAATGTTATAGACACCAAACACCAGACTTCGCTATCAATTTTTTTAAGAGATCAGAAGCAACGATTAAGTTTCGAGACCAAGCCTTAATGTCAGTTTTCATTGATTAACATACTCCCGCGTGTGTCTGTCTGATGGGAACGTATAGAGATAGGTAAAGATATTATTTAGCATTCAACAAAGATATTTAGATACAGCGCACATAGGTTTATTTGTGTAGGTATTGGTCAGTTTAAAGTCGTTAAATACCCAACGCTTGGCCAGAGATCGATTCAGTTGTTACTGAAACGTCAAACTTCGCTAATATCAATTCTTACCATCAACGACAATGATTTCCGTTCGAACACTTTTGGTGAGTTTTAACAACAAGACAGCTTTTTAAGCTCATAAATAAACTCTGATCATTTAAGATCTTTCTGGCGATCTTCTCTGGATCTGCGAGAAGTCTCCCCATTACAATCGACATCCTCGAAAACAGGGATATCATTTTCCCACGAAGAAGTGAATTGGTCAAAAGAACTGCCAGCAATGATGTGTCCGAATTTAATCAGCACAAAGTGTCACTATCATCATTTATCGAAAATATCGAAACCGGGATTCTCCAGACAGCCTTGAGTATTGAACCATTGGCAACTGATACCCATGCAGAGGTTCAGAGTACATCAACAACAACAACAACCGCACATCCGGTTGAGAAAAGATCAACAAACGATGATACAGTTGACAGTAGTACACCTCTGGTTCTAGTCCAGACTACAGAAAAGGTTCCTGCTGTTGATGCGATACCCTCCCACGTTGTTATCGATCGTGTGAGTGTTTTCAAGGCACCCGAGGTGGGTTCTGGACTATTTCCAACATTTCTCGTACAAGACACAAATACCTCGAAGGAAGCTACTAACATAAGTCGTGAGACCGATGATGACGGTGAAGCCTTTACCACCCCAGAAATCTCATCAGAAGAATCAGATGATTCAACAGAATCATCAGAATCCACAGAATCAACCGAGTCATCTGAATCTTCAGACGAAGAATCCAAAAAAGTGACAGATTCCTCGACATCTTCTCCATCTTCTTCAACAACTCCACTCTCTGTTGAAGACAAGAAAACTGTTGAAAAACAGCTGAAGGAGAAAGTCGTCGAAGTGGAGGCTGAACCTGTGATCTTTACAGCACGAGTTTGAAGTCAAAAACTACTCCGAGTTCTTTTATTTTATTTTTACGAGAAAATACGTTGCAGTATTTAATTCCCTTTTCTAAGTTTAAGTTAGTTTTTTTTTTAAAGTGTTAACAATTAAAATTTTGTGATTTTTTTTGTACGAAAATTGTTCTACTTTTTACTTCAAAATAAACAAAAAGTGAAAAATCATTGAACAAAAATACAAAAGTGGGTTCTCATTAAATTAGCAACTGCCTAAAAAAAAAAACAAGCAATTTGGGTTCAATTAGCATACGATTTGTTGAGTGAAAAAAGCCATTGTCGTCGCGAATCACATGATAAAATAATTGGCAATGAGATTTGGTTACAATACGATCAGTGATCTTGAGGGAAATTTCCCATGTTTATCAATTTTTTGAATTATACATCTGATTAAAGTTTTTCTTGATAGTTTAAAGTTAAACTGATTGAGGTAACACTAATTTGGAAGTGGAAACAGCAACTTATTAGCGATTTATTTAATATGTAAGAAAATAATTTAATCGTTTATAGGTGTTGATCAATAATTAAAACTAATGCTAGTGTCAGGGATTGTTGTACAGAGCTTTTAGTTTTCTTTTTGTAGAATTAGCATGCTCCCTATACCAACCGAAGAGAATTTTAGCAAATCCATTTTTAGAGCTGTAAAAGAATGCAGTCATTTTTGTATTGCAGTAAAAAGATTAAAAAGACTTATTTTTTGAGTATTTTGACTTCATGTCAGTTCTTAACTTTTAAGGTAAATTCGCAGTTAATTTTGAAGTCTTTTGTATAAAAATCATTTAGAGCAGTTAAAAGACTTGAAGTCAAAAGAATGCATTACTTTTTACTGCTTGCATTCTTTGAAATCTCTTAAAAGTCTTTTACATTCTTTGCAGTCATTAAGTCTTTTGGTTGCATTCAATGTAATGCAGTCATTTGATTGCTTTTGCAGCCTTTGCTTGAAGTCTTTTGACTGTTTTGAAGTCTTTTAACTGCTTGAAGTCTTTTAACTGCTTTGAAGTCTTTTAACTGCTTGAAGTCTTTTAATTGCTACTACTTAATTTCAGCAGGTGGCCATGGTTCAGAGGATAGAGTAGTTGATTCCTAAGCCGAACGCTATCTGAGGCCACCTGTGCTGTGATATGAGACAGTTAAAATCTGTGTCTCCTCCTCTGTGGCACGCAGGTTTATGTTATGCGCTCTTCCTTTCGATGTGTCTATCTGTCCCTCTCTGTTGTATTAGTGTCTTATTCTGTCCAAGCGATGGTCTCAGTCGCCAGTTCTTTACATTCATGTGGGAAGTACTGTGAAATGTCAATGTCATTGTCGTACTTAATTTAAGTGTGTAGTGCAGAAAAAATAGTACAAAAGATTTCAAGCAGTTAAAAGACTTCAAGCAGTTAAAAGACTTCAAAGCAGTTAAAAGACTTCAAGCAATCAAAAGACTTCAAAGCAGTTAAAAGACTTCAAGCAGTTAAAAGGCTGCAAAAGCAATCAAATGACTGCATTACATTGAGGTTTAATAGGTCTGTTTGGGAACGTTTTGTAGCAGTTTATTTGAAATCTGTCAAATAAGGTGAAGAGAGTAAAATTCTCTCAGAAAGAGAGAAACTTGCAACAAAGTAAACAAACGTGTTGATGTAATTTGTTGCAGTTTATTTTCATTTTGGCAAAACGGTTGACAAATTAAATTATTTGGTGTTAAGATTTCATTCGAATTGTAGTGTTTTCATATTATTTTAAAACAAAAAATGTCGAAATAGGAGTGCACCTAGCACTGTTTCTATGGTTTGTTTATGAAATTTTTGATGAAATACATTAACACAAATTGTACTATAAAGGTTTCCTGGGCATGAAGCATGCTCCTTCCGAGATTTCCGAGATTTGGCGGATCGTTTCGATTTATCTCTGTAGACGGTTCATACAATTATTCAAAGAGTCATTAAATTCTTGATTGGATGAGCCCGTCTGTAATCACTTGGCCTACTGAAAAAATTAAATTAAATGTTGACATTTTTTTACCTTAAAAAAAAAAATCACTTTTGACCACGAGCAAATTCAAAAAATAAATATGTCATCTGTCAATTACCCGTTCTTCGAAGATCAAT
>CAKKXW010000001.1:88592714-88606509 GCA_920937365.1 Sphaerophoria rueppellii
AAACAGCATTGTCCAATGGGGAATTAAGAACCGTGTAGAGTTTAATGCTTCGAAAACTCAATGCTGTCTGGTATCGTTGAAGCGAGATATACCCCCCTGCCACTGTCCATGAGTGGCACTTGCATCAATGAGACCGAACATCTCGAGATTCTTGGTATGTGCATCACTGACCACCTCTTGTGGTCCGAGCACATACGCGATGTCGCCAAAAATGCCGCAAGATGTTTGGGTTTCTTAAGACGGTGCAAGAAATTTTTCTCCCCGTCTGATCTGGCTATCATCTATAAAACCTATATCCATCCAAAGCTTGAGTACAATTCACATCTATGGGCTGGTGCTTCAGCTACTTACTTAAGCCTCTTGGATGGAATTCAAAAAAGAGCTGTAAGAATGATTGGTGATAGAGAGATCACTGATGCATTCACTACTTTAGCCCACCGTCGTAACGTTTCGTGTCTCTCTCTGTTTTATCGTTACTTCTACGGTTATACGGAAATAGCCAGTTGCATTCCACCCCTTAAACAATTCAACCGTAATACCCGCGCTTCCAGGAATGCCCATCAGTTTACACTCGAGCCCAACTTCGGTTGTACGCTCAAGTATAGAGAATCGTTCTTTAGCCGTACTACGCGAATGTGGAACTCTTTTCAACACTCTGTTTTTCCCGATCATTGCAATGTTCAGGAATTTAAAACCAATGTACACCGGCACCTCCTCTCTAGCCCCTTCCTTCTTTCCTAAAGTACTCACTGTGTCTATGGCATAAAAAGGGTGTAAAAACCCCTTGAGTGTGCTCATTATAAAAAAAAAAAAAATTACATTGAATGCAATCAAAAGACTTAATGACTGCAATGAATGTAAAAGAATTTTAAAATATTTCAAAGATTGCAAGCAGCAGAAAGTAATGCATTCTTTTGACTTCAGGTCTTTTAACTGCAAAGAATCTAAAAGACTTTTAAGAGATTTCAAAGAATGCAAGCAGTAAAAAGGAATGCATTCTTTTGACTTCAAGTCTTTTAACTGCTCTTAATGATTTTATACAAAAGACTTCAAAATTAACTGCAAATTTACCTTAAAAATTAAGTACTGACATGAAGCCAAAATACTCAAGAAATAAGTCTTTTTAATCTTTTTACTGCAATACAAAAATGATTGCATTCTTTCACAGCTCTGGCAAATGGCGTCAATTTCAAAATTTGTGTCTGCCTCGCCTAACAGTTTGAAGAACAAGGCTTTATGACAATTCGTTTGTCGCCATTGCATTTCTCTTGAAAATATATTTACAAGCATTTTTTGAACACTAATGGCCTTTTCCAAAACTAAAAAAGGAGTGCTTACCCATCATTATTTTCACTCCCTACTTTTTCTTGGAGTGAAGGAGTGAACACCAATACATGAATAATATTGTATCGTACTAGTTGTCAAATGCCAAAAGTAAACATCAAACAAACAACAACATAAATAAAACTAAACGTCAAAACACTCCCTTTCCTAAAATGAGTTCCAAAAATCTTCTTCGAAATTTGCAACTGCAAAATAAAATGAAGCAAACCATAAACATTTTAAGTTCACACTAACGTGTGTTCTACAATTTGAAAATCTTTGCCTTCTGAAATTGTTTGTAAATCTCTTCGAAGTCTTAAAAGTCATACATTTGGCCATTTTAAAAATAAACAGAGTGGCGCGACATCTCTTAAAGAGCCAAGGCCTAAGTGACTTACTCTCATCAACAATTCTCTAGATGCATGTGTAGAATTGAGTGGACCTACAATTTAACGCCGATTCCGAACGGCAAAGTTGAAAAACACTTTTTCATGACAGATGTACTCTTGGAAGTCTTGTCAGTTCTTCGCAAGAGGCAGTTCCCGTCAAAGATGAAATAAAAACTATCGAACTCACGACGTTCTGCTTAGCAGCCAACGCACCTAACCACTATATTTGCCAAATATCGAATTTCATTTTTTTTATAAAAGTTTAGGCCGTGTGCGAATTGGGTTAAAAATTGGTTATAACTTGACATTTGGTTAAATTTGACACTTCGCATTGAATAAAATGTGTTAAAAATTAGACTAGCTGCGGAGCAGGTTAAAATATGACAGGGGTGGTTAAAAATTCATCCATTTTTAACCACAATTCATCCAATTCGCACACGGCCTCAAATTAATTAAAATTAAACGATATTCACCGAATAAAGTTCACCTGCGATGTGAATTTTTTATGTCACAAGCAAGTGACAGCAAACAAACAGCTGTTATTTGATTTTAAGGCAAACATTTTTTACTTATAGCGTTTCTTTTGGTAATCCGGAATTAGTACACAGAACTGTCCGATTCCGGATACCAAAGGAACATGCAAACAAATTTGTTTGCTTCTAATGGTTGAATGCCTATTTATTGTTAAACCTCATATACAGAATTGCAGATGACATGACATAGCGGCGAGTACGTATGTGCAAGTGTATGCATGTATGCGTGATTCTGTTTTTGATTCCGACTTCAAATTCGGAATCGTTTTTCTGTTCTATTCAGAACAAGAACAGTCATCTTTTGCTAAGTGAACGAATTCCGAATCGTTCGGAACAGTCCCGGACGACCAAAAAAAAACGCTATTATTTTCTCGTCTACTTTCCAATGGCCTTGTTCACACGTGAAGAAAATTGAAATTTTTCTTTGATTAGTGATGGCAAGCGCCAAGCGGGATTGCTTGCAGAAGACGTAAGGGGAAGAAAAAAATCAAAAAATTTAAAAAGATTGAGTGTAGAAATTTGACGTTTTTCCTTTTGTTTTTCTATCATCGTCTTTTGTTTTTTGTTTCTCTTGAAAACTGAATGAAAAAACAGATACAAACACAAAATTTTATTTAAAGAAAAAAAAAACATAATGGAGTAAGCAAAATCTACAGAAGAAAAATACTCACGTATGAACACAATCGTTCTTCACATGTGAACAAGGCCAATGAAACTGACTAAAATGGAAAGATTTTTTTTGTAAACCTGACCGATAACTTCAAGTGCCTTACTCAGCTGCACCTGCCCAATAACACATGCATCATTACCTTGTCCCGTTCCATTGGAGGTAGAAAAAGAAACGTCAAAAAAACAACAATATTTTTTACTTTTTCGGCAGTTTTTTTGTAAAAACTGTCAAAAAACGAGGAATGGGGATGAAATCTCCCAAATGCACAAAACTATGTCAAACGTCAACAAAATTCAATGTACTTCTTATGGTTTGACAGAATTTAAAAAAACTCAATTCAATTCATTATTTACATAAATAAAGCCTTAAGACAACAATTGAATTGGATTGAAAACTGCCACAAGCAATTTTTGTGGCTAAAACCCGCAGAGAGGGGAAATATATCTCCTTTAAAAGTGACAGAACTTACAAAAATCGGGTGTAAAAAAACATAAAAGTGGGAGAATTTGGGAGTTTTCGGCAGTTTTAGGGAGTAAAAGAACATACCTATTATGAACACCATTTTGTGTGCTTCGGACTTCCTCGAGCTTGAATGTCAGAATTCAAAAGTTATAAAAGCTTACTTTGTACCTACTCAACACACACTGCCAAATGGGCAGTACTTTTTGACATTCTTAAAGCAATTGCAAACAAAGACAAAGTTTTGTTGTCATTCATTTAAAAACCCAGCAATATTATTTTTTCTGTTTGTTTAAGAAAATAAAATTTATTTTTGCTTAAAAACAAAAAATCGACTATAAAATTAAGTTAATTTTTGTAATTGCAATTTTAGGCAAAAACTGGATTTTACAGCATTCATCCGACACCGCTAAAAACAATGTCGTATTGCAATATCTCTTAAAGAAGTACGCGCGTCAGATAAGACTTTACTCTTTGTATTTGAACAATTATTATTCAACAAATTATTTTTATTAATTTTGTTTTTGTTGAAACTTCGATGATCTTGAAACAAACAAAAAAAAGAAAAGAGTTTGGTAATCTACTGAGCAAAAACGGATTTCTCATCAATGAATCCTTATTAAATTATTATTTTTTATTTTTATTTATTCAACTCTTTGACTTTGCGCATATTCAAAAGAATCAATTTGGGCTTGCCTATGTTTTGTTGTGAATTTAAAATGGTTGGTTCTGCGATAAAGGATTGAAATAAACGTTTTTTTGTAGAAATTTAAAAAAAAAAGAGAGATAAAGGAAGAAAACAAAACACACAAACAAAACATTTGGCTTGGAGAAGCAAAACCCAAACCAAACAAATTTTTTCGTTAATTTATTTTTAGGGCATTGCTTAATGGAGCAACATTTACACAAAAATTACATCTTATTTACTTAGTAAATGATATCCTGCATCATTGGTAAGTTTTTTGTTATTGATTTTCATTTTCACAATAATTTTTGTACAATTTTTAGAATTAAGTGAAAAATAAGATTTTTATCAAAAATCAAAATAAATAAAACAAAGAAATAAAATCTCCTAATCCATGAAGAATCTCAGCCTGAGACACAGCAATTATCCATCGGTAACGGTCTCCAGTCGCCAAAACCAAGTGCTCGGGCATCCGCAGTCACTTGGTCCTTGAACCATAGGTTCGGTCTTCCTTGTAGTCTCGAACCTGGGGACTGCGATGAAAAGACTTTCTTGGATGGAGCGTAGTCGTCTTTTTTGGCTTTGTGGACTTCATTCACATCATGGTACAGCTTGTACAATTCGCGGTTGAACCTTTTTCTCCACTCGCCATCGTCGCATGCAACGGGACCGAAAATCCGTCGAAGAATTTTTCTTTCGAAAGTGCCCAGTATCAATTCCCCTTTTTAACTTATCGTCCAGTAATCGGCGTTTGTAGAGTAGGACTGGTAAAATCAAAGTTTTGTATAGCAGACACTTTGTCTATCGAGTGAGGAGTTTTGAACCGAGTTGTTTTGCCAAAGCGAAGCAGCGGCGGTTCGCTAGGGTAATTCATCTTCGGATCTCCGCTAAGATGTCGTTTATGGGATTGATTTTTGTTCCAAGTTAGGTGAACTCCTTAACTACCTTTTTTGTTTTCTTGTTTTGTCCTCATTCACTTCAAGACCAACGAGTTTCAACTATTCTTCAATCGCTGTGAAGGCCTCAAGCACAGCTCTCTTGGATCGACCGATGATGTCAATGTCATCCGCATAGCCTAAGAGCCTGGTGGATTTGTTGAAGATAGTGTTTTCCGTGCTCGCACCTGCCTTGCGCACTATCTGCTCCAGGGCTATGTAAAAGAAGTCAAATGACAGCGCATCTCCTTGTGTAAACCCAACGCATCTTTGAAACCACTCGGATGAGCGGTTACCAAGTAGCACACTGCACTTCGTATTGTTTGGCGTCATGCGGCACAGCTGGATCAGTTTGTTCGGGATTCCGCATTCAGACATCGCCATCATAAGCTCTTGGCGGTGGATGCTATCACTAGCAGCTTTGAAGTCGTTGAAAAGACGTTTTGATTTGAATTTCGTTGGTCTGTTCTAGGATCTGCCTCAGTGTGAATATTTGGTCTATCGTTCTTCTGTCTGGCCTAAACCCACACTGGTACGTGCCGATTATTTTAGAATTTTGTATGCAACATTAAGCAGGGATATGTCAGTAGTTTTTGCATGACATCGGATCGTCTTTTTTTGTAAATGGGGCATATGGAGCTTATCGACCAGTCAGTGGGCATGCATTCTTCTTCCCACACTTTGGCGATGACCTGGTGCATGCGGTTCATCAAAACACCTCCTCCAAAAGAGTTCCGCAGGTATGCCATCCGACCCGGCGGACTTGTTATTTTTTAGCTTTTGGATGGTTCTTTCTACCTCTTCTGCCCTGGGGCCTGGGACTGAGTCTTCATTAACTGGTCTTGCTTCTCTTTCGTCATTAGCTCGCACGACATTTTACGCATTCAGCAGCTGTTCGAAGTGTTGCTTAAAAACATCCACAATCCCCTGTGCTTCGGCGACTAGGTTTCCTTCACTGTTTGGTAAGCCTGTGTCCCGGTTCTGAAACAAGAAGCTAATTGCTTCGCCGTTTTAAAGAAACGTCGGGTGTTGTTGTTAAGGTGATTATTGGACTTAATGTTCCAAGATTTGTTGATGCAATTAAAATAATAAATTAATTCATTCTTTTCCCAACGTTTCTCCAGTTGTTTTCCGGCATCTTCAGGGGTGTTGTTCTTTGCCCGAGACTCTTCTAGATCTTTGAGCTGAGAAACTGGGGATGCTCTTTTTCTCATATCTCCTTTTTGTTCGGCACTCTTCTCATACTGCTCTTGTTTTCCGTTGTACCTTCTGTAAACGTGCATTTTCCGTCTCTCTTTTCAATAACGGGCAATCATCATCATACCACGGGTTCTTTTTCTAGGGTGGATGGTAACCTATGATGGTCTCAGCTAAATTTTTAATTATTTCGCGATATGGTATTCAAAAGATTTTGATGTCTGTGGTATTTGGAAGGACGACGGCGAGTCTCTCACTCATGCATTCACTGTAATCTCTGGCATTCTCCGGTGTGCTAAGCAACCGATGTTGAACTTCATTCTTTGAGCCGCACGTTGTCATTTGATAGTCGAACTGTAGTGTCCGTAGCTTAGTGGTTAGGTGCGTTGGCTGCTAAGCAGAACGTCGTGGGTTCGAGTCCTACTCGTGCCCATAGTTTTTATTTCATCTTTCATAGGCACTGCCTCTTGCGAAGAACTGACAAAACTTCCAAGAGTATCATCTGTCATCAAAAAGTGCTTCTCAACTTTGCCGTTCGGAATCGGCGTTAAATTGTAGGTCCCCTCAATTCTTCACACGCACCTAGAGAATTGTTGATGAGAGTAAGCCACTAAGACCTTGGCTCTTCAAGAGCTGCTCACCACTGTATTTTTTGATAGCGAACTCTAAAGTAAGCCACTACTAGAAAGTGGTCAGAGTTGACATTTGCTACTCGAAAAGTGCGCACGTTCAAGATGTTGGATATGCGTGTCTTGCGCCGATTAGCGCATGATCGAATTGATTGGCGGTTCGCCCATCGGAAATCGCTAGGTTGCTGTATAGATGTTTCGTCTTGGAAACCTAGTGCTACTTATCAACGTATTACGAGCTGAAGCAAAGTCGATAAGTCGAAAGCCGCTATCTGTTGTAACTTCGTGGAGGCTGTGCTTTCCAACTAATCCACCAAAGATGTCTTCCTTTCCGATTTTTGCATTGAAGTCTCTGAGTACGATTTTGACATCGTATTCTGGAAAAGCTCCGTAGGCTCTATTCAGGAGGTCGTAAAAATCCTCATTGCTAGACCCCTCAGTATCATCGGTAGAGGCGAGGCATAAATTAGGCTGATGATGCGGATTACAGCCAGGCGATCACTAATTGGCTTGAAATCAAAGACTTTTGATCCGATTTCCCACTACAAATTCGAATCGACTCTAAGACTGCAATTGCAATTGGACAATGCAAACGTTGGATAATGCTTGTCTCAGAACATTTGATGTCTTCTGGCTCACTTGATGTCATAACTTATTCGGCCAAATCGAGGTAACCGTCGGAGCGGAATTTTCTCCGATTTCCTCCGAATCGGAGACATATTGCTTATCGGAGAACTACCTCAAAGCAAAATTCGAAGGAAATCGGAGAAAATTCCGCTCCGACGGTTACCTCGATTGAGCCGATTGGCAAAATAATAATAATTTTGTCATCCCGTGCAAGAGCCAAGTCTATGCAAGACCCAGTTATAAAAATCTTATTTTTCACAAAATAGAAAAAAAAATAAGAAAAACTTTAATCACGTCAGTGAAAAGCACTCTGTTGAACATTCAAATTGAACGCGCTACTTTACTAATTCTGTTTTGAAACAAAATTTCAGTGTAAGGAAAAATGCAAATGACCTCAAGAACAGCTTGGAAAATGTAGTCATACCGATGTTTTGCAGTGCTCAGCTAAGTAAGGATATTTTTCCCCAGTTAAGAAAACAGAAATGCCTTTTCTAAACTTAAACTTTTCTTCTATTTCCTTAGTCGCAACCAGTGATCAAAAGGTTAAGTTGAGCAAATTGCTTTCGTTATGGGAGTCAAAGGCAAAATTTTTTGACGCATGTGTTATTTCAAAGTTGGGTTCACCTGACTCATCAATGCATGAATACAAAACAAATCTCATGAACTTGCATCATGATATTGTTAATAACTTCACGCAATCGACAAAATCCACTTTGGAAGGGTAAATGTCATAATAATATTCACTAAACGCAGTCTCATAATAATACAATTTGCATTGCAGTTACCAGAAACAACATCAGCTATTTATTCAACATGCAACACAACAAATAACCGTTCTCGAGCAACAAAAACAAACTCTAGAACAGAAAATAATTGCTGCGGTCCTACCAAATGCGGCTATAATTCAGCAACTAATCGATCCGAAACAACTTCAAAACTCGGCTGGTAATTTGCTACAGAACAATGATATCATTAATACTCCTGCAATTCGAAATCAATCACCACAACCATTGATGGCGCAAAAGGTTCAAATGCCAATTGATCCGCCACCAAATTCCTATGGCCAAACATCAAATACCGGACCGGAGAACAATAATCAGCCATTGTTTGTGAATCCGTTTTCCAGTCAGCCAACCCATAAGAACCCATTCGCACAATACAACAATTCCCCAATGGGTGGCAATAATAATGCACCTGGTGTTGGTGGCGGCTCTGGTCCTTGTAACAATTCAACGTCTTCTGGTAATCAAGGGCCAATTCAACAACATATTAATCCTTTCGCAACTATTGGATCTTCAAATTCAGGATCGGGGAATGAGACCAACGATTTTGTAGCAACGATAGCCAGTTTCTTTATTCCAGATCTATCAAAACCTCCGCCAGGCTTTTTAAATCCACCTGGGCCACAATCACAACTGCAGTTAGAAGGGTCGTCCCCGCAACATGTGCCGCAGCTTCCAGTCATAGAAGAAGATCCAAAACCAACGGCTCCGTACTATGATTTACCCGCCGGTCTAATGGTGTCTTTAATTCGCTTAGAAGACTACAGCTATAAGCCTATTGATCCTGAGGAAATGAGACTTCCACCGCCGACACCTCAAAGCGAACGATTAACTAATGCATTGGCGGCTTTTATTGCCCCACCAAGCCACGACCGGCCAAGAGACAAGTTTGTTTTCTTTTATTTCTTAATTGTTAAACTTATAAAAAGTGATTTTTTTCAGTGAGGGATGGGAAAAACTAGGCTTGTATGAGTACTATAAAGTAAAGAATGCTGCTAAAAAGCAAAAAGAAGAAGAACTCAAAGACGGCACTCGTGAACCATCTCGTTCGCCAAGTCCTATCTTCTTGGAACCTGTAAAGACGAAAAAGCTAACAAACAAAAGATGTTACCGGTAATTTGAGTTTTATTGTTGCTTTTATCTCGGTATTATTTTATTATTGTTTCTATCAGTTCGAAAAGTAGGAGTCGATCCCCACGATCACATTCTCGGTCGCCTCGTCGCTCAAGATCACGTTCACGTTCACCATCATCTATACAGGAAAACACCAGAGGTGCACGATTTGTAAATAATTCTCGAAATCGTTCGCCACGAAGGAATTCACCCATCAAGGATAGAAATAGAGAAAGAGAACGTGATCGCGATCGCGATCGTGATCGTGACCGTGACCGCGATGCTCGTGATAATAGGGAAAGAGAATTGCGAGACAGAGATAAGGATACCCGCGGCGACAGAGATTCCCGTGATTCTCGAGATTCTCGTAATTCATCTCGACGAGAGAGGGAGCGGTCTTTGACACCGCCAAGTTTTTTGTAAGTTGTTTTTTTTTCCAAGAAAAGAACCAACGTCGATAAACAAAACAAAAAATAATAATTTTGCAGCAGTGGAGGAACTTACAACAAACCAAACGAGTTCATCGAAGAATCCAATAAGGGCCATCAAATGCTCATGAAAATGGGATGGGCCGGATCTGGAGCCGGGCTTGGTACAAAAAATCAAGGAATAGACGAACCAATATCCGGGGGCGAAGTTAGAGACCGAAGAGATATGTATAAGGTATTCATTTACTGGTTTATTTTGACAAGCGAAAACTGATATTTTCCCTCACCTAGGGTGTCGGAATCAATTTAAATGATCCATTTGAAAATTTCCGTAAGAATAAGGGTGCTGCTTTTGTACATCGCATGCGGACTAGAGACGAGCAAAGTTAATCATAAGAACGTAACATAATTTTTATTCGTATTTTCTCTCCAAATATCTTTAAATCGACAATGTTCGGCAAAACTTGTGTTAAAAATATATATTTGAGAATTATATAGTAAAAGAGAATAAACAATGTAAAACAATGTTTTCTTTTGGGCGTCCGGAATCATTCACTTGGCATAAGATGACAGTTCTAATTCTGAAAAAGACTTACTTATACTTATCCGGCTCACAATCCATGAAGGATCTCAGCCTGAGACACTGCAGCCTCCCATCGTAAACGGTCCCTCGCATGCACTCTCCAGTCGCCGAAACCAAGCTCTCTGGCATCCGCAGTCACTTGGTCCTTGTTCCCTAGGTTCGGTCTTCCTGGTCGTCTTGAACCTGGGGGCTGGGATGAGAAGACTTTCTTGGCTGAAGCGTTGTCGTCCATTCGCTCGATGTGGTCGAGCCAATGTAGTCGTCTTGGCCTTCTGGACTGTTTACCCATTTGCACACTGCACTGCGTATTGTTAAGCGTCATACGGCACAGCAGGATCAGTTTGTTTGGGATCCCGAGTTCAGATATCGCCGTCATAAGCTCTTGGCGGTGGATGCTATCATTCGCAGCTTTAAAGTCGATGAAAAGATGTTGGGTTTCGACTTGAAATTCGTTGGTCTTTTCCAGGATCTGCCTCAGTGTGAATGTTTGGTCTATCGTTGTTCTGCCTGGCCTAAAGCCACACTGGTACGTGCCGACAATTGTGGTGCGTTGGATAGGATTTTATATGCAACATTAAGCTGGGATATGCCACGATAGTTTTTGCATATTCTCTATGAGTCCTACTCTACGGCGCTGAGTGCTGGACGATAAGTATAAAAGGGGAATTTATACTGGGCACTTTCGAAAGAAACATTCTTCCACGGATTTTCGGTCCCGTATGCGACGATGGTATGCACCATGGATGGAGGAGAAGGTTCAACCGAGACCCAAGCTGTACCAAGATGTGGATGTAGTCCAGAAGGCCAAGAGAAGACGACTCCTTTGGCTCGGCAAAATCGAGCGAATGGACGACAACGCACCATCCAAGAAAGTCTTGTCATCACATCCCAGCCCCCTTGTTCGAGATGGCAAGGAAGACCGAACCTACGGTACATAGACCAAGTGACTGCGGATGCCAGAGCACTTGGGTTCGGCAACTGGAGAGTGCATGCGAGGGACCGATCACGCTGGAAGGCTTCAATGTCTCAGGCTGAGATCCTTCATGGATTGTGAGCCGGATAAGTAAGTAAGTAGGTAAGTACAAAATTATAAGGTTGAAGAAATGAATAATTGTTTATCTTGTTTGTTTGTTCAAACAGTCGAAACATTTATACACCAATAAAAAGATATTGCTACTTTTTTCATTTCCATTGAATCCAAAAAATATTGATATTTAGTAGCGACGGGTCGTCTATTTCATGTGGTTCAATGCATCTCGCCATTAGTTTAGACTCAAATTCGGTATTAGGTAATCATCTGGTATTTTCGTGATACTTTTTTTTTAGTTGAACAACATCTCACTGAGATCTCAATGTCACTTTGACTGAGGCAAAATCATTTGGTGGAACAAAATTCTCAGTTCTCCTTCTCATTGAGATAAAATGGTTACCTTACAAATTGTTGTTGTGCATATGTCAGTAACGCCAAAATAGCTGAGTGAGAAATCGAATCCAAAGAATTTTTATCTCATAGTACTTTCCATTGGACGAAAAGAAGCGTCCAGAAGCATCCGGAAGTCTTCTGAAACCGTTCCATTGGTAAGAAAATGACACTTCTGACGATTCTGAGAAGAGAATTTTGCTTCTGGATTTGAAGTCAGAATCCACTCAAGAAGCACAAATACATGCATAAATCAAATGTCAACACAAAATGTCAATGAAAACTTTGACACAGTGTATTTTTTGGCGAGTGTCAATTCGCACTCACACAAACACAAAAGTCATTATATAGTAGAAGCAGTTTTGCTTGTTCCATTGGTTTTCAGAATGAGTGGAAAGTGCCATTAATTAATGCTAACATTGAGTTAGCTTTATTAACGATGTTGTTAATGTGTTCTGAAAAATATAAATAAGATGTGAAAAGAACTCCTTAGTCCCTTACCTTACAGACACGGGATAAGATGTGTAGGGAAATCACATAATCATGTGATGACTGCTAATTGGATTCGATTTGCAGATTATTATTGGATGTTTTTCATTAAATGCTAATTCGGATTTTTTGTATACGATCTCGATGCAAAGCCAATATGATCATTCCATTTTAAGCCACGGTAGACCATTTCACCAGATGCTGATTGAGATGGCAGAGTTCCTCTTGTGGCCAAATCAGCTGGATTATCGGCTGATCGGACGTGATTCCAAGATTTTAATGGTTTTGTTGATATGATTTCAAATGTTCGATTCCTGATTAAAACTGACGTTTTTTTTTGGAGGTGCGGAGATCCAATGCAAAAAAATGGACGAGTCTGTCCAAGCAAAAGTTTGCATCTGTTTCAATTGTAAGGAGTTTCTAACCTTGTTGATAAGTCTTGTTAGCAAGAGAGCTCCACAGAATTCTAGCCTGGGTAATGAAAGCACCTTGATTGGAGCAACTTTGCTTTTAGCAGCTTCTAATGAGATTGAGATCTCCCGTCTATATTTTCGCTTGGGCAGTAGATGACAGCCACATACGCGTCCAAAAAAGAATCACAAAATGCATGAAATTCATCTCGAATAGTGATCCAAACATGGGCAAGATTTTCTGGTATTACATCATCTCACTCAATAGAATGTGTCCATAAATCCTGGAAGAAAACCTTAACTGCAACTACGACTGGAGAAAGAAAGCCTAGAGGATCAAAAATTCTAGATGCCTCGGAAAGAATGCGACGTTTTGTGTACAATGATATTTTGTCGAGATTTAGTCTGTACGAGAAGCTATCCTTTGATGGACACCATTGTAGTCCGAGCACCTTAACAGTTAGTCGACAGGAGATAATTCTCTTTGATCCTCAGGTGGGCTAAGAAGGAGTGGCCAGCAACTACTTGTCCACTTACGAAGATTGACTAAGTCATCAACGTAAAAATTAGAAAGTATTATTGAAGAGGCTCGAGGGTGCGAATTTGTCGATACATTTTTCAACGTCCGCAGACAAGGTGTAAATGTGACGACGAGACCGCAGACATATGGTGAAGATATCACGTTGAATTTCCAAGCCGATAAAAAGACATTCATTTAAGGATTTGGAATCGGGTGATGATGGCAGAGCCATCAAATACAACTCTTAACTTAGTTGTACTGCTGTCTTCCTTAAATACAGCATGATGAGGAAGGTAGTTGTCATCTATTCTATTTAACGTTGTGTACTCGTTCATAAAGACTGAATATTGCAATTTCAATTCTGGATCACGTAGAAATCGTTTATTATATACGTTGGAGAGCTATCTCCGTAATAAACGACATTTGAGTCCCAGAATCAAGTAAAACACGAATATTTTGGAACGAACCAACCATATCTTGAGTGCTGATGATGAACGCCAAAGAAGCGTTTGAAATGCATTCGCGTTTAATGTAAGTCTTGTTTACATTTTTTATTGTAATTTGACTTCGTGTTTTTTGTGTGAAACAATAAGGTGTTTGTTT
>CAKKXW010000001.1:88609509-88734765 GCA_920937365.1 Sphaerophoria rueppellii
GGTGAAGATTAAAAGTTGGGATCGGGCTATGATTTGGTGAAATTATCAGGTTGGGTATTCTTCCCATCTTAAAATTTTTTCTTTCAAACCAAAATTTTTTAATATTTTTTGTTTTTTTTTTTTTTTTTTTATGCACTCACAAAAACAGAAGGGAACACGCACCAGGGGCAATCATAACATCGTCGGGTTTGTCCTAAACCTCATATACTTGTACGTTTTTTATAGAACCGTACGTCAGCACCGGTGTCCATTTAACATAGGATAAATGCAAGGGGTTTTACGTTCTGCCCGTTTGATTTTCCCTTGGGGGGGGTGCGGGGCGGTGGGGGTGGAGGGGAGGGGGCGGGGGGGAGGGTGAGGAGCGAATGCATTATGCTTTCGTGGTGTGTTTAGAAGCCTTAACCCATTTAATAAATTTTTGTAATTAATTTTTAATAATTTTTCCTATTCATTGTATCACTATCCAAACACATTATTGCATATTTCATTTTCGCTTGCGTGTATACGCATACGATACAGTGAAATAACAAAAATCATCAAAACATCTGTGCCAAACCAGCTTGTTTTTTCTTCCTTTATATTACCGACCTCGACGCTCGGACTGGTACCGGTGAACTCTCGTACCCCGGACCACTCCGATTCCCCGACGACGACGAGCGGGCTCCCATGAGTTAGAGCAGTATGGAAGAAGAAGTTTTTGTTTTGTGCTTTTTGTCGCGATAAGTGCTACAGTTTCCCGGGTGGGGCTCTTGTATCGGGTTGCGAAGCGGTGAATGCTGGGGGTGGGGGGCGCGTGTGGTGTGGTGTCGGGGATTGCGTAGGAAGGTAGCTGAACTGATTATATCAGTTGGTGAATGTTTTTGAATATTCACATCCTCTTCTGACGAGAACAAATGGCATTTTTTTTTAATAAATTACCAATTTTTATACAACACAACAAACCAAAACCATTTTCACTAATATACTATTATATCAAATAATCCAAACCCGTAACCTGATTTCCTTTCAGTTTAATCTAATCAATTTGTGTCAAAACAATATTGGTTTCGCACTTCGCCGAGCTTCACTTCTGTAAGGTCCACACCCCTTATTTCGTTACGTGACCCGGGTTACGTGGAGTTGTTTTTTAGTGATAGTACTTATTGTTCGGAGGGGGTAGACCCCATTAGTTGTTTGTGTTCGGATTATTTGGACGGATTCGCCTGTCCGGTGGTAGCTCGCAAGGATGAAAATGGTGACAAAGGGATAAAGTTAACAATGATTCGCTAGGACAGGGAACGGTATTGGATATGGGTGGAGGGGGACCTTTCTTTAAGGGGGGGTGCTATGCTTTGGTGAAGAGTTTCCTTAGCTGCTTTTGGTTGGTTATTTAAGAATAGGAAGGGTCGATTTGGTATTGTATTCTTTCAATTTTGGGGGAGGGAAATTTCGCTTCAACTGTTGTTTATGTAAATGCGGATACAAATGCTAGTAGGAGACGGGGGTTGTAGCGAAGTACAGCTTTGTTGCGGGGGGGCGTTAAGACTTGGTATGGATGGGGTTTGGGTATTTTTTGATGGACGGGGACTCTACTTTTTCTTGATGGTGTTTTTTGGGGGGCAAAGGGTTTACTTCTGTTCGTCTGTAGTTGTGGTGGGTTACGGAGTCAACAAATGTCGTTTGTTTTTTCTTTTTTTGTGCCAACCCCCAACCCAAAAAAAAAAAAAAATAAAAAAAAATAAAAAAAAAAAAAAAAAAAAAAAAAACAAAATGAAAAATAAAAAAAAAATTTTCAAGAAAAAAATAAAATAAAAAAGAAAAAATAAAAAAAAAATTAAAAAAACATAACAAAAAATAAAAAAAAACAAAAAAAATATAAAAAGCATAATTGAAAAATTTTTAAAAGGGAAATTAGTTTTTACGGGGACGTGAAAAATAAAAAGTTTTGTTTTTTTTTTTTTTTTACATGTGTGGGAGTTGGGGTTAATGGTGTTGTCTTGGATTGTGTTTGGGAGATTGTGTGCTGTGGGAAGGATGAGTAGGGGGTCTTCGGGGTGGCGGAGTGGGGGTTTTGAGTTGTTGAGGTCACGTCTAGTGGGGTAGGTGGTGGGTCTACGTTACTGGAGTCTGAGGAGTCGCTGACACGGAAATTTACAAGATTTTATTTTTGTTTTTGATTTAGATAGGAGATTTATTGAGCATAAATGTATTATGTTGTTACTTTTTTTTTTTGGCTAACGGCGAAGACTTGAATATTTTCGAGTCAGTAAGGGAATTACCCTTGTTTGTTTAAAAATCATCCCGGAAACCCACTTTTTTAAGAGATTGGAATTTTGTGTGGATGGGGATTTGTGTATCTTATTGATTGGATGTTTGATTTGGTTGTTATGGTGGATGAAACTGGTTGTCTTAATTTTTTTTTAAATTTGTTACTTCTAAATAATTAATGCAAGTTTTTATTCATTATTTTATATGTACGAGTTACACGATGTCGCTCGGTACGTCATGACCGTTAAGATATGTGCAAGCAAATTCTGTTCTGGCTTTTCCAACGGGAAATATTCTATAAGTTTTAAACCACCAAAGCTTTCTTAATAGAGCGGCTTAAACTAGATAGACAGGTACAGCTCGCACCACTATTTTCTGAAAATAAGGTATTCTTCAATTATGTTTTTATTTGGTGAAATTCTGTATTCAGCGTTTTTCTGACAATAGATCTTCATTATTTTGGAATCTATAGATTGTGATAGTTCATGTACATATGATCTTGAGGTTTGGGTGGGCGGTGTCGGGGTTGGGCGGTGTTGGATAGGGAATATTCGCACGTGATCGCTCTGTGGGGGTTGCTAGCGGTATTAAAATATGTTTTTGTTTTTTTGGGGTTAACTCTTCTTCTGACAAAAAAAAATACGGTACTTATACGATAGCATTGATGTTTCACTCCACCCCTGTCTTCGACCATTAAAAAACGTGTGCATATTCTTAATTATGGATTAGTTTCTGACAAGCGTTGTCTTTTATCTGGGGGGGATTTTTTTCATTTGTCGTGAACTGGCCATAGAAATTGTGGTTCGTTTATTCGTTTTTTTTTTCCGTTGCCTTTTTTTTCGACCGGATCTGTGTCGGCCAAGTATTTTTTTTTTATTTTTTTTTTTTTTCTCACCGTCCCCCATACTTTTTTATTTTTTATTTGTTTTTTTTTAATAAATGAATTTACATTGGAAAAAAGTATTGAATTTTTTTTTTATTTTTTTTGCTTGCATCTTGATACATGAGGGAATTTGTGTCGATTTTCTCGTAAAAATCTCTTTGGTTTTGGTGAGCACAGATTTTATCACATATTCTCACACGGCCGTATTTTGTCATAACACATACAAACGGATAGGAGGTATTTTTTTGTTATAATATTCAAAACGAAGTGGTGGTTTAGTTGCAAGAAGATTTTGTATTATAAAAATATGTTTTATATAATTTTATTTATTTTTTTTTGTTTGTTTTTTTTTTTCTTTTGGTTTTTTTTTACCTTTCTGTGCAGAATTTTGTAATATTTTTATTTCACGAATGGATAGGAGGATTATGGGGGTGTTGTGTGTCTTCGCGTTACATTGCGTGGTTTTTTTTAATGCGAATGTTATTTAACTTTGGTATTTTTAGTTGGAAGAAGTTTTCAAGACTTAAGATCTGTGTCGTGTATCGGGGCTCGCATTCTTTCTAAATTAAAATGTGATGTGACGTTTCAGGTTAGTGTGATAGGGGGAGGTTTATTTTGGAGGCGGGTCTGGGGTGGGTTACACATTTTTTATGGGTATTCGTTGTTTTTGTTATGAGGTTTTGGTTATGTCTGGCCGATTTCGTGCTGTTGGAGATTCTTCTGTTTTCGTGTGGGGGTTGGGTGTGTTGGGGCCCCCCATTTTTTTGTATGTTTAGTTGGCGGTTTTGTTGTGTCTTATACATGGGTAAAATCTGGGGTGGGGGGGCAATTTAATGGGGTGGTCAGGGGGGGGAGGTGGAGTTGGTGTACACCCCCCCGCCCCCCCCCGGACCCACCAAACCCCCTTGCTATATATTAATAATAATTTTAATAAATAAAAAAGGCTAACTTTAATATAACTTTAAAAAATTGGACGATAACATAGAATATGGTGGCCTGCGCTAGATTTTAAAACTAAGTTCCCTGGTTTTGTGCGGAAAGGGAAAAAGAAGAAGAAGAGAAGAAAAAAAAAAGAAATAATGAATAAAAATTTAGAAAAAAAAAAAAAAAAAGAAAAAAAAATAAAAAAAAAAAAAAAAGAAACACAACAAGAATTCATTTTTATTACTTATTGGGAAAAACCTTATTTCGCGTTGACGGTATTTTTTTTAATAAATGAATGTTAATGTATTGAACTGTAATGTAGCTGTTGTGGCTAGTGGTCATATAATTTGTGTTGATGTATTGGCATTTTCAATTTGACTTTGTTATCTGGTTAGTGTCTCGGTTTCTTTTCTCGGGTTTCGGCTTTCTTACGCGGGTCAACTGTGACGGGGTGTTCGGGTGTATATAGTTTAGGAGTTATCGGTGGGTGGAATGGCTGGACACCTGGGTAGTTTGTTGTCTAGTCGTGTTGAGTCCCTTCGGGGCGGAGCCGGGGGGGCGGTGAGGGGGCAGGGGGGGGGGGTGGGTGGTGAAGGGCGGAGTGGGCGTTAGTGGGTCGGGGGAGGATGGGGGGGGCGGGCGCGGGGTTTTCGTGCATGGTTATATATAAATATAATATATGTGGTATTATTTAAAAAAAATAAAAGAAATTATCATATAAAAAAATTAGTGGTTTGCTCAAATGAGATTTTTTCATAACGGCTTTGTCTTTGTTTATTTTTTCACCCCAATAAATAATCAAAAACTTGGATTTCAACTTGTGCAGAAGAAGATACAAAGTTGTTTTTATTGTTTATTATGTGTAAATAACATGGATAAATCATTCTGAAGGGGAATGGGTACAATGGTATAGGGGGCGGCATGTTACTGGCGGTCCCTGTGGAGTTGTGGAAATACTGAACAGGCCTGGGGGTTTGTTGGGGAGTGGGATGGTCGGTGTCAGGCTGGGAGGTTGAGTGGGTACTGGGGTGTAGGGATGGTTTGTGGGAGGTGGGGGGGTGGGGGGTTTGGAGCAGGCAGGGGTGGGGAGAGCGGGCGTGGGAGTTTATTTATTGGAGGTGGGGGGGTGGGGGGTTCTAAGACGCTCCCCCACCACCATTCCCACCGCTCATTTTTTATTTTTTTGAATTTTTGAGTTTTTGGTTTGTTTTTAAAGTGAGGATGGGGCATGATTGGGATTTGGAATTTGTGATTGGTCGTTGGTTGATGTAATATATTTTACCATATAACAATATTGTGTACAGTTCAACAGTTATATCTTCTTGGGTGAGTTAATTATTTATGTTATATTGATTTGTTTTGTCCATATTTTCGTTGTGGACTTTAAGGGGAAATAATTAGAGAACATATAACTAAAATGCCCAAATAATACCATTGTTGCTACAACAAAATCTAGTTTTGTGCATTGCTGATGCTGTTTCATTGTTGCGCGGAATGTTCATACCGGATTTGTTGCGATTTGAGTGTTTCATCTTATTCTAGTAGAATTAGATGTTGATTTCTTTATGTAGCAGTTTACAAAAAAAAAAAAAAAAAAAAAATTAAAAAATCAAAGCAAAATAATAAAATAATAAAAAAGAAAAAAATGAAAAAGTATAAAATAAAGAAAAAAAAAAAAAAAAAAAGAAAAAAAAAAAAAAAAAATAAAAAAAAAAAAAAAAAGCTTGGCGTTTAATTTTTAAGTTAGCAGTAGCAGGGGGGGCCACTATGTTGTGTTTTGATCACTCTTATTTTAAGTTGTTTTTTGGAGCAAGTTCTTATATATATTTGTTTGAGGGGGAAATAAAAAAAGGATCCGACAAAGTTATGTACGAGTATTCTTTGCTTAGAACAAAAAAAATAAAAAAAAAAAAAAGAGAAATCATATAAGTCATAATTAATATAAAAAATATTTGTTCTTACTTTGGTTCGGGTCCCTGTTTTCTAATTCAGAAGGATGATATCGTATGCTTGTGCTACACTTTTTTTCATGTATTTTTATGGAAAAGAATTATGGTTAAAATTATAATGAGCACCCCTCCCTGAAGCTAAAGTGCTCACTGGTCACTTGCCTCGTGTTGGCTGCCGAGAGAAGCAGAACAGAGTTCGTCGTTGTTGATGAGAGGGGCGTCTCACGTAACCATAACTAAAACTATCCTAGGATGGGCGCTACAATTCGCGCGGCTTTTCGCGGGTCCAACACAGGTGTTCATTTCTTATTTTCTTTAACCAAGCGCTTTTTTGCTCTTATTTTTATACTGACTTAATAAAATGAGCAGTGAGTAGATGTGCAAAGGGTAAAAAAAAAAGGAAAAAAAAAAAAAAAAAAAAAAAAAAATAAAAGTAACAGACGTGAGCAGAATAGCAAGGTTTCGAAGAGAGGGAAGGTTAACATGACAGATAGCATTATTGAGGTGAAAGCAGGGGTGGAGGGCAAGTAAGTTTAATAAGCTAGCAGTTTTCTAGTTCGATGGAAGAGTAAAGATTAAAAGAAAAAAACCCCGTGCAGACAAATGTGACTATGGGTTTATGAGCATTTAGGGTTTTTGGCATATTTTTCTGCATGCTGTGTTTGAAGCAAGTGAAGGTTTTAAAGGCAAAAAAAAAAAAAAAAAAAAAAATATAATAAAAAAAAGTAACTAGTTGACTCGGGCTTTCTGTTAGTCTTTTTTTGGTAGCTGTGCTATGTGAGTCGCCTGTGGGTATCCTCCGGGCTGACCACTCCTTGCCCAGGGAATTAGGCAGAATGAACAGAGAAAATTAGTTTAATTGTTTATGTTCGAGCAGGGTGTGGAAGTATTATATAAAATAATAATCACCCTTCAACCTTCTCAACTACATCATAATCCAACCCACTCCCCCCCCCCCATCTTACATAGAAAAATACTCCCCCCCCCCCCAAACATAATTATAACAAAGAAACCCCCCCTTGTGGAAAGTTGTTATTTATATTGGTGTTTGGTGTTTTGGAAAAGATGTTTAACATATCAAGTAGTTTACACCTGTTCTGGAGTCATGCATTGAGTTTTTTAATTTGGTTGAAAAAGTGATGAAGGGGATTCTTTCGTCCAAACAACACCAAAATAAAAAAAAAAAAAAAAAAAAAACAACAAAAAAAAAGAAAAACTACCCAATTCAGAGAAATAAATCTTCACTCTACTCTCCACTTGAAAGCAATACCGAATATGGATCATTCAATAAAGCATTGATGTATTATTCCAGTATTTTACTGCTCACTGCCATCCTGCTCACTGCTTTTCTGTTCATTGCTATTCTGCTCACTGCTTTTATGCTCACTGCTCAGTGCTCATCTGTTCATTGCTATTCTGCTCACTGCTTTTCTGCTCACTGCTTTTCTGCTCACTGCTATTCTGCTCACTGCTCATTTAATCACTGAGCAGTTTAAAGAGCAGTGAGCAGTATAGTAGTAACATTGAAGAGCAATCACTCCTGCTCACTGCTCAGTGGAATAGCAGAGTGATTAATAGCAGCTATCGCAATAGCTGCCTCACCACTGAGTACGAGTACATAACATACACACTCCCGTTGGAATGACGTCAACGTCAGCAACTTTCTGATTTGTTTTATATGGAAATTGTCGACGTCGAGTGCGAGTGCAAATGCAATGATAATCACAACAACAGAAAACTCAGCTGTAGTATATGTGTAAAATCTGTGTACAAGTATGTGTAAATCCGTCTCCAAAAAGAGATTCGAGAGAAATCAATCCTTCGAGAAATAAATTCAATTTCTTTGTGAAAGAAATGCGTTTAAGGGAAAAAAATTGCCACTTTTACGTCACGGATCAATTCTTGGGTTGTAAGAAAAGCCACATTAATTTGTATCTAATATAGCGTAGTATGCATAAAGCGTTTGGAAGATATCTTTAAAAGCTGTCTTTTCAATTGACAGTTGCGGCTCTGCTTTACAATAAGGGAATTTTTGAAGTCGCCAATGGTCTCAATGGTTAGATTATGACTAGTAAAGCACAAATGAAGTGATTTTTTTTCTAGTATTTCTATTTTTATTTGATTAAACAAAACTTTTTGCTAAGAATTTACGATTAAATGTCATTTTTAGTACCGGCAGACTACGTATATTTATGGGATTTTTTGAGGACATTTTGAGTTTAGAATATATACCCAGTCGTAGTCGAGCCGCTTGCCGCGAGCGCGTATCCAGAGTCGTGCACTACAAATCGAGGGTTAAAACCCCTTGAGCGGTGAGGCCGCCGCATATGCTTTCTGTTTGCTACACATAGCTGATAGTGCAAATTCAGTAAACAGAAATAAAAATAATTCGGAAACAAAAAATCCCACCACCGAGCACTGGATGTAGAGTATTGAGTATTGATACAGTTTGAAAGTGAAGAACAAAAAAAAAACATTTTTTGCTGTTCATTTTCCTTAGTTGCATTTCGGTGAAAAGCGCGAACTTTAAAAATTGTTACTGTATTATTATGGTGGCGCTACAGTCCAGGTCGGACCAGGGCCTCACCCAACAAACTTCTCCAGCCAGCTCGGTCCCTGGCTAACTGTCTCCAGTTTCGCACGCCAAGTTGGTTCAGGTCCTCTACCACCTGTGTGCTCCACCGGAGTCGCGGTCTTCCTCTTCTGCGACGTCCTTCCGGATTGGATTCGAAGACTCTACGAGCCGGAGCATTATTTTCCATTCGCTCAACATGACCCAACCATCTAAGTCGTTGGACCTTAACTTTTCTGGCTAGGTCAGTGTCGCTGTACAGCTCGTACAGTTCTTGGTTGAATCTTCTCCTCCATTCCCCATTAATGCAGACAGGACCAAAAATCACTCGAAGAATTTTTCTCTCAAAGCAGCCCAAAGCGTTTTCATCAGATGTTGTCACAGTCCATGTCTCTGCACCATACATGAGGACCGGGATGATGAGGGTTTTGTAGAGTGTCACTTTAGTTGCTCGGGAGAGGACTTTACTACTCAATTGCCTTCTAAGTCCAAAGAAGCAGCGATTGGCAAGAGTGATTCTTCGTTTGATTTCAGCGCTGGTGTTGTTGTCTGAGTTGATAGCGGATCCCAGGTAGACAAAGTCCTTAACTACCTCGAAGTTAAATCTGTCTATGTTGACGTTTGCTCCAAGACGTCGATGTTGGTTGTCCTTTCTTGTCGACAGCATTAACTTGGTCTTGCCCTCGTTAACCGCTAGACCCATCTTCCTGGCCTCCGTCTCAAGGCTCACAAACGCTCCACTGACATCACGCTGTGTTCTTCCAATTATGTCAATGTCGTCTGCGTATCCTAGTAGCTGGACGGACTTTTGAAAGATTGTGCCTCTGGTGTTGACATTGGAGCTTTGCACAATCTTTTCAAGGATGATGTTGAAGAAATCGCATGACAGCGCATCGCCTTGTCTAAAACCTTTTTTGACATCAAAAGCGTCCGTTAGGTTTTTTCCGACCATGATGGAACAGCGTGAATTTTCCATTGTCATCTTACACAGACGGATGAGTTTTTCTGGGATGCCAAAACTAGACATTGCTCTATATAGTTGGTCTCTATAGACGCTGTCATACGCGGCCTTGAAATCGATGAAAAGATGGTAGGTATCGATTTGAAGTTCCTGGGTCTTCTCCAAGATCTGCCGTAGGGTGAATATTTGATCGATGGTGGACTTTCCGGGTCTGAAGCCACACTGATAAGGACCTATCAGGTTGTTGACGAAGGGCTTCAAACGTTCACACAGCACGGCAGACAAGATCTTATAGGCGATGTTAAGGAGACTTATACCTCTGTAGTTGGTGCAGTTCAGGGGATCTCCTTTTTTGAGGATCGGGCAAACGATGCTGAGGTTCCATTCATCGGGCATGCTTTCCTCCGACCAAATTTTGCAGATGAGCTGGTGCATGCTCCTAACCAAATCATCTCCGGCTGCTTTGTACAGTTCGGCGGCTAGCCCGTCTGCTCCAGCGGCTTTGTTCGACTTTAGTTTAGATATCGCTATCTTCACTTCGTCCATGTCGGGTGGGTGGAATTGTTGGCCTTCTGCACCCAAATTGAATGGTTCTGTATTGCTGACGGAGTTTTGGTCGTCATCGCCATTATACAGCTTGGAAAAGTGGTCTTTCCATATCCTCAGCACTGACTGCGGTTCAACTACGATATTCCCATGATGGTCTCTACAGGCTTCAGTTCGGGGTGTATAAGCCTTGGAGGTTTGTTTCACCTTTTTGTAGAACTTTCGAACCTCGTTCCTGTTGTGACATCCCTCTATCTCCTCGATCGCGCGCTTCTCATGCTCCCTTTTTTTCTTTCTGAGAAGTTTATGCTCCTCTCTCCTCTTCTGCTCGTAGAGCTCACGAGCTGCTCGTGTCTTTCTTTGCAGCGCCGCTTTGTATGCCTCTTGTTTAGCTGCATGTGCTCGCCGGCATTCATCGTCAAACCAGGGGTTTCGTTGTGGTGGCCTTGTAAACCCTAGCACTTCAGAGGCGGCATCTCTGATGGCTGCTTGGCAGTGTTGCCACTGGTTCTCTATATTTTGTGCTGGCAGCAAAGGACTTCTGAGGAGATTTTCGGAGACACGATCGGAAAAGGATCTAGCAATTAAAAATTGTTAAACAATATAAATAAAGGAAATTTGTTTCAAAAAATTGTTGTCTGATTAGTTTAAATATGTATTAATTGAATAACACAGTTTGCATATCCGTGTTTGGGCAATTTTTGTAGAAATAAGAAAAATAAAAAGGCCCAAAACGGAGAATTAAGAACAATTTTTTTTTAATCAATTTCCCGTGGTTTCCTCGCGGTAATATTTTAAAGCTGTTCTATTGAGATGCCTACCTCACTGTAAAAAAATCAAATTTTTAGGGGGGTTTCCGTCAAGGAAATCGGCCCCGTCGATGAAAAGATGCTGGGTTTCGACTTCGAATTCATTGTTTTTATATTCTGTGTGAATATTTTGGTCTATCGTTGTTCTGCCTGGCCTAAAGCCGCACTGGTATGTGCCGATTATTGTGTTGCATAACGGTTTAAGACGCTCACACAGTACGTTGGATAGGAATGCAACATTAGCAGGGATATGCCTCGGCAGTTTTGCATGACATAGGATCGCCTATAAATGGAGATATGGAGCTTATAGATCAGTCAGTGGGCATGCATTCTTCCTCCCACACTTTGTTGATGAACACCTCCATCTTGAAAGAGCTCCGCAGGTATGCCATTCAACCCGACGACGGAATTGATATTTTTTACCTTTTTGGATGGCTCTTTCTACCTCTTCTGTGCTGGGACTGGTCTTCATTGACTGGTCACGCTTCTCTTTCGGGATTGGCTCGCTCGACATTATGCGCATTTAGCAGTTGCTGGAAGTGCTTCTTGATAACATCTACAATTCCCTGTGATTCGGTGACTAGATTTTCATCACTGTTTCGTAGAGCCTATGTCCCGGTTCTGAAACCAAAAGCTAATTGCTTCGAACTTTAAAGAAACGTCGAGTGTTGTTGGCATGTGACTCTTCGAAATCTTTGAGCTGAGAAACTGGAATTTGAAGGGGGTCATTATACGAGGCTCTTCCTCTCTCAAAATTATCAAGTTTTTACTGTGGAAGGGATCTTAGCACTAACATCCAAATTTGTAGGGCAGTTGTTTAAGGTTGCACTCGCGCTTACAAATTCGTTCAAGTTATATCTATTGATATTGCCAGTACCCGGGGGTTACCGCTTGGTGGTAGAGCATACAGCATAAGCCCCCGGATCCCAACACACCAGATTTTATTAAAACTATTTATTATTTTAGATATGCTGAAGACCAGTTGGAATTATTTAAGAAAAAACTAAATGAGCTCTTTCGAGATCCAGAACCTTCAGAGCCCAGCGATTCAAAAGCTTCAGCATCTAGAAAAGCAATGGTAACCGCTTGTTTTTGAGATATCTAAACCTTACAATTTTGATGATTTCGTTACTTTCAATTTTAGGAGAAGATGCGTGAAGCTATTTACCAAAATACAATTGCACAAAGTAAGTTCAGAACACAACACAAACATCGGCAATATTATTCATTGAAATATTAATTTGCTTTAGGAAAATATACCAATAAAAACCTGCTTGCTACTTTTATATTGGTAACAGTTTCAGAAGGCAAAGAGTTTGCAAGAGCCCGAAATGCTACCAAATTTTCGATTCATTTGTTAGTTCGTACAAGAAAATGCATGAGTAAGCAATTTCCTCATAAAACACTTCAAGTTAATAAAATCGTTTTGTTTCAATGTAAGATGATGACGATAGTTCGAATTGTTGCATGGTTTTTATCGACGAGCAAGGAAACGTATACAGAAATTGGACTCATTTCCAAGAGACCAATGTTTTACCCAAAGGAATCGCATTAGCACCTTTCAAAGGTGTTTATAGTTTCCAAAATGATGAGGTAATAAATTTAACATATAAACTAGAGCTCTTGATACCCGGGTATCCGGGAATTTCGGGAATTACCCGGGTAGCAAATACCCGGGTATTTGCATGGTGTTCGGGTACCCGGTGGGTACTCAGGTACTCGAAAAATAACGATCGTATATCCGAGTTACGATCGTTATGTTTCGAGTACCCGGGTATCTGAACACCATGCAAATACCTGGGTACCCGGGTAATTTGGAATAATTCGGGTTCCCGGGTACCCGGTCAGAATCAAGAGCACTAATATAAATATTAATATTAAATTTTATATACAACTTTAATTTAGCTTCTTATTAATGCTTGGATGACACCAGCAAGTAGTGATGTTGCTCAGCTTGCAAAAACCACGGACGTTGTTGCAGGAGTTGGAGGATTTACCGCGGCAGGAGCTTCAATGGCGGCACTTGCTGTACCAGTTATGGCACCAGCATTACCATTCCTTGGGGCAGTTTGCCTTGCTACTGGAGCGTATTCAGCGCTTCGTTCCGCTTGCAATTTATATTCCCGCAATGATCATGAACAAAGTATAGCCTTGACAGATCGAACAGCATTTGGTTCTTGGCTTGGTGTTGCTTCGGGGGCACTTTCTGTTTCGTCTTCAGTGGCAAACAAATCATTGGCAAAGTTAGCGACGGCTGGAAAAGAAGTCTCATTGGTAATTTTTTTCTTGATTGTGACTTGATGTAATGTACTTGATGTAATTTGGATGTAACAGGTCCGCGAAGTTTTCGTTAACGGAATGAACATATCAACCATGCTTTTATCTGCAACAGGAGTTGGCACTGGGATTTTAGATCTTATTTTGGTAAAATATAGAGACCAAATCTTACTGAGCGTTCACTTAAACTTTCATTCGGAATGTGTATTTAGAAACATGAAAACGATGAAGAAATTTCCGCAATAGATGTCCTGCAAGTAGCCGCATCTCTTGCCATCTTTACGCATTCAGCTTATAATTTCCGATTGGCTAAAACAATTATAGCGCAAACGCAAAACTCAAAAATGAGCTCATATCGATCAGAACTAAGTAATCGACAAAGGTAAAGAATTATTTCATGTTGCATTTTTTTTTTTCAATACCAACAATTGTCGTTATTTTAGAAAAATATTCGACAAAATGGCTAAAGAAACAATGCGCACGTCTGGAGCATCCAAGGGTAGAACAGATTTGATTCGTTTAATAAACGAAGTACCCGACAACCAGTACTTGAATGATTTGAACAAAATCAATAAGCATCTTAATAAAAATGGCATTCGCTTCAGTGCAGGCGAAAATGGTAAAATTGCACTAAACGATGAAATTCACGTCTATTCTGGAGAATTGCGCAATAGCGTTCAGTATGGCGATGGCGATATTCTACGCAAAGTAACCCAACCAATTCCAAATTCGTACGAACCAATACCAAATGAACAAACAGGAAGTGCTTTGTTAAACGCTGCTTGCTCAAAAAATTCAAATCAACTTTTCGTATATGTACAAATTGCTCTGCATATCAAGAGTCGATACATCTCAGATGCTGAAACTTTTCAAGATTGCGTTCGAAATATAATTGGTGCTGTTGGAGAAACGGTAGCACAACTTCTTGTTACAAAAGCACAAGAATTTCTTCAAACTTTTGGGCAAGCAATCGAAAGCCTTATAAAAACATCATTGTTCATTGACAAAGTGTTATGGGATTTATATAAAATCTTTGAAAGACGATTAACGAAATTAACTGTTGAAACTATTGAGAGCACAACGAAATTGATTTTCGAGGAACTTTATTCTTATTACGAACGCATGTCTTTGCGTAATCCCACGGTAGCGAAACGCCAGTGTGAAGTTTGTAAGGGATTTTATCAAATTTGCCCAATTTAATTGAAATAATTTGAAACACACAAAATACCACAATAATGTGCCTTTTTTTTGTTAACTAATAAATAATTTGTAAGGCTATTGATAAGATTTCACAGAAACTATGTAATTCGTCGCAAAAAGTTTTAAATATTTATATTTGATATATTTGGTTAGTAAGGGGACTGCTGGCAATTCTGTTATGCTGTGGAACACCACCACGCATAGAGTTAATATAATAGAGCACGGAAGCTAGCCTAAAACGTGTTCCTCAAATTGTGAGAAAGAAGCTATTTAGGAGTTCCTTTCTCTCTCTGAGCTCCTATGTAATAAGATTTTACATTGAGCCAAGAAATTGATTCTTCACGGATCTGTGGACATTTTGGAAAAAGTATTGAATTTTTTGCTGGAAGAATTGATTTCTATGAAATCTCTTTTTGGAGGCAGATTTAAACATATTTTCACACCAATTTTCAAACATACTACGAGTTTGACATTTCGAACAGTTTGATATTTGTTAATATTCAAAACGGATGGAATTTGTTGCAAGATTTATTTAAAAAAATTATTTTGCCGAAAATTAATTTACGAATTGTGTTTAAATTCAAGTTATCAAACATTTTAAATCATCATCAATCATAAATCGGTTTTGATAGCTTTCGCACACACATTAAAAAAAAGAGATAGCTACTTTTGACTTTACAAATTTCATAGAACCCAGAAAACCTTAGCGATTCGTGGTGGTTGAATGTAAAATCCCATAAGACAACAACAATTTTGATTTTGACGTTTTTTTTTTACCAGCTTACAGCCAAGCAGCGCCAAGCTCAGAGAGAGAAAGAAGCTCTTTAATAGCTTCTTTGTTATAATTATTCGAGGTCAACTCCACTTGTACGAAGTGCTACCCATCTCGTGCTCTATTATATTCGGCCCTATCGAGGTAACCGTCGGAGCCGTCCGATTCGGAGGAAATCGGAGAAAATTCCGCTCCGACGGTTACCTCGATTGGGCTGATTATTTCTACGCCACCACGACGAATTTTTTTAGAGTAGGTTTATTTCAAATGGTTTATATTTTATACTTAAGAATCAACATGGCAACTATATCAATTTTATGTAAGACTTTTTTTAGATAAATTTATTGTCAGCACAAAACTAAATGATTTGTTTTTTTTTTTTTATCAGAGGAACCAAATTATGTTCTTCCATATTTTTATACAGCTTTGTCACAATTTCCATTGTAATGGAAAATTTTCTACGAATCACCAACTCCGAATTTAACGCCTCTTTCTACGACACGTTATCGTTATCCGAATCGCAAGAGATCGCCAGATCCTTCACTGATCGAGTATCAACTTCTTAAGAGGTCCTATGTCTCCAACATCAAGTGTTGAAGACCAGTGGCAACATTGCAAGAAAGCAGTTAGAGATGCTAGGATTCACACAGCCACCAAAAGGAAAACCCCTGGTTTTACGACCCATGCAGCGAAGCAGGAGGCATACAAAGCGGCGCTGCATAGAAGGACAAGAGCTGCTCGTGAGCTCTACTTGCAAAAGAGTAGAGAGGAATGCCGGCTTCTCAGAAGAAAAAAAGAGAGAGCATGAGAAGCGTCAAGCGTCAGATCGAGGATGTTTTATCGGAAGGTAAAATAGTTGGCTCAAGTTCTGTGCACCGATTCCGGATTACCAAAAAAAAAAACGCATAAGTAAGTAAGTTATTCTTTTTGAAGGAAGCAAAGTGGAAATCAATTGTGTTTCAGGTTTTTGATTTTCGGCTTTCCTGGTCTGATGCCACATTGATAAGAACCAATCGGGTTGTTGACGAAAGGCTTCAGACGTTCACATATTACGGCAGAGAGGATTTTGCAGGCGATGTCAAGTAGACTGATTCCTCTGTAGTTTGCGCGTTTTAGAGGATCTCCCTTATTCAGGATCGGTTAAATGATGTTGAGGTTCCATTCATCGGGTATGCATTTTTTCGACCATATCTTGCAGAATATTTGGTGCATGCTCCCATCTAGATCGTCGCCTTCTGCTTTGATCAGCTCGGCAGTTAGATGCTAGACCATCTGCTCTAGAGGATTTGTTGGATTTCAGCCGTGATATTGCCGTTTTAACTTCATCTAGGCCGGGTTCACGGAATTGTTTAATAATAGTCATATTTAGACCTCGGATTTTGCATACTTTCCCATTTTTCATCATATTAATACCAAATTTTGTATTTAGACATTTTATTGTTTAAATATAACAAATATTTATGCATATCAAAAATATGCAAAATATATGCAAAAAATATGCCAAAAATATGCAAAATATATGCAATGTATGCAAAAAATATGCAAAATATGCAAAAAATATGCAAAATATGCAAAACATATGCAAGTGAATGTCATCGTAAAATTCAATTTCTCTTGTCAAATATTATGATTTCTTGGTTTAAAAACGATCAACTAATAGCATATACCTATAAAATGCACGTTTGAACTGAGCGTTTGCTGTACATACACTACAGGTCAAAAGTTTAAGACCACTTTCAAAGCGCTTTCTTTGTACCTGGCGCTTGACTTTATGAATGATTATCGGGGTTTTTTCCCCGCATGGATTATACCATGGATTAAAGGCACAAGTGAAAACAAGGATATTAATCCTTTTCATTAATTCTGTGAATAAAGGTCGGAAAATCCCATAGTTTTGAATTTGGACTTCCGTTGGCCATGATTTAAATTTTTACGACTTTTTACATTCAATTTAGAACTTTATTACGATTTGGGTAAAAAAGGGTTTAAAAAAAATGTAAAATTTCAATACCTGCACATTCATTATTTTGTATATAATCCTTGGTTTGATGCGATTTTAAATTAATTGACAGACAACAGTCGCAAAACTAAGTTTAGTTAAAAATACGAATTTGTAGTAAAAAGTAAAGTGTTGTGTAATAAAATGCCAAAAATCAACAAATTTAATCCGAAGCTGATAGGAAAATGGTTTGACAGCCTTCCTGAAAAGTGTTTTAAAATGGATTTAAACAGTGTAACATGTACAACATGTGATAAAAAGGTAAATAATTATGCAAACCAATTTTTATATTTTTAATGAATTTTAAAATTTTTGATTTTTATATTTATATTTTAGATTCCTTGCGAAAAAAAAAATTCAATTGCAGCAGCATATTAATACTTCACTGCACAGAAGGTCAAGAGAAGCATCTAACGACGAAAGCGCGCATACTTCTGGAAACACGTCCTTCAACGTTTCCGACAGTTCCAATACCGAGTTCAAAATGGACTTATGTACCTTGTACAGCGTTAGTTGCGGGAAACATACCCTGGAATGTCGTTAACAATGCAACATTCAAAACTTTTTTAAAAAAATACACCGGACAGCAAATTCCCGACGAAAGTACATTAAGGAAGAACTACTTGGACAAATGCTACGAAAATTCAATTGAACAAATTCGCGACAGCATCAAGGATGAGAGCATTTGGATTTCAGTGGACGAAACAACGGACAAGCAAGGGCGATACATTGCAAATTTGGTTATAGGAAAGTTAAGCGGAGATGAATCCCCATCCCCTTCATTTTTACTGTCATGTAAACAGTTGCATGAAGTAAATAATGCAACTATTGCTCGATTTGTTAACGACAGCATATGCATTTTATGGCCGAATGGGAATGAGACCAAGGTATTATTACTTTTAACTGACGCAAAGCTGGCCAAAATTTAAAAATTTTCTATCCAAACTTAATTCATGTAACTTGTTTGGCTCATGGTTTGAATTTGATTGCTGAGAAAGTTAGAACGTCCTTTCCTCATGCCAACTCATTCATATCGTGTGTTAAAAAAATATGTATTTATAAAAACTCCGCTCAAGGTACAACGCTACAAGTAAATCCTTGATATGGAGTTACCACCAGAACCAATAATAACCAGATGGGGTACATGGTTGAAGGTGAATTTTAAAAGAATTGCCCACATTATAACGTCCTTGAAAGCGAAGGGGTTATCATTGTCAAAGTCCATGGACTTATTTAAAGAAGCTGAAAATATAATAGAAAATATTCCAGGAGATTTTGCAATTATCCTTAAGGAGAAATTTGAAGCAGTCTTAAGAAGAAATCCGGACTTGGACATAATTATAAAAATAAACAACATTTTAACCCTAAATAGTCAGTATTTGTCAGGACTTGCACCCGTTACAAAAGAAAATATCATAAAATATAAATTTGCTCCAATAACTTCCTGTGACGTTGAACGAAGCTTTTCCGCCTACAAAATGGTTTTTGGAGAGAAACGCCAAAGTCTTTCAATCAATCATTTAGAGAAAATTATGGTTGTATATTGCAATACCAATTATATTGAGTAATTTTTAAATGTTAAGCTTGATAATAATAAATAAAATGTCAATATATGTACATACACCTCCTAATCCGTTGTTTTATATTATATTTTTGATTTTTTGAACATGGCAAGATTTTGCATATGCTTTGCATATTTTGCATATGTTTAGCATATTTTGCATATTTTTTCCATATATTGCATATATTTGGCATATTTTAAGCATATGCAATTTATGCAAATATGCATAAAATTTAAAAATATGCACATCGTTTTCAACTTTATTTTCGATGATACGAACTTTGGTTTCATCAGAATTTACCTATCTTATTCCTTAAAAAATATGCAAATATGCAAAATCCGACGTCTAGACTCATATTATAGTATTTTTCTTTTCAAATTCATGTGACCTTGCTGTTTTCTTCTAATTTTTCTATGGTTTGAAGGCTATTCTGTTACGTAACACAAGTTGCACGTAAATAATTTATTTTTTTTTTTTGTAAAAATCGGTTAACTCACCAACACTTCTCCTGAAGTTCTATGCACGTAATCCGTCATAAGTTTATCGTACCTATCGAGTTTTTGTCGTAATACGGGGCCTGTCTAGTGTACATCCTTCTTGTTTGGTACAATCCGATCCAATGTGTTAAATCTTTACAAGCTGATTGTGTAAAACACAATTTTATTTTTTAATCAAACATAAAATATATGTACTCGCTACATAGGTAATGTTATTATTATTTGTATTTACAAAATTTGCTTTTCATTTCTTAAGAATATCGAAAGACAAAAAAAACTTCACAAACTAAATTAATAATCTACTTTTCAAATTCAGAATAATAACGGAACATTGAATTCAATTTGTTACAATTTCCTCTTTAATACATATACCACTTTTGGTATCATCATCTTGGCGACAGATTTTCTTTTGCAAATGCCTCCAGAGTGTACTCTTGGGAACGTCGAACACATTGGCAGCATGGTTTTGGGACATACCATTTCCCAGGCAAGCAGTAACGGCCTTATTGAGTTTTGCTTTCAAAACTTCTTTAGATAATGGACCTCGCTTTTTGAATGTCACATAGTCAGGTAGCCTTCCTTCTTGGGCCAGTCGAACTTTATGCCGATGTAATGTGGACATAGGTATATTGAGTGCTTGACTTATGCTTTTAAGAGAATCGCCAGTTTTAAGACGTTCACAAGCCGCCGTTATAAGTGGATTCTCACGAGCTGTTTTCATATACAGAGGATGTTTTTTAACCCGTCTCCATAGTACAGTTTTTGATATGTTGCATTTGATGGCGGCTTTTTGCAAACTCATACCTTCATCTACAACAGCCAAAACGGCATTTTCTAGTGCTTCCACTCGCGCCGATTGTGTTTCGTTGAAATTTTGTAGGCTAGCTCTTGATATTTCTTTGCGGTCTTCTGGACTAAGTCCTTGAAATTCACTGAATTCATCTTTGAGCTTTTTAATTCGCTTAGTATCCTTATGATCGGAACTAGAACCTTGACTACTGTCGCCAATTGGATCGTTTACATACTGTTCCATCAAATGACCATCGTCTTCGTTCTTCTCAACCAACGCACCCACTTCGGAAGCATCTATTTTCATGTTGGGAGTCAGTGTAAATGTGCCAGAACTTTCTGTGAGAATATACTCATTTGGATTGTTTGGTGTTATATTTTCGATGGTGTAACTAATTTTGTCTTGCTCATTATATACTTCGAGAAATTCAAGTTCGCGCACGTTTGTATCGCCTGCACATGGTTGTTGTTCCTGGGAGAAACATCTTTTTAATAAAACTCCTTGCATACAAAATTAAAATTGTTTACCTCTTCCTCATCTTTATCCTCTACAATTTCCTGCTCCGGTTCGGGTTCGGCTTCCGTTAGTTCCTCTTCTATCTCGGGAATTTCCGGAACATTTTTGATATTAGCTGTATAGCTAGTTGCACATTCGAAACTAATGGCACTCTTAATGCCCAATGCGTTGATTGCCTCAAGAAAATCCGACAGATTTGCAGATGACAGACTCGTCTCGCCCATATAAACAAAACTCAATACACTTTCGAGTAGAGTACCTTTGATATCTGGAACAATGATAGTTGCTTCCTGACCAATTGGTAGATCGTTCAAAATGTCACGCAACAAATCACTACACGAGCATAGTACAAAGCGATGAGCCTTGACAGATTTACCACGGCTAGTAATGGTAACATCACAGGTAGTTGGATCATTTTTTAGGGCTTTTTGAATATCTAGAATAGTGGCCGTGTGGCCCATCCATTTCAGATGATTCATGAGGAATGAATTGATTGAATTTCTTTGCAGGAATTTCGAGATGGGAGTGAAATCAATTCAATTCCGCTAGATAGTTCTTTTTTTCTTTTAAGAATCTCAAATTCTCAAGCAAAAACGTAAACAGGAATCTTGGTGAATTTGCAATGTTCCGCGTTTGTGTTTTGTTTTGGTATTTTGAGACGTTCCGTTGTGAAAATTTTACTCGTTTTCACTTTGGCCACAGTTAAAATTTTAGAAACCAAGCGTAATTGAATCAGGATTGTTTTTTGGAAATGGACGACAAATACGACGAAATGCGATATGCGACTTGCAACGATGGCGATGAAATTTTTTCGTTCCAGATGTTGATTTGTTCCGTTGGAACTGGAAAATTGAACTAAATATTTTTCGATTGAATGCTTTCATCATATTTTATCAATTCAAGGAAACTGAAGATTGATGGCGTTTTTAATTGACATTTTGTTTTTAAAATCAGAAGGGAAATAATCTTCTTTTCAGAGTCAGAACTGTCACTTTTGCCGAATTGAACTTATTCAGGATGCCTTTTTTCAACTTCCAGATTGCCAATTAGAAACGCCAAGAGATACATTTTTGTCTTATCAAGCGATAAGTGACATGCTACATTCTATATAAAAGTTTGCATCGGTGCCTTCAAATACATTCAACAACGATATATATGTTTTCGGTAATTACAGTTAGTTCTTACTATTCAATGTCAAGTTTTCGATGTCGAAAAGTTTTTATCAAATGGGTTTCAATCCATTTCACATGTAATTGCTATGCTATACGCTTGGCTGACAGATCAATTATTGCCTATTGCTTTTGTTATCTACCTTTCATATTGTTTTTGTGTTTGATTTTTCAATATACAAAAGAATAATGCAATATTACAAATTTCCATAAATTTGTTATTTGTTTTGCTGAATTCAGCCATATCATTCACCATCTCATTTCATTCCTTTCAAAAATCTCCTGTCACAAAACAGCCGCTGTAATAAATTCATTACATAAACTTGTCAAAAATATTCGAACAAAAAATTAAAGATTCCTACAAATTTGCATTGCCTTTTGCTAAACTAATTTTAAATGGCATCTTTGTTAAGGAATCTAGGATACAAATTGGCTACAAATCTTGTAACCAAAAATGGTATTTGTTCTGCAATTTTGTAAATTCACTGATTACACTTCGATATTTCACAGTTTCATCACCTGCAAGTCGTCTGGCTCTTGTGAGGCTCTCAAGCACAGGCAAAGGCAAACCCGATGAACGACGTAACACATTTTTATTCAACTCAAAAGATCAACAAAATAATTCTTTAATTTTTCAGCAACTGTTCGTAAACGTAATGAAACGACTCGTTCACACTTAACCGACTTTGGAAAATACGTAGCCGAATGTCTGCCAAAGTATGTGCAGAAGGTTCAATTAACAGCTGGCGACGAACTCGAAGTTCTCATTTGTCCTGAAGGAGTTGTACCGGTTTTGCAATTCCTCAAAGACCATCACCAGGCTCAATTTGCCAATTTGGTCGATATTGGTGGCATGGATGTGCCAAGCCGCAAATACCGTTTCGAAGTGATTTATAATATTTTGTCATTGCGATACAATTCTAGAATTCGTGTTAAGACATACACAGACGAATTGACACCATTGGATTCGTGCTGTGATGTATTTAAAGCAGCAAATTGGTATGAACGTGAGATCTGGGATATGTATGGTGTGTTCTTTGCTAATCATCCGGATTTGCGTAGAATTTTGACGGATTACGGTTTTGAAGGCCATCCTCAGCGTCGCGATTTCCCATTGTCCGGTTATGTTGAGGTATGGATATTTCATAGTATTCCGAATGATTTTAATGTCATGATTTGTCTCGTTTAGCTTCGGTACGATGATGAGAAGAAACGTGTCGTTTGTGAGCCCTTAGAATTAGCTCAGGAATTCCGTAAATTCGATTTGTCTGCACCATGGGAACAGTTTCCCAACTTCCGAAATGCTAATCCTGCAGCAGTAGCTGTCGAAACTAAGGATCCAAAGAAATAGAAACATTGCTATTTATTTGAAATTATAAATAAATAATAAAATCGACATAAACATGGTAATTTTTGCATTTTCTGTTATTGAACTGGTGCTTTTGCTTTTGCTGGTAGGCGTTGGAGCTGAAGCGTCACCCTGTATTTTAATTTTGAAATTAACTCATGAAAATCTTGCTAAAACATGGGGCCATTGGTCTATTCAAATACACACCCAACAAGCAGTCCAGTCCTGATTTGCATGTTTGTCTTAAATAAATGTGCACTGTGACAAATTGGACAAGTGGCAGTGAATTTTCAAGTAAATTGTATACAATCGTATACGAAACGGATCACCCTTTGTGTTTTTAATTTCACACTCTGGAACGCATACGCATCAAATTTCTATCACGTCGGAAAATAAGAAGGAGGTATAAGACATAAGTATTGAGTTTAGGCAAAATAAACACGCCTTAATCTTGCTTAAGCAATCGAATCGAACAAACCTTTTCCCATTGTTTACAAAAAAATCAAGTCAATTCGTGTTCAGCAAGTAAAAGCGGGAAATCAAATAAAAAAAAAATCATATTTCGCGATTTTTAAAAATGTCTCAAAAAATCAAGCGAGTTGAAATTGAATACAAAAACCATTCAGACCATTTTCAAATAACAACACAAAATTACCAAAAACAATTCTCACATTTGTACGCCTACCGGCTGGCCGAATGCACAAAACTCCTTACCCCGAAGGTCCTAACCAAATGGGGCCAAAAGTATCCAATCAAAAAGCTCTGCGAACTACGTGAAGAAGTCTCAGAAAAATGTATTCTCATCGGAACACTGTTCAAACATCAGGCATTCAAACCAAGTATTTTACGCGAAATCTCTGAAGAGAATCAATTGGCTCCACAACCACCTAGACAACACTACGCTGATGCTGATGACAAACTTATTCTAGAAGACGAACTTCAGAGGGTGCGTTTATTTGGCAACATTGATGTTCGTCTAATGGCCACAGGAGTGGTGTGTGCAGTTCTTGGAACAATCGAAGACGATGGCAAATTCATCGTTGATGAAACAATATTCCTTGAAAGTGGACCACAAAGGTCGTTGAGCGAACTACCGCCAAAAGCTAGTATTGTTCTAATTTCAGGTCTAAACGAGATTCAGTGTCATGAGTTCAGTGAATCGCTCAATTTGTTTCAGCATTGGTTAAGTGGAAACATCGATTCGAACGTTAAGAACTGTGTGCGTTTGATTGTGGCTGGTAACTCGGTACGTTCGTCTGCCGAAAGAAAGCAATTCGGACTACAAATGAAGTCGAGCGAACCAAATGACACAGTCCTCGCTGTCAAGAATTTAGATGCATATTTCGCCAGCTGGTCAGAATCAATTTACATCGACCTGATGCCAGGAGAATTCGATCCGGCTACCTTTATGTTGCCACAGCAACCATTCCATCGCTGTATGTTTGCCGAGGCATCAAAGAACTCCTCATTCCAAAGCGTTTCGAATCCATACGCCTGTGAAATTGGTGACCGTTTAGTCATCGGAACTTCTGGTCAAAACATAAGAGACCTGCTTCGTAATACACATTTGGCAGATCCATTGGAGGCCTTGCGTTCGACTCTACAATGGGGCCATATCTCTCCAACATCTCCAGACACTTTGGCCTGCTATCCATTTGTGGAGAACGATCCATTTATCATGAAAGAATGCCCGTCGGTGTATTTTGTCGGAAATTGCGACGAATTCAAAACAGAGGTGCATACGGGCAGCGATGGACAGAAAACACGTTTGGTATGCGTTCCGGCTTTTTCGAAAACCCAGAGTGTTGCTGTTGTTGATTTGGATTCACTGAATTGTAAAAGTATTTCATTTAAAGTATTCGAATAAATAAAAATTAGTGTATTGGATGCTTTTTGGTTTTATTGTTTTCTCTAAAAAAAATGTTAATGAATAACCGGACCAAGCGGTTCTCCTCTAATTGTACTGAAATCCATTCTTGAGTCTATGGCTTCGTCTATTTGACCGATCACAGCAATATTATCGCCTCTAATGATGTGCAGGCCCAAAACAATTTGTTCGATGCCGGCTGTTGTGGAGAAGACACGTTCATGGGAGTCGTCTAGGATTATGTTTATGGTTTGATCGAATCCTTTCAGTGTTCCTATGAAATTTCGTCCATCGGCAGTGATTATGGAGACTGTGTGATTAACGTAAGCTTCTAGTCCTGATGCCATTATTGTTAATTAGTTTTGAACAAACGTTTAACTTTAAAGTTTCGATTAATTATTTTTGGCACACAATTTTTGTTGTTATTGTCAATTGGAATGACTTTTGACACTGGAAATGTGACTGGAATGTATCTATTTATTCCAATAAGGTATGTTTCATTCAAAAGTTACATTTGGTTTGGTTTTTAGACGAAGGCGAGTTCATACATGTTTTACTTTTCAAATTTTTTTACGATTTTGACCGTGTGCGAATTGGGTTAAAAAGTGGTTAAATCTTGACGTTTGGTTAAATTTTGACACCTCGCATTGGAATAAAATGTGTTAAATTAGAATAAAAAAGAGATATCGTATATAATGTATAAGCGGATCGAACTTGAAAATTAAAAATTGCTTTGATGATGACCAAATTCGAATAAATTGCTGTTATATATATTGAGCCTATTAAGCATTCTAGTTTTTTTCATTACTTAGGCCGTGTGCGAATTGGGTTAAAAAGTGATTAAAACTTGACGTTTGGTTAAAATTTGACACTTCGCATTGAATAAAATGTGTTAAAAATTAGACATTAGAAATTAGCTGCGGTGCAGGTTAAAATATGACAGGGGTGGTTAAAAATTCATCCATTTATAACCACAGTTCATCCAATTCGCACACGGCCTTAAATGATTGGGTCACCCTTCTTTCCAGACTACAGTACCGACGTCGAATTAGTTCATTTTTATTGGATGCCTGGAAGTCCTATACTAGTGCCAGTCATCTTGTTCATTTTGACAAATGTCAAAAATCATCAATTTTGTCGGTGTATGATTTGGATCTCCTACTAAAAATTGAACTAAAATAAAAATTCCAATCCTGCATTTTTCTTAAATTTTTTTCTAAAATCATAAGGAAATAATTAATAAAAAATGTCTGTTCGAACTATAAGCGATGATGTTCATTTTCAAGCTGAGCTGGCTGCTGCTGGAATTCGTTTAGTTGTAGTCGACTTTTCTGCAACTTGGTAGGAATAATGGAAACAATCTAAACCTCAATTGTAAACTTTTAAATTGCTTTAGGTGTGGACCATGCCAGTCGATTGCTCCATTGTTTGAACAGTTGCCTGCCAAATATCCCAAAGTAATATTTCTAAAGGTCGATGTGGATCAATGTCAAGACACTGCCGCCGCTCAAGGAGTTTCTGCGATGCCAACATTCATCTTTTATAGAAATAGAGTAAGTTGGTTATGAGTCATTTATTGTCCAAGTAAGGTTTCAAATAACATTTAATAACTACAGGCAAAAATCGATAGAAAGCAAGGTGCCGATATTAGTGGTCTCGAGGAGAAGATTAAACAGCACATCGGACCGGCAACCGGAGAAGATTCTGGCGAAGATTATGGCCAAGGATTGGTAATCAACTCGAATTCTACTGTTCGTTTTCCGATAATTCGACGTGCTTTATTTCAGATGGAACTCAACACATTCATTTCGAAACAACAATGCGAATGCCTGAACGAAGCTGATGACCATCCAATGTTGCATTGCTTTGAACCCGAAGGCGGATACCTGAAATCGGACTGTGATGAACAGTTGATTCTTTCGGTGACATTCAATCAGGTGGTTAAGATTCATTCATTGAAGATTAAAGCACCAGCCCATTTGGGTCCTAAGGAAATCAAGTTGTTCATCAATCAACCTCGTACGGTGGACTTCGATATGGCTGAGGCTTGTTCGTCGGTGCAGGACCTGACGTAAGTTGCACACAAATCAAAACCAAAATCATTCAAATGTGTATGCTGTCTGTTTTGTTTCGCTTAAGATTGAGTCCCGAGGATCTGCAAGGTACTCCAATAAAGCTTCGTTATGTAAAGTTCCAGAACGTGCAGAACATTCAAATGTATGTGCGCAACAATCAATCGGGCGGCGACGTCACCCAGCTTGACTCACTGGCCTTCATTGGCTCACCCCTAATGACTACGAAAATGAGTGACTTCAAGCGCGTCATTGGTAAAAAAGGAGAAAGCCATTAGATCAACAACAGCGCGGCGGCAGTGTCCTGGCCATCACCCCAATTTAATATTTATTTGTATTGTTCCATATTCTTTTTATAAAACAAACAAAATCAAAACAAAAGAAACTAAACTAAATAACAAATGAAGATTTACGTCCTTATCTCCTTTAATTCGCTTGTTATCATTGTCCAGGCTTTCTCGGCCTGTTTCTGGGTATAGTCGGGGCTCCATTCCGACGAGAATACAACATTTGACTTTTCAACCACGATTTTGTTGTCAACCTGATTGGCTAGTCGTTTGCGTGCTTCCTCTTCAGTCAAACCATTCCGTTGGACAACACGACGAACAGCTTCATCGGGCGAAACAAGCATCGACCAAACTTCATGGCATTCGGTTTCCCAGCCGGCTTTGAGGAGAACAGCTGCTTCGATAACGATTATCTTAGTGCCACTACTCTCATAGGCTAATTTAATGCGGCGCTTGACTTCGACCAGAAGCTCGGGCCACAGAATCGCATTCAACGTATCCAATTCAGCTGGATTTGAGAACACAATTGAACCGAGCTTAACGCGATCGATTGTCTTATCACTGGCCACAATTTGGCTACCGAAATGCTCAACTATTCTGCTGTAGCACACTTGTCCGGGTTCGTAGATTTCATGGGCGATCTTATCACAATCCATGACATAGGCACCGAGTGCATGGAGTCGTTGAGCCATCTTACTTTTGCCAGACGCAATACCACCAGTCAGGCCAATAATATAAGGTTTAGCGGGAAGATGTGGTCTTGGCTGAAATGTAAAATTAATTTTATTTTGGATTCCTTATTTATCTGCTTACCTCTTTTGGCTTGATTCGGGTTCCGAGAAGATCGATTCTCGAGTTACTCGAACTGACTTTCAACTCCTTAACCTCATCATTACTAAAATCTTCGACCAGTTCTATGCAAAAGATGTCCAACTGTCTTAGACCTTTCGCCGCTCGCAGCTCATTGACTTTGTGGCCACCACGAAGTGTTTCTTTACTAACAACAATCATGTCCATGTCGGGATCTGAAGCGGTTGGACCAAACGGATCCGATATGGGAACGATATCGTATTGCAGTGTCGAATCAATTTCGTGAAGGAATTTCTTTAAATCCTCTATTCTCTGCTCGACTGGAAGTATTAGTTCGGGCAGTCTCTTGGCTATCGGATTGATAACAAGATTAAATCACTTTTATCAGAACAAGCCAGATCTCCTTCTACTTACTCTTTAGCATATTTTCATCGGTTACTCCGACAACTAGACGCTTACAAGCTCTCAAAACAGCTGCAGTCAGGAATATCTTGTGTCCGATGTGTATACGATCGAATGTCCCTCCCAGCACTACTGTATCGTAGGTCTTCATATTTTGACCTTGATGTTGATGTTCGACGACATTTGCCGTCGACTCGTCAGTCAAGAATATAGTCTCATTGGGAATGTTAAAGTTGGCCCTAACCGACTCACAGATTTCAGGGAATTTGCCATCCGAAAACACCATGTCGATATTTTTCTTTGGACCCTTATTAAGTTGAGTTTTTAAAGGAGTTATAAGAACTTTCAAGTCGATTTTTGGTGTGCCTGTGTGAGCCTCGGAATATATCCGAGATATAATTTTGGTCCATGATGGAACAGGCTGGATTTTTGTCGGTGGGATGTTAAGATGAATGTAAAGATTGTTAACGTATTTTTCAATCGCATTTAAAGTCTTTTGAATACGTTTAACATTGGATAAAATAAGTAAACCGGTTAAGGTCATTTTGAAACAACACTGTTTTTAATATTGCGACTTTAATTGGCAAAACATTAGGTTTTAAAAATTTGGACTTTAATCTTATTTATATAAATTTGGTTTTCATATCACGAACGACAAAAACCAAGGTGGAATGATGATCCACTTGATGTTGATCTGTAAAATTACGTGTAATGAGATCTAAATGTCAATTTCCGTTTTACATTGAGCCAAGAAATTGATTCTTCACGGATCTTAAATGAATCCCATTGGGAAAAGTATTGACATTTTTTACTGGAAGAATTGATTTCTCTGAAATTTCTTTTTGTAGACAGATTTACACATATTCTCACACGATTTTTTTTGGACATTTCGGACAGTTTGATTTTTGTTAATATTCAAAACGTTTGGAGTTTGTTGCAAGATTTGGTTAAAAAATTATTTTGGCGAAAATAAATTTACGAATTGTGTTTAAATTAAAGGTAATACACAGTTTAAATTGAAGAATATTTAATCTTTAATTTGTTATTATAGCTTTCACACACACAAAAAGAGATTGCTACTTTTGACTTTACAAATTACATTGAACCCAAAAAGAGTTGAATTTAAGTAGCGATTCGTGGTGGTTGAATGTAAAATCCCATAAATCTGAAATCAATTCCAATAGAAAAAAATCGATTTTTTTTTAATTTGAATTCATTTAAGGTTCGACTATTGTCCATAAATTAAGGCCGTGTCCGAATTCGATGAATTGTGGTTAAAAATGGATGAATTTTTAACCACTACTGTCATTTTTAACCTGCTCCACAGCTAGTCTAATTTTTAACACATTTCATTCAATGCGAAATGTCAAAATTTAACCAAACGTCAAGTTTTAACCACTTTTTAACCCAATTCGGACACGGCCTAAGTCGTATTTGCAGGTAATTTTTGCGTGAGATGATAAAACAAATCGCTCGTTGTTAAATTTCCTAATTACTCAAAATTAAATTTATTTTAGCAACGACTGCAGGCAATGGTCAAAAGAAATTCGACAAATACAAATTTCAACCCTCATGACTTGGCAGATGACTGTATTTGGCAGTTGTAATCAATGATGAGGATATGTTCAGAAATACACAATTTATAAATTGTACATAAATAATTAAGCTGCAGATACAGAAGCATGAATTGATTAACGTCAGCACCTAGCAATTAAGCCTTATCTGACGTGTGACCACTCACACAGGTGTCGTTTTTAAGTGTTGACATTCACCCTGATGATCCACCAGCTACAAAAGCACACCTCAACTTTCAAAAGAAAGAAGCGGGTACCCTGCAACTGGATTCACACCAGTACCAATTGAATTAGTGCCAGCCCTTATTCATCTTGGTTTGATTCTAGACTACTATTCAGGCAAAACACGGAACTGCACTCAACCCTCGTTTACCGAAAGAAGAGCCGTTATCCGGTCACGGAAACTGCACTCAACTTTCAGTCACCGAAAGAAGAGCCGTAACCGCGATTTGCGAACAGCAGCTGAGGCCAAACTCAGACAACCACAACCCCCGCGAAGGTCCATCCCACTAGTGAGGTGGCAAATCCTCACTACCCGCGGTACCCAATTGCTCTGGGTGAGGGGTTGGTGTCACATTTTGGTTCTGTATAACCATTCGTTATACAGACATTGTTTCATTTTTGTGATCTTTTGAGTTTTGCAGCTTTTATCCAACTGGCGGATGAGGGGCACCGCTCACCCTCTGTCAAGTATATCCACATTGATTGAAGGGATGAACCAGCCAATCAAGGGATATACCCAACTGGGCGTCTAATTTCATTAACGTCTATCCACTTTCGGTATTCGTTGATCGTTTTTCCTCATTTAATATATCCTTAGATATATTATCTTTTAAGGATCGCATCAATCTTCATTATACGTCCTGCTTCAATCCGTCAATTCCATTAGACTAAAGCTGCCTACGTCCGCAGGTTCATGCCAATAATTGACCAGAACCTCTCAGAGGCAGGTGAAGGTGTAGGTCAGCACTCAGCACTTTCACTTACTGGGGAATATGTACTCGGAAACATGTTTCCTTTCTTAATTTCCAGGTCCATGATTTTACCTCCAAGCTGCAGATACAATGGCCTATCCATAAGGGCTATGGATAATTATAATCAAAGATGATTTATTTTGGTGGCGAGGAGAAACTTTCATACTCCATCGTAGCTGAGTAAAATCTTGCACTTTTATTGTAAATAAATAATATAATAATGTAATGAATCACATTGCTATCGATGGAAGGCACTTGTCCAGCATTTTAGATGTTCGAACTTTCCGAGGAGCTAACATCGACTCGGACCACTCCCCGTCGTAGCCAAGGTAGTGCTACGAATACCCCGACAAAGGCCAAAACAAGGAAATGCAAGAAAATTCAACGTCGGACGGCTACAATCGCAAGAGATCGCCAGATCCTTCTCTGATCGAGTGTCAAGTAACCATCATACGGAGTCCTATATCGCCAACATCAAGTATCGAAGGCCAGTGGCAACATTGCCAGAAAGCAGTTAGAGATGCCGCCTCTAATGTGCTGGGTTTCACACAGCCACCAAAACGAAACCTCTGGTTTGACGAAGAAAGCAGACAGGCCCATGCAGCCAAGCGGGAGGCATACAAAGCAGCGCTGCATAGAAGGACAAGAACTGCTCATGAGCTCTACGAGCGAAAGAGGACAGAGGAACGCGCGGTGGCTTCTCAGGAGATAAAAGAGATAGCATGAGAAGCGGCAAATCGATGATGTTGAGAGAGCCAACAGTAGGAATGAAGTTCGGAGGTTTTATCGGAAGGTTAAACAGCTGGCTCAAGGTCATCGAGCAAGAACTGATGCCTGCAGAGGTAGAATCGCAGTCAATGCTGGGGATTTGGTAAGACCACTTCTGTAGGCTGTATAACAAAGCCGATGGATCCAACAAAGCCGCTGGAGTAGATGGTGTAGCTGCTGTGCTGTTCAAAACTGCAGGCGATGAGCTAGATAGGAGCATGCACCAAATCATCTGCAAGATATGGTCAGAATAACGGATGCCCGATTAATGGAACTGGAACCTTAGCATTGTTTGTCCGATCCAGAGGAATCAGTCTACCTTACATCGCCTACAAGATCCTCTCTGCCGTAATATGTGAACGTCTGAAGCCTTTCGTCAACAATCTGATTGTGGCTTCAGGCCAGGAAAGTCAACCATGCACAAAATGTTCACTTTGTGGCAGATCCCAGTAAAAAACTACGAACTTCAAATCGATACCCACCACCTTTTCGTCGATTTTAAGGCCGTTTATGACAACATCTACAGAGACGAACTGTATAAGGCTATGTCTAGTTTTGGCATCCCTGCCAAGCTCGTTCGCTTGTGCAAAATGACGATGGAGAACTCACGCTGCCCCGTCAAGTTTAGAAACGAGCTTACGGAATCTTTCGACATCAAAAAAAGATTCAGTTCAGGCGATGAACTGTCGTGTATTTCCTTAACATCATTCTTTTGAAGATAGTGCAAAACTCCACCGTCAACACCAGAGGCACTATCTTCCAAAAATCTGTTCAACTTCTCGCGTACGCCGATGATATTGATATAATGGGAAGAACACAGCGTGATGTCAATGGCGTCTCTATGACAATTGAAACAGAAGAGGTAAAACTGGTTTTAGCGGTAAATGAGGGGAAAACGAAGTATATGCTGTCTTCGAGGAAGGACAACCAACACTGACGGATCGGACAGAAAGTCACAATAGACAGATACAACTTCGAGGTAGTAGAGGAGTTTGAATACCTAGGGTCCGCTATAAACACGGGCAATAACACCAGCGCCGAGATCAGAGGAAGAATAACTCTTGCTACTCGCTGTTTCTTTGATCTTAGAAAGCAATGGAATGAAGAAACCCTCTCTCGAGCAACTAAGGTAAAATTGTACAGCACCCCAGTCCTGCTGTATGGTGCAGAAGCATGGATCTTGACAAAATCGGATGAAAGTGCCTCAGGATGTTTCGAGAGGAAAGTTCTTCGGGTCATCTTTGGCCCCGTGTGCGTTGAGGGGGAATGCTGAAGAAGATTATAACAGCGAACTTTACGGGTTGTATAACGACATAGACCTAGCCAGAAGGGTCAAGGTCAAGAAACTCAGATGGCTCGGTCATTTAGGCGGATGGACACCAATACTCCGGCTCAGAAAGCCTTCGACACTATTCCCGAGAACGTAGGAGGAAAGGAAGACCACGACTCAGGTGGTGCACTCAAGTGGAAGAAGGACCTCAATCAACTTGGAGTTCAGGGCTGGAGACACCTGGCTAGGGACCGAGCTGGCTGGCGGAGACTGTTGATTGAGGCCCGAGTCCACAACGGACTCTAGCGCCACCCTAAGTAAGTAAGTAAGTAAGTAAGTATAAATGAATACAGCAACAAATAGTGTGATCTCAGAAAGTAAAAGGATATTTCTTCAAGGCCTCGTTTTATAATTGATGGTGGACTTTGAGCCGGATCTGGAAAAGATCACTAGGGATCAGTTTTACAATCAAGGATCAAGTTTCAATAAAAGAACAAAGAAGTAAACTTCATTTCAAGATAAAGGCTTTTACATCTATATACTCCTTGAATTGAACTAGAATCAATGAGGAGGGATTTTTTTACTTATGGCATTGGTGCAGACTTATGAATGCGTTTGGCGGTGATTACGTACCTATGTGCAAGTGTGTGCATGTATGCGTGATTCTGTTTTTGATTCCGACTTCAAATCCGGAATCGTTTTTCTGTTCTATTCAGAACAAGAACTGTCATCTTGTGCCAAGTAAACGAATTCAGAATCGTTCGGAACAGTTCCGGACGACCAAAAAAAAAGCTATTAACATTAACATTTTTTGAATGATTTTTTTTCTGTGTAAACGATTAAAAGTGCTGGCCACTAATGCGTCCGATATGGAACCATAACCTTATCTTCATTCTAACTCTAAGACTTAAGACTTAACCCTATCGTGTGCCTTAAAAAAAAAACGGATTTATTAACAAAATCTACCCTTTTTAAATCATTCAAATGCATTTGAAATCTTTGACACTTGAAAATAATATAGTGCAGAATGGTCTTGGCGGTCGGAAGTCGAAACTAAGAAAGGGTGTGTTGTTTTAAGGCTCGGTAATATCCAAAACCCTTACCTCGCCGTTTTCAATGTTTGCATTTGATTAACAGAGCTTAAGCACGAACATGCAGTATGAAATTCATCATGGCAACTTTGTGTTTCTGACTTCAAGTAATCAGAAAAAAAAAGATACAAACATACACTATGACTATGCTATGAGGGGTTTGTTTACGCATGGTTCATGGAGCAGTCCCTGGAAATGAACAACATGCACTCCAATTCAGTTCTTAAATCTTAAAAAAGAAACATAAGAAAACTGACACGCAGTCTATTCCAATTTTCGTATCTACAAAATGCTGTCGATATCACAGTCCGACAATCGACACTCTCATTCAGCGAAATTATGTTGTGACTTTCGAGAGCAACAAACCAAAAACATAAAAATGAATCAAATTAGTTTTAAAAGAAGGAGAAACCGCGCATTTATAACAACTTCCTCCCCATAAGACTTGTATTTTGATGTCTGAGTCTGGTGTGGCATGCGCCCCTATCTTCATTCTTCTACTCTTTCAACATTCAGCGCCAGCCAGGAAGTCAATATACCCGAATGAAGCTTCAAATACGAATATTCTACCGGCTGAATAAAGAAGAGAACACAAGTTTATTCCCTTCTTCGTAAAACGTATGAATGACCATGTGCCATGAGCGCGGCACCGAGCCACCACAATACCAAAAGTATGTATTTCGAATGAAATCGAATTTAGTTCATTCGTGGATTTTCGAAAAAATACATTCGGCGTTATGATGCGGTATGTGGTAGTTTTTCGCTTCTCACAATCATCATATCAGATAGTTAAATTTCGGGGTTGATTTCTTTTTTGTTCTCTGCAAATGTCTTTTTTGTTTGCTGTCTAGTGAACGCATTTAAATTAATAATAACAGACGAATAAGAGGACAAAAATTGAAGAAAACAATCTCAAGTGAATGGAATTAGTCGTCTCGCAACCGGAAGTTGCTCATACGCAAGGAGTAGTACACTATTTAAATTAATTTACGCGCAGTTTTAGTTTTACAGTCGATGGTTCGGTTGTCGTTGTCGTTGTCGTCCTCATCGTCAGCTGCAGATCTTCACACGCAAAAATAAATAAAAAAAAGAACATAAATTAAAAATCAAAATCGCAATATCGCATAATGTTAATTTTTGCAATTGATTTCGCGTCAACAATTTGCCTGCAAGTACAACCATTTGTTTCGGAGTAAAAATACACCTTAAAGGATTAGGTGTATCGACTCAACGTCGTCGGTCGGACGGTCGTTATCGTCGTGTCGGTCGTACGGAACACGGAGAGTCGGTTATCGGTTTCTCGGTTGGTTGATCGGGTCTCACTTCGGGTCGTTCAATGGGATACCTATAAAGTGGTGAATTGAAAAGTGTAAATTGAATGTCTGGGATTGAAATCCCATAAATTAAAAAAAAAGTTCATCACATAAATTATATCAAGTGGTTTATTGTTTATTGCATATTTTTTGGATTAATAATCAGGAAGTCGTTTAATGGAAGATAAAGACTCGATAATATTTCAACATTCGCAAACGTAGGTACGTTTCTTAGAGAAAAATTGATTGAAGAATTTTTTTTTTTTTTTTTTTTTTTTTTAATTTCACTCCTTATCCCTGTGAAGTGTAGATATCACCCTTATTTCTGCAAGGACATGCGTATGCTTTTGTTGAAATGTCATATATTCCTCCTTGTTGGATTCATTGCGCAGCATTTGCGAAAGTGTGTTATACTCTTCGCACAGGCTCTTCTATTATTTTGTTTTGTTTGCGCAATAACCACTCTCGCGAAATAGAATAACAATAACAACATACAAGAAAAAATCCTGTGCACATCCCAACGCGTCTCTCAAGTCCTTATAACCCCCTCGATCCCGGTGTGGTAGCCAAAATAATTACACTCTATTTCTGTCTTATACGAGTACATTCATTGATTTCTTATTATTTGTGTTTGTTTGTTAGGTTCTTAGGCATAAGTTACACTTTGAACCAAATCTGTCCTTAAAACGCTAGTAGTCTATCTTAATGCATAAAGGGTGAGGTCACACAATGTTGTTAAAAATTCAACCATTATTAGCCTTGATTTCAAATACCTACACACACACACATGCACAAGGTTAAAAAGAGAAGAGGGGTTTTCTAGAGGTACCTTCTCCGACATTAAACAATTCCATTAGTCAGCAAACAATACACAAAGATAAACAATGCCATAGCAGAAGTATAAATAAAAGATATTCGATCGATGGAACTTCCTAAAAATCTTGAAAACACAAAACATTTTAACGATTGGAGGAGTCACTTACTTATAGCTATGTCGCTTTTATATTTGGAAGACGGAGTGAATTGAAAAATGCGACGACTCGCAAGTGGCAACGACAGCAACTCGGCGTTTTGGTATAAATAAGAAGACCAAACTTGAAGTCCTAGAGCACTGGAATGCACTAACAGGTTGTTAAAAAAAAAAGAACAGGATGAAGGTTTTTTTTTTGTCTGTAATTCAAAAGTCACCCTTTAGTAGTAACACATTTCCAAATTATGGGAGGGTAAGCTACCAGCAAAAATGCAGAAAAAAAAGAAAAACTTACAAGGCGTCGCGTCGCGTTTGTGGCTGGGAAAATGTATACTTTGAGCAGGTTTTTATTCTCTATATATTCTGGGATTCTCCTGCATTCAATATCGATTGCCAAACATAGGCAAAAGGTATATATACCTCGAACCTAATGGAATAGAATAGGAATGTGTGTAGGAATGTATCTATACCTCAAAATTGTTGCTTTAATTAGATGATGTCCTTCGAACCACTTGTTTTATGGATTCTTACAAGTTGCCAAAAGGCAGGTGTATGTGTAATGTAGGTTTATCTACTAAGTTGTTCAATTTAGTTTTTTTTTTCTGGTACTATATTTCAAAACTGGCTCATTGAGGCCTTAAATAAGAATAGATGTTAAAGATAACTTTTTTTTTATTTATGGAACCCTACAATCGATTAGGATGGCATCTACCTGACGCAAATCCTTTGCAAAAATAAAACGTCATTTTCGGAAAATTTTAATTCATGCGATACAAATGGAATCGTCCGAAACGATAGTCATGAAAAAAGTGTTTCTCAACCTTGACGTTCGGGATCGGCGTTAAATTGTAGGTTAGGTTGGAGTGGCTGTCCGGATGTCATTGACTCACTTAGACCTCAAGGGTCCATTGTGATACCTCTAATAAGGTTACTCATGGGAGAGTAATGAAATTAAACAAACCATTTTGTACTTTTAATGAAGTTAGAAAGACATTTTGTGTCGATCGTTGCCAGTTCACTGGTATTATAGAAAAAGGGATTACCGAGATAGTTATTCCTTCTATTGGAAAGTGCCGGACATGTACACAGAAGGTGTTGGATTGTTTCCTCCTCCTTCTCGTCCATGCAGCTTCTACAGAAGTCGTCTGCGTAGACCCTAAGCCTGAAGGCATGTCTGCCTATGAGACAGTGTCCTGTTATGACTCCAGTTGTAGCGCTTATATTTTGTCTGCTCAGGGAAATCAGACCTTTTGACCGTTTCAGGTCTATGCTTGGCCATATTTGTTTGTTTGCTAGGCAGGTGGTACCCTGTGACCATCTAGCAATTGTTAATTCTAGAGCATATTGTTTGAGAAGATATTTGCATGTAGCAAGTGGTGTTCCTATGTTATGTGTTTGTCTAACATTAGGCATAAGTGTTCCGTTTTTGGCGAGCTCATTCCCGGAATGTCTCTGTGGCCCGGCACCCAAATGAGGTGAATATTAAACTGTTCCGTCATCTCATTCAGAGATGATCGACAATCGTGGACTATTTGAGAGTTTGTGGAGACAGACACGAGAAATTTGAGAGCGGCTTGGCTGTCCGAGAAGATTCGTATATCCTTGCAAGATATAACGTTTTCTTTGAGCCACAGGATAGTGCCTCTTTAATCGCCAATACTTCTGCCTGGAAAACACTACATTGATTGGGAAGACTGAGATTAAGTTGTTCCGAATAGATACCACTTCCATCTCCGTAATCGGTCTTTGAACCGTCTGTATAGAAGTTTACCATATTGTCTTCCAGGGGTCTCTCTTCTTCCCAGCAAGATCTTGAAGGGATAGAGACATGGAAGCTTTTATCGAATACCATTTTTGGGATGGTATAGTCTAGGTGATCTGGGATAGATCTGAAATTGTCTAGAATGGTAGTATGACCAGTATAGTTACTGTTCCATTGAGAGGTGGCTCTAAGCCTCACACATGAGTTGGCTGCCACCATTTTGGAGAAGATGTCAAGAGGTGTTAGGTTTAAAAGCTATTCCAGGGCTGCGGTTGGTGTTGAGCGAAGTGTTCCAGTGATGCACATACCTGCTGACCGCTGGACTTTGATGAGCTTATTTAGATTTACCATCTGGTCCAATCTGGTCTGATTACCGAAGTGTATAGCCAATAGGTTATTTTTGGGGAGAAGCCCCATTTCGATCCTATGGCCTTTTTACAAGTAAAAAAGCGCTACGGTAGCCTTTTTTACTCTTTCAACAATATTTGCCTTCCAATTTAGTTTTTTGTCTAAAATGAGGCCTTAATATTTAGCTTGGTCGGAAAAGCTTAGTGGTATTCCTTTAATCTTGGGTGGGCTAATCTGAGAAATTTTGTACCTTCTCGAAAAGACTACTGGTTCTGTTTTATGTGGATTGACGTCCAAGCCACATTGCTTAGCCCAATTTGTTAACCTATTTAAGGCATTTTGTAGGAGTTCCGAGAGAACTTGGGGATGTTTCCCAGATATAGATATTGCAACGTCGTCAGCATATGCAATCAACCTGAAACCCTCTGGTCGTTTAATACCATGTTCCATAAAAAAAGGCGAAAGTACCCCACCTTGGGGGGTACCTCGATTCACCGATCTGGTGGTAGTAAAACTTCTCATGCTAGAAGTTATTGTCCTGCTTTTGAGCATGAGACTTATAAGATCTATGAGTGATTTCTCTAATTTCAGCTTGTCCATTGCTGTTGTGATCGCCTGGTAACTGACGTTGTTGAAGCTCCTTCAATATCTAGGAAATAAATTGTAGGTCCCCTCAATTCTTCACACGCACCCAGGGAATTGTTTATTAGTGCAAGCCACTTAGACCCTGCCTCTTCTAGAGCTCTTGCACCAATCAATTTATTTATGTAAGAACTCTAGCAATGACATTCAAATGGCTGCCGCAACTCCGCTAGGTATAGCATTCGCAAAATTCAGATTTCGACGATTTTGGCGCATAAATCAGTCTGAATTTGACCGATGTCATCGATTATGTTGTCTTTGAGAGCTTGTGGGAGTCAAATCACACAATCTTGGTGTCCAATTCACGTCGCCTCGGGGCGATGGTGTCTTGAGCTTTATGGCACACAGTGTCGTCGCCAACCGCGTCCTGTTGAAAGTCCTCATTCCTAAAGATGATTTTTCGACCAACATTGGGATCAATTTTCAACTGACGCTGTTTATGGCCGTTAGGTTTCAGGTCATGAGTCAGTTGCATTTTCTATGGCTGTCGGCCCAAATTATAATATGAAATTCGCCATGTTGTCGCCTGCATCGACGACCATCGCAAATTTGACTGCCTTGAAATCTGCTGCACACTTTTACGAACAGCGGCGATGTTTTCCAATAAGAGGTGTTATTTAGAATAGCCCACTATTTCGGTAGCTGTCACTTTTGAAGCTGTCATTTTTTGACATATGACAAGGAAAAATACATAAATAATAAAAATGGAACGATACATGCTTCAACAACGCATTGAAATCATTAAAATTCACTATAAAAATGGTGAAAATTTGGCAGAGGCGGTTCGTAAAACTAAAACGTTTTTGGGTCGTCGTGAAGCACCACAATACAGAAATTGGTGGACAAATTCGTGTGAATGTGAAGAATAAAACCCGTGCACGTCGCTCAAGAACAACTGAGAATATTGCTGTTGTAGCCTCTCAGGTTTGTCCATTCCTCGTCGTTCTTTGGAATTAGGCATTCCACAAACGTCATTACACCGTATTTTGCATACAGACTTGGGTCTTAGGCTTATAAAGTTCAGTTAACACAAGAACTCTAGCCGGCTGATCATCAACAACGTTGTGTCTTTGCTGATTGGGTCCTTAAAATGCATGAAAATGATCCGGAATTTCATCGAAAAATCATCTTGACTGATGAGGCCCATTTCCACCTCGGAGGCTACGTCAACAAGCAAAACTGTCGCATCTGGGGCTCGGAAAACCCAAGATTTATTGTTGAAAAGCTTCTCCATCCTCAACGCGTGACTGTTTGGTGCGGTTTATTGCCGGGCGGGGTCATTGGACCTTACATTGGATTGCGCTATCGAGAGATGAATAATGATTTTTTACGGCCGGAATTCGATGGTATTGATCTGGACAACGTTTACTTTCAACAAAACGGTGCTACGTGCCACACAAGCAATGAAACTATCGATCTTTTACAGGAAAAGTTTCCGGACCTTGTTATCCCTCGAAGAGGTGATCACAATTGGCCACCGAAATCTTGTAATTTAACACCTTGCAACTTCTTCCTTTGGGGCCACGTGAAAGAGTGAAAGAAAAGGGCTACGCCAATAGCCCAGCGTGCGTCGATTCAAGACCTCAAAGATGGAATTCGTGAGGCTATCGAGGACATAGGGTAGCCACTTTGGGATTTGGTTTTTCCATGAAAAGGATTGGGTCCTGTAAGCTTGGTCGTGGCGGCCATTTGGCTGATGTTGTATTCCATTATTAACCTTCTTCTTTATAATGAAACTCGCTGTACCCTGCCACACTTTGCAGTGGCACATGTGATTGGATGGTTGAGAAATGAGAAACAAAACAAAGATTACATGTCATATAAATTTAATTTTGCATTGTTAATGGAATTTTGCATTTTTTGTTTTTCTGTCTGTGTAGATATAAAGACTCTCCGTCGCATCTAAATCTAAGTCACACAATTCTAAAGATTGACCTTGAGCTTTATTGATTGTGATCGCGAATGCTATTAATTAAAGACCTTAACTGCTATCCGTTTCCCGCTACCCCGGTACCTCATTACTCGCTATCCTACCCTACACGCTAACTGCTACCCCTTTGGTACCCCGCTACTCAACTACCCTGCTCATATGTCATTAACGACTTGGTCGATTTTTCACAAAATACTTAAAAACACATTCACGCCACTACCCGAACATTCTGTCAAAATTCGGTGCAGAACACTCCACTGGTACAAAATAAGTGAGTCGAACTTAATACCACAGAAACAATCAATATATTATAATGACACGAATCAAACCACATACACGTTGTACAAAGAAATTTAACATTTTCAGTCATTTTCCAAATAAAAATAATTTAAAATTTTCAGAGAATTTCACAAATTAGTCAGTCCATTCCTTGCTGCAAGCAGTTCAACAAATCGAAAGCAACAAATCTAAAAAATCAGACCTAGCAGACTTTGTACTTCCTCGTTTGATAAAAATAAGACCTTAACTTTAAACTCTATCCACGGCCCTACTACCCTCTACCTATATTATCCGCTACCCGCTACCTGGTTCTTGCCACTCGGTACCCCGTTACCCGAAACCCGCTACTTCTACACGCTACCCGTCACCCCACTACCTGCTACCCACTACCCGTCACCCCACTACCTGCTACCCACTACTTCGCTACTCCACTACCAGCTTTCCTGGATATATCTCATAAACGGCTTGGTCGGTTTTATACAAAATACTTAAAACTCATTTACGCCCCTCAAAATACGTAGACAAACGCTCCACTGGTACAAAAGTAGTGAGTCGAACTCAGCAACAAATCTAAAAAAAAGAAAAAAATCGACAACTAAAAATGTCAAGTGTATAGTTTTTTTTTATTGTCGATGAAAAACAATATTTGACAAATAATATTTTTCTTCACTGACATTTTTTTTTTGACTGAAATCTGAAAATAAAAATATTTGACGAAATCGAATATTCGTAGCTATATTGATATATTTTGCTGAAGTAAGAAAAGCATTATTTTTTAACATTTGCACCGTTTGTGATTGAGAAGTTTACTTTTTGTTTGTTAACAACCTTCTACCCTTATTCCTCTTTAGTTTAAAATAAAAATTAAGAAAATCGGTTAAACGGTTGTTGAGTTTTTCGAGCGTACACAAACCAACATAATATTTTTATATATATAGATTAACATCAGATAATTTATCTCAAAAATGACATTTTTCTTTGAATATCAAAATAACACCTCTTAACGGAAAACCCTTTACTAGAGAAAATCCGTTTTGATAATAAAGTTTTATCATTTGCAAGTGTTGCTCAACGCTGCTGTAACTTGCCATGATAATTTGTCGTTAGTGGTTAATTAAAAGGCGAAATTTTGACAGCAGATAAAAGAAACAATATGTCTGCTACTGTTACGAGCTGTCAGAACCAACCCGTCCCTATTAGAAAACCATTTAAAAGACAGTTGGCTTTGAATGTAGTGAAATCAATTCAATAACCGGCAACACGCTGTCAAAGATTAAATATGTAACAAGATGGGAAACTGACTTACGTTTCACTCCCTGGATCCCGCAATTTTCATATTCCTTCATTTACTTTATTCTTTTCGTCTACATAAATGCATGTGATTACAAAAACACAGAGATGAGCTGAGATTTTTCTATTCTCTTTTGTTTGTTTTCGCATTTTCAACATTTCTCTTTTGTTTGTTTTCGCATTTTCAGATGGTTGGACCATATTTACTGTGATAGTATTGGTAAAAACACGCATACATTCACAGTAACTATGGTCCGAAGCTTGTAGGCAACTGTCACTTTGACAGCCTTGTTTCCCATCTTGTTACTTATTTAATCTTTGCACGCTGTGTCAATCACAGCTTCAGACCTTCAGTATTCAGTCTCTCTGTAGTTGTATCTATGGCATAAATAGTTGGGTGATTATGGACCAGTTAGTATTTCCGTGTTGTAATGGTTACGTGTGTTGTAAACCAAGACAGCAGGTACTGGTTTTTACGAAGAAGTTACAAAACTGCTAAGAGTATCATTTGTCACGGACAAGTGTTTCTCAGCCTTTCGAATTCACATCACTTAGGCCTAGGCTCTTCAGTGCTGTCACGCAATTCTTTTTTATGTTTTATTTGTTACGATACGGTCATTTACACGAAAAAGTACTGAATGGAATGGTGAAACTAATGCTATTTTTCGTATAATGCAATATTTGTTGACCCGACAGACGATGCCCTTATAAATACTCAGAGTATTTTTAAAATTTAGGATCAAGGACGTGCCTACAGAAAAACGTCTGGCAATTCCATTAGATGTTGGCCGAATTGTTGTATTGTTAATTTAAATTCAAACAAACAAACGCACATTCACACACAAACATTTCCATTGATATATAGGTTCAACCGTATGGGAGAAGCTAAGGAGGTAAACCTACCTACATCTACAGTATATTAAGGCTATAGTAATCTTCACAAATCTTCAGATGAGTTTTGCTACCTTACAATTGTTCGCAATTGCAGACAAATGAATCGATGATTATCGAAATGCATGAACTAAATTTATTACTTTTAACATAACCAAGCCCAGAATCGTGTTAAGGCGCTTATCGATTTTTCAATAGCGCAAAAAGTGATTGATAACAAATTGTGGGTTGGAGTTGTCAGTGACAGATTTATCGATAAAATAATAATTATCACTATGAGCAATAGTGACTATTGTATCAATATTTGCCAATAGATTGAGCAACAACAATATGTCACTTGGGAATGCTTAGTGATTTATGTGACTTTTCATTGCTTAATTGAAATTCAGACATATTTTGTTCAGTGTTATTCCCCTCGAATGAATTGCGTATTACACTATGAATTATTATGTATGTATTCTTATTTTTTTAATTGTGTTAAAATAAATGTCATACCTACTCTTGTTCGACCTTTTGTCTAAGCATGCCATGTGCCATGAACGTATATTCTAAGACATACAGAAGATTATATAGCCTTGGGGCGCTCCCGTGCTTGTCATTGCCCTGAAGAAAGCTGTCAAAAGTTCTTTTGGGTTCGGTTTGACATCGAACGCATCAATGCTCCGTTTTTATTTTGTCATATAAGTTTTTCTCTCTGTTGTATAGAAATAGCTGATTCAAACAGGTCGAAAATGTTCGACCGGAAAAAAACTTGGTTCGGTTTAGTGTGCTTCCAGTGCGAAGCACTGAATTCGCCGAGGCGAAAAATTTTAAGAAGTTGTCCTGCAAGTTATGCTTTCGATATTTTAAAATAAAAATGGCGAAAACGGCGGTATCACGGCTGACGCTGGAGCATTGTTTGCCCGCCCCTGCAAAAGGGAGATCCTCTAAACTGCTCCAAGTACAGAGGAATCAGCCTACTTAACATTACTTACAAGTCTGTAGCTTTTCGTCAACAATCTGATTGGTCCTTATCAATGTGACTTCAGACAAGGAAAGTCAACCATGGAACCAAATTTTCACTTTGCGGCAGATCCTGGAAAAGACCTATGAACTCCAAATCGATACCCACCACCTTTTCGTCGATTTTAAGGCCGTTTATGACAACATCTACAGAGACGAACTGTATAAGGCTATGTCTAGTTTTGGCATCCCTGCCAAGCTCGTTCGCTTGTGCAAAATGACTATGGAGAACTCACACTGCGACATCAAGGTTGGCAAGAATCTTTCGATGTCAAAAAAGGATTCAGACAAGGCGATGCACTGTCAGCGATTTTTTAACATCTTCTGAGAAGATAGTGCAAACTCTTGCTAGTCGCTGTTTCTTTGGGCTAAGAAAGCAATTGAGTGGAAAAGCCCTCTCTCAAGCAACTAAGGCAAAATTGTACAACACCCTCATCATCCCAGTCCTGCTGTATGGTGCAGAAGCATGGATCTTGACAAAATCGGATGAAGGTGCCTCAGGATGTTTCGAGAGGAAAGTTCTTCGGGTCATCTTTGCCCCCGTGTGCATTAAAGGGGTATGGTGAAGAAGGTACAACAGCGAACTTTACAGGTTGTACAACGACATGGGCCAGAAGGGTCAATGTCCAGAGACTCAGATGCTCGGTCATTTAGAGCGTATATGGACACCAATGCTCCGGCCCGGAAAGCCTTCCCGAGGGACGAATAAGGAGAGGAAGACCGCGACTCAGGTGGCACAAGCAAGTGGAAGGGGACCTCAATCAACTTGGAGTGCAAAACTGGAGACAGCTAGCTAGGGACCGAGCTGGCTGGTTGAGACTGTTGAATGAGGTTTTAGTCCACACCGGACTGTAGCGCCACCTTAAGGAAGTAAGTAAATTCAAAGGTTATGAAATGTGGGAGTAAGACTGAATTACATGAAAGGATTGGATCGACAGTTTGGAGAGCGAAATCCTAAGCGATGTACACTTTCAACAATTGTTGAGTGCGTGTGAAGTTTTGAAGAGGCCTATGCTCTTATGATGATTCCGAAAAAAACCTATGACTGGACTTGGGAGGCACTTTTTTCTAAAAAGAGAAACAGGATTGTACCCATAAAGAACTCAAAAAAGAGATGGCACGAGTTGTTCTGTTTTAAAGCCATTGAATTGAGATCTCTAACGGCATGTCGCGTAGTGTAAAAGTTGTGATGGAAGCGAAGATAGTTTTATCCGTAAAAGTTGGTAAAACAAAGTTTCAATGCTATAAACGAAGAATCACTCGTCCCAATCACTGCTTCTTGTATCTCAAGTGTCAACTCATAAGATACCCAAGATGCTCGATGCATCGAAGTACCAACTTATATATCGTGTAGAGACACGAATATTCACAATGCCTTAAGGAGCAGGTGGCCATGGCTCAGAGGATAGAGTAGTTGATTGCTAAGCCGAACGCTACGGGTTCAAGCCCCAGCTTCGGCAGTACAACAAAAATCGCCAGCTTATCTGAGGTCACCTGTGCGATAACATGAGACAATACAAATCTTCCTCTGAGCCACGTAGGTTTCTGTTATGTGTGCTTTCTTTCTATGTGTCTATCCGTCTCCCTCCAGCTGATGGCCTCAGTCGCCAGTGCTACTATGTGTCTGTAGTTCGTTACATTCATGTGCGAAGTACTGTGAAATGTCAATGTCAATGCCTTAAGGATGATCGTACTTGGAGTGTAAAATTGAAGCAAGTTGGGTCGAGAATTTGTTGGATGACATACTTCCAATACCTTTTAAAAAGACAAGCAAACAATCGCTTTACAGAATTTAAACTTCATTGACATCTTAATGCTCATCTATTTCTCTTTCAGCTAATCCACTCGTATTTCACTGGTTAACTATTCTATAGAATAAGAGTTAATCTAAGGATAAAACTTATTCAATGTTGGTTTATTTGGCTGCATAAGTAGACATTCCTTATGAAACTCCACCTTTAAAACCATCAAAAGCTTATTCTTTCTCATAAATGACACATTATTCTATGCACATGCACACCAACTGTCAAATACTGCTCTTCAAACGATTAAAATCAAATAAAACACACATAAATATGCGAGAAGATTATGTCTCTTTTGGCAAGTGTTTTTATACCCTAAAGCCTTAGGCCCGGGCACACAGTCAAAAAAAAGCAGATTTATTCCATCGTTGTCGTTTTGACCTCACATCTCACATCTCACTTCTCACAACCGCTATACCCTAGTCTCAGAATCAGTGTTGTTGAAGCGCTATTATTATTATTTCTGTAGATAAAACCAAATTGCTCCAGAAAGAAAGAATGGGGACGCGCAAGAGAAAGCAAAAAAGTCTATTCCTGATTTCAAGGAAGTTACAATTTTGTTTTTGATATAGATACATTTTTATTTTGTTGGATATGGGGTTGGAGTTGTGGATTCTCGGTGCTTCATAAGTACACATGAAGCTACAATACATCGGATTTTGCTTCTTTTGGTTCATTTAAGCGTGCCTGTGGTTAAAACTGCTTAGGGCTGCATTAGCCTTTATAATATAGTACACATTGGATTGGGGTTGATTGCACTTGCGAAAACGAAACAGACAACCGGCCCAACACGAACTGGGTGATGATATGAAGCAAAAAAATAAAAACAAAACAAAAAAGAACATGCCTGAACGCTGGTCGGGGGCAGAACGTGTAAGGTTTCACCTTGTCTGACAGCCAGCCCGTAGCCGTACACACTTCATTGTCGTCGTCGTTGTGTCAAGTGGATGCATTTCTGCTCTGTTCTCTTTCTCTACCAATTGGGTGCCTTCTCTCGTGATTGCGGCATTGTTCTTCGAGATGGTGCAACAGTATTTTATGCAGTTTATGTCCCTTACGAGAACATCAAAGCGTACATGCATGTGTGGTAGTTTATAATTAACTAACAAGTGCTCAAAATATGAATGAGAACTTAACAAATCATTGACCCACAGGAACTATGTCGAAAGTCACATCTGAAAACATTGGAATGCTTCTTAATCTTATGAAGATAAATTGAATTTCAAAAATCAAATTAAAATCACCATCAAAGCCATTCCATAAAACAAGAAATGGATCGATAAATGGACGGATGTATTCCTCTTTATAAAATTATTCTGGTGTAAAATCGCCTTTATACGTCAGGCTTGGGTCAATTTATATACCGTTAACGAGCACCATAAGTACAATGAACTCGATGGTTGACAGTTGGCATGACTGCTATGGCTACCACTCCTATTCTACTTTCTTTTTTTTTTGTTTGTTTCTTTTTGCTGATGCATTCGATTACGTAGGTGGAAGGTATGAAACTTGAGCAAAAGAATAAAAGGGATTTTTGCGTGTCAAACACATAGTCAAGCCAACCCTTGGTTGGATTTTGAAGTACCTACTATGAACGCTATGCGGCGCAAGCATTCCTATCTCTTATACCAGTGACAAAGTGCATAAGAAGAGTTAACCATTGAAATTGAAACAATCTTTTAGAGGTTCATCATGCACACTGCACAGCACACGCCAATTTGCCAAAGAAAAGTAAACAGAAAAGAAGGAGACTCTGTTTGCATTGTGAGTTCCGGGCCGTCTTCATGAGTCGTGACATGCAAATATCAGCCGTTGAGCAAATACACACCGGGAGAACTTTAGCAGGATAAGTGAGACAAATGAATGCAGAGATTAATGTTTTGTTCTTTGAAATGGCTCGCGTATGGTTATGTGATGATGGATGACGAGGCGTGTGTTTGTTATTCATTTAGGATAGAATTGAGCTATGGAGGTTTTGACTGATATACCGGGCGGGGCCAACGCATTAACTAGAAAAACACCTGTTGTAGGTGATGAACTTGCAGATATTCCGTGTGTCGAATAAATTTCGAGCATGAGTTTTTGTGAATGAAATTATTATTGTAAACATTAGTTTTTATTTTGATGTATTGTTGACATCATATGATACTGGTAACACTCATTAGAGAATTTCACTTGTACCTTCTCATTTCTACCTTTTGTATTTTCTATTCACATTAAAGTACCCACGCTATCAACCAGTAAAATTGTATAGTTGTTAACAGATAAACGGGCTTTCATCTTTATTATTTACGAGAAACCCATACATACATAATGGACCCCTAGTACATTAGCAATTTTAAACTGAGGTCATGTGTGAATTGCGTTGAAATGTGTATTACAACTTGACGTTTGGTCAAAACTTGACACTAGCGTGGTGAATAAAATTGGTTTAAATGTATCGAGCTGTGGAGCAGGTTGAATGGGTTAAAATTCTGACGTTCCTTTTGTTCCTCATGAATTATAAAGAAGTAGAAAAAACATACAAAATCGAAAGCTTAGTACGTGAAATTATTTTACCTGGAAAAATAAGAACATATTTTGTTGAGGGAAATTTCTGAAATCTTAAGGATTTTTTTTTATTTCTACGCAGAACTGTTGGCAAAAAAAAATCCTTTAAAACGCCATTCACACAGCAAATGGGTAAATTTGATCCCATTTTTAACAAAACGTCAACCAAACGTCAAATTTGTATACACATTTTAAAACAATTCACTTAAAACCTGGTACTGTTAAGCATTTCTTCCGTTTCATTCCGTTATGCTAAAGTATGTATTTTAAGCAATCAAACTTTTTCATGATTTTGGTGAATTTTTAACGAACATCAATTTTTTTGAACGAAAGGAGGGATTCCAAAAGAGGTGTCGGCTTTCATTTGTTTTTAATTCCTGGACATTGAAAACAGTTAAAATTATTCCTTTCGGCCTTTGGTGACGGGCACAGGGATAACGTTTGACATTTCTTACAATCAAATAAAGGGTCATTCATTTCGTAATTTTAAGTTGGTAGTGTTGGCATTTGATACGTGTCAAACTAAACTGTCATCTGAAGTGTCATAATATTACTTGAATGTTTGCAATTTACTATAAGGGATCGCTTTACAATCGAACAACGCGTTAAAATAACTAAAACAACGACAGCCATTAAGCACGGATGCTTCGAACAAAAGTTTATTTTAGCAATGATGCACATTTCTCGTTTGTTGGGTATGTAAATAAACAGATCCGTCGTATATGGGACTCCGAAAATCCAGAAGTGACCGAGAGCCATTGTTTTCAGTGACTGTTTGATCGTTATGCCAATGGGGGACGGTTACAGTCAATTCAGAGCAATATGGTCGAATGATAACCGTTTTTTTTTTTGGCCAGTGATTGAAGATCATTGACTTGGGCAATATGTGGTTCCAACAAGACGGGACAACAAGCCACACAACATGACCAATTGTGGCTTTGTTGCGTGTCCTTGTCGCGTAATTTCACGTTTTGGGGACGTCATTTAATTTGACACCGTTACATTTTTGTCTGGCGAGCACCGCAAAAGACCGTGATTCTCGAGAATAGTTGACGATTTCTTGACGCATTAAAAACCAACACTACTTATGTTTTGCTCGAGATACTGACCGATATGTGCTAAAAAGTGGTTAAAAATTACCCCAAAAGAATCGCATGCTGCGAAAACTCACGAGGAGGCCATTTGAATGAAAATTTTATAAAAATGTACTATAGAAAAGTCCGAAACCAAAAGTAGCTGACCGTGGCCTTATGGTAAGGTGCGTTGGCTGCAAAGCAGAACGTCGTGGGTCCGAGTCCTACTCGTGCCCATAAAAATTTATTTCATCTTTCACTGGTAATGCCTCTTGCGAAGAAGCGAAACAAAAGTACAGTTGCTTAAGTGTTCAACTGCCGTTCGGAATCGTAAAGTGTCTTCTCACGTACCTAGAGAATTGTTGATGAGAGTAAGCCCCTCATCTGGCTCTTCAAAAGCTGTCGCGCAGCTTGTTTTTTTTTTTTTTTTTAGAAAAGTCCCTTGAGCTGTATTATAATAAGCAGCGTTTTTCCTGCGATTCATTGATGTTAAGCTGCACAAAACGGATCTTACTTACTTACTTATGGTGACGCTACAGTCCAAGTCGGACCAGAGCCTCATCCAACAAGCGTCTCCAAAAAGCTCGGTCCCTAGCTAGCTGTCTCCGGTTTCGCACGCCAAGTTGGTTCAGGTCCTCTACCACCCGTGTGCTCCACCGCGGTCTTCCTCTTCTGCGACGTCCTTCCGGGTAGGTTTCGAAGACTCTATGATCCGGAGCATTATTTTACATTCACTATACATGACCCAACCATCTAAGTCATTAAATCTTAACTTTTCTGGCTAGGCCAGTGTACTGAACAGCTTGTAAGAATTTTTCTTTCGAAGCAGTCCAAAGCGTTTTCATCGGATGTTGGACTTTACTACTCAATTGCCTAAGTCCGAAGGAGCAGCGATTGGCAAAAGTGATTCTTTGATTTCAGCCCTGGTGTTGTTGTTTGAGTTTATAGCAGATCCTAGGTAGACGAAGTTCTTAACTACCTCTTAGTTAAATCTGTCTATGCAGAAGTTTGCTCCAAAACGTTGACAGCATTAATTTTGTCTTGCCTTCGTTAACCGCTAGACCCGTCTACCTGGCCTCCGTTTCAAGACTCACTGTGTTCATCCAATTATGTCAATGTCGTCTGCGTATCCTTGTAGCTGGACGGACTTTTGAAAGATTGTGCCTTGGTGTTGACGTTGGTGTTTTGCACAATCTTTTCAAGAATGATGTTGAAGAAATCGCACGACAGCGCATCGTATTGTCTAAAGCATTTCTTGACATCAAATGCATCCGTAAGGTTTCATCCGACTATGATGGAACAGCGTGAATTTTCCATTGTCATCTTGCACAGACGGACGAGTTTTTAAAATCGAAGAAAAGGTGGTAGGCATCAATTTGAAGTTTCTGGGCCTTCTCCAAGATCTGCCGTAGAATGAATATTTGACAGATGGTGGACTTTCCGGGTCTGAAGCCACACTGATAAGGACCTACGACGTTGTTAACGAAGGGCTTCAAACGTTCACACAGCACGGCAGACAAGGTCTTATAGGCGTTGTAAAGGAGACCTCTGTAGTTGGTGCAGTTCAGGGGATCTCCTTTTTTGAGGATCGGGCATACGATGCTGAGATTCCATTCATCGGGCATTCTTCACTCTGGAGGTTTGTTTCACCTTTTTGTATAACTTTCGAACCTGGTTCCTGTTGTGACATCCATCTATGTCCTCGATCGCGCGCTTCTCATGCTCCCTATTTTACTATCTGAGAAGTTTGGGCTCGCCTCACCTTTTCTGCTCGTATAGAGCTCACGAGCTGCTCGTGTCCTTCTTTGCAGCGCCGACGCTTTGTATGCCTCTTGTTTAGCTGCATGTGCTCGCCGGCACTCACCGACAAACCAGGGGTTTCTTTGTGGTGGCCGTGTAAACCATATCACTGAAAAGTGGCATCTCTGATGGCTGTTTGACAGTGCTGCCATTGGTTCTCTACATTTTCTGCTGACAGCAAAGGACTTCTGAGGAGGTTTTCGGAGACACGATCGGAAAAGGATCTAGCAATCTCTTGCGATTGTAGCCGTTTGTAGCCCAGCATTTTCACATGTTGGCGGTGATTGGATTCTTTGTATATTTATTGACAAGTATAATCAATATGGCATTTACTGGTCTCGCCATCTAGTAACAAGCAAAGACATAGCCATTTTTTCACATGAAATGGTATTGAGAAAAAATGGCCATAGACAAAAAAGATTGCAATTCATCCATTATTTTCAGAAATACAGAGACAGACCTTTAAATACTCAGTGTTAAATGTGCCCCAGTTTCCCCTACTCAAAATAAAAACAAACAAGTTAACGAATAATTCAAGAAGTTTAATTTAATACAACAGAAATACAAAGTAAATTGATTGAGATTCTTTTATCAAACCCCAATTTAACAATGCAAATAATGAGTTTAACTATTCATGAATATTTAAACCTGATGAAATCATAAGATTTATAATTTTTCTTTTAATATTAAGTTTGAGGACTCATTGTATATTTTTTTGTTTTTTTTTTTTTCTGAATCTGAAGTAGCCATAAATCAAAAGGCTGCCACTCTTATTCCTCAACGTTATCTGTTTCTGAAAAAAATGTCTTTTATCTTTTCTTTTTAATTTATTCAAAAACCAAATAAGGACATAATTTGTATTTTGTTCTTCTTTTTCAGGGGCTGCTGCCACGTGGATATTGTCAGAGGCAAACAAAAAAGTATCTAGATACGTTTTTAATATCCGGTGCCAAAGTACCCATAAATGTTAGGTGCACAAATAAAAATGTTAATATTTGTTAAGAAAAAAAATCAACATTTAAGCATTTAGCTAAATTTATCAAAGTGAAATCGATTTTCATTTTGTATTGTTATTGTTTTTCGTTTTAATTTATTTTCTATCTATTTCTTGAAAGTCTATAACAAAAATTAATAAAAAAAAAGTCGCAAGACATTCGGCAGCATTCCATTAAACACAAACAAATTAAGTAAAAAAATAACTTGAAACAGAAAACAAAACAAAAAAATTGAACAAAGAAAATAAACATCACACATATTTTAAAATAATATCATTATGGGCTGTGGACAAAGTAAAATACATCTTTACCCCAGAAAATCGAAGAGCAAGGCAAATGGGAAAAAAAGTGGGCATGGTAAGTAAAAGTACTTGGCTTCTTAGTTAATAGAGTTATTTAGCATTCTAAAGGGACTTATGAAAAGTTTGTTTATAGCCCAGGAGCCTTCATACAAGAAATTCCCGTCATTGCGCCCACTAAAATTTTAAATGAGAAATAAAAGATAAAGCCAAGACGAATAAGATTCGCGTGATCGGCGTGAATTTAGTAAGCCGGAAAGGCCACGCATACCTGTTGCAATGTGGTGATCATCACGGATTCTATTTGAGTTCTTATGTTAGATGTAGTAATACATTGGTTTGCTTGCTTTAAAGCTGCTGAAAATAATCCGACCAAGCGAATCTTATTCGTCTTGGCTTTATCTTTTATTTCTCATTTAAAATTTTAGTGGGCGCGATGACGGGAATTTCTTGTATGGAGGCTCCCAGCCTATTATAATTGTGGACGAGACATTTGCATGAGAGGAAATACCTAAAATTTTGTTGAAGCTTTTAAAATGCTCAGCAATTATTTTAAGACGATTAATTTTTTTATTTTTGTTAATATGTCTGCTGCAGTGAGGCGGCACATATTCCTCATTTTTACTATCGAACATTATTGAAATTTAAATTACAATTAACTGCGAATGATTGATTGGGTTATTGATGCGAAGGCAGCTTATGGCCAACAAGCCTTTGCATTGCTACTACCGCCACTGGGCACCGCTGCTACGCTGGCTTGTTCGGTAAGTTGCTGCCGTCTTCAAACAACGATAACTGAAATTATTTATAGAACCAAATTGCTACATAATTTTGATTTATTACTCCAAAAGTTGATTGTCGGCTGGTTCAGTGTATTGAAATAATTTCTCTTGCTGTTGAAGGTATATTTCCATTTGTCTTATTGTGAAAAATTGCAATGATTCTGGGTAAATATTTATTTTTTGAAATAACAACAACAACCATAAGTACGTAGGTACTGTTATTTTTTTGTTTGTAAGTTAAGGCAAAAGGAGGATAATATTTAAAAGTTGATGTTAACATTAAAATTTAAGTACTAGCATTTTGCAATTTACAATTGCTAGGTACCTTAAAGTTGTAAGTATTTCACATTGAAATCGACTCATCATCACATCCGTTTCGTGGTAGATTTGATTTGATATATTTATCTCATGATATCTCCGGAATTGTCCTTTATCACAAACAGTGCCAACTTTTCACCCTATGACTTTTCAGAGAAAGATATGGTCAGAGGAATGCATGCCCGATGAATGGAACCTCAGCATTGTTTGCCCGATCCTGAAAAAAGCAGATCCTCTAAACTGCGCCAACTACAGAGGAATCAGTCTACTTAACATCGCCTACAAGATCCTCTCTGCCGTAATATGTGAACACCTGACCTCTTTCGTCAACAATCTGATTGGTCCTTTTCAATGTGGCTTCAAACCAGGAAGGTCAACCATCGACCAAATTTTCACTTTGCGGAAGATCCTGGAAAAGACTAATGAACTCCAAATCGATACCCACAACCTTTTCATCGATTTTTAGGCCGCGTATGACAGCATCTACAGAGACGAACTGTATAAAGCTATGTCCAGTTTTGGCATCCCTGCCAAGCTCGTTCGCTTGTGCAAAATGACGATGGAGAACTCACGCTGCTCCATCAAGGTTGACAAAGAGCTTACGGAATCTTTTGTTGTCAAAAAAGGATTCAGACAAGGCGATGCACTGTCAGGCGATTTCTTTAGCATCGTTCTTGAGAAGATAGTGCAGAACTCCACCGTCAACACCAGAGGCACTATGTTCCACGTACGCCGATGATATTGATATATTGGGAAGAACACAGTCAATGTCGCCTTTGTGAGAATTGAGACAGAAGCGGCAAATGAGGGAAAAAACGAAGTATATGCTGTCTTCGAGGAAGGACACTCAACACTGACGGATCGGACAGAACGTCACAATAGACGCTTACAACTTCGAGGTATAGTAGAGGAGTTTGTCTACCTAGGTTCCGCTATAAACACGGCAATAACACCAGCGCCGAGATCAGACGAAGAATAACTCTTGCTAATCGCTGTTTCTTTGGGCTATGAAAGCAATTGAGTGGAAAGCCTTCTCTCGAGCAACTAAGGTAAAATTGTACAATACCCTCATCATCCCAGTCCTGCTGTATGGTACAGAAGCATGGACCTTGACAAAATCGGATGAAAGTGCCTTAGTCTGTTTCGAAAGGAAAGTTCTTCGGGTCATCTTTGGCCCCGTGTGGCCGTGTGCATTGAAGGGGAATGGCAAAGAAGATACAAGAGCGAACTTTACGAATTGTACAACGACATGGACCTGGCCAGAAGGGTCAAGGTCCAGAGATTCAGATGGCTCGGTCATTTAGAGCAGATGGACACCAATGCTCCGGCCCGGAAAGCCTTCGATATTATTCACGAGGGATGTAGGAGGAGAAGAAGACCGCGACTGAGGTGTCACACTCAATTGGAAGAGGTCCTATAGATCTATAAACCATTTTCCGAACTGTGCTTCCTAAAAGAATTATATATTTCTTATGGTACAGGAAATTTAATTAATAAATACAAATACAAATACAATATCTCAATCAACTTGGAGTGCAAAAATGGAGACAGCTAGCTAGGGACCGAGCTGGCTGGCGGAGACTGTTGATTGAGGCCCAAGTCCAAAACGGACTGTAGCGCCACCTTAAGTAAGTAAGTAAGTATTACCAAAACGTCCCTAAACAAGAATGAAAATATTTGCGGTGAGCTAAAACACCAATAAACATTATGAAAATCCTACAAGAGAAATTCAATTTGAAATGTCTACTCTACTCTTTTTTAATTTCAAATAGCGATTAAAAAAAATCAGGTTGTAGTAAAGAGGATAAGTCAATCCCTTTAATTCATTATTTTCCACTGATAATTCAATCACGCCACGCAACCTACTTACTACATAGACACACACACACATATAATATTACCTTTTTTAAATTAATGTCAACCACTAGAAAATTACTCTACGATTCAGTGAGGGTGGATCAAAGTGGGAAATATGTCTAGAAATAGGTACAGGCTGGCATCAATAGGGCTTTTACGTCTGTGTGTGTGCTTTCAATCCATATCTACCATACACACATTCATACATTCTATATTAACAACCTCTTCATGAAATTTGTTATAAATTTAGACATATACCACAACTCTCCATTCTACATAAATCAAATTATCTACAAGTCATAACATAACAAGTGCCAGTGCGCCACCTAGAAGTGGATATATGTATTTATGTATCTACTTAGGTTATATTAAAAATTAAGTTAAATAAAAATCTATTTTCAGAGACTCGTGGGGAATATTTCAATTCTGTTTAAGGGACATTGGTGTATTCCAAAATTCTATTTGGGGACACACTTAACCTGTGAGTACAAAGTACTTTGTGACATGAATTTCGAGTATGACGGCAACGGCTTTATAGATTATGGTACATGAGTCTATTTACGAAATAAATGAAAAGTGGAAATCCTCAATGCGGAATTGCTTATTTTGAGCCAAATTTATAATAATCGAATACACGAGGAGATATTCAATTTTTTTTCCAAAATACAACACACTTCAGATTTACAAGGTGATGAAGAGGTGTGTTCGGTTTTTTTTTCCAAGATACTTTCGGCAATTCGAAAGTGTTTCTTTTGTTTTTGAAAAAGAAAAAAAAAATAAAGAAAATGATTCATGGCAAACTGGATGAAAAAAATAATACCCTATACATCGACCACCTGCCAAATTAATCAGTTTTGTTTTTTATTAGAAACTCAAGGACTATGGAAAAGGGCAGTAATTCTTTTTTCATAATTTTATGACCCTTACGTCATACTGTTTGTGACTGGAGCTATATTGGTGTTTATGTTATATTTTTATTGTTTTCCTTTGAACAAATGGAAAACAAAATAAAATTTGGGATTTATGTTTCTGACAGGAGAAGGTCAGTCGAGCCTCGTTGATAAATTTGTGTAGGATTTAGTACTCGCATCCAAAAATATATATGATTTGGCCATTTGGGGTATTTTTGTATTTTGTGTTTATGTTTTTCTTGACTAAATTTTACATCCAGCCATAGTTTAATTAAGCAATTAAGTTGTAGATTGTACAATATTCATACTTTTTTTACGGTTTGACAAATTGTCAAGCCGAATCAACACCTTCTCTGTCTCGGAATGGTGGAAGTCTCCATAGGGAAATATGGTTGTTGCGATTACCAAATAAGGATATGCAGTCACCTGGGTATCAACTGATAGTGTTACTATAGTAAAAGTTCGTCGCCACGTCTCGAGCCTGCTCCTATAATATGCTATTCTCGAGGTGCCAATTAGAATGGTGTTCCGAAGACGGATTGCGACTCGCTCTAGAAGAGCTCGATCTCGTCTGTTCATCTTCTTAGACTACGATAGCATAGCTAGGATCGTAAGTTACAAAACCATTAAAGAATTCGGCATCCCAAATAAACTGAATAGACTATTTAGGTTGACAATGACCAACGTTTGGAGCCAATTAAGGTATAGGAATTGCTTTCTAGGCCAGTTCTAGTCCTAGTTTTAGTCACCGAAGCACTACACCCTAAAAAAATCTAGGCTGTAAATTTAACAACAATTGGAAATCAAATATACAACTAACTGTTTATTTATATATTTAACAAAATTTGTGATAAAATTCACAATTATTTGTTGGTTTTACAGATTTGCTATCATTTTTACAATGAAATTGTTAAAATGACTACCATTTCCTGTTGTAGAATCCACAACGTGTTGTCAATTTTGGTTGTCAATTCTTCATTATTATATGTGTCTCAAATTTAAAACCTAAATCTATCAAAAGTACAAAAATTTGTGAAAATGAGAACCGAATGTGTTGAATTTACAACAATGTTGTCAAATTGACAACCAAAACCATCAATTCTCCATCTTTGCATTGAAAGCACATATCTTAGTTGTATTTTCAACATCCAATTTGTTGAATTCAAAACAATGCAATCAAAACCCCAACCATCTGTTGAGACTGAAGGAATAGTCCCGTTATCATCTCATTCGCTTCGTATTTCAATCAGGTCGGTCATATTGTTAAAACGTGTTAAAAGTGGATATGAAAAGTTAATTGTGCATATGTGAAAGTGAAAATAATTCTATTTTTTTCTTTTCTTTTGCACTCGAAAGTTTTAAAGCAATTTCAATTTGACTCAAAGTGTGGAGCCGTTTTTGTTAGGTAAGTTATCATAATTACGATTTTGTTTGCATACATTTAAAGTAAAGTCAGAGAGGAGTTTTTTTGTTTAATATCCTGCCTATAAGGAATTCATTATTTTACCTCTTTTTATAAACATAAAACTATCTTTATTTATATTTTAAAGGTCGATCAAAAAGAAGCTTACTCCTTTTGAAGACGAGTTATTCAAGTTTAAAGCGGGTGACTTTCAATATCCAATTATATAATGAAATTAACGAAGTAAGTACATAATTTCATTATAAAAACTACATAAATTCTGATTTTACTTTTCAGAATGCAGCACAGTCACCAGCGAACCCGAACTGGGTTAAAAATAAAAGTTAAATCAGTTTACCAACAAGCATTGGACGAACTTCCCAAGCATGTGGCTCATCTGACTGGGAACATTTTTTTAAGATCTAACCAACACCAACAAACACCTCAACTAGTGACAACAAAAAAAAAAAAACGACCCTAATGACGGATCCAAAATTTTAGGAAAAAAGTATGTTATTTAATTTTTTTATAACTTTATTTAAATAAAGCGAAACATAAATTATAATGGTCTGTACTTTTAATTTGGAAACGAAAATTTCACAAGTATGTTGTAGTTTCTGCAGCAAAAGGTGTGTAACAACAATTTCACATTTGTGAAAACCACAACCAAATTTATGTTCCCAGCAAAAGGGCGGGGTGAGGTAGAAAGAGCCATCCAAAAGCCAAAAAATAACAAGTCCGCCGGGTCGGATGGCATACCTGCTGAACTCCTTAAATATGGAGGAGGTGTTTTGATAAACCGCAACCGCATGCACCAGGTCATCGCCAAAATGTGGGAGGAAGAGTGCATGCCCACTGACTGATCAATAAGCTCCATATATGCCGGATCTACAAAAAAGCGATCTTATGTCATGCAAAAACTACCGTGGACTCATCCTGCTTAATGTTGCATACAAAATCCTATCTAACGTACTGTGTGAGCGTCTTAAACCGTTTCGGCAGCATAATAATCGGCACGTAGCAGTGTGGCCTTAGGCCAAGCAGAACAACGATAAACCAAAATATTCACATTGAGGCAAATCCTGGAAAAGGCCAACAAATTTCAAGTCGAAACCCACCATCCTATCATCGACTTCAAAGCTGCTTATGATAGCATCTAACGCCAAGAGCTTATGATGGCGATGTGTGAATTCCGGATCCTGAACAAACTGATCCAGCTTTGCCGTATGACATTAAACATCCGAGTTGTTTTAAACATGCACAGGGTTTAGACAAGGAGATGCGCTGGCATGTGATTTCTTCAACATAGTCCTGGAGCAGATAAGGCAGGTGTGATCATGGAAATCCACTCACCTCATAGACTATGCGGGCGACACAGACATCATCGGTCGATCCAAGAGAGCTGTGCTTGAGGCCTTCACAGCGATTGAAGAACAGGCGAAACTCGTTGGTCTTGAAGTGAATGAGGACAAAACAAAGTACATGCTATCAAAAAACAAACAACATCTATCCACTGCACTGCAATGACAAAACGTCACTGTTGGTATAGCAGCTTTTTCGAGGTAGTTAAGGAGTTCACCTACCTTGGGACAAACATCAAACGACAGCTAAGTGGAGATCCGACAAAGAATTGGGTCCAAAACTCCCGACTCGAAAGACAAGTGATATACAAGACTTCGATTTTACCAGTCCTATTATACGGCGCCAAATGTTGGACAATAAGTAAAAAAGGAGAAATGATACTGGGCACTTCGGGACGTTTGCGAATGGAGAAGAAGGTTTAACCACGAACTGTACAAGCTGTACCAAGATGTGGATGTAGTCCAGAAAGCCATGAAAAGACGACTACATTGGTGAGTCTAGCCTCACCGAGCGAATGGACGACAACGTTTCAGCCAAGAAAGTCTTCTCATCGCAGCCCCCAGTTTCGAGACGACTAGGAAAATCGAACCTACGGAGTGCATGCTGGGGAACGTTCCCGATGGAAGGCTACAGTGTATCTCTATCCGTCTTGGATTGGGGGTCGGTGAACTAAGTAAGAATGATTTTGGCTTTGGCCAAGATATCCGTTATTCTACATACCTTGGATACGACGAGATATAGTGGTCCGAGTCGAATTTGACCCGTCGGAAGGTTCGGACATCAATGATGCTTAAAAAGTGTCTCGGGTTGATTGCAATATGATTGATCTGTTTGGCACTTGATTGGTCTGGAGACCTCCAGGTGCCCTTGTTGATGCTGAGATGTGCGAAACGTGTACTTGCTACCACTATGTTTTGCCCCGCTGCAAAATCGATAAGCTTGAATCCGTTTTCGAAATTTTTTTCGTACAGACTGTATTTTCCGGCTGTCCCACCAACCTCATTTCCAAGCTTGGCGTAGGTTCTTGAATCAGAACATTTAAAGGAAATTACGACGATACACTGGGGAGATGTAATAATCTAGCACCAAGAACCGTGTTATTCTCTGACATATTTCCTCCCTACGTTTCCAAGAAGAGATATTCCGAAAAATTGTTAAATTGACGAACTTGCTGACCCTGAATAAGAAGCTTCAAATGGTCCAACTAATGTCTTCCCTCACTCATTGTCATAACACTCTCACTTTTTTCTAGTAGTGGTAACACAACGGCAATTACAGCAACTCTTATCCTGGCATAATTAAGATGTATATTGGCGAACGTTTATTACTTTCATGTGCCATAGCTGAAATTACTTTCAAAGGACTGCAGCGCGGTTGAAACGACATTTCTAATACACTGGATTGTCTGCTCTTTTCTTACGGTTTCGAGAATATGATCTTCGGTGTTGTTTTTAACTCCCTGATTGTATTTCAGTTATTTGGTTATTCTATAAATGGACCTTTTGTCATAATTGTTTGTAGCATCTCCTGCTTTTGGCGCCAATTCGTTGAAATGGTTATTACGATTTTCCGAGACTTGATAGACTTCATAATGTTCTGTTATCGGTTGTTGCTACTGACCCAAGGATAATTTTCAACAGCTTGTGTGCAGTCACATCCTGCAGCCTGTTTAATAATTATCCAATACTCTTTGTCATCAACATTCCCTATAAAACCTGAAAACATATAAAAAATGTTCATTTATTTTGCTTGTCAACAAACACGAAATGACAATAATAATTAGAAAAACACACCAAAATGACGCCATTTACACGCTGAAAAATCCTGCAAAGTATTAGTTAATCACAATTTTCTGTTTCCCCTTTTTGTTGTTTACACTACACTAATGACAAACAAAAACGGCATCCCTGATTATTTTGAAATATGGCCCTGCTAAAACTTTTTAACTCGTCCTATGCAAATTTTATCAAAATATTTGCAAAACACAAAACAAAAAAACCTCTTTAATAATGACATAACCCTTGGACCTTTTATTAATCGTAAATTTGATTACTAAACAAAAACAAACTCAAATTTTTTAGGTCACTTTTTTGTAAATTCCAAATCATCATCGTTCCATTTTGGTGTGTGTGATACCAGGGCAGGGGAAGGCTAATGAGGAAAGAGTGTATCAAAATGTCAGATGGAAAAACAAAAATTAATGGTTTCATATCTAAAAACAAAATTTTAACAAACAACAACGTAAAATTGGTTTAAATTCTTCTTATAACGGCAACGTGACAGCCACTTTCGCTAATCCCAAACTTAAGAAAAGAAGAGATATAAATTGTTAAAGGTGTTATGGAGAATAATAACTTTGGAGACATCAAAAGGCAGCAGCCACAAATAACGCAACAGCAAAGAGGTAGGTATATACGATGTTGGTCTGGTTGACTCAAGTCAACAGACAGAACAACGCCCACCACATTACCGGAATATTTTCAATTTCAACGAAAGAATTCCATTTCCTTCCTTTTTGTTGGGGTTGTTTGACGGCAATTGGACGCTCGGGAAGAGTGAATGAGGTAAAACACTAAGAAAATCGATATTGCCGAATCTACACTTTGCTTAGTTTGGGTTTGCTTCTGATGGCGAAGAATCTGTGTGTGTGTGTGTTTGTTGCGTGTGTAACACTTTGGTGTAATATCCGGGCTCTGGGATGGCGTCAAGTTGTGCGTTCTTCTTCTTCGTCGTCGGCAAGTCGCTTGTCGCATCTTAGTCGTATCCGTCGGTCTGCTGTTGTCTTTGAGGTGAAATTAATTTAAACAACATAATGAGCTTATTTTAGCGATGCAAACATTTGCTTGCTATTGAAGCTATGAAGGTGTGCTTGTACTCAAACTTATGATTGGACCACGATGAAGGAAATGAAATGGGTTGCAGTAATTTAAATGAAAATGGAACTATTTGGCATTTTCGTTATTTAAATATTTCAGTACAGCGAACGAGTACCTATACCTACTCATATACGATTTTGTTTACTTTATCATCTGTCTATAGCGTTTAACTGATGCGGAGTTAACCAAGTGTTTTGTATTTCCAATGACGAATCTTAATTCAATTAATAAACAAACTGGCTATGGAATATTTTCTGTTTGGGACTTGCAACTTCAAATTTTTGTTATGGGAAATTAAAGATGTCAGTTGGCTTGGTCTGGATCGTACACTTTTTGACCTTCGTCAATTGGCTTGTGAGTCAATAAAATGTATCGATATCATAATATTCAACACAAAACAACAATACTGTGCGTCATTTAAACCATTTTGAATTTCGTTTTCCAATCTTAAACGCATAAAATGATAAAATGCATTCAATGCAAAGTAGATATTGTTCGTATTAATTTGACAATTAGGAATGTTTATTAACTTCCCAGAGGAAGTTATTAGGTTTGTTCGATGTGCGCTCTGGTCGCTCTGTGGAGCTCTGATTTCGCACTGAGCTATTCGATGTCGCTCTTTTTTCGCCCGGTGCGTTTCCACCGTGTTCGATGTGTATTCAGTGCTCGCACCGGGCGCGCTCTGAATCACCCCAAGTTTTTTTCAAGGCGAAAATTTCGGAGCTGTTGCTATAAAACGAAGGAGAAAAAAAAAAACAGAGCACTACTAAAGGGGCCGATCCATAGAATCCGTCACCGTCAGTGCATCAGCGTTGACGTTTTCAACTGACAGCACAAAAAAAATATACATGTTTTTATGAAACTCGTCCCATAAGCAACTCATGTGACGGATACGACAGATAGAGTTGCTTAAATTTCTAGTTGCTACTTTCTACAGTTGACAACTGAATTTGATATGCACTGGAGCGCCTCGGAGCTGGTTAATTCGAACAAATCTGCCTCTGACAAAAACTGACAAAACTTCAAAGAGTATCATCTGTCATGAAAAAAGTGCTTCTCAATTTTGCCGTTCGGAATCGACCTTAAATTGTAAGTCCCCTCAATTCTTCACACGCACCTAAATTGGTGATGAGAGTAAGCCACTTAGGCCTTGTGTCTTCAAGAACTTTCACGCCACTCTATTTATTTATTAAGTTAACACGAGTTGGTTTTTATGCAACTCGGTTCGCCAAATCGCAATTCCCCGGGTGTCCGCCGGGAAGGAACCTATAAAACTTTGTTTTTCCACCATTTTGGTATAAATTACCTAACTCTTGACAGTTCATATTTTTGACAGTTGTTAAGTAGACATGGGGTATATATAGAAAAATATTCGATAAACCAACGTGTTTCAATCGTTAACACATTTAATCAAAATCGGTCATCGATTACTGTGAATAAATCATAATGAATGACGAATGAATAAACAGAATGGTCGGTTCTGTTACGTTTGCATCCATTAAAAGTTAAAGTCTATTGTGCAATTTGGTCAGGAGGAATTATTGGACCTAAATTCTTTGCAAGGAGCGATTTAAATGATTGTAAACTTGTTTAACGCCAAAACTGCATGCTTTGGGCTTGGTTAACATTTGGTATTAACAAGATGGTGCCACATTGCATACAGCCAGGATAACAATGGAATTACTGCGAGACCTCTTACCACAACAAACTATTTCAAGAAATGCTAATGTTGTAAAGCTTCACAATAAGTAAAATCAAAATTCCAAAACAATTAAGAAAAGCTAAATCGATTACCGAGTTGGCAAACCGAATAGGCAAACCGAGTTGACACTGTAAATGGAATTGCTCAGGACCGATTTTTATTTTAACATAAGTGGGAACTGAGGTTCGAGTTCATAAGTTTGCTTCCTTAACAACAACATATGTATGAACACGCTACACCCACTCGCCTCTTTGTTGCCACGCACCCCATGCCATGTCTAGTTTGTGACGTTAATATAAAAATCATGGTAATGTTGGAGAATGTATGCGAAAATTGCGTACATATTTTGGGAGAAGAGAAGCACCGTCAGCTCCATATGTTCGTTATCTTGTGAAAAAAGTGAAAGAAACTGGCGTAAAAAGTCAAAGTATATTGCTGGCTATGGCAGAAAGTGTGCGTGAAGTGCCATCAACATCAATTCACCGTCGTTCTCAACAATTGAACATTTCGGAGACATCATTGAGACGAATTTTGCATAAAGACCTTGGTATGACGCCATACAAAGTCCAATTGGTTCAGGAGTTGAAGCCAACTGACCATTCAATGCGTTTTCGCTTCGCTAAGTGGGCCTGCGATCGACTTAGAGAAGATGCCGATTTTGCAAAGAATATAGCTCATTTTGATCTTGGCGGGTATGCAAACTAGCAAAATTGTCGTATTTGGGGCACAGAAAACCCACACGCATTCATTGAAAAGCCGATATACCCAAAACAAGACACGGTTTGGTGGGGATTTTGGTCAAGAGGCATAAAATGGGCAAGGAGTGGCCGTTACAGTTAAGGGCGATCGTTATCGGGCCCAAAATTGAAGAGAAGGATATTGGCAACATTTGGTTTAAACAAGACGACTCTACGTGCCAAACAGCCGAAGCTAAACTCGATCTTTTGCGCCCTGTTTTTGAAGATCGCATTATCAGCCGCAGAGCTGATGTCGTTTGGCCATCTCGGGGCTGCGATTTGACACCGTTGGACTATTATTTGTGGGGTGCCGTAAGAGATAGGCGTTACGCCGACAAGCCAGAGACAATTGACGCTTTAAAGGACAATATTCTTGAAGCCATTGGTGAAATACAGCTGCACACAATCAATAATGTGCTTAAAACTTGGACCGATCGTGTAGGCTATTGCTATTAATTATCTAGAATCAATTCCAAAGCACAGAGACTACACCATTCCCCAACTACAGTTCGATAGAAACTTCCAAATGTCTATATCTGCCAGATCATTCTGGGAAAATAGAACATTCCTGGAAGATAGATGGATCGAAAACTAGTGATGGGGTTGGTGGAGGTGTGTACTCTGAACGACTAAAACTAAGTCTCTTATTCAGCCTTCCAACTCATTATAGCGTGTTTCAGTAAGAACTTTTGGCGATTAAGGAGGTCCTGTTCTGGCTTAGAAAAAACGTGATGTTCACATTTAATATGCGGATTTTCTCAGATAGTCAGGCAGCTGTAAGTCCCTGGACTCTGTCTCTACAAACTCAATAACGTTCCAAAACTGTCGGTCGTCTCTTATGGAGATGGCACAACAGTTTAACATTCACCTTCATTGGTGTGTCATAACTGGACACTGTCTAATAGGAAGACACGCCGCGCGACTGAGCGTATTCTCACACGATTTCTGCACCTGTCCTGCACTGGCTCATAAACGTACGATTCACTTACCTACTAGAATATTTGTATGATAATCTAAACGATCTCAGACACATTAATATAATTAATCTTCTTTCTACGTTACGTAAGGAACTCTAATTGGTTTCATTGAGCTTTCGAAGAAAACCATTTGGTTTCATATGGTATCACAATGGGCCTACAATTGGCCTAAGTGTATCTTTTAACTTCCATGACAGCCACTTTAACCGGAAGGATTGTAGTAGTAGTAGTTGAAATGGTGGCCACGAGCAGTCTAGCTCGGTGACACAATTAGCACTGAGTTGTGCCGTTTTGATACCAGAAAAAAAATCGCTTGACCTATAAAATTAAAAGAGGGATTTATATAAAACTGAGTTTTGAGTGCGCCAGCTGGCGATCACAAGTTCATATCGGAACTGAAACAATTAGTTAAAAATATGCCTCAAATCCACTTTGTTTAGTTTAGAAAGGAGATCAAATCTTTGATCTTCAGTTCGGAAAGCTCATTAAGGTCATTGAAGACGGACTTTCACAACTACGACAGAAAGTATTGTATGGGATGCCTAGCTTAGATGCGTGTTCTCCAACAGGTCAGTGTCCAGTGCACGTAGCAACGACCCTGGCTATGCCTTGCCTGGGTCTGCAAATAAGATTATTAGTACGGGATTTATTGTAGGTGGGCCATATCCTTCTAGATATGATACAGTTGGTTAGGCTACTCCACCTGAGGCTTGATGCAGCGAGGAAAATTGAGAAGATCTTGCCCTTCATAGCACCAAGAGGAATGTTGACTCTTTCGCGAGTGAAATGAAGGGCTGATCCTTGCCTAGCCAGCTCGTCAGCTCGTTCATTGCCCTCAAAGCCACTATGACCCGGAATCCGGTAAGAGTGACCTTGAGTCCAATGTTCATGCCCGCTAACTCACTTCGGCATTGTTGAACTAATTTGGAGGATGAAATGGACGAGCCAATTGCTTGAATAGCCGCCTGACTGTCCGAAAAAATAGCTGTATTGCGGTTTTGATTTGGATCGAGCTTTAGTAATTTGCATGCTGCCTTAATCGCGAGTACTTCAGCGTGAAAGACACTAGCAAAGTCAGGAAATCGCAAAGACCTGGAGACATTTAAAGACTCGGAGAAAATTCCTCACCAACCCACACTCCACTTTGACGTCAGTGAAAATTGTGTCGAAGCTCTCGTCACTAAGTCATCATCCCATTAATTTCCAGATGGAATGATAACTTTAAAATCCGCACTGAGGTTTTTTTCGAAAAGATGTCCGCTGAGATGAGGTTAGTAAGCCAGGGCTTAGAATACCAACTATTCGATTCCCTAAGTCTCAACGCGCTGCAAGATACTAGATGTTTGATATGAAGGTCTATTGGTAAGAGGTAAAGAAAAACATTTAGGGCGTGCGATGGCAGAAGCGCAAAGCTCCAGTGGGGCCAACACTAGCTGTTCTCTGAACCTTTTTTAATTTAGTTATATTGTAGGCTTTGCTAAGTGCGGGCCACCAAACAATCGAACCATAGGTCAAGATTGGACGGACGGTGGCTGTATGCGCCACAAGATTATCTTCAATTGCAAACCCCACTTTTTGCCAAAAGTTTTACTGCAGGCATAGAAAGCTATGCTGGCTTTCTTGACCCTTTCTTCGATATTAAGTTTCCAGTTTAACTTTGAATCGAAAGGATTGTAAAGGATGGTTAAATTATAATAATAAATAAAATAAAACACAATCTATTTAGGAAATTATTGTAATTTTATTTTATTATGATATATTGGTGTTATTTAATTATGTATGGAACAAAATATCGGCCAAATGGGCGCCGAGACTTCGGCGGCACACCTCCATCCGATGGTCCAAATTTTCGATGACGCTGAGGCATAATGGAGGTTCTATGCCGTTAATGTGCCGAATTATCTCATCCTTTAGCTCTTGAATTGTTGCTGACTTATCGACGTACACCTTTTTTTTCAAATATCCCCAAAAAAAAAAGGCCAACGGTGTCAAATCACATGATCTCGGCGGCCAATTGACATCGCCATTACGTGAGATAACACGGCCATTGAATTTGTTGCGCAAAAGAGCCATTGTTTCGTTAGCTGTGTGGCAAGTGGCACCGTCCTGCTGAAACCACATATCGTCCACATCCATATCTTCCAATTCGGGCCATAAAAAGTTCGTTATCATTCACAGAAACTGCCTGACCGTCCTCATTTTGGAAAAAATACGATGATGCCGCCAGCCCATAAACCGCACCAAACAGTCACTCTTTGTGGGTGCATTGGTTTTTCGACATTCACTCTTGGATTCTCATTCACCCAAATGCGGCAATTCTGTTTATTGACGAATCCACTGAGGTGAAAATGTGCCTCATCACTGAAGATGATTTTCTTCGAAAATTGATCATCCACTGTTGCCATTTCTTGCCACCATTCAGCCCATTCACGACGTTTGGAATGGTCAAGTGGCTTTAGTTCTTGAGCCAGTTGCACCTTGTAAGCGTGTAAATGCAAGTCTTTATGCATAATGTTCATCAACGACGAGCGTGATAGGTGCAATTGTTGGGCACGACGACGAGTTGAGGTGGACGGCTCTTCAGCCACACTATCGCGAACAGCAGCAATATTTTCTGCAGTACGAGCTGTACGAGCATGCACTGGTGTTCTCACATCTTCTACAGACCCAGTTTGCTCGAATTTTTCCACGATTTTTGCGATTGTACGCACATTTGGACGATTAAATTGACCAAAAAAATCACGAAGTGCACGATATGCATTTTTAATTTGAACGCCCAATTTCATAATAAGTCTGGATAACTTTAACCTGTTGTTGGATTGTGTATCTCTCCATGGTTCAAATTGAGTAAGTCTGAAATAAAGAAATGTCAAATAAAATTCGGAAAAAAACTTGGCGTTTTGGTGTGGTTCACATTCAACATCGGCCCTTACAATTTAACCACCCTTTACTTTCAAATAAAAAAAAAAGAAATTTGAAAAAATATTCAGTAATTTTTTTGTAAAACATTTTCAAAAAAAAATTTATTTGGCGGACCCTTTACAAGCATGTGTTATATCTTCATTTATTTTTCCAACAAATTGAACAGTTTCAATAGAATTCAAGGATAAACGAACAAATAATCTTCATTCTTCATTCCTAATAACACCTACCTGGATTAGAACGAGGACATAGAATTAAGATTTTATTGTTTATTTTCATAATTTTCAAAGATTTATCGAGGATTTATTTCGATCACATTTATTCACACACTCTTTTTCCATTCATTATGGCTTGTACGTTCATATTTATTTGATTGCTTGACACATAAATTTGCTGCTTGATGTCATTTTGAAAATTTATCTTACTAAAATAAACAAATATAAAACAAGCGAATTAAATAAATTTGTAAAACAAAAAATATAAACGAAACGCCCAAGGGATATATACTTTCAAAGAAAAGCAGCAAAAAATAAAAACATAAATATTTTTTTGAATAATTTTAAGACGGCAATTAGTTCATATTTTTACTGTTTGAAAAATTATCAAAAAAATTATTGTTGTCAAGAGAAATCAAAAATATCGAGACATCAGATCATTGACACCTTTGAAAAGCGACGGGCAAACTTCAATTCGTGACATTCGCTTTCAACACAACCATCGGCCCACCAATTAACACCTAAAATATTATATCTCATTCTTCAACGTGTGGGAGACCGCCTTATCAACGAATTTCTTCAGGAATATTTTGGACAAAATTAACGACTTAATCACACCATAAAGAAGCCATGAAAAAATGCGTAAAATATTTAATTGGTGGCATCAGATAAACAGGAACCATTATACGTCGGTTGTCCGTGCGTTCTCCAAAATGCAATCTTTATGAATTGAGCTAACAGACAAAATAAAAGCCAAAGGAAAACTCAAATAAGCAATTTATTATGCCAGATAGACTGTTTTATGGCCAAAGATGTTAACAGAGTGCCATGCTGCGTAGCTCTGGATCTTGTGTAAATAAATAAATCCACATTTTCCTTGCGGAAAATTTCATCGAATACATTTATACCATGCCCATTTAATAATTGTTGATATAAATAGAATTCTATTTAGCTACTAGGTTAAATCTTTAAGCGTATTCAATAAATTTCGTACGTAAGGAAAGTGTGCGTAATGTTTACATGACGATTTCGAATCCTAAAAAGTGTGGCAAAAAACCGAAGAAAAGCAAATCGCATAAACCGAAAACAACAACAGAATGAATCTAGAAATCAATAATAAGAGATTTAGTTGTAGGTGTGTTTGTGCGCCATGTGTGTGAATGTGTAAGTGTTCATCGGCGCTTAGGGAAGAGGATTACATTGGGTTGAAGTAATATGATTTCGGATAAAGCCTTTTTTGCCATAGTTTAGATTGAATATAGTCCTTTGACATTATTGGTCGGATTTCTTGTTAAGGCAGATTGATAGAAAAAGTTAATTTTATCTGAAAATGTCATGGGTATTGGATAAATTGCTGGCTACAAAAAAAAGTATAAAGATAATTCATTTGATATTATTTTGTGTGTATTTTTTTCATGAACAAAGCACTGAAATTTCCTACCTTAACCTTTGACCTTAAACCTTTAAATTGAGGATAATAAAAATAAAAACAGACACACACATGTATATGCATGGACAACGAACAAAAGCCTGGCTATTGATACGTTCAATGAAACCTTCTAAGGACACCCCTATCTTGAATTATTTAGATAGTTTCAACTTAGCAATAATTCAATTAACTCTCTTCTTTGTGTGTGACATTTAGTTTTTGCTTTGTTTTTATTCTTTTGATGACTTGTTGATGAAAAAATGCAACGAGTCTTTCTTAAGACGTGCAAATAAAGAGCTCAACAGTAATTCGTTTTTATTCTGGTTTGTAGGTACAAAAAAAAAAAACGATATAAAAAAGTTACGTATACGCCATAGTGAACCAAAGATTTTGTGATTTAATTTTTTCCATCTTATTATTTCTGTAGTGTCCGTAGCTAAGTCGTTGGGTGCGTTGGCTGCTAAGCAGAACGTCGTGGGTTCAATTCCTACTCGTGTCCATAGTTTTTATTTCATCTTTCAGGGCACTGCCTCTTGCGAAGAACTGAAGTGCGTTTTTGCGCTGACTATAGTTAACTATTTCTCGTTTTTGCACGCCCATAGTTACGTTTCGTAACCACAATTGTCGTTTTTGCGGTCAGTGTTAAAGTGTCAAATTGTAACTATTTCTAACTATTCCCAACTCTACTCAGGAGGTGAGTTGAAAATGGTTGATGTGTCAAAGTCTTTTTTTTCTGTTTAATGGTGTTTTTAATGACTCAAAAAAAAAAACATTCTGTTCGTGCATTTTTTACCGTCGTAGTTGTCCGTATCCGTGCCGCCGCAAATTTAATTCCAATCAAAAGATTTCTGTTCGTCTTCAATTAAAAATATTTAATTTCAAAAATATAAAGAAAATAAGGTTCCCCTTACAAATTTTAAAGCTTCACGAGTCAAACTGAAAATCCTCAGTCACTACGAGGAGATACACACCAAGGAAATGATCGCATTTCCAAGTGGCTTAAAATTCAGCACCAATTTCAAGAATCATTCTCTTACCGGTCACAAACCCTTCCAATCGAATTGGCTATACTGCAATCCGCAAACACTCCTATTTCAACTGCAACTGCGTGGCGACTTGCAGGCTGCCAAAGATGGCCAAAACAGTCAGCGTCTACGTTCGGTTAGTTTACAAAAAGTCATCGAAAAACTCGAGGACATGGACATGGTTTTGGAGGACAAGTTGGCCACTGCCCATGAGCATAATGATTGTCGAACGTCAGTCCGCAGGAACGGCAAATGGAAGTTACTCTGCATGAGAAGAAATTGACGCAGCGGTGAATGGAGCTGACTGAGGAGAAAATTACGAAGATCACAGGAGAAAAGGACAATTTGGAGAGGAAGCTCAATGACGCTCCCGCAGAAGTCAAGCATAAGGAAACCCAAATCAATGATTGAAGGACGAAATCGGCATACATATTTGAATTCATTGTTTTTATGTTTGTCTGTCAGCAATAAAAAATGTTTAATTAGTTTCGGAGAATAAAGACTTTTTTCGTTTATTTATATAAAATCACGAACTAGATTAGATATTGGTATTGAGAGTTTTTCACTGAATCTGGGAGCCGCAATTAGGAGAATATCAGGAGCTGGCTTACTTGGAACAGCTTGAAGATTTCTTTATGGAGGGTGGCCTTCAGTCTCTTTCTCTTTTCTTTTCTTGCTGTGGGTTGTTCAAAAAATAAATAAATATTTTCTCATCTCAATTGGCTTTAAAATCTTACCATATCAAGATCATTCTTGAATTTTTGAAATAAATTTAGAGCAACAAAAATTGTTATGATCAAAAGAAAAGAAAAATGTAACTCAAAAGATTTGTTTTTTTTTTTCTTGTTTGACAGATCAACCAAACCTAACTAAAAAGCGTATTTGGATGATTTCAACTATTTCTAACTATTTCAACTATGACACATCAACCATTTTCTTTTTGACATAAAAAACTATAGTCAACTATCGTCAGCGCAAAAACGCACTTCTGACAACACAAGAGTATCATCTGTCATGAAAAAGTGCTCTCAACTTTGCCGTTCGGAATCGGCGTTTAATAGTAGGTCCCCTCAATTCTTCACACGCACCTAGAGAATTGTTGATAAGAGTAAGCCACTTAGGCCTTGGCTCTTCAAGAACTGTCGCGCCACTGTATTTATTTATTATTCTTATTATTTCTATCCACTCAATGTTGACAGGTCAAGAGACACAATTAAACTTTTCTACTTGTCGTAAAGGATTTAACTCCATGAAGAAAGGGTTGTTAAATCAAGGGGACATTCCTCCGCAGGACATAAGTCCATAATGGAATTATGTCCCACTTAGGTGAGACATTAGTCCGTAAATCGATTTTGGACTTAAGTCCCAATTTGTTGGGACATAATTCCTCAAAAAATAATTCTGGATTTATGTCCCATTTCTTAATATGTTTTGATTGAAAATAGTTTTTAAAAAATGGATGCTTTTTGACGAGTTTTGATGCTCTTGAAAATCCGTAGTCTGAAGGATCGAATTGATTTCATTCCTCCTATGTAGTTTTTTCTGTGCTTTGATATGCAAACAATTTTCTCTCATACATACATACAATTATTGTTTCACAAACGGATAGATTGGCTTCAATACTTTGAATCATTTGTATTTACATACATTTCTTCTGACTTGCTACTCTTAAGAGAGGATAGAAAAGGATATGGTGCCGTGTCATACGGCCATGTGTCATATGACACATTGTAAAAGTGTCATATAGCCATAGGCTATTTGTCACTTTTTTTATATTTACTTGCGACATTTTGCCACTACAGAAAACATTACGAATGTTCTAGAAAAAATTTTAATTTACTTACTTGATATGAAATTTAAATTAAAGGGAAAATAATAACCGTTGTTCGCGCAAAGCGAAGCGAACGGAAACAGAATGTTTTCCCAAGATATGTGAAAATAAAAAATACGCGCGAGCGGAAAAATAATCGTCATTCGCGCAGCGGAAAAATTTGTTTGCTCCACAGAGAATCAATTTGAGGTATGAAAATCAAAAAAATTCCCACCTTAGTGGGACATAATTCCAATTTGGACTTATGACCCGTGGAGTTATGTCCCTGCCCCGTTAAATCAGAGGTAAGAACTTTACGCACTTTGTCAACGAAGAAGCAGTTTTGAACCCATTTGCAGCGATTTACTTGAATGATGACTGTCGTTCGTGTCGTATTTGTTTAAAGGTAGACAACATGGGAGAGAAGTAGATTGTTGAGAGAAGGTGCTTGTCAAAATTGTTTGAATTCTTGAGCATTGCAATGACCTAAAAAGCCAGGGTTTAGGTAAACAGCTCCACATTCGTGTTGTATGGTTAATGATCGAATTTCTGTACTTGATAGTAATACAAAAGTTGAGCTCGAGAGTTGAGATAGCGATAAAACAGTTTGAAGCATGTTCAAGCTACGTAAATGGTTTAACTATGTTTGATCAATAATCTTGAATGCTCTGCGTTACTTAAATGGAGCATCGGTCCAGAGGAGTCATGTTATCATTCCATTCCATGAGATAGAAGAGCGTAGGTAACATGGTACGTTTTATCGACGGCGGCGGCGCACCGTTTTTGAAGCTATAATTCAACAGGGTTTATAGATCCCCATGCGATTCCCATGCTATGAAGGTTGTAATGTAAATTGCATATGAAAAGTTGAGGGTTATTCAAAAATTTGGTTTGTTGCCTTTCTCGTTAGTTTACACTTATTCCTCAGTTATGTTGGCTTTGTAAAAACAGAAACTTTCCCCATTTAACCCTGATTACCTCCTTAGAACAACGGCCAAAACAAGTAAATGCTGCAAGAAAATTTGACGTCGGACGGCTACAATCGCAAGAGATCGCCAGATACTCTGATCGAGTGTCAAGTAACCTCTTAAGGAGTCCTATGCCGCCAAGCATCAAGTATCAAAGACCAGTGGCAACATTGTCAGAAAGCAGTTAAAGATGCCGCCTCTATCACACAGCCACCAAAACGAAACCCCTGGTTTGACGAAGAATGCAGGCAGGCCCATGCAGCCAAGCAGGAGGCATACAAAGCAGCGCTGCTTAGAAAGATAACAACTGCTCGTGAGCTCTACGAGCGAAAGAGGAGAGAGGAACGCCGCCGAGAAGCCGGAGGAGAAAAAAGGAGGAGCATGAGAAGCGTCAGATTGAGGAAGTTGAGAGAGCCAACAGCAGGAACGAAGTCCGGAGGTTTTATCGAAAGGTTAAACAGCTGGCTCAAGGTCATCGAGCAAGAACCGATGCCTGCAGAGATAAACAAGGGAACATCATAGTAGAATCGCAGTCAATGCTGGGGATTTGGAAAGACCACTTCTGTAGATTGTATAACGGCGACGACGAACAAAATACCGCCGTCAGACAGGAGCCTTCCATCGGAAACGATGATAGCCAACAATCCGTGAACCCGACCTAGAAGAAGTGAAAACCGCAATATCACGGCTGAAATCCAACAAAGCCGCTGGAGCAGATGGACTAGCTGCTAGCTTAATAGGAGCATGCACCAAATCATCTGTAAGATATGGTCAGAGGAATGCATGCCCGATGAATCGAACCTCAGCATTGCTTGCCCGGTCCTGAAAAAGGGAGATCCTCTAAACTGCGCCAACTAAAGAGGCATCAGTCTACTTAACATCGCCTACAAGATCCTCTCTGCCGTAATATGTGAACGTCTGAAGCCTTTCGTCAACAATCTGATTGGTCCTTATCAATGTGGCTTCAGGCCAGGAAAGTCAACCATCGACCAAATTTTCACGTTGCGGCAGATCCTGGAAAAAAACTATGAACTCCAAATCGATACCTACAACCTTTACATCGATTTTAAGGACGCGTATGACAGCATCTACAGAGACGAACTGTATAAGGCTTTGTCTAGTTTTGGCATCCCTGCCAAGCTCGTTCGCTTGTGCAAAATGACGATGGAGAACTCACGCTGCACCATCAAGGTTGGCAACGAGCTTACGGAACCTTTCGATGTCAAAAAAGCATCCAGACAAGGTGATGCACTGTCATGCGATATCCTTAATATCCTTCTGGAGAAGATAGTAAAAAACTCCACCGTCAACACCATAGGCACTATCTTCCAAAGGTCTATTCATATTCTCGCGTACGCCGGCCGGTGATATTGATATAATGGGAAGAACACAGCGTTATGTCAATGGCACCTTTGTGAGAATTAAGACAGAAGCGGCAAAAATGGGCTTAGCGGCAAATGAGAGAAAAACGAAGTATATGCTGTCTTCGAGGAAGGACACACAACACCGACGGCTTGGAAAGAACGTCACAATGGACGGATACAACTTCGAGGTAGTACAGGAGTTTGTATACCTAGGCTCCGCTATTAACACGGGCAATAACACCAGCGCCGAGATCAGACGAAGAATAACTCTTGCTAATCGCTGTTTCTTTGGGCTAAGAAAGCAATTGAGTGGAAAAGCCCTCTCTCGAGCAACTAAGTTAAAACTGTACAACACCCTCATCATCCCAGTCCTGCTGTATGGTGCAGAAGCATGGACCTTGACAAAATCGGATGAATGTGACTTAGGCTGTTTCGAAAGGAAAGTTCTTCGGGTCATCTTTGGACCCGTGTGCATTGAAGGGCAATGGCGAAGAAGATACAACAGCAAACTCTACGGGTTTTACAGCGACATGGACCTAGCCAGAAGGGTCAAGGTCCAAAGACTCAGATGGCTCGGTCGTTTAGAGCGGATGAACACCAATGCTTGGGCCCGGAAAGCCTTCGACATTATTCCCGAGGGACATAGGAGGAGAGGAAGACCGCGACTCAGGTGGCGCAGTCAAGTGGAAGAATGACCACAATCAACTCGGTGTGCAAAACTGGAGACAGCTAGATAGAGACCGAGCTGGCTGGTTGAGACTGTTGATTGAGGCCCAAGTCCACAACCGACTGTAGCGCCACCTTAAGTAAGTTAGTACTTTGTTAAAAAAAATGTCATTCATACAAACAAATAAAATATCAACTTAGTGTCGGGAAACGAAGAGGGCATTTCGGATAACTCTTCTTTAGATAAATTCCTGGCTCACTCATCACAAAATTACCAAGTTCTAATTCCTTCACTTCTCAATTTCGACTCTGTTGTCATTCAAAAATGAAAATATATGCAAATAACTACCTCTAGAGTTGAATAAATTTAATGAAAAGAAAATTCATGACAAAAATGGCATATCTCATGACATGTGCATTCTGCAGTCATGAATTTAAAACACTGAAAACAATTTTAATGTATGGAAAAAGTTGAAGAGCTCATTAGACACTTGAAAAAGGAGGTAAGTCACATATCCTGAACTTTTCAAACTAAATGTTAAAGTTCGCACAACTATGAAAACTTCAAAGCCCGACAACAACATAAAAACTCATAGCATAAAGCGAGCAATCATCAAACTTAACTTTATCTACCTCTCATTCCATTAACTCTATAATTTCGAATAATGAAATTCAAATTCAGTTGTGTGTGAATGTTAATTCAGTGATTTCAAGAAATTCACTTTATTCCATTTGTCTTTAATCAAATTTAAGACGTCAGTTGGTTGAGCTTTTAAGGACTGCGGAGTCATTGCCCAATAATTCAAACAATAAATTTCAAAAATAGTTTAGGTCACAGAAAAGCCATCAGGTGTTGGAGTTCCCATGAAATTTGTTGGTGAAATCAAAGTGCGTAGGAAGACAATATAAATCCGACAGTAAAATACACCCTGATGGAATTTTGTCTCCGCAATCAAAATGGAAAAGCAATAAAAAAGAAACGTCAGTAAAATACATTGTTGACTCTTGTGGTGGATTCCTTTTTATGATATTTACAGTTTGTATGTTTTGCATTTGAAATTATTGGGATAATACTGTTTTTGAACGCAAAATGCACATGTGGGAAAATTACTATACTTTGTCACACTTACTGGTTATTGTAAATTGTACTCATTTTCATATATGAGAGTAAATTGCGCTATATACTTCAGAAGACATCCTATATTCAACCCGTCTGTCCACCGAAAACCCAAAAACACAAATACCGTAAAAAAAACCCAAAAAACCGAAAACCAAAAACTCCATAAACCCAAAATCTCAAAAACTCAAAACCCAATCCCTGTATGCCTTGCTAGCTGACCTAGCAAACACTATTTTACAATATAAGTAGTTTCTAAGAACGACTGTCACTTTCTAAAGGGCTGCACCGTATGTGGGGCCTTATATGGCTTAGATTTACAAATCAACTATATACTAGCTGCCACAGTAAACGTTGTTTTGCCACATAAATAATTTCTAAGAACGGCTGTACTGATTTAGCTCAAAGTTTGTGGAAAGGTAGTTAGAAGCAGAAGACGGCTAAAAGATTTTTTTTTTTTTTTTTTATAATGAGCACACACTCAAGGGGTTTGTATACCCTTTTTATGCCATAGACACAGTGAGTACTTTAGGAAAGAAGGAAGGGGCTAGAGAGGAGGTGCCGGTGTACATTGGTTTTAAATTCGTGAACATTGCAATGACCGGGAAAAACAGAGTGTGGAAGAGAGTTCCACATTCGCGTAGTACGGCTAAAGAACGATTCTCTATACTTGAGCGTACGACCGAAGTTGGGCTCGAGTGTAAACTGATGGGCATTCCTGGAAGCGCGGGTATTACGGTTGAATTGTTTAAGGGGTGGAATGCAACTGGCTATTTCTCTAGAGCACTTACCGTAGAAGTAACGATAAAACAGAGAGAGACACGAAACGTTACGGTCTAAAGTGGTGAATGCATCAGTGATCTCTCTATCACCAATCATTCTTACAGCTCTTTTTTGAATTCCATCCAAGAGGCTTAAGTAAGTAAGTAGCTGGAGCACCAGCCCAAAGATGTGAATTGTACTCAAGCTTTGGACGGATATAGGTTTTATAGATGATAGCCAGATCAGACGGGGAGAAAAATTTCTTGCACCGTCTTAAGAAACCCAAACATCTTGCGGCATTTTTGGCGACATCGCGTATGTGCTCGGACCACAAGAGGTGGTCAGTTATGCACATACCGAGAATCTCGAGATGTTCGGTCTCATTGATGCAAGTGCCACTCATGGACAGTGGCAAGGGGGGTATATCTCGCTTCAACGATACCAGACAGCATTGAGTTTTCGAAGCATTAAACTCTACACGGTTCTTAATTCCCCATTGGACAATGCTGTTTAAGTCAGAGTTTAATGAGCTTATCATATTTTGCCGTTGCAGTTCCACATCCGAAGAGGAGGGATGTGAATCTGGAAACGAATATGAGAAGCTTAGGGTACTATCGTGAGCGAAACAATTTATTGGATGAGAAGTAACAGACAAGAGATCATTAATAAAAATGATAAAGAGGGTTGGAGACAAAACGGAGCCCTGGGGCACACCAGCATTTATATTGTGGGTTTCAGACTTGAATCCGTCCAATACAACTTGTATTGAACGATTCGAAAGAAAGTTTCTAATCCAACGAAGTAGGGATTCATCGATTCCGAAGGCACGCATTTTCGATAAAAGAGCAAGATGCCAGACTTTATCAAATGCCTTTGAAATATCAAGTGCAACAATCTTACTTTCTCCAAAACGATGTAAAGATTTGTTCCACTGTTCGGTGAGATAAACCATCAAATCACCAGTGGACCTGTTGCTGCGAAAGCCGTACTGCCGGTCATTAAGAAGCTTTCGGTCTTCGAGATATTTCTTGAGCTGATAGTTTATCAGCGTTTCCATGACCTTAGAAAGAAGGGACGTAAGTGCATACTATACTTTTTTAATCCTACTAGCTGACCCGGTTAATGTTGTTTTGCCATATGAGTAATTTCTACTAATGACTGTACTTATTTGTGTCGAAATCCATAAGGGGTGGCCTAAAAGCAAGAGACTGCTACACTGCCTGAGCATGCAACAGCTCATCTGCAAAATTTGGTCAGAGGAAAGCATGCCCGATGAATGGAACATCAGCATCGTATGCCCGATCCTCAAAAAAGGAGATCCCCTGAACTGCAACATCTACAGAGATATAAGTCTCCTTAACATCGCCTATAAGATCTTGTCTGCCGTGCTGTGTGAACGTTTGAAGGCCTTCGTCAACAACCTGGTTGGTCCTTATCAGTGTGGCTTCAGACCCGGAAAGCCCACCATCGATCAAATATTCGCCCTACGCTAGATCTTGGAGAAGACCTAGGAACTTCAAATCGATACCTATCACCTTTTCATCGATTTCAAGGCCGCGTATGACAGCGTCTATAGAGACCAACTATATAGAGCAATGTCTAGTTTTGGCATCCGAGAGAAACTCGTCCGTCTGTGTAAGATGACAAATGAAAACTCACGCTGTTCCATCATGGTCGGAAAAAACCTAACGGACGCTTTTGATGTCAAAAAAGGTTTTAGACAAGGCGATGCGTTGTCATGTGATTTCTTCAACATCATTCTTGAAAAGATTGTGCAAAGCTCCAACGTCAACACCAGTGGCACAATCTTTCAAAAGTCCGTCCAGCTACTAGGATACGCAGACGACATTGACATAATTGGAAGAACACAGCGTGATGTCAGTGGAGCGTTTGTGAGTCTTTAGACGGAGGCCAGGAAGATGGGTCTAGCGGTTAACGAGGGCAAGACCAAGTTAATGCTGTCGACAAGAAAGGACTACCAACATCGACCGACGTCTTGGAGCAAACGTCAACATAGACAGATTTAACTTCGAGGTAGTTAAGGACTTTGTCTACCTGGGATCCGCTATCAACTCAGACAACAACACCAGCGCTGAAATCAAACGAAGAATCACTCTTGCAAATCGCTGCTTCTTTGGACTTAGAAGGCAATTGAGTAGTAAAGTCCTCTCCCGTGCAACTAAAGTGACATTCTACAAAACCCTCATCATCCCGGTCCTCATGTATGGTGCATCTGATCTGGGGGATCATGTTGAACGAATGGAGAATAATGCTCCGGCTCGTAGAGTCTTCGAATCCAACCCGGAAGGACGTCGCAAAAGAGGAAGACCGCGACTCTGGTGGAGCACACAGGTGGTAGAGGACCTGAACCAATTTGGCGTGCGAAACTGGAGACAGTTAGCCAGGGACCGAGCTGGCTGGAGAAGTTTGTTGGGTGAGGGCACCATAAAGAAAATAAAAAGAAAAGAAGTAAGCCACTTAAGCCTTGGCTCTTCAAGAGCTGTCGCGCCACTCTATTTTTATATATTTAAATAAAATATTTATCCAAGCCAAATATGGAATATGAAATTTGAAAACTCACAACACCAATGATAAACAAACAAATTGAAAAAAAGTACTCATACGCCACAGTGTGTCATCATCACAATCTTATGTATTTAAACATTATTATTCTAGAGTTGATCTGAAGTGAGGCGAGATGAGTTTCGGGTTAGCTAGTATAAAATAAAAAGTCTCAGGTCGATTGACGATTGGAAGCCATGTTGCTCGCGACCAAAATAAGGCATCCCGAATGGTTAACTTTGGGGGTTGAAACAAAGACCATAGTATTATTCAACATACAGGCATGGCAAAGCAAAGTTCTTGGCATCTACAATTTCTTTAATTCTTTTATTGTTCGGTATAATAAAACGACAAAAATTTAAGTGTTTCATCAAAACCAAAAAGAGATAAAAGTAAAACAACTTCTTCCCATGCAATAACTCTTAACACCATAATTTTTTATCTTTCTGGGTTAGATACATTCAAATTCACCTAAAAATGAATTTCCAACTTTTCTAAGATTTATCGATTTTCAACCCCGCATTATTCTTATTTCTTTCTTTTCATGTTTCAGTTGATACAGATACAGATGCTGACGAAGAAGAAGGGCACGTTGAAGAAGGCGAAAGCGAACTCAATAGAGACCGAAACGATAGGACTGAAGATCTACTTGACCAAGGAGACGATGGAAGAGATTCTACCGACCAACCCAATGGAGAAATATCGGTTTCACTGCTTCGAGCAAAGAATTTATCACTTTTACAAAGCCAGTGAGTATTTTTACCTTCAAACGACACAAATAGAAACAATAAAAGGTTTCTATAGTAATCCTTTTAACACATAAATACAAATGTGTGTGTGTGTGATATGATTTTTTTTTAACAACACTTTCCCTTTTTTAAGGGAAATCTCTTCAAGTCAGCAGAACTTTTTTCGAATGCTTGATAAGAAAATCGATGAAGTGAGTAAATTTGTCAAAAAGACTTTTTTTCTTCAAATAAATGCGTATTTTCTATTTTTAAAATTAAAAACCAAAAAAACAACATCAAAATGTAAATTTTTAAGGGTCCTGACTATGACTCAGCAAGTGAAACTGAAATAGCACTGGAAGAGGCGCGTCTTAATGCTCTAGTCCAACATTGGGAATCGGCCAGCCTGACTGCATCGATGTGTTCATCAGCGAGTCGTTCGCTGCAAACTACACCCGTTAGACAAGTGCCAACACGTCAACCACCGCCTCTTGTAAGGACCCTAGTCCAGAATTCCATGCCACAACAGCCGTTAAGCGCTGACCTTCTACCTCATGGTGCAACAGTACCCCAGCAGGCATTGATTATGGTTGGGCAATCGCCAATAAATGTGATAGCTCAACAACAGCAACAGCAGCAACAGCAGCAGCAGCAGCAACAATCTGGAATGGCGCCCAACCAGCAACAGCAATTAAACCAAATTATAGGTATGGGAGGAATTGTTATGAGTGGAGTGGGTGTTGGAGTAGGTGTTGGTGTGGCTGGTTTGACTGGTTCGCAGCCACAAATGCTGGCCAAAGTTAATCTCAGTCCCAAGCGAGTAGATCCCCGGGCTATGATGCAATTGAACCAAAATCCTCTACAACACGGATACGCAATACCACCGTCACCGCAGCAAGCAGCTATGAGTACGGGTCGGCCACCTCGTTCACCTCAAGTCTCAGTAGGACCAAGTCCAGTTGGTGGTCTTGCTACTCATATGCAAATGGGCTACTACGGGCAACCGCAGCCAACGCAATCAACTTACTTTGCAGAAGTACTTCATCCTATGCAGGTTAATTCAATTATATTCATAGCCTTATTATTCATCAGTATTTAATGTATTTCTTACTTATACAAAAAAGGTACCTCAAGCGCCCCCCGAATACCGATTTCCACCTGCGATTAGTGTTCAACGTCTGGCACCACAGGTGCAAAGACAGCTGCGCGAAACACAGGAATTAATAAAAGACTCTTGTCCGCAATTGTATGCGGCCGGTTATGGAAGCCCGGGTCCACCAATGCGCAATCAGCCTAGAAACGCTGCAAGGAGGCCCACCCTGGAGACACAATTTTCCCAGGAGTTATCGTGATATCTAGATTATTAGTTCAAATTGTAAAAAAAAAAATCCAAAACAAAGCAAATACCAAAAAATCAACAGTTATCCATTTCATTCATCACAGTTTATTCTTAATAATAATAATTTATGTTTTCGAAAGAGTTTCTTACTGTAATTGTAATGTTCGTAGGTACCTAACATAATTCTTGTAATTTACTGATTTGTTTTGTTTATTTTAAGAAAATACAACAGTCCACTTGTTTAAGGGGTTAGGGTGAGTAGTTTAAACGTACTCAAGACAGACAAACAATACCGAGCACACAAATCGAACAGCACTAAATAGTGCTCAAACATAACAAAAGCTCAACCAATCTGTTAGGGGAATTGAAGTGCGTTTTTGTATTTACAATAGCTGACTGTCGTTGGTTTGTCAAAAAAAAAAAATTGTTGATGTGTCATATTTGGAAACTGTTGGAAATAGTTGAACTCATACAAAACGGGTTTTTTAAAGGTTAGGTTAATCTGTCAAACAAGAAAAAAATTATCTTTGCAAACAAAAACGACTTGATGACATCGTTTTGGTTACGAATCGTAACAATTTGCTTATAAAAACGGCAAATAGTTGACAATAGTCAAATATAGTTGACTATTGTCAGTACAAAAACGCACCACTGACTGCTGTTAAGTTGCTGAATAACGGTACCAGTGTCTGGACGAATTGTAGACAAATAGCAGAATCTTAGGTTTTTTGACTTTGGTTTTTGACTTTTCTGGCTAGACTTTGGTTCCATCTCAGCCAAGGATTGCTTCTTAATCACCTTAAACTTCTTCTCTTTCTTTAATCGAAACAACACACTTTTAGCAGACAATATATCTGTAATCATAAATGTACCTAACGCCCACCTGCCTTATATAAATAGTTTTTGTTTGTCTGACAGCTTAAATTACTAAAAGTTCCAAATTTCTTCTTGAGAGAGATAGTGAACAAGCAATGAGGGTCTTCGTTCTTGTTTTCGAATTAAATAATGTTTGTTCTCTTACTCCCTAAAATTCATGAAAACTCCAAAATGTTCACTCTCTTTTACTCAAGATTTTTGTAAGTAAGTTCTGTCACTTTTGAAGGAGAAAAATATTTCCCCTATCTCCCGATTTTACACCAGGGAAATTTATGAATCCTGTCAAACCATAAGAAATTTATTGAATGTTTTTGACGTTTGATATAATTTTGTGCATTTGAGGGATTTCTGCTGTCAAGTTTTCTTTTACTTTTAAGAAAAAAACACAAGATTTCATTCCACTTCTGAAAATTTGTCAGTTTGCACAAAAACTCCCGAAAAAGTAAGTGAATGGACCTATTCATTCACCAAAAGTATTAACAGCTGAATGGGTGGGTTCAGATTCATGTTGGAAAGGCTATTCTGGAAGGGTGAACTTCTAATTTCTGAAAGAATTGGAAAGTAAATTAGCTGCAAATGAGGAAGATAGACATATGTACTTACTTGCTTACTTATGGTGGCGCTACAGTCCAGGTCGGACCAGGGCCTCACCCAACGAACTTATCCAGCCAGCTCGGTCCCTAGCTAGCTGTCTCCAGTTTCGCATGCCAAGTTGGTTCAAGTCCTCTACCACCTGTGTGTTCCTCCTCTGAGTCGCAGTCTTCCTCTTCTGCGACGTCCTTCCGGGTTGGATTCGAAGACTCTACGAGCCGGAGCATTATTTTCTATTCGCTCAACATGACCCAACCATCTATAAGTCGTTGGACCTTAACTTTTCTGGCTAGATCAGTGCCGCTGTACAGCTTGTACAGTTCTTGGTTGAATCTTCGTCTCCATTCTCCATTAATGCAGTAAGGACCAAAAATCACTCGAAGAATTTTTCTCTCAAAGCAGCCCAAAGCGTTTTCATCAGATGTTGTCATGGTCCATGTCTTTGCACATACATGAGGACCGGGATGATGAGGATTTTGTAGAGTGTCAATTGAGTTGCTCGGGAGAGGACTTTACTACTTAATTGCCTTCTTAGTCCAAAGAAGCAGCGATTGGCAAGAGTGATTCTTCGTTTGATTTCAGCGCTGGTGTCGTCTGAGTTGATAGCGGATCCCAGGTAGATAACTACCTCGAAGTTAAATCTGTCTATGTTGACGTTTGCTCCAAGACGTCGATGTTGGTAGTCCTTTCTTGTCGACAGCATTAACTTGGTCTTGCCCTCGTTAACCTCTAGACCCATCTTCCTGGCCTCCGTCTCAAGACTCACAAACGCTCCACTGACATCACGCTGTGTTCTTCCAATTATGTCAATGTCGTCTGCGTATCCTAGTAGCTGGACGGACTTTTGAAAGATTGTGCCTCTGGTGTTGACGTTGGAGTTTTGCACAATCTTTTCAAGAATGATGTTGAAGAAATCGCATGACAACGCATCGCCTTGTCTAAAACCTTTTTTGACATCAAATGCGTCTGTTAGGTTTTTTCCGACCATGATGGAACAGCGTGAGTTTTCCATTGTCATCTTACACAGACGGACGAGTTTTTCTGGGATGCCAAAACTAGACATTGCTCTATATAATTGGTCTCTATAGACGCTGTCATACGCGGCCTTGAAATCGATGAAAAGGTGGTAGGTATCGATTTGAAGTTCCTGGGTCTTCTCCAAGATCTGCCGTAGGGTGAATATTTGATCGATGGTGGACTTTCCAGGTCTGAAGCCACACTGATAAGGACCTATCAGGTTGTTGACGAAAGGCTTCAAACGTTCACACAGCACGGCAGACAAGATCTTATAGGCGATGTTAAGGAGACTTATACCTCTGTATTGGTGCAGTTCAGGGGATCTCCTTTTTGAGTATCGGGCATACGATGCTGAGGTTCCATTCGTCGGGCATGCTTTCCTCCGACCAAATTTTGCAGATGAGCTGGTGCATGATCCTAACCAAATCATCTCCAGCTGCTTTGTACAGTTCGGCGGCTAGCTCGTCTGCTCCAGCGGCTTTGTTCGACTTAAGTTTAGATATAGCTTCGTCCATGTCGGGTGGGTGGAATGTTGGCCTTTTGCACTGAAGCTTGAGTGAACAACTTTTTCACGAATCTTAAATAGAACTGACTAATATCTAACATTGTAATTCTTAGAATACCTAAGTGAATTGAGCAGGGTTGTTATACGAGTAATATGCAATGTTTCATTATGCTGCAACGTTACAACATCCCCCCTCAATTCACTTAGTATATTATCTTATATTATGCTACATTTTGCTTGGTTTTCGATCTGGTATTGTATTCTTTTTTTTCAATTTGATTCTTAACAATTTTCTTCTGTTCGACTTGGTTCTTTACATTTTCTTGTTGACATTCTGTATTTTCAGAACCAGTCGTTGTTTGACATGAATAATTTTTATCAACCTTTTCATCATCTAAATCATTTTTGTCATCATTTTCATCAAAAACGTTAGTATTATCAATATTATCATTTGAAAACGTTACTCTACTCGGGTCTGATAAAAAGGTTGGTACATATTCATTATTATTATTTTTTTTTGTTTTATTTTCTTTCAATAGTTTTATTTGATTTACATGACGTTTCCATATAATATCTTTATTAAAAATTTGAATATGATAGTATCTTTTCCCTATTTGCTTGATTATTTTTCCTTTTATCCATGACATTTTCCCTGGTATACTATAGTTCTTTGTAATCACAATATCATCTTTATCAAAATGTCTTACTTTTTTTCCTTTATAATAAAGTCTTTGCTTCCGTTGCATTTTATCTACCTTTTCTTTTACAAATTGATTTTGACTATTTTGTTTATTTAAAAAAGGATTAATTAAATCAAACCTATTTCTTAAGTTCCTTCCAAACATGAGTTCTGCTGGCGATTTACCTGTTGTGCTATGAATGGCATTTCGATAGTCTAAGAGATATGCTTCTAATAATTGATTTATGTCATTATTCGATTTATTTGCATGAATTGCACGTTTTAACGCGGATTTTACCGATTTTACTCCGTTTTCAGCTTGTCCGTTAGTTGCAGGATGACCCACCGGTATTGTTATATGCCTGATTCCATTGCTTTCTAAAAAATCTTTAAATTCGGAAGAAACGAAAGATCTACCATTGTCACTCACTAGAGTCTGCGGTAAACCAAACCTAGAAAACATCGAGCGGAGTTTTTTAATAGTGTTTGCGCTTGTTATGTTATGCTCCATATCAACACATTCAAGCCATTTAGAGTGGGCGTCAACACAAATAAGGAACATTTTCTTGCTTAAAGGACCAAAAAAATCAACGTGTATCCTTTTCCATGGTTGATCCGGCCAATTCCAACTAATCAGTGTCGATTTATTTGGATTATTCTGATTTGATAAACAGCTTTCGCAAGAACTTGTGATTGCTTCTACATCACTGTTGATCGATGGCCACCAGCAGTAGCTTCTAATTAGACTTTTCATCTTCTCCGATCCAAGATGGGTCTCATGCAGCGCCTTCAGTACAGAAGGTACCAGTTTTTTAGGAATAACTACCTTAAACCCCCAGAATAAACAATTAGACTCAACAGATAGTTCATAACGTCTAAGGAAATATGGTTTCAATTTCAAGTCATCAATTTTTGAAGGCCAGCCTGACTGTACATATTCTTTTACTTTTTGCAACAAACAATCTTCGCTTACTTCATTCCTTATTGTTTTAAATGTCATTAAAATTTCACCCGTCTCAACATGGTGAATGCACGCCTCCCGCCATCATCTAGAAATTTTGATTGAATCGGGAATATCTACCGGAGAACGCGAAAAATAATCTGTGATATTGTTACTTGTGTTAATATACTGAATTTCAAATTGGTAACCTGATAAAAATAAGGCATATCTTTGCAACCTGTTGGCTGACATGGCAGGGATACCTTTCTTTGACCCAAATATGGATACTAAAGGTTTGTTATCTGATACTAAAATAAATTTTTTCCCAAATAAATATTGGTGATATTTTTTTACCCCGAAAACAATAGCAAGGGCTTCTCTTTCGATTTGTGAATATTTCATTTGAGATTTAGATAATCTTTGTGAAGCGAAGGAAATAGGTTTTTCGGTACCATTTTCATATATGTGAATAAGAGCAGCAGCTACGCCACATGGGCTAGCATCGACAATAAGTTTGAGTTTAACATTAGGATCAAAATGGGCTAGCACTTTGGAAGATACTAATAATTTTTTTAGTTCCTTAAATGAGAAATCCTGCCGGTTTCCCCAACCGCTTAACTTCTTGTCGTCTGACAGCATCTCATATAGTGGCCCAGCTATCGTGGCTAAGTTGGGCATGAAGTCTCTATAAAAGTTTAAAACCCCCAAAAATGACTGCAATTCAACTAGGGATTTTGGAGTGGGTAAGTCTAAAATTGCATTGACCTTTCTTGGATCAGTTTTCAATCCGTCTTTACTGATGATGTGGCCCAAATAACACACCGAATCTGCAAAAAACTCACACTTCTCTTTTGCAACTTTTAGTCCCGCACGTTTAAGGGTACCCAACACTGTTCTGAGGCGTTTTAAATGTTCATCTTTTGATCCCGCTGTAATCAAAATGTCATCCACAAAAATAGACACACCTTCAATGCCTTGAAGTAACTTTTCGATGCTTTTTTGGAAAATAGCTGGCGATGATGCAATACCGTACACCAACCGCGTATACTGATAAAGTCCTTTAGTGGTGGAAATAGTTGTCAGTTTCCGAGAATCTTCATCGAGCACCAGCTGCTGGTAAGCCATTGACAAATCGATTTTCGAAAATTGTTGACCACCATGAAGGGATGCAAATAGTTCATTAATTTTTGGCATGCAGTGAGTTTCCACCAATAATTGTGGATTTAGGGTAACCTTATAATCACCACAGATGCGGATGTCGCCATTTTTTTCAATATTGGAACAATCGGTGTTCCCCATTCACTATAAGACACCGGCTCTAATACTCCAAGTTCTACTAACTTATCTATTTCCCTTTCTACCTTATGTTTGATCGCAAATGGAAGACTTCGAGGTCTAAAATATTTTGGAATTGAATGCTCTTTCAATCTTAAGCTAACTGTTCCTTCTGAAAATCGACCTAATTTTCCATCAAAAACCTCAGGAAATTCTTTAACCAAAGAGTTTAAGTCACTGTCGACTACCTTCACTGAATGAATGGACACACCGAAAGCATGCATCCAATTACGGCCTAATATCGGTGGACCACCCCGCTTAACCACATAAATCTCAATCATAGCTTTCTTATTTTCATAATTAACAACAAACTTACGTTTTCCAAGTGGCATGAAATGCGAACCGTCATAGTTTTTTAATGGTAATGATTTTGGTTCCAATTTGAGATTCGGGAAGTACTTAAGAAAATCTGAGTGCGATATTGCCGAAATTGATGCACCACTGTCTATCTCTGCACAAATCGAAACGCCATTCACATCCACCCACGTGGTAATTGGACTCAGCTTCTTATCTGTGGTTAAATGGAAAATTGATAACTCGTCAATGTAATTACAACAACTATTTTCTGATGTATTTGATTCTGACTCATCTACATAATTGCAATAATAATTTTTATTTTGGGAAGCATATTTTGAATTTGATTCCTCTTTTCTACTACACATTCTCATTAAATGCCCTCTTTTAAAACATTTTCTACATTTAGCATCACGAAATCTACACTGCTCATCTGTATGGTTTGTATAGCCGCATACTCTGCATCTGCGTCTCCTGATTTCACCGTTCACCGAATGCTGATAACTCTCAGTTGACTGTTGTTGTTGATAGCTGTTCTTTTTTTTCTGATGTTGTTTTGGCCAAAGCTCTTTGCTGGTACTTGCGGTTGCTTCTTTGTTCCCGATACGATAGACCTCTTCGTTAGATGGTTCTCTTTTGATGATTACTTTTTCCGATACGTTGTATTGTGATTTCGCTTGTTCCACAGACATGGCGATACTTAATGCCTTCTCGAATGTGAGTTTCTCAACATCTTCAAGGAAAAGTTTATCTTTTTCGGCTCCCTTGTCCATGCCCATGATGAATTTATCTCTGAGCGCTACATCGAGATGTGCTCTGAAATCGCAGCTAGCTCCCAGTCCTCTTACTCTAGCTGCCCATTGCTGATTCGTCTCCAGTTTTTCTTTGCGGGCTTCATAAAACTTGTACCGCTCTGCAAACCCCGACTTCTGAGGCGTAAAGTGTTTATCTAAGGCCTTGATTAACACTTCCAATGTAGCATCGCTGTCCTCGGGCTCTTTGGGGTACATCAAATCACTGAGGAGCTTGTACACCTTTTCGTTGAGCGCATTTATGAAAATTGCGCGCTTTTTTCCAGCTTCCTTCTCAATTTCGTTAGCAATAAAAAATTGGTTTATTTTCTTTTTGAAGACCAACCAGTCGTCTTCTTCACAGAATGTTGGGCAAATTCCAAAGCATGCCATTACATTTCTTTCTTTTTTTTTTATTTTACCGTTCTAATCCTCGTCGCCAATTGTAAGCTCTGAGTGTAACAACTTTATTTCACGAGATCTTAAATAGAACTGACTAATTCTAACATTGTAATTCTTAGAATACCTAAGTGAATTGAGCAGGGTTGTTATACGAGTAATGTGCAATGTTTCATTATGCTGAAGTCAGCACCAAATTGGATGGTTCTGTTTTGCTGACGTAGTTTTGGTCGTCATCTCCATTATACAGCTTGAAAAAGTGGTCTTTCCATATCCTCAGCACTGACTGCGGTTCCACTACGATGTTCCCATTATGGTCTCTACAGGCTTCAGTTCGGAGTGTATAAGCCCTGGAGGCTTGTTGCACCTTTTTGTAGAACTTTGAACATCGTTCCTGTTGTGGCATCCCTCTATCTCCTCGATCGCGCGGAGATCACATGCTCCCTATTTTTCTTTCTGAGAAGTTTATGCTCCTCTCTCCAAAGCCCAAGCACTTCATATTGGCGTCATCTCTGATGGTTGCTTGGCAGTGTTGCCACTGGTTCTCTTATTTTGTGCTGGCAACAAAGGACTTCTGAGGAGATTTTCGGAGACACGATCGGAAAAGGATCTAGCAATCTCTTGCGATTGTATCCGTTTGACGTCGAATTTTCTCCTAGTGTTGTCCTTGATTGGGATATCCGCATTCGTACCTTGGCTTCAACAAGGTCCGAGTCGATGTTAGCACCTCGGAATGTTCGGACATCTTGCATGCTAGAGAAATGTCGTGCGTCGATCGCAATGTGATCAATCTGGTTGACGGTTGATTGGTCAGGAGATTTTCATGTTCCCTTGTGGATATCGAGATGTAGGAAACGCATACTTGCTTCCATTACGTCTCGACCCGCAGCGAAGTCAATGTCTTAAATGTAATAACTCTATAAAACGTTAAAAAGCATTGAATTTCTTTTTTGACCGACCAGTTGTTCTTAAACATTTATATCTATCCGACCGAGATTCTCAAAAACTATCCCCAATGTCCAATGGATTGGAGTGTTTGTGTCAATTCACCTAAACATCAATTTCTTCAATTTCTTGATTTGAAATCCACATAGACGAAGCGCAGGACGCACTCATCCGTCATTGACGTTTATTCAATCTGTAATGAGTTGGAACAGGGCAGATGTTATGTAGATACAGAAGTGAAATCCTCTTCTTTTCAGGATCAGAACTGTCATTTTTGCATAATTGAACGCAAACAGAATGCTTTTTTTAACTTCCAGATTTCCAATTAAAAACGCTATCAATATTTCAATGTTGACGTTTAAGCTCCCTGTTATTTTTCTTCTTAAGTGCATGATCCCTCAAACGGACTCATGGTTTAAGGACTTCAAAATGATTTTTTGACGTTTAAAATTCATATATGAGTATAAGGAGACATAGAAGCTTCAAGAACGATATTTCCTTGATTTCCTCATACTTCAGAATACTTTACATAATACCATATAGAACTTTAGGAACAAAAACAAAACTTTAAACACAATTTCTGAGCTCAAACTAAAAAACATTCACAGCTAACAGTTCCATGCAAACAATTCAAACTTCTTCAGAATCCATTCCATTCAAAATATATTTTACTAATTATTTTATTTTTTATAGTTAATTGAAAATAACAAAAAAGAAAAACCAACAAATTTACAATAATCCCAAAGAATTAAAAATAAAAACCAACTGATAGTTAACTAATTTTTTTATACAAATTGTGTAGTATTTTCTATGAAAAGTTTTACCGTTTATAAAATATTTCTTTTTTCTCTTGACTGTTAGAAACCCATGATGTGACCATTTTATTGTTGAAAGAAAAAACAAATAAAACTCAAAATAAGTAAAATAAAATATTACCTTGCTTTAAGTTCTAGTCATTGTGGTTCAAAGCAAAATAAATAAAAAAAAAAGAATGTTAAGTGGAAATAAATAAAATAAAATATAAATTAAAGAAAAAAACAAAATAAGCATTTATTTAAATATTTATTAATTTATTTATGTAAAAATAAAACACACATTTAAGACCTAGTCAAACATTTTGAAAAATAACAAAACAAAAAACATAACAAAAAAACAGAAGCTCGTGGTGCGAAATGTATAATTTTGTTGAGCAAAACTTTAAGGATATTTCTGTGTCCTCTTATTTTGTACTGTAGTGGATATATGTAAATGTAAGATATATTAATTTATTAGTTGTTTATTTATTTATTTTAATAATTATGAAATTTAATCTTTAGCTATATTGTATGTGAATATAAATGAGTAAAGAACACCGTCCGTGTTGGCAGAACATTTACTGAGTAGAATCACCTAGGATTTCTATTTTATAGCAAACTGAGACTTTTCGCATTATGTAGAACACACAAAAAAAAATGTAAAGATGGAAACACAATATCAAAGATTAAATAAGTAACAAGATGGGAAACAAGGCTGTCAAAGTGACAGATGCCTATAAGCTTTGGACCATAGTTACTGTGAAAGTATGCGTGTTTCTAACCAATACTATCACAGTAAATATGGTCGTACCATCTGGGGACTAAATTAACCGGTAAATTTCGTTGTAACGGACAAAATGTGAGTAAAAGTGAGCAGAAGAGGGATGTGTTTCAAAAAGATAGTAAAAAAGAAAAATTGCGTCAAAGGCAGTACATGGAATCAAAAGTATCAAGCAGTCGAATTTCCGACATCAAAATTGAGCAAAAATGAAAATAAAGAAAAGTTTCGGTCCAATAAAGGGCCGGTAATAGGTTTCAGAAAGTTTATGATTAAATATTGGAATAGTGGAAACATAACACATTTTTTTGTCATGAACAAATATACACTACCGGTCAAAAGATTGAGACGACCTCTGAAATTTGAAAAATATAGAGTTTTAAACCCCGAAACTATAGTTTTTGGAAAAAAGTTAATACGTGAAAAAGTGAAGGGCATGCCTTGTTGTAAATGATAGAAAAATATAAACTTGTTTTTACTAAACATAAATTATTTATTTAAAAAACCAATTAAAGTTCTAAATTGCGTTTTCATCAAAAAACCCTCCTTTAAATTCTTAATAATTCTGCTGGGCAATCTTCTTACAAGTTTTTGCATTTTTTCTTGTGGGATATTATTCCAGCAATTTTGTAGAGTTTCCCAAAGAGCAGATTCCACTGTTGTGTGGTGATTCCGGACATTTCTGTCAAGCTCTTCCCATAAGAGATCAATGGGGTTAATATCTGGAGACTGCGGTAGCCATACCATTACGTTGCTGGAATACAACTTCACCGATTAATTGGAGTCCAGATACCAAACGTGGTTTTCCAATATCGTTTGAAGGACTTCTTTATCCATTCTTCCGATCACTCGTGTACGATCTCCCACTCCATCGAAGGAGAAACATCCCCACACCATTACTGAACCGCATCCATGCTTTACAGTTGGAACCATACAGTCTGGTAGCATTTTATGTTCAGCGCTGCGCCTGACGTACACTCTGCGCTTTGAGCCAAATACCTCAAACTTGGACTCATCGCACCATTAGACTCTGTTGAAGTCTTCATCTGTCCAATCCTGATGGGTTTTGGCCCATTCCAACCGTTTCACTCCGACCAAGCGAATCTTATTCGTCTTGGCTTTATCTTTTACTAGCAGTTGCCCGCAACTTCGTCCGGCTCTACGTCATCCACGTGCCAGAAGTGCGTCTTCGACTTGTGCATCATCCCAGCATGGGAATTTTGTTGCGAAGTTATTTTAAAACAATGGGCTCTCTCTAAATCCAAATTTTTCTTAACTCGAAGCTTGTATAATTTTCCCCGTTTTAGCTACACTTTTCACTGAGCTGCTCTTGTTATCGTACTTAAGCTAACGTTGTATAGCTTAAACCCTTCCTCGATAAATGGACATTCAATACAAAAGAATGTTCGATTTGATTTAGTAGTTCCTGAGATCAGCACGTTCAAGCAAACAACAGAAGCCTGCAAAACTTAATGTTTTTTGTCATTTTTTTCCACATTTCACTGACGCTTCGCTCCTACTGGTCGCAGCGTAACATTATGCAGCTTAAAGCTTCCTACGATAATTGGACCATTCAACATGGAAGTTATGTTTTGTACTGCTTCTACAAATGCATATTTGAATATCTCCCTCTCATTTTTGAAAAGTGAGCGTGAACAAAAGCTTGACCATGATCGAGCTTTCACTGTGCACAAAGTTCTCAATACGAATACGAATACTTTTTTGTACTTTTTACACTTTGTTTTTCGATGTAGTCCAGCCTTCAAGCCTTCCTTGATTAGTGGACTATCCAACACAAAAATAATTATTCGAACCAGTAGTTCCAGAGATTTCCGCGTTCAAACGAACAAACTCATCAGCTTTATAATATTAGTATAGATATAGATTCCTCATTTTAATTTCTTGTGGCTCCCAGCCTATTATAATACAACGTTTTTTCTACTTCGCTTAATCTCGTGATTAGCGTCAGTGGAACCAGATAGCAGATTACAATTTTAGGCCAATATTTTTTAAACATTTGAATGCTTGTCTGCATTTAAACATATGTACGTAAGGCACAAAAAAAATATATATTCGGTCTTAAGTTTCGACACACATCCAAAATCATAATTCAAATCTTTTCGTGGTGAGTTTAAGAAAAACGTGTTTGACTATTTCAAAATTCAATTTAGCAATCCCATTGAATAAGAAGTACAGGAAGGGGTCTTATGAAAAAGAATTGAAGCATTTTTCTAAGTAGTATGAGTTTCACAAACACAAACGCATTATAACAGGGCTGGTCTGCAGTTGAATGGTTAATCTCAGGGGCGCCAAGCGCAATTTGATTGAATCAAGATTTCATCGATTTTGCTTCACCTTTTTTTCGATCTCAATTCTTTTTTTAGGAAGCATGGTGTTTTAACACTAAAGGTGCACTGCACGGTTTTTAATGTTTAATTTTTTTATTTTCCAGTACATTTTCTTGATTTTTCATCCGTAATTAATGACGTTTATTACGCCTATTGTAATACAACCAACAAATAAAAATGTTTCCATACACGATGGAAGAACTATTAAAAAAAAAACGTGCACACTACGAAAACTCAACGAATTGCAGCGCCTTACCATCAGGAACAGAAATAATAACCCCGTGAACTTGACTGATAACACAGTCAAAGTTTGACAGCACACACCCCAAAAATTGACAGCACATACCCCAAAAATGGACATCATCAGACATTTTTGTTGCTTCACTCACATGAGCAATCCACGTTAAATTTGAAAGTGCGAAAACAAACAAAAGAGAAATGTAAACTGTAAAGATAGAAAAATCTCACCTCATCTCTTTGTTTTCGTAGCTCACATGTATTCATGTAGACGAAAAGAAAAAGAAATTGAAGAAATATAAAAATTGCGGGATCTAGGGAGGGAAACGTAAGTCACTTTCCCATCTTGTTACATATTTAATCTTTGCACAATATTCTGCATTCCTTTTATTTTTGAACGGCCATAATAATAAAAAATAAAAATGATGGATGTATAACTATGCCAAATAAAAAAAGTCTTCAGATTCAGGAACTATTCCGAAATTGTTGCCAAAATACACCTATTTTATCAGAATTATTTAAAATCCGTGTTACTAAATGTTAGGTGAATCTAAATAATTCTGATTTTCAATTTATTAAAAATTAATAAAAAAACAAAATACCCTGTCCCCATCCATCCCGCCATCAAGTAAAAAAAAGGAATAAACAAACAAAAAATATAACTTTAGACTTTAAGAAAAAAATTAACATTTAAATTTTAAAATAATAAGCAAAAATTAAAAAAAAAATCTGTTCCAAATATAAACAAAAATAAATCTATATGAACAAATATAAATTAATTATAAATGCAATTCGGAATTATGTGGAGCTCAGCGATGCGAAGTTAGGAGAAAAAAAAATCATAAAAGCTCATAAGGAAAAATATTAATTTATATAAATAAATACAATTAATGAAAACATATATTACATTTATTGTTCATAGATCAAAGTAATAAATTAAAATTACACAAAAGAGAATTAAAAAAAATAATAAAAATAAATTCATAACACACTATCATTTATTTCTATGATTTTTATAATATTTTAAGCGAACGCAAGAAAAAAATAAACTTCGAGTTAAGATTGTATATTTTAATGTAAACAACCTCTGCAGAGGTGTTAAATTATTTTTTATTTACTTTTTTTATTATTTTTGTAAAAATTCTTTGGAAATTGAAAAAAAAGAACGGAAATAAACTGATATGAGTAAAAGTGAGTTGTTAATAATGACCTCATCTCAATTTGTGTTTGATTTTTAGATTTAACTTACATTTGGTTACGATTTTGAAGATCATCAAGTTAAGTCACGATATTACTGAGATTTAGAATTAAACTTTTTTAGACGTACTTTCTTACTTATGGTGGCGCTACAGTCCAGGTCGGACCAGGGACTCATCCAACAAACTTCTAGAGCCAGTTCGGTCCCTAGCTAGCTGTCTCCAGTTTCGCATGCCAAGTGGGTTCAGGTACTCTACACCTTTGTGCTCCACCTGAGTCGCGGTCTTCCTCTTCTGCGACGTCCTTCCGGGTTGCATTATTTTCCATCCGCTCAACATGACCGAACTATCTAAGTCGTTGGACCTTAACTTTTCTGGCTAGGTCAGTGTCTCTGTACAGCTAGTACAGTTCTTGGTTGAATCTTCGTCTCCATTCTCCATTAACATAGACAGGACCAAAAATCACTCGAAGAATTTTTCCCTCAAAGCAGCCCAAAACGTTTTCATCAGATATTGTCATGGTCCATGTCTCTGCAACATACATGAGAACCGGGATGATGAGAGTTTTGTAGAGTGTCATTTTAGTTGCTCGGGAGAGGACTTTACTACTCAATTGCCTTGTAAGTCCAAAGAAGCAGCGATTGGTAAGAGTGATCCTTCGTTTGATTTCAGCGCTGGTGCTGTTGTCTGAGTTTATAGAGGATCCTAGGTAGACGAAGTCCTTAACTAAATCGAAGTTAAACATTTCTATGCTGTCCATGCATGATGTTGGTTGTCCTTTCTTCTTGACAGCATTAACTTGGTCTTGCCCTCGTTAACCGCTAGACCCATCTTCCTGGCTTCCGTCTCAAGGCTCACAAACGCTCCACTGACACCACGATGTGTTCTTTCAATGATGTCAATATCGTCTGCGTATCCTAGTAGATGGACGGACTTTTGAAAGATTGTGCCTCTGGTGTTGACGTTGGAGTTTTGCACAATCTTTTTCAAGAACGATGTTGAAGAAATTGCATGACAACGCATGGCTTTGTCTAAAACCTTTTTTGACATCAAAAGCGTCCGTTAGGTTTTTTCCGACCATGATGGAACAGCGTGAGTTTTCCATTTTCATCTTACACAGACGGACGAGTTTTTCTGGGATTCTAAAACTTGACATTGGTCTATATAATTGGTCTCTATAGGCGCTGTCATACGCGGCCTTGAAATCGATGGAAAAGTGGTAGGGTGAATATTTGATCGATGGTGGGCTTTCCGGGTCTGAAGCCACACTGATTAGGTTGTTGACGCAGGGTTTCAAACGTTCACACAACACGGCAGACAAGATCTTGTAGGCGATTTTAGGGAGACTTATACCTCTGTAAATAGTGCAGTTCAGTTGATCTCATTTCTTGAGGATCAGGCATACGATGCTGAGGTTCCATTCGTCGGGCATGCTGACTGCGGTTCCACTACGATGTTCCCATTATGGTCTCTACAGGTTTCAGTTCGGGGTGTATAAGCCCTGGAGGTTTGTTGCACATTTTTGTAGAACTTTCGAACCACGTTGCTGTTGTGACATACATCTATCTCCTCGATCGCGCGCTTCTCATGCTCCCTTTTCTTTTTTCTGGGAAGTTTAGCTCGCCGGCGCTCATCGTCAAACGAGGGGTTTTGTTGTGTTGGCCGTGTAAAACCTACCACTTCAGAGGCGGCATCTCTGATGGCAGCTTGGCAGTGTTGCCACTGGACTTCTGAGGAAATTTTCGGAGACACGATCGGAAAAGGATCTAACAATCTGTTGCGATTGTGTCCGTTTGACGTCGAATTTCCTCCTAGCATTTTCGCTTTTTGGCCTTGATCGGGATATCCGCATTCGTACCTTGGCTACACCTACAATAAGGTAGTGTTCCGAGTCGATGTTGGCACCTCGGAATGTTCGGACATCTTGCATGCTAGAGAAGTGTCGTGCGTCGATCGTTATGTGATCAATCTGATTGACGGTAGATTGGTCAGGAGATTTCCATGTTCCCTTGTGGGTATCGAGATGTGGGAATCGCGTACTTGTTACCATTACGACTCGCCCCGCAGCGAAGTCGATTAGCCTAAATCCGTTATCGGAAGTGGGGTCGTGTAGGCTATGTCGTCCGATTATTCCACCAAAGATTTCTTCTCTACCCAGCTTAGCATTAAAATCTCCAAGTCCATAGGCTATGTCGAGGAGCTCGTAGAACCTTTCTTTTGTGTAATCATCCTTTTCTTCAGTGGGGGCGTGAGCGCAGATAAGGCTGATGTAGGTGAATTTAGCCTTGATACGGATTGTCGTGATGCGCTCATTAACTGAGTTGAATCTCAAAACCTTCCTCCTGAGTCGAGTCCCAACTACAAATCCACATCCAAATAGACGCTGATTTTGTTCCCAGCAGCAGTCGGCGTAGTAAATATCGAAGTTGTTCATTGTACGTATAGGCCCGGACCATCCCATCGCATTTCTTGGATGGCAGTTATATCTGCTTTATAGCAGTCAAGGGCTTCCGCTAAATGTTCGGCTGCACGTGGTCTGTTAAGGGACCTAACATTCCCAGTGCAAAACCGAAATTCGTTGTCCTTAAATCGTTTGCGTGGGTCGTCATCATTATTTCCGTCCGTATCCGAGGCTTGTTGGTGGTTCGGAACTATAGTTTCTTTATGTGGCCGGGCCAAGTCACCCCGACGCACGACCCCCAACCTGGAGGGCCAGGTCTTTAGTTTAACTCTAAGACGAAGAGCCACCCAAACTGCTCCCTATAGGCCGGGGCTGCGAATATGTTGTAGTAGCCCTATAAGGTGTTCACTTAGTTGTTCATCCTGACTGGAACTGTAGACGCCGCCGTTGATTCCATCTTGGGACCTCTTCCACTGCCACCTGTTGAAAAGAAGGCATGCCTTAGTGGGCGTATACCTCCTCCCCCTCTCTCTCTCTTTTCTACCGCCATTCACTTCCCAGTGGGGTTGGAACCCAATCTTCGGTTGAAGGTACTGAGCACCCGATATTCACCACGGGTTGGTGGAGAGTAGGAGTTGATAGACAGAGGTTTCTGTAGACGTTTCTGTGTCCACTTGAATGCACGTGTCTGCTCTTCGAACATGAAATTCTGAAATTACGTACACCTTTATATTTACGATTTCAAATTCGGACAGCAAAATCGAATCGAATTAAAAACGTTATTTCGTTCGATTAAGAACACCTCTGCTTGAAAAACGAAAGTATTACTTTCGCAAACGAAAATCAGAACAGGGGTGATTGTGAGTTTCGACCGAATAGAATTCCACTTCGAAAAAGAACTGACAGTTTGAATAAAACAAACAGTGATAGAATCATAGAGAATATATAATACCTAGAATCGCGACTTCGTGTGTTCGCTCTCTTTTTGCCTACAAGCTGCAATTTGGTCGTTTTGTACCAACCCAGTGAGAATGTGTTAATTTTCCAATGGTTTTTAAATGAGAAACTGCACCAATACATTCGCACTGAGTTAGATACAATGCTCAGGTTTGAGTCGAGGTGGGTTTCATGGGCTCAGATTTCGAAAATAAGATTCCGTAGAGCTCAAAATTTTCAAAAAAACTTACACATACAAAAAAGTGCATGTAATCAAAAATAAATACGTTATATTGTTTCTTTGCACTTTTAACATATAATTGCACTATAATTTAGCAATATTTGTATCAAAAATCTTAATAAATCTTTTAAAAAAAAGTCGTTCGTTTAGTCTCGTATTTGCTGTGGTGGAAGTCTGTCACTTTGGGCCAGTGTTACCGCAGGGAAAATATTTTCTAGTCCCAGAAGCTTGAAAAACGAGTCATTATAAAAAAAAATAAGAGTCCACGCTAAAAAAAAATTTAAATTCTTTCAGAAATCTTTTTTTTTTTATATTTTGAACATACCAAAAATTCATTGTATGGTTTTAATGTTCGAAATACAAGCGTTTAGGACAAGAAATAGACGACCTAAACATGTGATTAATTTTTACAAAATATAAAATTCTTAGTAATTGTACCTATTTGTGTCTGCAAAAAAACGAGTCATACGTGATAAAAACGAGTCCCGGAGTCAAGGAAGAAAAACACGAGTCCTTTTTGACCCTATAGAGGCTATGTGGTAACACTGCTTTGGGCAACAGGACAAAAATTTTACTCACGGCTGAGTACTCACTCTTTTGTCACCTCTTACACAGATTCACGGATACGAAAAAAAGAGAGAATTGTGAGAGTTCACCTCTTACACAGATTCACGGACACGAAAAAAAGAGAGAATTGTGAGAGTTCACCTTTTCTGTTACTTCATATTGCTAGATTAAATTTTAGTCCAAACGATTATAAATGGTACTGTTTCTTATCTCTAACCCTGCGACCACACGAGCAAGTTTTGGACAGCAAGTAGCGTACGTATATTATTTCAAACAACGGAACATGGAATTATTTCTCATGTTTTCTTGCTCTGCAAAAAAAATGATAGCTGTGTTCGAATTTGACGAACTGTGGTTAAAAGTAGATGAATTTTTAACCACTATTGTCATATTTTAACCTGCTCCGCAGCTTGTCTAATTTTTAACACATTTAATTCAATGCGAAGTGTCAAAATTTAACCAAACGTCAAGTTTTAACCACTTTTTAACCCAATTTTTAACCCAAAAACTGTGTGTCCAGCTTAATTTTTATAGCATAATAAAAAATAAAAGGTCAGTTCCACCAAACAACATCTCATTGAGATCTTTGAGCTGTGAAATGATATTTATTTCTGAAATCCCTGAGGGAAAAACATTTTGGATTTTCGACGCTATTGACATGTAAACAACAACAATTTTTAAGTTTACTGTAGCTATCTGAATGAAAACTGAGAATTATTATGTTCCACCAAATGATTTCGCCTGAGTCAAAGTGACATTGAAATCTCAGTGAAAAATTGTGAGTTGGAACTAGCCTAATGTGTTCATATTATTATTATTCTTCAATATACAAGGCGCCAAAAACATAACTCGAGAAAAAACCTAGGTAACTAAATATTATTATTTTTTTTATTAATTAGTTAAAAATCATTTAATAAAATTACTGGCTTCATTTGGGCAACTCTTTCCCTCAAAAATTTGAAGAAAACACCGCAGCATTGCCCAACCTAAATTGCTTGCTATAAAAACCGAAACAAATTCACCACATTCGCCATTTTCAATCCGACATGGTTAATTTTCTTTTATAGCAACACAACACCTAACAGCACTAGCGCAAGCATTCTGTCTTTTTCATTTCTCCAAGTACATGTGGTCGGAAAAAATAATCTCGCCTTTAAAAATACGAAAAATAAAGTGAAAATCGCGCGAAAATATGTTAACAAACGCGATAAATCGTTTGCTTATTAAATTTCAATTCGATTGAATCGATTCGTTTGAGTGGAACGAGTGAATTTTATCGTGTTTATCGCTTCGCATAAATTTGGATGACGGAGAAATTGCAACACGACCGAGGAAAAAAAAACCAAGCACCACATCCACTCTACAAATTATCGAATTTGTCGTCGTCGTCGTTGCAAAAGAGAAAAAGAAAGTATCCATCATCGATCAGTAGACATAATTTTTCAAAACTTCATTGGAAAATAATCGAAATAGCCCAAAAAAAGTGTGGTGTTTGCAAACATAGGATTGTAAAAAAAATTGTGCAAGGAAAAAAAATTGATAAATAGATACTCCTCCGCGGGCTGATTTTCCCCACACATAACCGTACACTCGTAAAAAGAAGACGAAAAAATAATTAAGAAAAAAATAATGCCCGTGTCGGTGGTATGTGAATCGTCAACGGCGGCGAATGTGAATGCAGCCCTTCGCGATTCCCTCGCTAATTCATCATACGGCTCATCGCCTGGCAGCGGAACAAATAGTCATCATGATGAAAGTTTGCAAAACAAATTAGTGGCATCTGCTAAACGTGTCCTTTTGACCAAAATCGAATACGAGGAAGTGAACAACTACAATCAATCGGTCCTTGACACCTTGAAGTCCAAATACATCGTACTTAAACCGTCGCTGCCTACCCCGCAGCAATTGTCTACGTCTTCCTCATCGTCGTCGTCGGCTTCGTCTGGCAATGGTAATTGCGGGAAATTAATACACACACCTGCAACAACAACAACATCAGGGTCGTCGTCGTCTTCAAATCATACAACAAATAAAATGAATGGAAATGGAAACAGCGACAACAAAGACTCGAACAACCACCATTCTTCATCGTCGATGGCGAATTCTGGTGGTAAGTACTGTTTGGTGGTGAATTTATTTGGCAGCTGTTGTCATTTTGACAACAGCGGCAAGCACGTGAAACAGATGGAATAAACAACAGGGTGTTCACGATTTAAACTTATTGTTTATGTTTTTAATTGTTTTGATCTTAAACATTTTTTTTTTTTAATTTCTTTCAGATAAACAACAAAGAAACAATACAAGTGAACTGCCCCAACCGAAACGCATATTATTCCCTCGAGAAAGCATTCAAATCGGCTGGAAGAGTTCCGGCCGCAAATGGTACGTTGGCTCGGGCATGTCCAACGTAGGCAATACTTGTTACTTGAATTCAACGCTACAGGCGCTCTTCCATGTTCCGTCAATTGCCAACTGGCTAACATCGGACACAGCCCACATGGAGCGCTGCGAAGAGGAACTAGGTATCCAAGGTGGCTGCATCATTTGTTGCATGTCGAAAACACTTCTATCGTCGCAATCGCAACAATCCTGCATTCGACCGTTTTTGATTTATGGCAAATTGAAAACAATTTGCCGACATCTAACAGTCGGGCGGCAAGAGGATGCACACGAATTCCTGCGCTATCTAGTTGAAGCAATGGAAAAGGCATATCTGATGCGTTTTCGTCACTATAAGGATCTAGATCAATTTAGCAAGGAAACCACACCGCCAAATCAGATTCTTGGTGGTTACTTGAAATCAGCCGTTAGGTGCCTTGCATGCGGTTATGTATCGACAACATTCCAACATTTTGAAGATCTTCTGTTGGATATTCGTAAAGCGGACACAATCGATGAAGCTCTTGAGGGATATTTCTCGAGGGAGCGACTCGAGGACATGGGATACAAGTGTGAATCTTGTAAAAAGAAAGTAAGTTCTTTTGCTATATAACTTTTTCCTGTAAACAAATATTTAAATATATCAATTTAAGGTGTCAGCAACAAAGCAATTTTCACTTGAGCGTGCTCCGATTGCCCTTTGTATTCAGCTGAAGCGTTTCTCGATGCTCGGCACAAAAATCAACAAACAAATAACTATTCGACCACGTCTGGATCTTTCGCGATTCGCCTCGAAAAAGAACGGAAGTGGTGAACAGCTTACCTACAAGCTCGTAGCAATGGTGACTCACTTGGGTGCGTCTCAAAACTGTGGACATTACACTGCCATTGGTCTTACAGAATCTGGAACCTATTACAGTTTTGATGATAGTTTTGTTCGTCCGATTTCCGTACAAAGTGTCGTCAATACAAATGCCTACATAATCTTCTATGAATTGGAAGGCGGCCAGCAAAATGGGCATTCTGGGAGCAATAAGAATTCTGGTTCGTCACAAACTAACAACAACGAACAGTCGAAGGAGAACAATCAAAAGAATGGAAATTCCAACTACAACAATACCAACGGCTCCAATGATAATAATCGACAAAATTTTTACGGATCCTCGCCAAACGGTCCCAAATTAATCAGCAAATTAAATACCGAACCAAAAATTATTGGACCGCAGCTTCCCGAATACTACAAGACTGGCAATTCCAATGGTTTCCCAGGCAATGGCAACAAGCTAGTCAATACACCAAGCAAACTAAGCAATCGACCGAGCTCGCTGCCCACCAGCACTGGCACAACACCAAACAGTTCCAAAATTATGATTCACTTCAAAAACTCATCTGCCCTGAATAACGGAAGTAGCAATGCTACAGCGGTTAGTTCATCATCGGCAGCAATTGCTAGCCCAGCCACAAGTTCCACAGACAAATTGAAGATACTGCCAAGCGAGAGCGAGGATGAAGACGAAGAGAAAATTACAACAACAAGCAATGAAGTTAGTTCCACAACCACACTGCCTCACATGCCTAAACTGGGAATGGGTTCGCCAGTACATCCGTCGAAGGATAAATCAGCGGCTGTGTCGTCGACAGCAACAGCCGCTGTTTCGGCAACAATCAAAAGTCCTTTAAAGAGTCTTGTCCCATATGAATCCGAATCGGATGAATCCTCAGCGGACGACGAGAATGACATCAAAACGTCACCAACCTGCTCATCATCCAGTAATACACACACACAAAACAGCAAAAGTCCCAAAAAGAAAAAGAAGAAGAACGAAATTGATTTGCTCTTCAAGCGGAAATCCAATGGTGTTGCTAACTCATCGCCCTCGCCCAAAAAAATCAAAACTGCCTCAGCGAACGATGCCGACACATCAACACACCGCGACTTTGAAGACGATTCAGGCGATGATGATTCGGCTAACTTGAAAAAATCCCAATCAACGCCACCATCGCCACCAGTTATCAAAACAAAAACAGGTCTCTGGCAAGTGACCAATCTAAATCCCTCAACAACTAGCAGCAGCAGCAATTCAAAATCAAATCAACAGCAAACGCCAACCGATAAGAAGTATCGCAATCCGTTTGCAGCGGTTCGATCGACATCGCCGGTCAATCGTCAACCCGCTCCATCGCATAAACCGACAAATTTCAATTCAACTGCCAAGTCTTCAAATGGCAGCGGCAGCGGCGAACGCAGTGAAGTTGTCAACGAATTAATGAAACAATCACATCGTGGCTATGGAGCGCCGGTACTCAGTTGGAATGGAAACAAATCCGAGATCGAAAAGGAGGTAAGAGTGGAATGTTGACCTTTTTGTTTGTTTGCTTGTTTTATGATCGTTTTATTTTCATCATCATTTACAATCCATAAACCATAGCAAGGTGATTATATTCAGAATTTGATGATAAGAAGTGTAGCCGAAGAGTAATTTTTGTTTGAAACATTAAAAAGAAAAGTAAAAATGAAAGAATTCCAAGAATCAAGAATTTAATTTCTCAAAAGAACTTCATCGACATTGATTGTTTGAAGGTAAGCCATTTGAATTGTAGTTGTTGTATATTGTTTTTAGCCATTTTGAGAGTCAGGTGAGGATTGTAGTTGTTGACGAGGTTGCGGACGGTTAAGTGGCGCATTTACCTTCAAATTGATTCTTGGATTTTCTTTTCATATGAGTAGGTCGCATTCATAAGTCGTTAAAGTCGTCGCCGTTCAAGCTTACTTACTTACTTAAGGTGGCGCTACAGTCCGTTGTTGACTTGGGCCTCAATCAACAGTCTCCGCCAGCCAGCTCAGTCGCTAGCTACCTGTCTCCAGTTTTGCACTCCAAGATGATTGAGGTCCTCATTCACTTGTGTGCGCCACCTAAGTCGCGGTCTTCCTCTCCTCCTACGTCCCTCGAAAATAGTGTTTAGGGCTTTCCGGGCCGGAGCATTAGTGTCCATCCGCTCTAAATGACCGAGCCCTCTGAGTTTCTGGACAGTTCGCTGTTATATCTTCTTCGCCATTTCCCTTCAATGCACACGAGGCCATAGATGACCCGAAGAACTTTCCTCTCGAAACAGCCTAAGGCACATTCATCTGATTTTTTCAAGATCCATGCTTCTGCACTATACTGCAGGACTGGGATGATGAGGGTGTTGTACAGTTTTAACTTAGTTGCTCGAGAGAGAGCTTTTCCACTCAATTGCTTTCTTAGCCCAAAGAAACAGCGATTAGCAAGAGTTATTCTTCGTCTAATCTCGGTGCTGGTGTCATTCCCGTGTTTATAGCGGAACCTAGGTAGACAAACTCCTCTACTACCTATGTCCGATCCGTTAATGTTGGGTGTCCTTCCTCGAAGACAGAATTTACTTCGTTTTTCCCGCATTTACCGCTAAGCCCATTTTTGCCTCGATTCTCACAAAGGCGCCATTGACTTGACATCACGCTGTGTTCTTCCCGTTATATCAATGTCATCGGCGTATGCGAGAAGTTGAACTGATTTTTGGAAGATAGTGCCTCTGGTGTTGACGGTGGAGTTACTATCTTCTCAAGAACGATGTTAAAGAAATCGCACGACAGTGCATCGCCTTGTCTGAATCCTTTTTTGACATCGAAAGATTCCATAAGCTCGTTGCCAACATTGATGGCGCAGCGTGAGTTCTCCATCGTCATTTTGCACAAACGAACGAGCTTGGCGGGAATGCCAAAACTAGACATAGCTTTATACAGTTCGTCTCTGTAGATGCTGTCATACGCGGCCTTAAAATCGATGAAAAGGTGGTGTGTATCGATTTGGAGTTCAAAGGTTTTTTCCAGGATCTGACGCAACGTGAAAATTTGGTTGATGGTTACTTTCCTGGCCTGAAGCCACATTGTTAAGGACCAATCAGATTGTTGACGAAAGGCTTCAGACGTTCACATATTACGGCAGAGGGGATCTTGTAGGCGATGTTTAGTAGACTTATTCCTCTATAGTTGGCGCAGTTTAGAGGATCTCCCTTTTTCAGGATCGGGCAAACAATGCTGAGGTTCCATTCATCGGGCATGCATTCCTCTGACCATATCTTACAGATGATTTGGTGCATGCTCCTATTTAGCTCGTCGCCTGCTGCTTTGAACAGCTCAGCAGCTAGTCCATCTGCTCCCGCGGCTTTGTTGGATTTCAGCCGTGATATTGCGGTTTTCACTTCTTCTAGGTCGGGTTCACGGAATTGTTGGCTATCATCGTGTCCGATAAAAGGCTCCTGTCTGACTGCGGGATTTTGTTCGTCGTCGCCGTTATACAATCTACAGAAGTGGTCTTTCCAAATCCCCAGCATTGACTACAATACTCTGATGTTTCCTTGCTCATCTCTGCAGGCATCGGTTCTTGCTCGAACCAGCTTTGAGCCAGCTGTTTTACCTTCCGTTAAAACCTCCGAACTTCAGTCCTGCCGTTGGCTCTTTCAACATCCTCGATCTGACGCTTCTCAAGCTCCCTCTTTTTTTCTCCTGAGATGCCGGTGTTCCTCTCTCCCCGCACAGCTCACAAGACAAGAGCTGCTTGTCTTTCTATTCAGCGCCGCTTTGTATGCCTCCTGCTTGGCTGCATGGGCCTGCCTGCATTCTTCGTTAAACCTCAGCACATTAGATGCGGCATATCTAACTACTTTCTGACAGTGCTGCCACTGGTCCTTGATACTTTATGTTGGCTGCATAGAACTCTAGAGGTTTCTTGACACTCGATCAGAGAAGGATCTTGCGATTGCAGTCGTCCGACGTCGAATTTTCTTGCAGTATTTCCTTGTCTAGGTCGTTGTCGCAATATTCGTAGCAATACCTTGGCTACGACGAGTCCTCAGAAAATTCTAACATCAAGAATGCTGGACAAGTGCTGTCCGTCGAATGTGATATGATCAATCTAGTTGACAATTGGAGGGAGGAGTTTGTGTTCTTTGTTTTGACCTATCGGCTATGGGAGGCCCTTCTGCGAAAACAAGTTTCGCGATCGCATAGCTCTTAAGCTTCACAGTAGTAGAGTAAGTGGCTAGCCTTGAAATTCGTCCTATCAAATATATTAATATCTACTTGGGGGACAGTTACAACACATTCTCTTCAGTAACGGATAACATTATTAGCTTTTTTTTATATAAAGGAAAACAAACATTGTTTGCCTTTATTTATCAAAAATAAATCAAAACTGATAGTTTTACATTTTCATCAGGTAATTTTCACTGCAACAAAGCCTTAATGTCATCCTTCTCTGCTGCTTCCATGTATGAAATACCTTCCGGTGTCGTTCCAGATGTCGATGCTCCCTTTTCAATTAATGTCTTCACACATTTCGTGTGGCCCTCCCAAATTGCTGCCAAAAGAGGTGTAACTTGATGTTTATCAACGACATTTACTTCAGCTCCTTTCTCGATTAGAAACTTCAAGACATCATCTTGCCCAAAATCAGCAGCAATATGCAATAAATTACGTCCACCAACCTGTTTATTCACATCGACTTGGTTTATTTTGATGAACTCTGCCACTTGATCGAGTTCGCCATTTTTTATATTCCACACAAGATTTAGCATTGTTTTTTTTTTTGTTTTTTCTATTATTTTGTTTCTTATATTTTTGTATAATCTGAAAGTTATTTCGTAACTGCTGCTTTTTAAATAATTAAAAAAAAAAAAAAAACACTTTTCCCCCAACAGATAACAGAAGAAGCTCGCTTGCAGCGCAAACGCGAATGGGAAGAAGACGACGAAAACGAAATGGATCGTGGCCGACAAAAGAAAGTCAAACAACCAAAGGCCCAAGTCAATGCAACGCCCGGTTTCAATCCATTCCAAGAACATCAAAGCCAACAAAATTTCCATCAGCGTCGTTGGAAGCTCATCAACAACCCATCAAATCATCGCTATCAAAATACCTCGTCGAATGGTGGCTTTCGCAATGGCGGTGGCGGCGGCGGCAACATGAACAATCGCAAAATGAATAATTTCAAACGATTCGGCAATAAATTCCATCAGCGATCATCGTCGCATCATCAACGTAGCAATGGAAATTATTTCCATCGAAGAGGTTCTTAACAATGTTGATAGAAAGAGAGAAACATAACCAAAAAATTCAAAGCAAAAAGGCAACATACCGCCTCTCAATTGCAATTAATCGAAGAGATGGATGGCGTTCTCTTTGGACGAAACGTTTCTTAGTTCAATTTTCATCTTGCTTTTTTCATTTAATTCACTTGGCGCTGGATTTTTGACTGTCGAGAGAAGAAGCGCGATAATTTTGTTTTAGTCTTTTTTTTTATTTTAATGGTTGTTTCTCATGCAACGAGATATGCATTTACTGCTCTTGCATTGATTCAAATTTTATTAGAACGATTTTAACTACACCAAGTGTAGACTCACGCTAGCACATACAAAAAACAAAAACAACAAAACAAAAAAAAAACATCCATCCAAGCACATTCACATTCATCGTCGTATTTTGTAAATTATTATTATCAAATTTATAATCCTGTTTAAACATGCATATAAGGCAGTTCCAATTGATGGAAATTCTCTGTGTGTAAGAAAGAGACAGCAACGCCTAACTTTGAATACCTACTGTCACTGCTATATTATATGCTTTTAGGTTATAAGTCTCCTAGCAATTAGTAAACTTAAATAAAATAATTGACTATTATTTTGTTTTAACAATTTTTTATCTTCTAAAATAATATACATAAATATATTACATTAAAAATGCAATTTTATTTTAAGCAAATGGTTATTTTATTTAAGAAATAAACAATTATGATGATGATGACGATCCCTTGACCTGACAGAAACCTATTTAATCGAAATATTATGAACCCCTGGGCCTCCTCCTGTATGTATGTATATGTGAACTAACTTGTTTATTCATGCATTTTTTCTTTATTATTTAATTTATAAGTTGTAGAAAATTATGAAATTGATAATTCTTATTCTCAAAAAAAAAAAAAAAACAAAACAAAAATAACCGAACTAGCTATAATTTAATTCTATTGTAATACTTTTAGTTTTTACAACAACAAAACATATAAATATATAAATATAGTTATGAATTGTAATTTAAATTGAACAAACAAGAATAAACATTTTAGTTTTAATTTTAAGAACAAAACAAAACAAAACAAATGCAAAGAGAAGGAAAAATACAAAAAATATAGAAGAGATATAAACCAATTATATAATTATAGTAGCATTTAAGTTATTACCTATATACAAAACAGACATGTAATATGCTATCAAATAACCGGACGCAAAAAACACAAAAAAAAACAAACTTTTTGTTTCAGAGAGAGACTGAGAGACGTTGATGTCTGGTGTAGGAATATGCAAATTGAAAAAAAAAAAAAAACCAAAATAGAATACACAAATACAACAACAAGAAATAACAATATTGAAATAATAAAAATATATTTTGAAAGGACATCAATTCAAGTGAGTTTTTTGAATTTATTTTCGTTTCGTTTTCCAAATAGCAGTTACCCTCCATGGGGTTATCCTTGACGTGGCTCACGGTGACTACTTCTATGAAGCTTAGAGCTATGCGATCGCGAAACTTGTTTTCGCCGAAGGGCCTCCCATGGTCAACAGGTCGAAGCGGAGTAGGCTGTGGCTACTAATTAACCCCCAACGCAGGAGTGTTGGAAACTGCGCCAACTATAGAGGAATCAGTCTACTTAACATCGCCTACAAGATCCTCTCTGCCGTAATATGTGAACGTCTGAAGCCTTTCGTCAACAATCTGATTGGTCTTTATGAATGTGGCTTCAGGCCAGGAGAGTCAACCATCGACCAAACTTTCACTGCGGCAGACCCTGGAAAAGACCTATGAACTCCAAATTGATACCCACCAGCTTTTCATCGATTTTAAGGCCGCGAATGACAGCATCTACAGAGACGAACTGTATAAAGCTATGTCTAGTTTCATACACGCTGCGCCATCAAGGTTGGCAACGAGCTTATAGAATCTTTCGACGTCAAAAAAGGATTCAAACAAGGCGATGCACTGTCGTGCGATTTCTTTAACATCGTTCTTGAAAAGAAAGTGCAACACGTCAACACCCGAGGCACTATCTTCCAAAAATCTGTTCAACTTCTCGCATACGCCGATGACATTGATATAATGGGAAGAACACAGCGTAATGTCAATGGCGATTTTGTGAGAATTGGAACAGAAGCGGCAAAAATGGGTTTAGCGGTAAATGAGATATAAACACCGAACACTGACCGACGCGACAGCTCGGACAGAACGTCACAATAGACGCATACAACTTCGAGGTAGTAGTAGAGGAGTTTGTCTCCGCTATAAACACGGGCAATAACACCAGTGCCGACATCAGACGAGGAATAACTCTTGCTAATCGCTGTTTCTTTGGGCTAAAAAAGAAATTGAGTGGAAAAGCCCTCACTCGAACAACTAAGGTAAAATTGTACAAAACCCTCATCCCAGTCCTGCTATATGGTGTAGAAGCATGGACCTTGACAAAATCGGATGAGAGTGCCTTAGGCTGTTTCGAGAGGAAAGTTCTTCGGGTCATCTATGGCCCCGGCATTGAAGGGGAATGGCGAAGAAGATATCACAGCGAACTTTACGGGTTGTACAACGACATGGACCTAGCCAGAAGTGTCGAGGTCCAAAGACTCAGATGGCTCGGTCATTTAGAGCGGATGGACACCAATGCTCCGGCCCGGATAGCCTTCGAGGAAGACCGCGAATCAGGTGGCGCACTCAAGTGGTAGACAAAAAAGTGGTAGGCAAAACTGGAGACAGCTAGCTAGGGACCGAGCTGGCTGGCGGAGACTGTTGATTGAGAACCAAGTCCACAACGGACTCTGGCGCCACCTTAAGTAAGCAAGTAAGAAGAAGTGTCCCCACCAAGGCACTACCAACGAGCGACGGCAGTGAATAAATTTACTTTTTTTGAAATCGTCTTCAGTTCCAGTTAGGCCGAACTACTTGGTGAACACCTTTACGGGCTACTTCGACTTATTTGAAGCCCAGGCCTAGTGCTCCAGGTTGGCGGTCATGTGTCGGGGTGAGTTCCCGACTACGTAAAAAAAACATTAAGTTGTAAAGCAACTACAGGAGCCTGATTATGGGATTCGCGGCGGATCGTTTTCAATTCGACCTTTCAAATTCGACTCGCTTCGTTTTTCCATTTAACGGATTCACGGCGGATCGAAAAAAAATTCTTCCAATATTGTAGTAATTGTGGCGTTTTTAATTGGCAATCTGGAAGTAAAAAAAAGCATTCTGAAAACGTTCAATTGGGCAAAAGTGACAGTTCTGATTCTGAAAAGAAGAGAATTTCCCTTCTGATTTCAAAAACAGAATGCTTCTTTTTCGATGCCAGATTGCCAATTAAAAACGCCATTAAACACTTTTGGTTTGAATATTTCTTCCAATATTCCAGTTAATAATAATAAACACTCTTTCGTCTGCGAATCCGCCAATAAAAAGCTGTCGGATTTCAACTCGCCAGCAAACATTATGGGCATTTCGCCTTCGAATTCGTTAATTGGTCGAATTCAAAGCGAAGAAGGAAAAAGCGAAAGCAATAATTGAAAAATGTCAAACTCGCTAGCAAACGGTCGGATACACTGATGACGCCCCAAGCAAATGTTTAAAGGACAACGAATTTCGTATATGCACGGAGAATGTTAGGTCCCTTAATAGACCGTGTACTGCCGAACAATTAGCGGAGACCCTCAACTACTACAAAGCAGACATTACCGCTATCCAGGAAATGCGATGGGATGGACCGGGCAAAAGGAGGACGAAAACTGCGAGGCAGGCCCATGCAGCCAGATGGAGGCATACAAAGCGGCGCTGCATAGTAGGACAAGAGCTACTATTGAGCTCAACGAGAAAAACACAATCTTCAAGAAATCCACATCATCGGTCGCTCCAGGCTTTCACAGCGATTGAAGAACAGGCGAAGCTCTTTGGTCTTGAAGTGAATAAGGACAAAACAAAGTTCATGTTATCAACAAACAAAAGAACATCTGTCCACCGCCTAGGACAAAACGTCACTGTTGGTAGCAGCAATTTCGAGGTAGTAAAGGAGTTCACTTATCTTGGAACCAAAATCAATCCCACAAACGAGACCTAAGTGGAGATCGACAGAAGAACTTCATTCCAAAAACTCTTAACTCACTCAAAAGACAAAGTGTCTGCTTTACAAGACTGATTTTACCAGTCCTTCTTTATGGCGCCCAGTGATTGACAATAAGTAAAAATGGGGAAATGATATTGGGCACTATCGAAAGAACAATTCTTCGACGGATTTTCGGTGCCCTATGCCACAATGGCATCATCGCAGCCCCCCAGGTTCGAGACGACAAGGAAGACGCAACCTGCAGTACAAGGACCAAGTAACTGCGGATGCCACAGAGCCTGGAGATTGTATGTGGAAGACCGTTCGCGATAAATGATTGCTCTGTTTCAGTCTGAGATTCTACCTGGATTGGGCTCTCTCACGACTGATGAAATCGCAACCCAATTCTTGAGCAAAACTGATTACAGCTAGCTAAGAACCGAGTTAGCTGCAAGTGCTTATTGGAATTGCCCTAAATCGTCCAGGTTACATATTTACTATTCGTGGGCTTCGAGCTATTTTCACAAAAGAGATATGCATACAAATACAAAAGATACATAATTGTTTATTTGTGTACATCATAAAAAAAAACCACAGTAGACTAGCTGTTCCGTTCCCTCCTCTGTTTTCTACTCATCATTCGTCCCTTATTGAATTTAGTCGGATGGCTCTTCTTGAGCTTCCTGACACCACTTTTGGGTAAACTCTTCAGAGTGGTCTTTCTATCCCTCCTTATTTTCTTCTGATTTACTTTCGACTCCAAACGTTCTTTCATCTTATACGCTTTTGTTTTCTTCAATTTATTCATCGTTTTTGTCTTCTTCAACCGATCAATATCTCTTTTACTTTTCAATTCTTTGTTGGTCAATTTATTCTTTATTTCCGGTTCTGTATCCTTCGCCTTTAAAGATTTACGTTTTTTCTTCTTCTCAACCAAATCCATTCCAGGAATTGTTTGCAACGCATCTTCTTGATTCTCTTCTTCAGACTCTGGTTCTTCTTCCGATTCACTTATTGCTGCACGATTCTCTCCGATAAGGTTATTTTGTGCGGCTAACTCACTTGTTGATAGCTCCACAATTTTCACTTTAACATCGTCATCCTCGTACTCCTCTTCATGTTTGTCTTGTTCGGTGAGTTCTTTGAGCGGTTCGAAGGTTTTCTTCAAATGACTGAGACCATCTTTGATTTCTTTACGGATGCGCTTACGCTCTTCTTTAAGTTTTTCTTGGAGTTGATCTTTGGCTTTTTTTCGACGTTCATTTTTGCGTTTCTGAAATCCAGTCAAGAACTCCCTGTACAGGGGGGAAAAATATCAAATAAAGATGCGGGAAGCGAAATTAGAGGACTTACTTTCTCTTTCCTGGATTGAAGACAATTTCAAGCTTCTTCTTTTTGGGGGGACGTTTGCCCATGATATTATATTATCGCTTTTGTTATTTTAAATCTACAATTCTCTTGTTAATTTTTACAAATTGTTTTGTAAATTGTTTTCATTTAGCAGCATGCTTTTTGTGAAATGTCAAACATCGATAACAATTTCGATAACATTAAATAAGAGTGCTGCCAAGTGAAAGTCTATCGAAAACTACCAAGACTAGTTCAGATATCAGGTGTTCAACATTGTGACCCGTATTGCTTACCAAATTAATAAGAACTTCAACAAATCCACCCACCTCCCAGAGCTGTGCTTCTTAGAGATTGAAGAACAGGCGGAACTCGTTGGTCTTAAAGTGAACGAGGAAAAAACAAAGCAGATGCTACCAACATCTTTCCACCGCCTAATTAATACCAAACTTCACTATTGGTAGCACCTATTTCGAGGTAGTTAAGGAGTTCACCTACCTTGGAACAAACATCAATCCTACGGAATGGAGATCCTGGAGAACTGGGTTCAAAACTCCTCACTCGAAAGAAAGTGTCTACATAAGTCTTTGATTTAACCAGCCCCACTCTACGCGCCGAGTGTTGGACGATAAGTAAAGAAGGGGTATTGATACTAGGCAATTTCGAAAGAAAACGGATTCTCGGTCCCGTATGCGACGATAAATAATAAAAATAAATAGAGTAGCGCGACAGCTCTTGAAGAAACAAGGCCTAACTGGCTTACTCTCAACAACAATTCTCTGGGTGCGAAGTGAAGAATTGAGGGACCTACAATTTACGCTGATTCCGAATGGCAAGTTGAGAATCACTTTTCCGTGACAGATTGATACTCTTGGAAGTTTGGTCAGTTCTTCGCAAGATGGCAGTGCCCGTGAAAGATGAAATAAAAACTATGGGCACGATTAGGACTCGAACCCACGACGTTCTGCTTAGCAGACCAACGCACCTAACCACTAAGCTACGGACACTATGGTATGTGACGATGATGAATGTATAAGAAGATTCAACTGCGAACTGTACCAAGATGTGGATGTAGTATGGAATGCCAAGGGAAAACGACTACATTGGCTCGGCCACATCAAACGAATGGGAGACAACGCTTCAGCTAAGAAAGTCTTCTCATCGCAGCTCCAGGTTTGAGATGACAAGGACGATAGAATTTACGGTACAAGGACAAAGTTACTGCTGATGCCAGAGCGGCAGAGCGTTGTTTGGCGATGCAGAGTGTCATGCAGGGATCTGCCGATGGAAGGCGCTGTCAGTGGTCGTTGGGAGCCGGTTAAATAAAGTAAGTAAGTTGTTAGAACATTACTGACGGTTCTGACATAACGTGTTAATTAATTTAATTTTGTTTCGATTGCAAAAATAGTTGCTTATTTGTATGTTTAATATTTGTTATCCTTTTAAAATGACTATGAAACTAACTTATATTATTTACAAGCCTTACGAGCACTCTTAACTCAAGAATTCAGCAATCCATCCAGAAACAATTGTTTCGTACACACTTTAGTTTTCTTCGGAGCATTACCCTCCTTAATTTCCTCAGCTCTTCGTTTGCGCATTTCAACTTGCTCTTTGGTCAATGGAACAAAAACAAAATTACCAGTCTTGCTGGCTTTCTTATGAAAGCCTTCTTGATTTTCATCTCTGTCATAATCGCCTGATTTTGTTATCGATTCGGCCATTTTAGCAAGTACCTCCTGGTCATATTTGAGAAGAGAATTTCTTAAAATTGAATGATCTCTCTCTTGGATGAGAAACGAGGGCGCTTTGTATTCTTTTATCTTTATTTCTTCCTTTTCCACTACGAAATCGGTATCTGCTTCAATTGTTCGTAGAAGTCGTTTTCCGATTTCTGTCGTAGACACATCGGCAATGATCTAAAAAAAAGAAACATTCATTCAAAGCAAAAAAAAAAAAGAATCCTCCACTCACTTCCTCTTTTGATTTCTTCAACAAAAATTGTTCGCGCTCAAAACGCATTGTGCGCCATTTTCTCTCCTCCTCATCATCGGCACTATCGACTTCATCACCGTTATCTGCATCAGCCCCGCCAGCAGGGTCGTCCAAACTAAAACCACTCTCGGCATTTTTCCAGCGGAACTTGCGTTGACGTCCAACCCCATCGGCTTCTTCATCTTCGAACAGCATCTCTTGTATTTTCTTCACTTCCCGAATATCATCATCAAGAACTTTTCGCCTGAAAGCAATCAATCCTTAAGGAAAATCTCTTCCAAATACAAATACCTACATATGAATCTGTTCCAATTCGGAATGCAATTTCTGCTGATCAAATTCATCTTCATCGCCCAATTCCATATCGTATTTATCCAGATTCCGCTCATCCTCGTCCGCACTTCCCATTCGGATTCAGAGAGTTCGGCTTCGTTTCTCAAAAAGGCATTCGCTTTCTTGACGCAATCCTTTTTCGACATTTGAACTTCGATTTCATTCTCTTCGGAATCGTAATCGATGAAAGTTTGAGGGATTTCTTCTTCATCCTCCTCTTGATCGTTTTCATCGACAGAATTTTGTTCCCCCTCCTGATCGTCGTCGTCGTCATCGTCCTCTTCATCATCAGAAAATCCCAATTTGACATGCTTCTTCTTTTTCTTCTTGAGCTTCTTGACTTTTTTCACATCCGGCTCTTCATCTGGTTCCTTTTCTTCGTCAGATGACACAATTCTCATAACAGTCTTGTGAGGCTTTTCAACCTGGGTCATCTTAACTTCATGCGCTTGTGTATTTGCTTCGTTAAAAACTCCTGAGCATAAATTCTCCAATTCGGTATCAGTAACGTTTCCTGGTGTTTGAGTAATTGGTATTTGACTTATGACTGGTCCAGCTTGAGTCTCCGCAAACTGACCCGAACACAAGCCTAGAAGCTCAGTTTCTACATCTTCGGGGTTTTTCTGTTCCTCTTCCACGTAAAGGACACTCGTAGAAGTTTCATTCAAACCTAGCAAACAAGGAAAGTGACATGAAGTCAGTTAAAAAAGAATACAAACATGTACCTGGGCCAGTCTCATCATCGGAATCTTGAAACGCTTTGATTACACGATGCTTTCGAGTCGATGGGTCTTCGGTATTTGTTTCGTCCTCATCGCTGCTGCTGCTACTGCTACTGTCACTTTCGTCTTCTTCATCTTCATCTTTAGCTTGGTTCACTTCCATATTTTCTTCAGCAGGAGCTCCCTCCTTTAGTTCTGCATTGGTTTGGTCTTCGGTCGGTTCAGTCTCTTCGTCCTCCTCATCAATCTCACAATCTTCTTCTAATTCAATCTCATTTTCTTCATCGTCAATCTGAAAACGAATCAAATGAACACAAAGGCAGGGGAATGATACGTTCTCCAACTCACAATAATGTCTTTCTCCCTATTTTTGGGTTTACTGCGAGGCTCTTTCTCCTCTTCTTCGTCCTCGTCATCGTCGTCTAAGCCACAGCACTTGTTATATTCCTCCTCTTCTTCTTTTGATTCTTCGACCTTCTTACGGAATTCTTCCTTTCGTTTTCGGCTAATCAAGGCCCGAAGGTTCTCCTTTAGTTTGACATAAGCTGCTCCCGGCTTGGGTTCTTTTTCTTTGTTGGATTCCTGAATGACAGCAACTTTGAGTGTTGTTTGAAGTTCTTGACTGTCGGTGGAGGATAGAGAAACTAAAGTAAAATCGTGAATAAGTTTCCAAGACCTGTCCTTACCTTGGAGTCGGATCTTCCGGTTTCTTTTTATTATTTTTATTGGACTTCATGAAACGTTCGAAAAGATTTTCAACACCTGTCGGCTTTCTGGCAAACATATCACCGGTTTCGAAGTCAATTATCATATTTGAATCACCCTTTAGTTTGGGCACCAGAGGAATATTCTTCTCGGCTATAAGTCGGCGTTTCAGTTCGGCCAGAGCTGATGGTTTGGCGGTATTGTTGTGCACGCTGGCGGCTGATGAAGTGGAGGGAGTTGACTGTTCGGCCAGAGCTGATGGTTTGGTGGCATTGCCTGGCTCTACGCTGGGGGCTGATGAAGTAGAGGGAGCCGACTGACTTTCGGATTCAGTTTGAATGTCTCCCAAAATATCTTGGGTTGAAGGTTGCGATATGAACTCATGATCTTCCAGAATCTGGTCGATTTCTTGGGTGGTCAGGGGACGTGTGGCATCGGATTGTTCCTCAGACTGCTTTGCCTCCAAAGTTGAAGTTTCCATTGGCTCTTCGGGTTGTTCTTGTTGTTCTTGTTGTTTTTCTGTTGTTGATTCCTCATCTTGAACATCTTTGAGTTCATCTTCTGATTCACTTTTGAAGAATTCAGTAGCTTCCTTGGCACGTTCTTCAAGGTGTTTTCTGGAAAGGTGTGTTTCTTCATTTGAGTGATCGATGTCATTTGATTTAAACTTACGCGTATTCTTCTAGTTCTTCTGGAGTCATTTTGAGACTTTTTCCGGGTCCGTTTTGAATTAAAGTTGGTTTGGCAATTGTCCGACGAGTGAGGAACTCCTTGAGAGTGTGACGTTTTGGTTTGTGATAAGGAATACTGGAAGAAATCGAAATTTAAGAAATACTAACTGTGAGAAAACAGAAGAAACCAACTTGACTTGAGTTTCACGATAGAGCCTCTGGGTTTCACTTTGAATCGCCTGCATTTCGTCGATAGCCTTTTTGGCGGAGGCCTTGAAGAAATTCTGTTAAGAGAAGGAGCAATTAATGAAATTGATAGGACTTACTCGCTGTGTTTTTTTGGGCCGTTGGGAAGGCTGCTTCTTGCTCTCTTCATTTTGATTTTCATCTTCATTGGCACTGCCGGCGTTTGAAGTTTCGCTTTCGGAGTCAACAAGATCGGAAAATTTACTTTTCTGTTTTGATGGTTCTTCTTCACTTTCGCTACTAGGGTCAACGCTCGTCGGAGGCTTGTTTTTCTTTATTTTTCCTGAATTTTTCTTATTCTTTTTCATATCTTTGACTGACTTTTTCGGTGCCTTAAGGGCTTCTTCTGTTAACTCTGGTTCGCTCTCGGAATCTATTAAGGCCGAGAACCTGTTTGGTTTACTTGCTACCTCAGTGGATTCCGAAGGATTTTGTTCCATTTCACCGCTCTCTTCAATGTTGTCTTTGTTGACAACCTTACCATCATCATCGTCATCACTTTCAACAATTCGTTGGGTTGGTCCTTTCTTTCGTCGAACAGTAGGCAAATCGTCATCATCTTCATCATCCGAACCGGACAGCCTGAGACTTTCTGTTCCCAAACCGTGATCATTCTCATCGTTGTCATCTTCTTGCACCAGAAGAGATTCCATTTTATTTAAGGAACTATTGGCACTGCTATTTTCATTTGGATCAGCTTCGACAAGTTGTTTTTCAGGACTTGGATTAGTTGTTGGGTCTGTTGAGGGGATATTGTCACTTTGGAAGTTTTCGACAGTTGGAGAAGTAATTAAATCCATTTTGCGTTTCTTTTTTACTGTAGAATTTCCCGGATTTGTCAGAAAAATAAAATTTGAACTTTAAAATGAAAATACCATAGTCTAGTCTTGAATTTCCATATTTAACTTTTCTTGGCGCGAAAACAAAACAAATTTTGGAAAGTGATGCCATATATAGACTTAAAGTAACTTCTGCTTTGGCTGTAAACACAAGTTAAAGCATCTCAATCAAATGGCTGCATTCGAACTTTAATGGGCGCATTCACTTATATAGTCACTGCGTAGTCGAAATTTAAAATTGCACTTCAAAACTAGTCGAACACAAACTGTCAAATAATCATAGTACAGCATCACGTCGCTATTGAATCTTCTTCTCCATTCGGCACATGGCCGAAAAACTTTCCTCTTGAAACACTTTTATCCGATTTTGTCAGTGTTCATGCTTCCGCGCCATACAGCACTGCTGGGATGATGAAGGTGTTATATAGTTTTACCTTAGTTATTTGAGATTGAGGATTTGCAGTTACATCAATTGCTTTCCCAGCCCAAAGAAACAGCGATAAGCAAAAGTTATTCTTCGTCTTATCTCGGCGCTGGTGTTATTTCCCGTGTTAATAGCTGAGCCTAGGTAGACAAACTCCTCTTCTTCCTCGAAGTTATATGCATCTATCGTGACGTTGAATAATAGAACGTTAACTATAATAAATCGAAAAGAGAAAAATTGTGCTCCTCTTCAACCTGATATCGGCAAAATCAATCCTTAATTTTGCAACATTTGTAAGAGGGAATATATGGACGATAAGTCCGCCCATTTATTGGTCCAACCAAACATCAACGACATCAACATCTCTTTGAGGAACCAAAAACCTAACTTACTTACTTAAGGTGGGGCTACAGTCCGCTGTGGAACAGCCTCAATTAACAGTCTGCGCCAGCCAACTTGGTCCCTAGCTAGCTGTCTCCAGTTTTGTACTCCAAGTTGATTGAAGTCCTCTTCCACTTGAGTGCGCCACCTGAGTCACCACGTCTTTTTCTCCTCCTACGTCCCTCGGGAATAGTGTCGAAGACTTTCCGGGCCGGATCATTGATGTCCATCCGCTCTAGATGACCGAGCCATCTGAGTCTCTGGACCTTGACCATTCTGACTAAGTCCGTGTCGTTCTCGTTGTACAACCGCTAAAGTTTGGTGTTGAATCTTCTCCATTCCCCGTCAATACACACAGGGCCATAGATGACCCGAAGAACTTTTTCTCGACACAGCCTTAGGCACTTTTATCCAATTTTGTCAAGGTCCATGCTTCTGCACTATACAGCTGGACTGGGATGATGAGGGTGTTGTATAATTTTACCTTAGTTGATCGAGAGAGGGCTTCTCCACTCAATTGCTTTCGTAGCCCAAAGAAACAGCGATTAGCAAGTTATTCTTCGTCTGATCTCGGCGCTGGTGTGTTATTGACCATGTTAATAGCGGGCGCTAGGGGGACAATCTCTTTGGCTACCTCTATTGTGACGTTCTGTCCGAGCCGTCGTTGTTGAGCGTGCTTCCTCGAAGACAGCTTATACTATACGTTTTTCCCTAATTTATCCGTAAACCCATTTTTGACGCTTCTGTCTCAATTCTCACATAGGCGCCATTGACATCACGCTGTGTCCTTTCCATTATATCAATATCATCGGCGTACGCGAGAAGTTGAAGAGATTTTTGGAAGATAGTGCCTCGGCTGTTGACGGTGAAATTCTGCACTTTCTTCTCAAGAACGATGTTAAAGAAATCGCACGAAAATGCATAGCCTTGTCTGAATCCTTTTTCAACGTCGAAAGATTCCGTTAGCTCGTTGCCATTCTTGATGGATCAGCGTGATTCCTCCAGCGAACGAGCTTGGCTGGGATGCCAAGACAACCACAGGAGAAATTCAAATCTGAATCATCCAACGGCCAATAAGTTGACATATCGAGTATCGAACGAGTGTTCTTCTAAAGTCAACTATTCCTCTTCATTCCATTTTTATTCAAATTTGCTTACATGACATTTGTTTGGTTTTGTTGTTGTTGTTCTCTGCTCTTAACATTTTCATTTCCCTTTCCTCAGAAGAAAAATATAAAAATGAAATTTAAAACCAAATAAACACTACTCGGAGGAGGGTGACCAATGGACACTACTTGCATTTAGTTAGAAATAAAAAAAAAAAACATTCAAACGACATTCGGACATTATTTGCTAACACAGCGATTAATCTTATCAATCGACACTCCAAGAAAATACTTAACTGAACGATGAACTGACTCGATACAAAGGCAGTTTAATTCCATTTGTGTTCGGGTACCCATTGATTGTGCAAAACAAAAGAAGACACAAGTTTTAAATTATTTATTTATTCGAGCAATAAAATGGCGCAATCTAAATTAAGCCAAGTATTTAGCTACCAATCCTGGGTACATGCCGTATCCGGAGCAGCAGTAAGTATCATCCGATTTTAGAGCAATTAAGAAATGTAGTTGAAGATAAAAAAAGCACTTAAGTACTCAATCTGATCAAAGGTCAGGTTGTAGTTGAGGTTGACTCTTGCACATACATTGACGATAATTTCAATGATTGTGAGAAGTACATATTCATCATTTTTATATTTATAGGGTGGCGTTATCGCCATGTCAGTATTTTATCCTCTGGACACTGTGCGTTCGCGATTGCAAGGTAAGTCAACAAATGTATTTATTTATGCAAATATACGAGTACATAAACAAACAAACTGCAAGGCAGCATAAGTTTTGTTCAAAGGTTCATGCAAATGAGAAATTGAGTTGGGTTTTGTTTCTCTTACAAAGGCCTGAAAAAAACCTTTTTTTTTGCAGTTGAAAACGACGACATTCGGAAGTCCCTTAACACCTTGCAAGTAATCCAACAACTGATCCGCGAAGAAGGAACCGGCACTCTCTACCGTGGCCTGGTGCCGGTCCTTCAAAGCCTGTGCATATCAAACTTCGTCTATTTCTATGCATTCCACAGTTTGAAAGCATTAAATGGCAGTGCCCAGCAAAGTGCCATTCGCGATCTGCTACTCGGCTCTGTGGCAGGCATAATCAATGTCCTAACGACCACACCGTTTTGGGTAGTCAACACACGCATAAAGATGCGAGGTGTAGCCGGCATCATCGATGATGGTGGTTCGAAACATTACAAAAACCTTCTCCAAGGTCTGGCATACGTTGGCAAGACCGAAGGCATGGCCGGACTGTGGTCAGGAACAATTCCGTCTCTTATGCTGGTCATAAATCCAGCACTGCAGTTCATGATGTATGAAATGCTCAAGAGAAAATTCATCAGTGCCTACGGTGAGATGTCGACACCGGCCGGTTTTTTTATTGGAGCAGCAGCAAAAGCCTTTGCAACTGTCCTCACATATCCCATTCAATTGGTGCAGACAAAGCAGCGCAATCGCTCGAAATCAGACGAGTTTCCTAAGAACGCCGGAATCCTAAAAATTATCATCACAATTTTGAGATCGCAAGGACCGAAGGGACTGTTCCGTGGACTTGAGGCAAAGATTTTACAGACTGTCCTGACAACGGCTCTGATGTTTGCCATCTACGAAAAAGTTTCGCAGGGCGTCAATGTGGTCTTGGCAAAGAAATCATGAAGACGGGAGCCCCTTCAACGAGGATAACGGTGATAGATATTGTTTTAGAACAAAACCAAAGGTGTGTGAAATAATTTATAATTCAATGAAAAATATAATTAACCAAAGAATATATTCGCTTTTCAAGTAACTTTATTGTCAGGAGCTTAATTTTCGGTTGCTTCTTCTGCGACCTCGACCTTCTGTTCTTCTTGTGGCCTAAACTTCTTTGGTGAGGGTTCTTCTTCATTGGCTTCTTCCTTCTCACCATCGGGACACTTGCTTCCAGCATCGATTTCAACTTCGTCTCCTGCATCGGGGACATCTTCCGTCTTCTTTTCATCACTCTTGTTTGATGCCAGCTCAACTAGGTTAAACTTTTTGTATTTGAAGTATCCCTCGACCACCGACAGGCAGCATTGCCCTTGATAACCTCAACTATCACAGCCAGTTCGGCGTTCTTCAGATCGACTTTGTTTTTCATATTCTTATCAAATACCAAATCGGCGAGAATCTTGATAATTTCATCACGTTTGATGTCATTGTTGAATCGTCGGTTAAAGACAATCGCAAATGTCTTGCCTTCTTTGAGGAAATATTTATCGAACAGCAGACCAGCTGCTTTGGTGATCTCACTCACACTCGCTTGACAAACAACTTGGATTGGTGTCAAATCTGAGTAGGTAGCGGGTCTTTTGGACTTTTGTCTCGGCAATATCTTTGATGATTTGCATTCCCAATTCGACTGGATCCGGAAGTGTAGTTTTTATGAAAACACAATTCTTCGCACCCGTATCGATGGAATTGAATCGACAGGTTTTTCCTGGTTTTTGCTGAAGCTTTGGCGGCATCGATTTCTTTCTGGAGATCATCGGCAATGTCGGTTTCTTCTGGTTGTTTTGTGTCGTCAGTTTGTTCTTCGTATTTTTATACTTGAACCCATAGAGCTCGTCAGCATACTGATTGAGAAGATTGTAGCATTCTCGGATGCACATCCTTTCTCGCGGAAATTACAGGTGGCGAGGAAACCGCGCTGGCCGATTTCGAGGTTTGTTTTTTGGACGACTTGTACCAATTACCTCGGTTGTTGTGTTTCCTTGTTGGCTGCTGCATTCAGTCATTTTTATGAAAACGAGTGTTTTGTTTTAAATTGGAAATTGTTTCTTTTTTCAATTTATTTTGATAGTGAATTCTCAAATTTCCGGTTGACAGTTAACATCAAAAATATTTGACAAAACAGCGTGCAGATTGCAAGTGGAACGAAAAAAAATGGAACGTCGACATTTATAAAAGCTCTAGATGAGTCAACCAATCAACTTATTCCAAGAATTCCTTATGTGCAAAATTCTAGCACTTTGTTTTTCCATAAAAATTCATTAAATTGCTGTAATTCGAATTGTTCTTACCATTTTCTTGATTCATTGGAGATAAAGATAAAGGTAATGAAACCAACGTTTTCGATAATTCATTTCATACGTTTTTCAACCAAGATAAGCAGTATGAACTTTAAAATGCTTGTTTTGTCCTATTTTTATAATAA
>CAKKXW010000001.1:88744423-88761458 GCA_920937365.1 Sphaerophoria rueppellii
GACAAAAAAGTAAGTCAAACTTCTCTTTTTGTTTTTGTTTTCTGCTACTATCTTTTTATTTTTCTTTTTGATGCCAAAAAATCAAAGGTTTTTTTTGATCAGCTTACATAGACCAAAGTAAAGTTGATAATCAAAAACGATAAACAAATTTTGATAATCAACTATCGCGTTACATGATTCCGGCCCTGATCTAGAAAAACCTCAATGGCCTTGTTCACACGTGAAGAAAATTGAAATTTTTATTTGATTAGTGATGGCAAGCGGGGTTGCTTGCAGAAGACGTAAGGGGAAGAAAAAAATCAAAAAATTTAAAAAGATTGAGTGTAGAAATTTGACGTTTTTCTTTTTATTTTTCTATCATCGTCTTTTGTTTTTGTTTTTCTCTTCAAACTGAATGAAAAAACAGATACAAACACAAAATTTTATTTAAAAGAAAATAAAAACATAAAGGAGTAAGAAAATTCTACAGAAGAAAAATACTCACGTATGAACACAATCGTTCCTCACATGTGAACAAGGCCAATGAACACAACTTATATATTCTATAGAATACATATATTCTGTGTACTGTGATTCCTCTTCATTCCATTTTTATTCAAATTTGCTTACATGACATCTGTTTGTTTTTGTTGTTGTTTTTCTCTGGGCTTAACATTTTCATTTCCCTTTCCTCATAAGAAAAATAAGAATGAAATTTAAAACCAAATAAACACTACTCGGAGAAGGGTGACCAATGGATACTACTTGCATTTAGTAAGAAAAAAAAAAAAACATTCGACATTCGGACATTATTTGCTAACACAGCGATTAATCTTATCAATCGACACTCCAAGAAAATACTTAACTGAACGATGAACTGACTCGATACAAAGGCAGTTTAATTCCATTTGTGTTCGGCTACCCATTGATTGTGCAAAACAAAAGAAGACACAACACACAAGTTTTAAATTATTTATTTATTCGAGCAATAAAATGGCGCAATCTAAATTAAGCCAAGTATTTAGCTACCAATCCTGGGTACATGCCGTATCCGGAGCAGCAGTAAGTATCATCCGATTTTAGAGCCATTAAGAAATGTAGTTGAAGAAAAAAAAGCACTTAAGTACTCAATCTGATCAAAGGTCAGGTTGTAGTTGAGGTTGACTCTTGCACATACAACGACGATAATTTCAATGATTGTGAGGTGTACATATTCATCATTTTTATATTTATAGGGTGGCGTTATCGCCATGTCAGTATTTTATCCTCTGGACACTGTGCGTTCGCGATTGCAAGGTAAGTCAACAAATGTATTTATTTATGCAAATACACGAGTACTTAAACAAACAAACTGCAAGCCAGCATAAGTTTGTTTTTTTCAAAGGTTCATGCAAATGAGAATTGCGTTGGGTCTTGTTTGACTTTCCAAGACCTGAAAAAAAACTTTTTCTTTTGCAGTTGAAAACGACGACATTCGAAAGTCCCTTAACACCTTGCAAGTGATCCAACAACTGATCCGCGAAGAAGGAACCGGCACTCTCTACCGTGGCCTGGTGCCGGTCCTTCAAAGCCTGTGCATATCAAACTTCGTCTATTTCTATGCATTCCACAGTTTGAAAGCATTAAATGGCAGTGCCCAGCAAAGTGCCATTCGCGATCTACTACTCGGCTCTGTGGCCGGCATAATCAATGTCCTAACGACCACACCGTTTTGGGTAGTCAACACACGCATAAAGATGCGAGGTGTAGCCGGCATCATCGATGATGGTGGTTCGAAACATTACAAAAACCTTCTCCAAGGTCTGGCATACGTTGGCAAGACCGAAGGCATGGCCGGACTGTGGTCAGGAACAATTCCATCTCTTATGCTGGTCATAAATCCAGCACTGCAGTTCATGATGTATGAAATGCTCAAGAGAAAATTCATCAGTGCCTACGGTGAGATGTCGACACCGGCCGGTTTTTTTATTGGAGCAGCAGCAAAAGCCTTTGCGACTGTCCTCACATATCCCATTCAATTGGTGCAGACAAAGCAGCGCAATCGCTCGAAATCTGACGAGTTTCCTAAGAACGCTGGAATCCTAAAAATTATCATCACAATTTTGAGATCGCAAGGACCGAAGGGACTCTTCCGTGGACTTGAGGCAAAAATTTTACAGACTGTCCTGACTACGGCTCTGATGTTTGCCATCTACGAAAAAGTTTCGCAGGGCGTCAATGTGGTCTTGGCACAGAAATCATGAAGACGGGAGCCCCCTCATCGAGGATAACGGTGATAGATATTGTTTTAGAACAAAACCAAAGGTGTGTGAAATAATTTATAATTCAATGAAAAATATAAATAACCAAAGAATATATTCGTTTTTCAAATAACTTTATCGTCAGGAGCTTAATTTTCGGTTGCTTCTTCTGCGACCTCGACCTTCTGTTCTTCTTGTGACCTAAACTTCTTTGGTGAGGGTTCTTCTTCATTGGCTTCTTTCTTCTCACCATCGGGAACTGCTTCAGCATCGACTTCAACTTCTTCTTCTGCATCGGGGACATCTTCCGTCTTCTTTTCATCACTCTTGTTTGATGCCAGCTCAACTAGGTTAAACTTTTTGTATTTGAAGTATCCCTCGACCACCGACAGGCAGCACTTGCCCTTGATAACCTCAACTATCACAGCCAGTTCGGCGTTCTTCAGATCGACTTTGTTTTTCATATTCTTATCAAATACCAAATCGGCGAGAATCTTGATAATTTCATCACGTTTGATGTCATTGTTGAATCGTCGGTTAAAGACAATCGCAAATGTCTTGCCTTCCTTGAGGAAATATTTATCGAACAGCAGACCAGCTGCTTTGGTGATCTCACTCACACTCGCTTGACAAACAACTTGGATTGGTGTCAATCTGAGTAGGTAGCGGGTCTTTTGGACTTTTGTCTCGGCAATATCTTTGATGATTTGCATTCCCAATTCGACTGGGTCCGGAAGTGTAGTTTTTATGAAAACACAATTCTTCGCACCCGTATCGATGGAATTGAATCGACAGGTTTTTCCTGGTTTTGCTGAAGCTTTGGCGGCATCGATTTCTTTCTGGAGATCATCGACAATGTCGGTTTCTTCTGGTTGTTTTGTGTCTTCAGTTTGTTCTTCATTTTTTATACTTGACCCATAGAGCTCGTCAGCATACTGATTGAGAAGATTGTAGCATTCTCGGATGCAATCCTTCTCGCGGAAATTACAGGTGGCCAGGAAACCGCGCTGGCCGATTTCAAGGGTTTGTTTTTTGGACGACTTGTACCAATTACCTCGGTTGTTGTGTTTCTTGTTGGTTGCTGATTCAGTCATTTTTATGGGAACGAGTGTTTTGTTTTAAATTGGAAATTGTTTCTTTTTTTAATTTATTTTGATAGTGAATTCTCAAATTTCCGGTTGACAGTTATCATCAAAAATATTTGACAAAACAGCGTGCATCTGCAAGTGGAACGAAAAGAAAATGGAAAGTCGACATTTATAGAAGCTCTAGATGAGTCAAACAAATAGTTCATCATTTAAAGGCCTAGTTAAATTCGCCAGACAACCAATCAAATTATTCCAAGGATTCTTTTTGTGCAAAATGTTGTTTTTCCATAAAAATTCATAAAATTGTTTTCTTGCTGTAATTCGAATTGTTCTTACAATTTTCTTGATTCATTGGAGATAAAGGTAATGAAACCAACGTTTTCGATAATTCATTTCATACGATTTTCAACAAAGATAAGCAGTTCGAACTTTGAATGCTTGTTTTGTCCTATTTTTATAATAACTAGAAGCTTTTTGTTCCGTAGTGTCCGTAGCTTAGTGGTTAGGTGCGTTGGCTGCTAAGCAGAACGTCTTGGGTTCGAGTCCTACTCATGCCCATAGCTTTTATTTCATCTTTTTTCTTTCACAGGCACTGCTTCTTGCGAACTGACAATACTTCCAAGAGTATCAATCTGTTATGAAAAAGTGCTTCTCAACGTTGCCGTTTGGAATGGGCGTTAAACTATAGGTTCCCTCTTGCGAAGAACTGACAAAACTTCCAGGAGTATCATCTGTCATGAAAAAGTGCTTCTCAACTTTGCCGTTCGGAATCGGCGTAAAATTGTAGGTTCCCTCAATTCTTCACACGCATCTGGAGAATTGTTGATGAGAGTAAGAGACTTAGGCCTTGGCTCTTCAAGAGCTGTCCCGCCACTCTTTTTATTTTTAGGCCGTGTCCGAATCGGGTTAAAAAGTGGTTAAAACTTGACATTTCGCATTGAATGAAATGTGTTAAAAATTAGACTAGCTGTGGAGCAGGTTAAAATATGACAGCAGTGGTTAAAATTTTTAACACATTTCATTCAATGCGAAATGTCAAAATTTAACCAAACGTCAAGTTTTAACCACTTTTTAACCCAATTCGGACACGGCCTTAGAAGCTTTTTCTTGATCGCTATAACACACCCCTTAACAAAACTGCACACTCATCCTTATTCCAAGAGAACCTGAACTACATTCCAAAGTGTTCCTCCAAGCCAAATGTCATCCAAAAACAAACTGTCAAACAAAATTAATTCGGAAATATAAAAAAAAACAAACATTTTTGGAGAATCTAGTTCATTTCAAGTTCATTATTTCAAATAAATCATTCGCGTCGGAGTCTTTGCCTCGTCAATTTGCGTGATTCGGTATCGGTACTCGTCATAAAAGAAAGTCTGCAAGTTCTAATCTTCTAATTGGAAAAAAGAAAAATACAAAAAAAATCGAATTTTCTATCTCCGAAGCAAATTCAGCGAATTGGTTTTTCCTTCACAGAAAAGTAAAAATAAATTGGTTCTGCTTTATCCAACTATCGGGCAACAAACCGAAGTGCTACGGATTTGTGTTTGTGTCTATATGCACGTCTCCCTGTCTCTGGTGCCTTGGCTTTGGTTTTCTATTCCAAAACCTTGAACTTTGTGCAAAAAGTGCAAATAGTATCTTATTTTTTCTCTTTTATTTTGTGTTGAGTGACAACCCTTCAAAGAAGTTTTAAAAAAGGTGAAAAAAGCGTTCTCTGTTCTAATTAATAATAAATCAAGTAAAAAAGTTCACACAACGACTATACGAGCATAATGGCACAAGGTGGTACAGCAGCAGTCGACCTTGCAGGTGCAGCAGCCGTAGTGGAACGTGAAGGTGCATCGGCAGGTAGCTAATTCTTTAAATATAAAATATTTTGTCCAGCGAACCGCGATAGAAATAATAAAGTCCTTGAAAAGCGAACAAATCCCAAGGCTAAGGTTTTTTAACATGATAATGAGAACGTATGGGTGTGCATAAGTTGTTTGCATTACCTCTCTGCATCCTCCTGCTCCTGGTCCTGGCCATAATCTCAGTCGGGATGAATTTCCAGATCGATACTTTTTAAACACAAAGAAAAAGGGTGGCTTAATTCAAATAGTGGGTTTTTCTTTTGCAAATGTCGATTATTTACGTACCTTTGAATTATAAACGTCACAAGCATCGGTTGGAGTAGAAGTATGTGTTTGTTTGTATATTTAAATTTAACGACATTCTTGAGAAGCCTTTCGTTACGATTTTGACAAGGAAAAACCTGCAAATTCGAAATAGAGACTTTAAATATGATCTCCTGCACTTACCAAAGCGGATCCTAACCGGTTTCTTTCAATTCGAAAGGCTTGCACTAGACCCAACTGGGTGCGTATGCGGTTCAATAGAAGTGAGTCAGTCGCAGTCTTCTTGTTTCTTACGTCAGCCAGTCCATTATCAGTTCATGGCTTCATTTTTCTCTTGGTGCTGAGTTGAATCAGAACTTTACTAGCAAAACATCCATGAAAAAAGTCCTCAACAAAAAATGAGCTTCATAAAAAACATGTGAAAGTGAAACTAACAAAAGAAAACAAATGAGTGTGCGTAACCTCTGCAAGCTAAATAACAAGTAATGAACCCACTTTCGTTACTAAAAATCGACAAGAAGTCCTTGATATTACTCTTACTCGAAAAACTTGTCAAATAAAATATTGAAATGGAGAAGGAGCATTAGTTTTCTGACCATAGATACATTAAATTCACTATTATCGAAGAAACCCCAAAACCGGAATTCCGGAATTATCGGAAAACCGATTGGTCAAAATATAGGACATTTTTTTGATCTTCCCTCATGTGTTGTTGAACTCGACCGCAAAGTGGACGAGCTTACAGCGGCCCTCAATAAAGCTATGGAATCTGCCTGTCCCGAGAAAAGAAAAGAAACCATACTAATGTGGTAGGACCCAAATGATTGTCAAAATATTTTGTAATGTGGCCTCACCACAAAGATTTCTTGTGTTAACACCTTAATATGAAAGAAGAGGGCAGGTCAAAGATTAAATAAGTAACAAGATGGGAAACAAGGCTGTCAAAGTGACAGTTGCCTACAAGCTAAAATTTACGGATTGTTAAGATGTGTGCGTTTTTTCACAAATACATTCTTTCAATCCGTCTATTCACCAAAGGGGAATAATTTTGGCAGTTAAATTTGAAAAAAAGGGAAGTTAATGGATATGTTCACAGAGAGTGTAAATTTGGTAAGCAAATATCAATTGTTCGTGAAATTTTATTATTTTGTTCGTTCAAATTTTGACGGTGATGGAAATTTTGTACATCCTTATCTATTTAAAATAAATAGTATTAATTATAGTAAGAAAACATGTTAAATCAGATCAATACAAATCTGTATTTTCTCGAAATCTAAAGAAATTCAATTCAATTTTTTTGTTTTCTTTCAAACTAATAATTAAATGTTTTATAATTTTTATAAAATAAGACATAAAGATGAAGGATTTTCAATTTTGTTCTACTTGTTTTTGGAAACGATCTCACGGGCACTTATGACACGTTCTAAAACATATATTTATATGAAAATACGAACTAATTTTTCGGCTCATTTTGTAAGTTTTAACTATAAATTAAAAAAATTAAAGTGAACAATGATTAAATTGATAATAAGACTTACCTTATGTCTCCTGAATTCAATAGCGAAAAATTATAATCTGCTAATGAACAAGATTAGCTTAGATACTAGCTTAGAATGACGTTTTAAACATAACTCAAACGTTATTTTATATGCTGATTCCATTGACGCTTATCACAATATTTCGCGAAGTAGATTGAGAACAGTGCTATTATATGATCTAGGTAACATATTCGTGGGTCAAAACTTAGTATTATAGAACGTTTTTTCTACCCTAAATTTCAGAAAAGTCGAGATTTCTTCTTTATCTACTTCGCTAATTCTCGTGATAAGCGTCACGGAATCAGAATATTATAACATTTAATACTCTTAACATTGTTCATTATCGGACTATAATTTTGAGCCAATACTTTTAAACATTTTAATGCGTTTCTGCATATAAGCATTACTTAATGTAAGGCACAAGAAAATATCTTCGGTCTAAAGTTTCGGGACGCATCCAAAATCATAATTCAACTCTTTTCATGGTGAGATTGAGAAGGACGTGTTTGACAATTTCAAAATTCAATCTAGCAATCCACGTTAAATTTGAAAAAGCGAAAACAAACAAAAGAGAACTGTTGAAAATGCGAAAACAAACAAAAGAGAACTGTGAAAAATAGAAAAATCTCACCTTATCGCTTTGTTTTTGTAACTCACATGTATTCATGTAGACGGAAAGAAAAAGAAAATGAAGGAATATGAAAATTGCGGGATCTAGGGAGTGAAACGTAAGTCAGTTTCCCATCTTGTTACATATTTAATTTTTGGGGCAGGTGTCTATTAAACTAAAAATATAAATCAAAGATTAAATAAGTAACAATAGGGCTTTTTCCCTTTTGACAGCGCATAAATTTCGACCGATCTCAACTGTCATTTTATCGGTCGTGGAGGGCAAACAAAGCGCGATTTGCATACAATTTGAATTTTTTCTTGTAATTTTTCCTAATATTTCAATAATTAATGCATCTAAAAAAGTGTTTTTATTCAGGAAATGAAGATTTTAGTGTACGCAAGGGATTAGATGCAAAAAGAAGGAAGTTGGATAACAAAAACCAAAAACACAGCACTAAGGAGGCATTTTTTTGTACATTTTAAATCAAACAACGAACAAAGAAGATAAAATAGTAAACTTTAAGCTTTAATAAATGATAAATTTTCATTAATTTTACAGGAAAAGGTATGTTTTATATTTCTTGTTTATTGAATTTCGACCTAAGTGAAGTTGTTTGCCCTCCACGACGACAAGACGTCATCTCTTTTGACGTTTCCCGCCGGTACTCTATATGGGAAACAAGGCTGTCAAAGTGACAGTTGCCTACAAGCTTCGGACCATAGTTACTGTGAAAGTATGCGTGGTTTTACCAATACTATCACAGTTTGGACCATAGTTTTTGTGAAAGTATGCCTGTTTTTACACAGTAAATATGGTCCTACCATATTGTTTTTGTTTTTATATTATTCATGTACAAGGAAAGAAAATAAAATGAAAGAAAATGAAAATTGCGGGATCTAGGGAGTGAAACGTAAGACAGTTTCCCATCTTGTTACTTATTTAATCTTTGATATAAATGTTCTTCTTTTTTTTTGGTTTACAAATAAGTTCAGATCAGTTGATTTTTAGTATCTGAAAAGCAAACAACGCCGCTTCACGGAATTCGTGTAATTTGATTGAAATTAAATAAAAACTAAAAATTGAAATAAACGTTGTTTAATTCCTAAGACCGCTTATACTAACATACTTAAGCCTCTTGGATGATATACAAAAAAGATCCATAAGAATCATCGGTGATAGAGACATCACTGATTAATTCACTCCTTTAGACCACCGTCGTAACGTTTCGTGTCTCTGTTTTATCGTTACTTCTGCTCTAGAAAACTAGCCAGTAGCCCCCCTTAAACAATTCAACCGTAATACCCACGCTTCCAGGAATGCCCATCAGTTTACCCTCGAGCCCATCTTCGGACGTACTCTCAAGTATACAGAATACTTTTTAAACCGTACAACGCGAATGCGGAACTCTCTTCACACTGTCTTTCCCAATCATTACAATGTTCAAGAATTCAAGACCAATGTACACCGACAGCGTGCACCTAACCTAACCTACCCCTTCCTTTCTTCCTAATGCACTCACTGTGTCTCTGGCATAAAAAGGTTATACAAATCCCTTGAGTGGGTGCATGTTATTAAAAAAAAGACATCCTCATGGATATCCTTCTGTGGCTCAATAGAAGATTCCTCGGAGTCATCAAGATTGAGGAAGATTCTCTCGACAAACCCAACCATACCTAGCTGTCGAAAAAACTCGGATGGTACATGGACTAACTCCTACGAAGAAGCGCTAAACCTGCTACTGGACACGCACTTTCCAGATAGCTCCAAATAAGTTAAAGCGAAAAACCTTTCTAGGTCTGTTAATAACTTAACTTTCCCCCAAGGTCTAGTAACAAAAGAAAAATTGACATGGGCTCTTAATAGTTTCAAACTTTACAAATCTCCAGTTCCATATCAGGTTATACCTTCCAGCGACATAACTTTGCCCATCATTGAGATGATTTTCAAAAGTTGTCTAGATCTGGTTCATTACCTTAGCGATAGAGAGAAGTAAATGTAGTTTTCATACCTAAAGCGGGCAAATGCTCGCGTGTCAACCCAAATGATCTTAGAACTATTAGCCAATCATCATTCATTCTTAAAACTCTAGAACGATTGATAGATATTATCCATTTACCTAATAACATTGACAAGAGACTATCTATATGCCTCAGCATACTTAGTGGAAACGGAAATCGGTAGAAACAGCTTTGCATAGCCTGGTAAGAACTAACGAATACACTATAGTTGCCTTCATTGTAGGCACTTTTAACTATGTTGGTATCTGCTATCGCTTCTGCTATGATGACTCTGAATGTTGAAAACTCACTCTGGGAATTGATTAATCTTATGCTGAAAAGAAGACTCATCACCTTTAAAATGAGTGATTTTTCTACCAAAAGGTCTGTCAGCAGGGGCACTTCGCAAGGTGGTGTTCTGTCCTCTCTCTTGTGGAAAATAGTACTTTACGAACAGCTAATATACCTCGAGAAACGAAGCCACACAGTGAGTGAATATGCCGATTATGTTGCTATAGCCGTCAAAGGAAAATATTCAAATACCTTGATAGACCTCCTACAAAACGCACTTAATATGCTCACAAGATGGGCTGATCCCTGTTGACGTAGTATTTACCGTCAAAAAACAGATCTCGTCCTCTTTACAAAGAAATAAAAAATCCAGAAACTGCACCTCCTTCAATATAAGGTGTTTCACTAATTTCTACCAATGAAGCTAAATATCTTGTTCTGATATTAGACAAAAAATTAAGATGGAAATCTTAAGTTCAAGAAAGAGTTAGGAACGCTACAGTAACGCTACAGTAGGAAGTAAATGGGGTTTTCAACCTCACATAACCATTGGCCGATGCATGTATATAGGTCTTCCCACCAATACTCATGTACGGGGTTGTAGTATGGTGGACTGCACTGGAGAAAGCAATTAACTGTATCAAACTAAGCAGAGTCCAACACAATGCCTGTTTTTGCATGTTTTTGCATAAGCGCGGTATTGAGAACCTCCGCCCTCATCGGCACTAGACACTGTCCTCCATCTGACGACCTTCAAAATCTTTAGCGAGTACAGCTGCCTCCTATCAATGGACCAAAGTACATAGACCCCAAAAGCCCAACTTCCAGGTCGCCATCCATCCATAGCCAAATGGAAAAACACGAAATTCCTGGTATATCAGAGTATTCATTTTAATACAGATTTGCTTATAACAAATGATGGTGTTGGAAGTGGAGTGCACTCAGAAAAGCTATACCCATGTTCTCTGACAGTCAGGCTGTAATAAAATCTCTCGTCATTGTCTCGACTATAACTTTAAAATGGTCCTCGATTGTCGATCATCTCTTATGGAGATGGCGCAGCAATTTAACATTCATCTCTGCTGGGTGCTGGTTCACAGAGACATCACTGGAAATTGTAAAGCCGATTAATTCGTTTAAAATGTAACTGTCATACCTATCTCATCTGAAAGGGAAATGATAGGTATACATACTTATGCTTAATGATACCGCCTTAACGACAGCAAGTTCTCATAATGTACCAACATGAGCAGCCACCAAACTCATATGGCCGTACCTTAACTTTAAGCACTTCAAAGACTTGTTATCTCACAGCGGATCTCATGTTCCAAGGTCCAAATTTTAACATGACCAAAAACTAAGGCAAAAAATACTGCAATGTCCTAAAGGCAGTAAAAATGTTTGGTCTTTTGTGGAAAACATGGGACAAATCTTCTTTCGCATTCGTGCTGTAGTGAGAGTCCTAAAAGATCTCAACATTCACAAATCCGCTGGCTCGGATAGTATTCCCGCTATTGTTCTGAAGAGGTGTTCTTCAACGCTGGCAAAACCCTTGCGTAAGCTTTTCCATCTATTCTATTCTTCTGGGCTCGTTCCGAGTAGTTGGAAAACAGCATTTGTCCAGCCAATCCAAAAAAAAAGGCGAATCCTCCTCTCCCTTCAAGTATCGTCCGATTGCACTAACGTCCCTTCTTTCTAAGGTCATGGAAACGCTGATAAATTATCAGCTCACGAAATATCTCGAAGACTAAAAGCGACCGGCGGTACGGCTTTTGCAGCAACAGATTCACTGGTGATCTGATGGTTTATCTCACTGAACAGTGGAACAAATCATAACATCGCTTTGGAGAAAGTAAGATTGTTGCACTTGATATTTCAAAGGCATTTGATAAAGTCTGGCATCTTGCTCTTTTATCGAAAATGCGTGCCTTCGGTATCGATGAATCCCTTCTTCTTTGGATTAGAAACTTTCTTTCGAACCGTTCAATACAAGTTGTATTGGACGGATTCAAGTCTGAAACCCACAATATAAATGCTGGTGTGCCCCAGAGCTCAGTTTTGTCTCCGACCCTCTTTGTCATTTTCATAAATGGTCTTTTATCTGAAGCTTCTTATCCAATTCATTGTTTCACTGACGATAGCACCCTTAGCTTTTCATATTCGTTCCCAGACTCAGATCCCTCCTCTCCGGATGTGGAACTGCAACAGCAAAATATGGTAAGCTCATTAAACTCTGACTTAAACAGCATTGTACAATGGGGAATACAAAATCGAGTAGAGTGTAATGCTTGAAAAACTCAATGCTGTCTTGTATAGTCAAAGCGAGATATACCTCCCCGTCCCCTGCCACTGTCCATGAGTGCCATCAATGAGACTCAACATCTCGAGGTTCTCGGTATGTGCATCACTGACCACCTCTTGTGGACCGAGCACATACGCGATGTCGCCAAAAATGCCGCAAGATGTTTGGATTTCTAAAGGAGGTGCCAAGAAATTTTTCTCCCCGCCCGCTTGAGTTGAATTCTCATCTCGGTATACAAAAAAAAAGCCATTCCAATGATTGGCTTTCAGGAATGCTCATCAGTTTACCCTTGAGCCCAACTTCGGACGTACCTTGAAGTATAGAGAATCGTTCTTCAGCCGTACTACGTGAATGTGTAACTCTCTTTCACACTCTATCTTCCCCAGTCATTGCAATGTTTAGGAATTCAAGACCAATGCTAACCGACACCTCATCCTAAACCTAAGCTCCCTAACAGGTGTCATCAAACGACACTGTCACTGTCTTATAGACTAACACGCAATACGACTTGGTGTAGCCTCAAATGACTTCTGCAGGAGCCGTGTAGACCAAGAAGAGGAGGAAACTATCTCACATGCACAAACCCTGCTCTTTCCTTAGGACGTAAACTTCGAATGGGAGCATATTTCTTTGATAATACAAAAACATTGAATGTCTTCTTGGCTTTATAAAAAAACTCAAAATGGTTCCTTTATTAGGAAGAAGTTCCTTAGTTCCCCAGTTCTCCTGATGTCATTTATTATGCAAGTCCTGTCAGAATTTACTTACTTTCTTATGGTGGCGCTACATCCAACGTCTCCATACAGCTTAGGCCCTAGCTAGCTGTCTCCAGTTTCACATGCCAAGTTGGTTCAGGTCCTCTACCACCTATGTGCTCCACCTGAGTCGCGGTCTTCCTCTTCTGCGACGTCCTTCCTTCGTTGGATTTGAAGATTCTACGAGCCGGCATTGTTTTCCATTCGCTCTTCATGACCCAACCATCTAAGCCGTCATTGGGACCTTAACTTTTCTGCCAAGGTCAGTATCGCTGAACAGTTCGTACAGTTCTTGATTGAATCTTTGTCAGAATTTGAGCTTTCCAATTTACTATTTTTGAGGTTTGACTATCAATTTTACTACTTCCGTCCGAAAAAAAATCCAAGTTACCTCCTATAACGGATCTAAAAAAGTTTTTCTTGAAAAACTTAGGACTGAATATTTTTTTTTTATTTCTTATTTAATTTCTATGCGAATTTAACTCAAGATAATATTTTAGTTTGTTTTTGTGCTTTGGCCTTTGATCAAATTCATGTGATTCACTTTATCTAACCAGCAAGGCCATAAACACAAACAATTAGAAATAAACTTTCCACGAATTGTTAATCGGTTTTCGGTTATTAAAAAATAGCACATCACCACATGATGATGAAGAATTTTTATATTAGATACAAATTGCTTATTATTGTCTTTAAACTTCAGTTGTTCAATTGTCAGACCCCAATTTTAATAAACAGAGATACACTCGTAGATGTGGACTATTAAATTATCAACAACTTTTCAAAGACAATAAATCTTACCGTTTTCTTAATTTCCATTCAGACACTTGGAAACAAATCACGTGGTGGCTAATTATATTTTTATAATTCGCATTGTTCTCAAAGCAATTGTACGATTTTTTGTTTTTTTATTAAACAAAAATGAAAGCTATTAATTAACCGCTGACAAAACAGAATATTTATAGCACTACCGACTGTTGAATGGGGAGATACCTACTTTTTTTCAAGTACCTATGTAGATATGCTTCTTAATAAAAATAAACAATTTGCGATTATTTTACGTTTACGTGACTGGCATTGTTGGAGTAATCGAATGTCGATGTGATTTTCTGGTTCTGATAATTTTGTGTTGGTATCAGATTACAACATTTTTTTGGTTTGGAAATATTAAGGTAGGCACATCATGAAATATTAAAGTTCATTCACACCAAATGAAGAATCAAATTCCTATACTCACAATGATAGAAGCTCTTTTACATATTTATCTGACGAAAAACTAGATTTATTCACAGGCAAGTTAAGATGTTCTTGTTTTGTCTAAAATCGCAAAAATTAAGCGTGTAAAAATTCTTAACTTCTAGTCAGAAAAAAAAGAGTTTAATTTTGGGCAAAATAAAAACAAAGCGGAGTCCCTCATACTAATTTCAATAGAAGCTTCTTACTTACTTATTTAAGAAGGCGCTAGCGCCGTATTGAACTTAGGCCTCAACGAACAGTATCCACCAGCGAGCTCGGTCCCAAGCTTGCTGTCTCCACTTTTGCACTCCAAGTTGACTGAGGTCTTTTTCCACTTAGGTCCGCCACCTGAGTCGGGGTCTGCCTTTATTTCTACGTCCCTGGGGAATAGAGTCGAAGGCTTTCCGGGTCGGAGCATTGGTGTCTATCCGCTCTAAATGACCGAGCCATCTGAGTCTTTGGACCTTGACCCCTCTGGCTAGCTCCAAGTCGTTGTACAACCCGTAAAATTCGCTGTTGTATCTTCTTCGCCATTCCCCTTCAATGCACACGGGGCCAAAGATGATCCGAAGAACTTTCCTCTCGAAACAGTATAAGGCACTTCATTCGGTTTTGTCAAGGTCCATGCTTCTGCACTATACAGCTGGACTGGGGTGATGGGGTTGTTTTACAGTTTTATTTAGTTGATTGAGAGAGGGCTTTTCCAATCAATTGCCTTATTAGCCCAAAGAAACAGCAATTAGCAAGAGTTATTCTTCGTCTGATCTCGGCGCTGGTGTTATTGCCCGTGTTTATAGCGGAGCCTAGGTAGACAAAGTTGTATGCGTCTGTTGTGACGTTCTGTCCGAACCGTCGGTGTTGGGTGTCCTCCCTCGAAGACAGCTTTAACTTCGTTTTTCCCTTATTTACCGCTAAACCCATTTTTGCCGCTTCTGTCTCAATTCTCACAAAGGCGCCATTGACATCACGCTTTGTTCTTCCCATAATATCAATATCATCGGCGTACTCGAGAAGTTGAACAGACTTTTGGAAGACATTGCCTCTGGTGTTGATGGGGATGTTTTGCACTATCTTCTCAAGAACGATGTTAAAAAAATCGCACGACCGTGCATCGCCTTGTCTGAATCCTTTTTTGGCATCGAGGGATTCCGTAAGCTCATTGCCAACCTTGATGGCACAGCGTGAGTCATTTTGCACAAGCGTACGAGCTTGGCAGGGATGCCAAATCTTGACTAGGCTTTATACAGTTCGTCTCTGTATATGCTGTCATACGCGTCATTGAAATCGATGAAAAGACGGTGGGTATCGATTTGGAGTTCATAGGTTTTTCCAGGATCTGAGCAAAACGATAATTTAGTCGAAGCAGTATATCCGTTCGTTTCCAAGCTTTTTGTTGCTTCGCCACTAAACGCTTTTCTACGTTCCCAGGAGGTCACCCAACCCAACCTGGAGCCTGGAGTACCAGGCACTTGATGTGACTCCAAGTGCAAGGGCAGGAAAAAAACGCTTCTTTTTATGGGCTTCAAATATGTCGAAGTAGGCCGTATAAGGGTTTTTACCAAACACTTCGGCCTAACTGGAACTGAGGACGCCACAGTTGTCTCCAAAAAAAAAGAAATTTTTCCGCTACCGTCATTCGTAGGATGTGCCTTGGTGGGAACACTCCCTCCTTGGGGAGTAATTAGTAGCAACAGCCTACTCCACTTCAACCTGTCGAACATGGGAAGCCCTTCTGCGAAACAAGTTTCGCGATCGCATAGCTCTAAGCTTCATTGTAGTAGTCACCATAAGCCCCTCCACCTCGTCAAGGCTTAACCCATGGAGGGGACCTTCAATTGTTTGATAACATTATACCTTCTTTCGATTTATAGCAAGTTAGCCGTAGCATTTTTTCGCATGAATAAAATACTTGATCTAGTATTCTTATCTGAAGCAGTCAATACTGCAGTTGTTGAAAAATTAACGAGAACCTACGCTATCTGACCTTCTGCACTGCCTAAGATATTTTTCTTGAATTTAGCGGTCACTAACTAGACAATAGTCTATCCTCTGAGCCATTATCACCTGCACTTCTTCCCAATCAATGTAGTACATAATGTTCCAAGCAGCAGTAATGGTGATAAAAAAGGCACTATCCTGGCTCAAAGAAATATAACTTTTTCTTGTAAGGATTTATGTATTTTAACAGACAGCCAAGCCGATCTTAAATTCCTCTCCGTCTCAACAAACGCTGTTACAGTCCCCGACTGTCGACCATCTCTGAATGAGATGAGAAAACAGTTTAAGATTCACCTCATTTGGGTGCCGGGCTGCAGAGACATTCTGGAAAATTGCAAGGCTGATCCTATATCTATAGGCCAATATTTAGGTAATTTTTCTTGCACATTTGTTGTCTGTGAAGTTTGGCATAAGAACATCATCTGTGACTGTAACCAACAGCATGATTTCATACTCATATTCCACTGTCACAAATCTTCTTCTCTTTTTTGATTGACTCTCCCACGCGGTTATACAGTTCAAATTGAATGCACATGCCTTCCCTCCAGTTTTCATATCAGCCCTATCGCCAATTTTATGGGAACTTTTTTTCCCAGGGAAACAAAAATTACCCCGGAACAGAAGTTTCACATCGAGAATCTCCCAAGAAATTTTATTTCCCCAGAAAGAAATTATACCAACCTTAAAATATTTTTATGATTTTCGAAGTTATTTTGAAAGCTTCAAATTTAAATAAAATATTTTGTTTGTGTCAAATAAAAATAAAAATTATTGAAATTGTGGATGTTTATATCAATAAAACGTCGATTTCGCTGAACTTTGCAGAGATATTTGATAGTTCTTAATATCCCGAACCTATTTTTGAAAGCTAAACACAT
>CAKKXW010000001.1:88790959-88922462 GCA_920937365.1 Sphaerophoria rueppellii
ACCCGCTGCCGCATTATTCCTCTATCCGCAATTTCTTCCCGCTACCCGCTACCCTATTAGCCGCTATCCCATTACCAGCTACAACGTTATCACTCTACCCAGTACCCTTTGCCCGCTACCCACTACCCGAAATCTGCTATCAGCTACATGCTACACTTCACTGCTTCCCACTATTCGGTATCCGCGCTACCCCCTAAACCACTACCCGCTTCCCTGGCCATATCTCATGAACAGCTTCGTTGATTTTGTAAAAAATACTTAAAACACATCTACAGCCCTACCAACATACCCTTAAAATTAAGTACATAGAGGTCTGCGGTGTGAGGTTAAAAATTTAGGAGTTAATGTATTTTTAAATTCCACACCATAAAGAAATAAGAAATACAAAAAAAATGTTAGGTTGAACCACCCAAAAATTTGTTATGAACCTGTTCTTATAACTGAATATGCAAACGAAATTTCATTAAAATCGGTCATGCCATTTCGGAGGATTGTAAACACTAAAACTGTGACATAAGAATTTTATATATTATATAAAACGTGTCCTTGCTTGAGCCCTTGGGGTTTTATTCGCTTCGAGAAAAAGATCTTCTTTCGAGTTGTTTAAGCTTTACAAAGTCATGATAATTTCTTTGTAATTAATACCTCCAAAGGATTGTCTTGTAGTGTCCGTAGCTTAGTGGTTAGGTGCGTTGGCTGCTAAGCAGAACGTCGTGGGTTCGAGTCCTCCTCGTGACCATAAAGTTATTATTTCATCATTCACAGGCACTGCCTCTTGCGAAGAACTGACAAAACTTCCAAGAGTATCAATCTGTCATGAAAAAGTGCTTCTCAACTTTGCCGTTCGGAATCGGTGTTAAATTGTAGGTCCCCTCAATTCTTCACACGCACCCGGAGAATTGTTGATGATAGTAAGCCACTTAGGCCTTGGCTCGTCAAGAGACACTCTATTTAAAGTGTAAAAGACGATTAACTATATCTTGGTAAATTGTTTATTTTATTTTATAACAACAGCTATGTATTTCGTTTGGTTGCTGAAAATCGAATCAATCAATATTTTGAAAAATTATATCAATATTAGAATTTTACAATTTTGACAAAGTTCTAGTTCTTGATACTTTTAATAATCTTGTTTCTAGTCAGTAATATATTCAAAATAATTCAAAATGTTATTTCATACAAAAGCATCTTCTTGCGGCATACAACTTTAGCTTCTGCAACTGCCAATTTTCAAATACTCGTAGGTATGTTTTTCCCAGCCTTACTTGAGCTTATAGTCCTTTCATGTAGGAGTTCGGAGGCTTAGAAGCTTATAATTAAGTATATGGAAAGTTACAAAACTCCTCAGGTTTTCCCCTGTTTGTTCGGTATCGATGACGTTGCAATAATAAATCCTCCAAACCAAAAACTCTTCCCACCTATTCGGAGTAGCTTTGAAGATGAAATTACTTTGCAAAGCTATCTTTTTACCATCAGGGTTAAGCAGTCTATGTTCATACAAAAATATTAAAAACTAATCGTTGAGGAAACAGTCATCCAATAGAAAAGACTAAACAGGGATTTTCTTTGATCGAAATGAAAAAATCGATGCCTTTCACCTTAAATGAACCACTATGTCTTGTTTCGAGAGAACAAAACCCGTTTTGAAATTTTCCAGCTGTCCATTTGAAAACCAATGCTTTTTTTCCACTCTTCCATGAGGTTTTTCCATTTTTTTTTTTTTTGTTTTTTTGTTTTTTTGTTTTTTTTTTTTTTCACAGACACCACCATGGAATACAACAGTATTAACCATGAAAATTTCAAAAATATCATCAACGCATTGAAATTATTAAAATTCACTATAAAAATGTTTGGGTCGTCCTGAAGCACCTTGTCGGACCGCAATACAAAAATTGGTGGACAAATTCGAGCTGTTGGGGCAAGTTAGTGATGTGAAGAACAAAACCCGTACACGTCACTCAAGAACAACTGAGAATATTTCTGTTGTAGCCCAAAGTGTTGCAGAAAACCCGGGTTGAATATCAAAATAACACCTCTATTTTTTATTTATTTTATTTATTTATTTTATTTATTTCGGTATGTCTATAGTGTCTATACACATTAAGATATAATATCTTATAAACTAGTGACAACCTAGTGATAACAATGAAAGCAATGAAATAAAAAAAGAAGAGAAAAGAAAGATAAAGTTGTTGGCAAAAATTATACAATATTTAAAATTAAATTTAACGATTGTTTAGAAATAAAAGGAGAAAAAGAGACAAAGAAGAGATAGAAAGAAAGCAGAAGAGGTGGAGAAGAGGAGCAAAAAAAGAAGCTATAATGGTTTAGACACGAGAGGGAAGAAAAGAAGAAAGAAAAATTAAGATACTGATAAAAATTGGCTCAATTTGGAATTAAATTTTTTACTGTTGTTTATTCTCTTGATATGGCTAGGCAAGGAATTCCACTTACGTGTGGCATTAATAAAAAATTGTCGCTCAGATGTAAGGGAGGCATATCGGTGTATAATCAACTGGTCAGACCTAACTGAAGAAGCCCTTCTTATTCTCTAGGGTGGTTGGTGTGTAAGCAGGACATCGGAAAACAATGATAAGGTACGAAACTGAAAATAGTTCTCAAGTGGCATGTGAAGTAAACTATTTGAAAAATGAGATACTCTGTCGTATCTACGAAGGCCATAAATGTATCTGATGATGCTGTTGAAAATGACGTTAAGCTTCCTTTTGCATGCAAAGTTACAACTCGAAAAAATTTCGCAGCCGTAGGCCAAAATGGCAAGAATTAAACTTTTTGCAAGCATTGCACGCGTCATAGGTGTATAAGCCTGGGAGACCCCAAGCATGCGTAATACTCCGTAAGATTTTCCAATTATAGCGTTAATATGCTTATCCCATATCAAATTACGAGTAAAAATGACTCCAAGATTCCTAGCAGAGTTCACATATTCAACTGTTGCATTATTTAAAATAATTTGTGGAAAGTATGACAAATCCAAAACTCCTTTAGATATACCTAAACACTTAGATCTAGATGGATTTAATGTCAGTCCATTATACCGTGCCGAACCTGATAGTTTTTCAAGGTCCTCATTTAAGCGGTAAGCACCATCTTCAATTAGAACCAAGATCGCAGCCGAGATACATCTGTACATCGTCAGCGTACATATGTAGTGTGCAGTTATGAATTACGGAGGGAATGTCGTTTACATATAAAGAAAAAAGTAAAGGTCCCAGAATAGATCCCTGTGGAACTCCACTAGTGGTTGGAAGAAAGTAAGACAACCTGTCACCTACTTCAACTGCTTGCATTCTTCCAGATAAATAGGAAGAAATAAGTTTTACTGCATCAGAGGAGAAGTTATAATGCTGGCGAAGTTTATTTGCGAATTTGCTGTGAACCACAGTATCAAAAGCCTTCGAAAAATCAAGGAGGACTAAAAAATTAACTTTATCGTCAACCAATGCTTGACGGAGGTCCTCTATGACATCAAGCAGAGCCGTAACACACCTATGCTTCTCTCGAAAGCCACTCTGTCTTGGAGTTAAAAGATTGTTCTCCTTAAGGAACTCACCTATTTGATTTTTCAGGATCCTTTCAAAAACTTTTGAAAGAAAAGTTAAAATGGAAATTGGCCTATATTCGCTATACTTAGCATTTTTGGGTATAGGTATAACTTTTTCCAATTTCCAGTCAGAAGGAAACTCTCAGGTAGTAAGGATAATATTGAAGATATGAGTGATATAGGGCAACACAACGGGAAGTATAATTTTTGCATTTCATCGAGGCCTATGGCATTTGACTTTACTGAAAGTAGACTTTCAACAACTTCAATATTGCTAACACCTGTGAAGCCAAAGCTGGAGGAATTATTTTGCGCAGATCAAATTTGAACTGGAAGCACAGAGTTAGATAGAGAAAACCCGTTACTATGACAAATTATAATTATAATGTGATAAAAATACACGATCTCCTTTTAACAGACCGCCGACCGCCGATTGAAAGTGCGGCTACCTCCGCAAAACAAGCGCGTCCACTTCAGAGCTCTGTTCGACGATTATCGTAAGCACAATCCGAAGAGGGTTCAGTCTTGTTTCATGTTCAATGTCGTTTTCATTGTTAAACTGAAAATTCCAACTTACATAAAATTAACCGTAATTCCGAAAAAAAATCACTTTCAGTTTTATCTACATAAATACCAATAACCAATCACCCTGTGTCAAAAACATGTTAAATGTGTCTTTCATGTTCTCGAAAATAATCACTAATAAATAATATAAATACATACATTACATAGGAACGTATTTCGTTCACATCCAGGGACATACATACATATTTCGAACATGATGACCAACTTTGCCTGTGGCTGATGGTTTTCATGTGTTTCTTCGAAAATTTAAATTATATTCATGTTTACGCAACGAAAATGTAAACAATTTATTTTTCTCCTTTCTTTTTCATTTATTTCCGAAGAAAATTTAATTTTAATTTTTTTGTTTGTCTTATGCCAAAATAAATGGGAAGAATGAAAGATTTTTGCCCCCAGAGCAATCAAATTGATTAGGTGTTAAGAATGATACGCAATTTGTTTTAAAAAGTCAAATTAGTCAATTTAAGTCGAGAAGTTTTGTTTTTCGTTTTCGAAACAAGAGGATTCCAATTATTATATCAATTATTGAAATTGTGCGATAAATGTGCATATTTGTGAAAATCTAAACTTTCTATGAAGCGAATCCTCGTTGCTATTTTCAGTTAAAATAATAAATTTACTCACATTTAAATTGCTCATTCCACAAACAAATTTTTTGTTAAATGCGTGTGTGTACCGATGCCCTTGTTTTTTCCTTCACTTAAGAAAAAGTACAAACAACATTAATTTCTCCCAGAGAGGCTTGTCTTCCCTTCTTCTCAAGACTCACAGACGCTCCACGGACATCACGCTGTGTTCTTCAAACTATGTCAATGTCGTCTGCGTATCCTAGTAGCTGGACGGACTTTTGAAAGATTGTGCCTCTGGTGTTGACGTTAGATTCTTGCACAATCTTTTCAAGAACGATGTTGAAGAAATCGTATGACGACGCATCGCCTTGTCTAAAACCTTTTTTGACATCCGTAAGGTTTTTTCCGACCTTGAGATGTAAGAGTGGTAGGTATCAATTTGAAGTTCCTGGGACTTCTCCAAGATCTGCCTTAGAGTGAATATTTGATCGATGACAACCGATGGCGATCGGGTCTGAAGCCTATCAAGTTGTTGACGTAAGGCTTCAAAAGTTAGAATTAAGGGAATCTCCTTTCTTGAGGACCGGGCATTATGATGCTGAGGTTCCATTCGTCTGGCATGCTGTCCTCTAATTTAATCTTGTATTGGAGATGAGCAGAGCAGGTTCGTACAGTTCGGCGCCTAGTAGGGTGGGTGGAGTTGATAGTCTGCTCCACCCATATTGAATGGTTCTGTATAACTAGCGGAATTTCGCTCGTCATCGCCGTTATACAGCTTGGTCTTTCCACATCCTCAGAACTAACTATGGTTCCACTAAGATGTTCCCATGATGGTCCTGTTCAGGTTTCGGTTCGGGTTGAAAAATCCCAGGTGGTTTGTTTAACCTTTTTGTAAGACTTTCGAACCGCGTTCCTGTTGTGACATCTCTCTTTCTTCTCGATCGCGCGTTTCTCACGCTCCCTTTTTTTTCTTTCTGAGAAGTTTGTGCTCCTCTCTTCTTTTGTGCTCGTAGAGCTGCTCGTGTCTTTGCAGGGCCGCTTTGTATGCCTCTTTTTAAGCTGCATGTGCTCGCCGGCACTAAACGTCAAGCCAGGGATTTAGTTGTGGTGGCCGTGTAAACCCTAGCATTTCAGAGGCGGCATCTCTGATGGCTGCTTGCTAGTGTTGCCATTGGTTCTCTACGTTTTGTGCTGGCAGCAAAGGACAGAGGAGGTTTTCGGAGACACGATCGGAAAAGGAGTGACTAGGAACCTTAATTATTATAAATGGTTTTTCCAATAAGAAGTGTTATTTTGATATTCAAAGAAAAATACATTTTTTTCTTTAAATAATTGATCAGATGTTTATTTCATAGCAAAGAGGAAAGTATGCCGGCAATGCAGGTGACCATGGCTCAGAGGAATGTGTAGTTGACTACTAACCCTTCACGGTGGTGTACCACACCTTACCCTGTGTATACGAGATAGAGCGTATCTCGTAAACCAAAGCGGTAAGGAACACAAAATAAACAGCACTTATTTCGTGTAATAGAATAAAGCCTATGTTACTTAAGGGCTAACTATAATGAAACACAACGTAGAGGACGGAGCCGTCCGTAACAGAGCGAATACAAAGAATTCTTATATTGTGCCCTAAATAGCGGATTGCCCCCTTCCGTCAATTTTCGTTCAGTTTTGCTCACGGGCGTAAACTGCGCCCCCTTCGCTTTTTTCAGACGAAAGTTTGACAACTGACTGGTTTTATTGATTTTTCTGTAAAGAAATTTGATTTATTGTTGATTTCAGGTAATTAATTGCTTGAAATGGCTTGTGTTTTGCATGGCAACGGAAATTCACAAATTATTGGAAAACAAAACATATTTTTTATTTTGAAAGATACTTCCGTAGACATCCGTTCATTACGGGTAAAGTGTTTACATGGCAGTTCTGAAGGCAGCGTTTCGTTCAGTTCTGACACTAGCTTCCGCTTGCTTTCGATCATTATAGTTGGCCCTCTAGTGCTTCTGACAAATGTTTGCTGGCCTATTTCTCAGCAACAAATAAGCAACAAATTATGGCGTCAGATTCATATTGCTAGGTTCTTTCTTTCTATATATATAGTACAGGGGTAATCAAGCGTAATATTACGTCATCATCTCAGCTGTTTCTCGTAAAGGAGGTACAAAATCAATTCTTTCGGTACAAAATAGCAACAAATTCCCAGATGGTCCCTGAGTCCGGCTTATAAAATGGAGATTCTACCGTAATATACCTATAGTAAGAGTGGCTCTCCCTCTACATCAAACCTCTCTAGCCAGATTTCCCCAGCTAGATATATCCATTTCCCAATTGTCGTCCTTGAGAATTGGTTTGAAAAACTTTCTGTGCCCTGTTAATTGCTGGATCTTAAGTCTTCCGACTGGATCGATGTCACTCTACAGCCCGTAAAGTGGTGGCTTAAATGTTTCCCTCCATCCTCCGTTACTTTGCAGACGAACACCAAAATCACTCTAAGAATTTCAAAGCATCTTTAAGGGTTTTCAACAGCTTATTTTTACTCGGATTGACAGTTTCTTATAAAATTCTAAATCCAATCTAGAAAACCTCTTTGAATCTCTACGTGAACAAATCCCTTATTGACTGATTGATTGATTTGATTTATCAAATACTTGTTCTAAAATTTGAGTGGAAACAAAATGGGATTCTCTTATCAGGTAACTGCCGATAAGTCAATCTTCATTAAGCGAAACTTCACGAAGGGACATAAACTTTCCTTGAAAACGATTTCATATATAAAAAGTAACTCACCTTCTCCGATCAAACCAGGGTGCATTAAAGAAGCACAGAAGCTAAACTTTGTCTGTTGTCTGAGATATGTTTCTACACTCCTTAACCTGCAGCAATTTAATGCAATCTCATTCGTGCGCCTAAAGCCCGCCTTCACGGATCAGCAATTGTTAAGCTGATGCTCTCAGCAGGATTAGAAAAAAAATGCCAGGAAAGGAATGACATACATGAAATTTGCTGTTAAACCACAAGATTGACACTATGCCTGGCAACAAAACCGTTCATTAGATAACAAAATGTTTGTTGACTTTTTGAGGAATACATATGCATGAGTTTAACTTCATATCGTTATAGGAAACTGATAGCCGCTGGGTCTTCTCGAACGACTTCCACAGAAAGTTGTATTGACGTAGAGAATTTTCAGGGTAAACCTATCTTATTCACTAATTTCAACAAAAATTGGTTCAGTTTTTGTGTTGGCAACAAAGACACTTTAAACTCAAACTTAATTGCATCGCTTCTCCCTGTCAATATATTCAATCTCCGATATTCCTAATCATAAATTATTGAATTCAGCGTCAGCACCCTAGAGAGCAACTATACACAAAGCCCACATAAGTTTCCCGTCGAGATATTTGCTTGCAGACAAACAAGCATTCCTCTAATTGTTTCTAATTGAAATTTAACGCCGAAACCCCCATGGGGGATAAGAAAACGAATATATCGTGTTTTGTTCTCAATCAATCCACAAAGTGTGTGTCCGTCACCACGTCTCTGTACTTAAAGAAAGTCACCCTCCAGGCAATTAAAGCAAACCAATTCGTGATGGCAAACACACAGACAATGCTCGCTTAATGGTTTATTTCGTTCATTCAGAACAAATCAAGTTCAATTCTTAATTGATCTTTTGTTTCAAACAAAATAAAACTTTTGAGTGGAAAATTTTTATTTAATGAAATTTTTCTGAATAATATTTTTTTCTTTTATGAAAAGCTTAATTCGATTTTGGTATTCTACGAAATTCTTGGTGTTTTATTAGATCAAACATCAAGACGTAATTTTCGGACGAACAACAACATACCCTCGTGTTTCTGTTTGCTCATTCACTTTCACTCCAGGGACATCCCACTGCGACTCATCCGGCTAATTTATTTTATTCAAAACAATTTGGCTTCTATTCAAACAAGAAAATTATATTTAATGCTGCGGAATTGTTCACCCCACGTCTCTATCGTCCCTGTGACGGACGCGGACGTCTCCCAATAAAAGCTTCAGTTCGTTTCAGGAGCAGTGAACTTTTTTTTATTGACGAAATACACAAACAAAACACAAAAGTAAGAAATGAAATAAAAATCATCAAACTTGTGTAATTGTTTAACAAGAAATTTCTTTATGAAGCGAGGTCAGCGCGAAATTTCGCTACAATTTCTATTCACACAGAATAGATGAACACTTGGACTAGAGACTCGACTCTAAACGAGAAATATCCTTGGGAGTTGCGAAACAAACAAAATAGTGAAATGGAAATCCTTTTCAAGTTTTTTTTTCCATGGCAGGGGAAGGTACTTTCATTGGCAAAAGGAAAAATGATTTTCTTGTTTGTGTTTGTGTATGTGTATATGCGCCTATGCTTTTCATATAAAAGATTAAAAAGTGAGGGCTATTATGTTATAACGACGATATGACGACGACGACGACGACAACGGACGGACGGACGGACGGAAGCCTGTTAAGAACGAAATGGTCTTGAGTGGAAAGATATTTTTAGATTTTAAATAAAAATCTATAACTATGCGGGAAATGTTGTCGAATATAATGGCAATAATTTGTTCCGCATGAAGTGCACATTTGCAAGAAGATGCCATGCATTTTTGTGGGTTTTATTAACGGTAATTGTTGTTGGTAGGTGCTATTTAATTCGTGGTATATTTTTCTTTTTTTTAGTGTTTGGTTTGTACTACCTTATCGGCCTGGTTAAATTTGAACTTGAATTTAATAGGTGAAAATACGAGTCTCTAAAATTGTTATTTTGGAGATTTCGAATAATTGCTAGGTTCTCTACTTTTTAGATCAACTTAAATATTTTTATTGGTTTGTAGGATTTTTCAAGGATTGGAAGACAGTTAAGCAGGGGCATACTTAAATAAATTTAAAGACGAAACAAGGCTTTTGTGATGAATATTTTTCCAATTAAGAGCTTGTGAGCTCTTGCGGAAATGCGTTACTTGCGTATATTTTTGTGGCGTAACGACGGCATCAGTCTCCGGATATGACCACAGTGCCCGAACAATTTTGAACTTAAAAGGGAATATAAGAGCAATTAAACATAGAATTTGCAAAAAAAAAAAAAACCACAAAATACAGAATCAGTGACATTTTTCTTCTTCATATACTCATACGAAGTTTCAACCCGAGCGAATGTATAACGGAGCAGCAGCCACTGCTATTCTCCTGTTTTTTTAACAAAAAAATAGTGACAGCCCTTGGAAAAATATACTGAGAATAGTTAGTCTTGTGAGATTATGTAATCAAATGGAGATTAGGTAAGGTTAGGTTTTAGTAGCTGTCTAGTTGTTGTTGACTCACTTAGACCTCAAGGATCCGTTCTGAGACCACAAAATACTCATGGGAGAGTAATGAACTTAAACAAACCAATTCGTGCTTTTAATGAAGTTAGAGAGACATTTTGTGTCGATCATTACCAGTTCACTGGTATTATCGAAGAAGGGACTACCCAGATAGTTATTCCTTCTAATGGAGAGTGCTGGACATGTACATAGGTGTTGGTCTGTTTTCTCTTCCTCCCCATCCATGCAGCTTCTACAGAAGTCATTTGTATAGACACCTAACCACAGAGTATGCCTTTGAGGTAATGTCCTGTTATAACTTCAATTGTAGAGCTTACATTTTATCTGCTCAGATATCAAACCTTTTGACCATATTAGGTCTATGCTTGGCCAAAAATTGAGTTTTGCGTTTTTTTAATTGATTACTTAAGTGTCCGGGACACTGTTACCAAAAATAGCGAAAATCTAGTCTCCGGACAGGGTTTTAGTATTATTATTTTTTTTTTCAATTTTTTGAAACCCTTAATTTCCCTGGATTTGGAAAGACCACTTCTGTAGATTGTATAACGGCGACGACGAACAAAATACCGCCGTCAGACAGGAGCCTTTCATCGGACACGCTGATAGCGAACAATTCCGTGAACCCGACCTAGAAGAAGTGAAAACCGCAATATCACGGCTGAAATCCAACAAAGCCGCTGGAGCAGATGGACTAGCTGCTGAGTTGTTCAAAGCAGCAGGCGACGAGCTAGATAGGAGCATATGCATCAAATCATCTGTAATATATGGTCAGAGGAATGCATGCCCGATGAATAGAACCTCAGCATTGTTTGCCCGATTCGGAAAAAAGAAGATCCTCTAAACTGCGCCAACTATAGAGGAATAAGTCTACTAAGCATCGCCTACAAGATCCTCTCTGCCGTAATATGTGAACGTCTGAAGCCTTTCGTCAACAATCTGATTGGTCCTTATCAATGTGGCTTCAGGCCAGGAAAGTCAACCATCGACCAAACTTTCACGTTGCGGCAGATCCTGGAAAAGACCTATGAACTCCAAATCGATACCCACCACCTTATCATCGATTTTAAGGCCGCGTATGACAGCATCTACAGAGACGAACTGTACAAAGCTATGTCTAGTTTTGGCGTCCCTGCCAAGCTCGTTCGCTTGTGCAAAATGACGATGGAGAACTCACGCTGCTCCATCAAGGTTGGCAACGAGCTTACGGAATCTTTCGACGTCAAAAAAGGATTCAGACAAGGCGATGCACTGTCATGCGATTTCTTTAGCATCGTTCTTGAGAAGATAGTGCAGAACTCCAACGTCAACACCAGAGGCACTATCTTCCAAAAATCTGTTCAACTTCTCGCGTACGCCGATGATATTGATATAATGGGAAGAACACAGCGAGATGTCAATGGCGCCTTTGTGAGAATTGAGACAGAGGCGGCAAAAATGGGTTTAGCGGTAAATGAGGAAAAAACGAAGTATATGCTGTCTTCGAGGAAGGACACCCAACACCGACGGCGCGGGCAGAACGTCATAATAGACACATATAACTTCGAGGTAGTAGAGGAGTTTGTCTACCTAGGCTCCGCTATAAACACGGGCAATAACACCAGCGCCGAGATCAGACGAAGAATAACTCTTGCTAATCGCTGTTTCTTTGGGCTAAGAAAGCAATTGAGTGGAAAAGCCCTCTCTCGAGCAACTAAGGTAAAACTGTACAACACACTCATCATCCCAGTCCTGCTGTATGGTGCGGAAGCATGGACGCTGACAAAATCGAATGAAAGTCCCTTAGGCTGTTTCGAGAGGATAGTTCTTCGAGTCATCTTGTACATTGAAGGGGAATGGCGAAGAAGATACATCAGCGAACCTTACGGGTTGTACAATGACATGGAGCTAGCCAGAAGGGTCAAGGTCCAGAGACTCAGATTGCTCGGTCATTTAAAGCAAATGGACACCAATGCTCCGGCCCGGAAAGTCTTCGACACTATTCCCGCGGGACGTTGGAGGAGAGGAAGACCGCGACTCAGGTGCCGCACTCAAGTGGAAGAGGACCTCAATCAACTTGGAGTGCAAAACTGGAGACGACTAGTTAAGGACCGAGCTTGCTGGCGGAGACTGTTGATTGAGGCCCAAGTCCACCACGGACTGTAGCGCCACCTTAAGTAAGTAAGTAAGTAATTTCCCTGTCCCTGAAAGCTGATCATGATAATAACAAAATCAGTTTCCACTGATCAGTTATAACAAGATGGGAAAGCTTGCTGTCAAAATGACATTTGCCTACGAACTAAAAAGCACGTTAGTTGCAAGAGTATGCGTGTAATACAAACTCAAAAAAGGGTATTTGGAGGGTAAAACGTAGGTAGGTTTCCAATCTTGTTATATAACTGATCAGGTGATCAGCGTCAGTTTCTTCCCTCTGCCTCTACTTTTCTGTTTATTTGAGAATAACGTTATTCCTTACTGGTATGCATATGCTAACAAAAAATACAAAAACAAACCCAACCAAAACCACCCCTATCGAAGGGGTATTATTTGAATAGATGTGCACAAAAAACAGTGCATTAGGTTTGGAAAAAAAGAAACAAGAACTTAGAACTAGTTAACCTTGAAACAAGTAATTAGGTATTTCCAATATATTAAATTGCCATGGTTTAGTTGTGTAGGGTTGAGGATTAATGCAAACAACTGGAAGTAAGCCTTGCAAGACATTAGATCGATGAAATAAGGTGTCAGACAAGCAGCAATCAAGTATGACGAAATAGGTTCAAAATCGTCCGCTATCCTGTTACCCGCTACCACTCTACCCGGTACCCACTGCCCGCTAGCCACTACCCGCAATCCGCTAGCCGCTACAGGCTACACTGCTTCCCGCTATCCTGTTTCCGCGCTATCACGCCACCCACTAAGGCTAAAAACAAACCAAAGCGGACAAAACGTTTGTTCGCTCTTCCCCGGACACAGGTCCATTGCTCTTATGAGGCAACACACACAGAAACAGACACGACACGATAAAAAGTCTTGTCCGCTCGTCAGTTGCAGTAAATACATGGGGTTGTATAAGAGCAAACCACACCAAAGAAGACAAACAGTCCCGGACAAAATGTCGACGCCTAAAAGTACACACCGTCTTATGAAGAACCACAGACCAAACTGAACAAGACAAACAAAGAGATTTCGACAAACGGACATATCGGTTGCTCTTGCTCATACTTGGATTTGTATTTTATTACGACATTTCTTGTTGTATTTTGTGCAATTTGGTATGGATGTTGTTGTAATGGTAAAAAGGATTAAGAAAAAGAAGAAGAATTAAAAAAAGGAGAGATTTCTTATGTGTGGATGTTTGTGGTTTCAAAGAAGTGTGCATGAAAACTCGACTAAATTTTTTCGTATGTATACATATGTTTGTAAATTGTATATACACACGTAATTCCAAAATGTGTCTGCAGAGTATACCTAGCAGAGTATATCTAATAATGAGTAGGGACACTCTCCACGTGGTTCATTTTTGTTTACATTTTTGGATCCCACGTTTTTGGTCTCACGTACACGAGAAATAGACGGCGATGTAAAGTGTTATAGTAAGAAGGAGATAAAACAAAGCAGCAAAAAACTTCTTCATTTCAATCCTCAACAGCGTTAGAACCTTGCTCCGATCGGAGCAAATTTGCTCCACTTTTAGGAAAAAATAAAAATCTACTCCGACGCTCCGATTTTTCAAGATTTGCTCCACTTTTTCCACAAGAAAAAAAAATTGTTAGCCTAAACTACATGTTAATAACATACCTGTATATAGCTTAGCGTTGTTTCTTTGCAGAAAATTTAATTAAATAAAATTATTGTTCCTGAACTAATCTTAGTCAAATCAAGACGTTGTTTCCCTTTTATTGAACATTGAAGAGGTTATACCGATGGGTTATGGGCAACCAACGACGCGACGTGAGATTCATGATGGAATTATTTAGTTTAATGGGTAGAATACCGAGAACTGGAATATGTCAAAAATTCCAGCTACTTACGACGTTTATAAGTACTGTAGTACTGTTTAGTTAAGAAAAGACAGATCAGTACAGCACAGAACAGCACAATGAAAACTGTCAGAACAAGTTAGAACAGAAAAGACCAGCTCCCTGTTTAATCTTTTTGACAGAATAAAATCAGCTGTTAAATAAATATTCCAAGTCAAATAAAAATGAATAAAATTTTCATAATAATGAATAGCTTATTAGATTTTTACGAGAAATTTTTACTTGGCGTAGTTATATGTATTTTTACTTCCTCGGAAACTCGTCCATCGAGATAATTTGAAAAAAAAAATGTTGATTGGAAAAATAAATAAAAATAATTTGGCTTTTGAAATTCTGACAAAGCTGCACCACCAGAAAATTATGTTCAGAAAAAATTGTACTCAACTAAACTAAACTAAAAGTATTCTGAATGCATTCGATTGGTTAAGAGTGACAGTTCTGATGCTGAAAAGAAGAGAATTCCCTTCTGATTTTAAAACCAGAATGCTTTTTTACAGATTCCAGTTAAAACCGCCACTAGTGTATTTAAGAAATGAATATACCCACTTCGAATTTATTTATTTAATAAGAAAAAAGTCTGAAGCTTGGGAAAAATTTCAAAAATACGACAGCACTACGAACTGCAATGTGACCAGGGTCTTGATGTTGTTCACCTCAGCAACTTGCATTTTACAAATAGAAGAGAGTTGCTTACATCGGCGTAATATCACATGCCTCACTCTATTTTACCGTTACTTCAACGGTAGGTATATGCTCTAGTGAAATAGCCAGTTGCATTCCTCCCCTTAAGATATTCCACCGTAATACCCGCGCCAGGAATGGCCATCAGATCACCCTTGAGCTCAACTTCGAACTTACAGTCATGTCCCGTTCTTTAGCCGTACTACGCGAATGTGGAACTCGCTTCCACACTCTGCCTTCCCTAGCCATTGCAATATTCAAGAATTCAAAAACCAACAATCACCGACATCTCCTTTGACATCCTCTATCCCTTCCCTAATACTCGTACTGTGCTCTTGGTTTATAAAGGGTAGATAATGAAAAAAGCCCTTGAGTGCGCGTTGATTATACAAAAAAAAAAAAAAAAAAAACAGGAATACAGCTAAGTAGACATTTATTAGAGAAATTTTCCTGAAAGGTAAAGATCTTCTTCTTGTTACAAATCTACTCCGAAAATTTTGCATTTGCTCCACTTTTTTTTCAAATTCGCTCCGAAATTTTAAAACTGAGGTTCTAACCCTAATCCTCAATTAGTGTGACCACATTCATTCATATAAAACATTGTTAGAAGGGTCAGCTGTTAACAGCTCATAAATAAGTTAACATATATTCTTGAGTGAAGTATTTATATTTTGCATTCTTTATATGGCTTTGTAAGTAAAAAATAACAATTGCATGAAATGAAAAATAAAATGATCTTATAATAGGATAGTATGGTCACTCTACTCCTTTTCAGATTGTCAGAAAAAAGAAGCTAGAACACTAATACATACACGACCATTGGCCGCTCCATTAAAAAAGCATTATGAATTTTATGTATCGTACACAAGAAAACGAATGTGTTAGGGCTCGTATTGTTTGTTGTGAACTCTTTCTTTCTTTCGAATTTTTCTAAACCTAATACTTTTGCACTATTCTCTCCTACTGGAAGAACTAATACATATACAGACCATTGGCCGCCGGAAATGAACCACGTGGAGAGTGTCCCTACTCATTATTAGATATACTCTGATACCTAGTAGGAACGCTCTCCACGTGGTTCATTTTTGTTTACATTTTTGGATCCCGTTAGGTCTCACGTACACGAGAAATAGACGGCAATGTATGTATACTGTATATTATACACTTGAAATTATCCAACAGTTTGTCTGTTTCTCGATAAATGTGTTTGTGCCATTCATCGAGGAATAAAGAAGCAAAATAAAATCAAGGGAAAACGCAACCTATTTTTTTTTTCAATTTTTGTCTTCTTTGTTTTTCCGCTGGCAAAACACACCGAATGCGACAAGGACAAAATATTTTGTCTTTGTCGTCCTCGGTGTTGGGTGAATTACTACACGATTTTTTGTCTTGCGACAAGCAAACAGTTTGTCCGCTTCGGTTTGTGTTTAGCCTAAAGCAATACCCGCCACCCTGGCCATATATATCTCATGAACAGCTTCCCCGATTTTGTAAAAAAAAAAAACTCATCTACGTAGGTAGGAGGGTTAAAATTTAGACTTCACGCCATAAAAAATAACAAAAAAGAAAAAAATATTAGTGGTGAACCACCCTCAAAACTAAGGGGTGTAATAATTAGTTATATATATATGAAATTTCATCAAAATCGGTATAGTCAAAGCAAATGGGGATTATTAACTCCCTAGCCGCCCGACATCGCTATCTTGATTCATCACTGAGTGTGGATACCTGTCTTTCAAAAACTTAAAGACCGTAATTGTTCTTTTTTCATTTTTCTTGAATCCGCAGACACTCGCTTCCACAAGCGATCAAAAGAAAACTTCGATATTATGCTATAGTGAGTTGCTTTAGCGATTATAGCGTCATCCCGACTTAAAATATATTTGAACTTACTCGTAATGCAGAATACTAGATTAAGGACTTAGTGATTCGATTATAAATAAATCAACCCTTTGACTGGTAGCCATGCAAGATTACAAATACATTTTCAGTCGTCTCGAGTTTATTTTTATCCCCAAGATAGTTCATACAAATAATACGAATTAATCTCAATTTAAACTGTTGCCATCCCCTAGACAGATTTATTTCATTAACTTTCAACCCCTTCTAATCACACGCTGCTATTTAAAGATTCCATCAATCAATGTGGGCATCAAGCATGTTTTATTTTTTGTCTTTAATGAAAACAACCTCACTTGCAGTGTCATCGCTATCATGCTCCATGCATTTATTTTCGAACAATTAGCTTTACGCTCAGAACAGGCTACAGAATAAAAAAAAAAAAAAACAGTCTTGATGACACTCAACGCCACCGCTACGGCAAATGATGCCCCATATCTCTGTCATAAACGGCATAATAAATAATAATAACACTCTCCTCGACTTGCCTTTGAGGTTTATGTGGAATTATGTTATTATCTGCAAAAAAACACACACGCCTCCCGTTCCGTAGAGACAATTCGTGTCTCTTTGCAAATATGTACATAACATTTACGTGAATCTACGACAGTGAACACATGTATGTTCATAGATACAAAAAGAAAACAAGTCGTTGTTTACAGAATAGAGGATAAACAACGACATCTATGCCGCCATATCGCCCCTGAACAAATCTGAGAGAAATATTAAGTAATTTTTTAATTAAGAAAAACGCCCGACAAAAGTGCCTCTGCCGTGCGTCTATTTTGCACGTTATTACGACTGTTTTCTTTTCTCCTTAAAGGAAACGTCAACGAGCCAACGTGCGTAGGAGGATTATTATTCATGAAACACTTTTGGAATATTTCAAGTCCAGAATTTATAATTCTTTGATTTATTGTCGTTATTAAGAGGCTTAAAATAAACATGATATATTTTTCGAATAGTTAAACGTGACAATAATTTTAAAATGCCCTCTCCCCAATCCCTGCTTTGGATCCGTACAAGTTAGGGCTTCACGATATTCGATAAAAATATCGGTATCGTATCAAAGGTCGATACGATAATCGACGGACGGCTACAATCGCAAGAGATCGCCAGATCCTTCTCTGATCGAGTGTCAAGCAACCTCTTAAGGAGTTCTATGCCGCCAACATCAAGTATCGAAAACCAGTGGCAACATTGTCAGAAAGTAGTTAGACATGCCTCCTCTAATGTGCCACCAAAACGAAACCTCTGGTTTGACGAAGTATGCGGGCAGGCCCATGCAGCCAAGCAGGAGGCATACAAAGCGTTGCTGCATAGAAGGAGCTCTACGAGCAAAAGAGGAGAGAGGAACGCCGGCTTTCAGGAAAAAAGAAGAAGCATGAGAAGCGTCAGATCGAGGATGTTGAGAGCCAACAGCACAAATGAAGTTCGGGGGTTTTATCGGAAGGTAAACAGCTGGCTCAAGGTCATCGAGGAAGAATCGATGCCTGCAGGGATAAAGAAGGGAACATCATAGTAGAATCGCAGTCAATGCTGTGAATTTAGAAAGACCACTTCTGTAGGCTGTATAACGGCGACGACGAACAAAATCCCATCGTCACGCAGGAGCCTTTCATCGGACACGATGATAGCCAACAATTCCGTGAACCTGACCCAGAAGCAGTGAAAACGGCAATATAATGGCTGAAATCCAACAAAGCAGATGGAGCAGATGACTAGCTGCTGAGTTGCTCAAAGCAGCAGGCGACGAGCTAGATAGGAGCATGCACCAAATCATCTGTAAGATATGGTCAGAGCAATGCATGCCCGATGAATGGAACCTCAGCATTGTTTTCCCGATCCTGAAAAAGGGAGATCCTCTAAACTGCGATAAATCAGCCTACAAGATCCTCTCTGCCATAATATATGAACGTCTGAAGCCTTTTGTCGGCAAATATGATTGATCCTTATCAATGTGGCTTCAGACCAGGAAAGTCAACCATCGACCAAATTTTCACTCTGCGGCACATCCTGGAAAAAACCTATGTCCTCCAAATCCCAACACCTTTTCATCGATTTTAAGGCCGCATATGACAGCATCTACAGATACGAACTGTATAGAGCTACGTCTAGTTTTGGCATTCCCGCCAAGCTCGTTGGATTGTGCAAAATTATGACGGAGAACCCACGCTGCTCCATCAAGGTTGGCAACGAGCTTACGGAATCTTTCGACGTCAAAAAAGGATTCAGACAAGGCGATGCACTGTCATGCGATTTCTTGAACATCGTTCTTGAGAAGATAGTGCAGAACTCCAACGTCAACACCAGAGGCACTATCTTCCAAAAATCTGTTCAACTTCTCGCGTACGCCGATGATATTGATATAATGGGAAGAACACAGCGTGATGTCACTGGCGCCTTTGTGAGAATTAAAACAGAAGCGGCAAAAATGGGTTTAGCGGTAAATGATATAAAAACGAAGTTATGTCTTTGAGGAAGGACACCGAACACCCACGTCTCGTACAGAACGTCACAATAGACGCATGCAACTTCGAGGTAATAGAGGAGTTTATGTCCGTTATTAACACCGCAATAACACCAGTGCTAAGATCAGACGAAGAATAACTCCTGCTAATCGCTGTTTCCTTGGGTTATGAAAGTAATTGAGTATGGTATGTATGGTGCAGAAGCATGGACCGTGACAAAATCAGATGAATGTGCCTAAGGCAGTTTCAAGAGGAAAGTTCCTTGGGTCATCTTTGGCCCAGTGTGCATTGAAGGGGAATTGCGAAGAAGATACAACACCGAAGTTTGTACAAGGACATTGACCTAGCCAGAAGAGTCAAGGTCCAGAGACTTAGAGGGTTCGGTCATTTTAAGCGGATGGACATCAATGCTCCGGTCCGGAAAGCCTACGATACTATTCCCGAAGGACGCAGAAGGAGAGGAAGACCGTGACTCAGGTTGCGCACACAAGTGAAAGAGGACCTCAATCAACTTGGAGTGCAAAACTGGAGTTGGAGACAGCTAGCAAGGGACCGAGCTGGCTGGTGGAGACTGTTGATTCAACTCGCAGATGCTTAGTCGAGAACACCCTGGGCAGACTGAGACTTAGAAACGAAGCATCTATAAATTCTGGGTTTCATCAGTAAGAAAAATTATACTCCAATCCGCGTCGTTGGTATTCGTGATCGATAGCTCAAGCAGCGGTGAAAATGGTGAAAAATTAAACGCCTACAGAGCACAATGTGCTCCAAATACAAATCTTTTATCGCCTTTAAAAAACGTAACCAAAAAACCATAGACAAAATTCCATTCCAAAGATTTGCAAATTCAACCTGAAATAAAATCGTCATTTGAGTTATTTTAATAATATTAATAATCGTCATTCGAATACTAATAATCGTAAATCGATTTTTTTTTCATTTGAGATTTGAACTGCAGTTGTAGCAGTAGTAGAAGGTTTGAGAAATCATTCGAATGCGTTCAATAATCAAATGATTGCCTGAGTCGATTATAGCATTCGAACGGCCAAGCACTAGTTCAGACACATTACATCGTCTCTTTCAAATTTTTTGTGCAGCTTTCAACGACTTTAAAGAGTGGTACGAGTTTTCACAGATATCAATCGAAATTTGTCCCTTTAATTTGCATTTTCTATATTGACAGCATAGTTAGTAAGTGAACCAAGTTGGAAGACTGTTGGCTATTTTCACTGTCAAGGCCTATCGAGACTGAACTGACGTTCAATGACGCCCCAAAAAACGAATTTAGATTTTGAAGCGGATTTTTTTGTATCAAGTTTTTCCAGGCAAGCAATATTCGATTCTCATTTCAATTGGAAAAGAAATAGTGTGCTTTCGAGAACCCTGAAGACGTTGGTTAACTCACCCTTAGGGAAGCGATCAAATTAGCAGATATAACCGCCATCCAAGAAAAACGATGGGATGGCCCGGGCCTAGGTAAAATGAACAACAGTGATATCTACTATGGCGACTGATACCTGGAACAAAATCAGCGTCTATTTGTAGTTGGGATAAAGGATTCAGGCTAATCGACTTCGCTGCGGGGCGAGAGGTAATGGTAGCAAGTACGCGATTCCCACATCTCGATATCTACAAGGAGATATTGAAATCTCCTGATCAATCAACCGTCAACCAGATTGATCACATAATGATCGACCCACGACACTTCTTTAGCATGCAAGATGTCCGCACATTCCTAGGTGTCAACATCGACTCGGACCACTCCTTGTTATAGACAAGTTACCAATGCGGATATCCCGATCAAGACCAACACGCGAAAATGCTAGGAGAAAATTCGACGTCAAACGGCTACAATCGCAAGAGATTGCTAGATCTTTTTCCGGTCGTGTCTCCGAAAATCTCCTCAGAACTCCTTTGCTGCCAGCACAAAATATAGAGAACTTGTGGCAACACTTCCAAGCAGCCATCATAGATGCCGCCTCTGAAGTGCTAGGGCTTAAACGGCCACCACAACGAAACCCCTGGTTTGACGATGAGTGCCGGCGAATACATGCAGCTGAACAATAGGCATACAAAGCGGTGCTGCAAAGAAGGACACGAGTAGCTCGTGAGCTCTACGAGCAGAAAAGGAGAGAGGAGCACAAACATCACCAGAGGCACAACCTTTCAAAAGTCCGTCCAGTGCGATGTCAGTGCAGCGTTCGTGAGTCTTAAGCAGGGTACAGAAAAACTCGCTCGCGAGCGCTCTTTTTTAGCTCTTTTAGCTCTCAGCTCGCGAGCCGGAGCTCCTTTTTCAATATTTTTGGCTCCGGCTCGCGAGCTCTTTTTCAGCTCGGAGCCAAATAGGCTCGCGAGCCGGAGCTCTTTTTCCAATATTTTTGGCTCCCGCTCGCGAGCTCTTTTTTAGCTCGGAGCCAAATAGGCTCCTGAGCTCTTTTTGGGATCTTAGCAAATCAACAGATACTTGGGTGGCTGGTACTGCTAGGGAAACGTTTGCAAGCTCCCATAATTCTTGATCATGCCTATGACTTCTTCTCCAATAGGCTATCACATTTGTATCCATGGGCTCCATACTCCTTTGACTCAGCAACGATAACTTTTGTTTAATGCTCCTTTCTGATGTTGATGTAGATCGATTTGAACTTAACAAGTATTTAATATGTTGTTCAAGTTTGCTGTACTTATTTGTTGATACTTGAGGGCTTTCATAGAAAACAAGTGACTCGTCTGTCGACTCTGGTGTTGCGTTTAGTCTTTTTATCACTTCATGAGTTCTCATGAGATGCACCTGGAGAAAAAAAAACATGGATTGTTATTAGGAATAAATCATAAAGGCAGCAGCAAATTGTCTCACCTGTGCTACTTGTTTTTGTTCATCAGTAAAAAGACCAAATAAAAATACTTCACTCTTTTCCACTTCTTTACAGATTAAAAAAAAAATAATTAATGCAACCAGTTAAATACACTCAAGATAAAATTGTGCTATCTGTTTTCTTTTTTTACCTAAAACCGCAAATAACCGATACCTACTTTAAAAAAATATATAATTATAAGGTGTCATAAAACATGGAGACGATTTGTGGAAATTGCATATCTTTTGATTAGCTAATATGAAGAAATTTGTTTCCATGCTCATTAATGATACACACAACTTCAGGATTTTTCAAAAAGCGACTTCAAAGACACGAGAGGACAACCTACCATAAAAAATGGGAACGATTTCTGGTTCACATTTATTACTCCATTTCCTTATTTTTTTTTCATCCTTCAATAAAATTATTGCCTCTTTCTAATCTCCTTCCTGTGCGTTACATGTTTACGGTCGAAATTTCCAGGCCACAGAAATCAGATCCTAGCGTATATCTACAAGAAAAACCCAAATGTGCATTATATTACGTTTGTCTACCTACCTACGAGTTAGAGTAACCACCCGCCCTTGCAGATACACAATACCTAAAATATGCATAACTCACATATGAAAAGAATTCTCTATATTCGCGGGTACCAAATTGCATTCATTTTTTTTTAAATAAATGAACAGGCACACTCTTTGCAACTTCCTCATATTCCTTAATTTTTTTAATTCCTCAATTATTATTTTATTGCCTCTTTCTTTTATTTTTCCTGTCACAAGACCACAAAAATCGAACCCTAATAAAACAAAAAAGGTCATTAGTGTATACCTACTCATTGAAAAAAAAAAAACACAAAATGTTTTTTTTCACTACAAACAAGCATTCGAGGTAAAGTAACTACCTACCCTTGCGGGATAACATGTGAAAAGCATCAACCTGAAATTGCATATGGCACCACGAATTCCATTTAATTTTTAAAACAACTAAATACCCCTAGAAATCTCCACATATTTAAAACTATAAAAATTTCAAAAGCAATAACAAATCGAAAAAATATATGTCTCTTTTAAATATATATTAAAATGTCCAAGTAGCAGTGATCATTTCAATACTTGATTTACTTACCTTAACCATAACCATAAACCAAAATTATTTGAATGTCCATCAATCTCTTTTCATAATTTTATAATAACAAAATATCAATATATTAATGAAAGAGCTCAAACGAGCTCGCTTGCTAGAACCAAACATTTGTAAAATTGCTCCAACTCTCTAACCCAATTTGCTAAGATCCCAAAAAGAGCTCAGGAGCCTATTTGGCTCCGAGCTGCAAAAGAGCTCGGGAGCCGGAGCCAAAAATATTGAAAAAAGAGCTCCGGCTCGGGAGCCTATTTGGCTCCGAGCTAAAAAAGAGCTCGGGAGCCGGAGCCAAAACTATTGAAAAAAGAGCTCCGACTCGGGAGCCGGAGCCAAGAATAATGAAAAAAGAGCTCCGGCTCGGGAGCCTATTTTGGCTCCGAGCTAAAAAAGAGCTCGGGAGCCGGAGCCAAAACTATTGAAAAAAGAGCTCCGACTCGGGAGCCGGAGCCAAAAATATTGAAAAAAGAGCTCCGGCTCGGGAGCCTATTTAGCTCCGAGCTAAAAAAGAGCTCGCGAGCGGGAGCCAAAAATATTGGAAAAAGAGCTCCGGCTCGCGAGCCGGAGCCAAAAATATTGAAAAAAGAGCTCCGGCTCGCGAGCTGGAGCTGAAAATGTGAAAGAGCTAGCTCCGGCTCGCGAGCGCTCGCGAGCGCTCGCGAGCTTTTCCGTACCTTGGTCTTAAGACGGACGCCAGGAAAATGGGTCTAGCGGTTAACGAGGGCAAGACCACGTTAAAGCTGTCAACAAGAAAGGACAACCAACATCGACGTCCTGCAGCAAACGTCAGCTTAGATAGGATTTACTTCGAGGTAGTTAAGGACTTCGTCTACCTAGGATCCACTATAAACTCAGACAACAACACCAGCGCTGAAATCAAACGAAGAATCACTCTTGCCAATCACTGCTTCTTTGGACTTAGAAGGCAATTGAGTAGTTAAGTCCTCTCCCGAGGAACTAAAGTGACGCTCTACAAAACCCTTATCATCCCATCCCAAGTGCAGAGACATGGACCATGACAACATCCGATGAAAACGCTTTGGGCTGCTTTGAGAGAAAAATTCTTCGAGTGATTTTTGTTCATTTCTGCGGGACATGTAGAGCGAATGGAAAACAATGCCGGCTCATAGGGTTTTCGAGTCCAACCAGATCAACGAAAGCTGCCTTTTTGTTTTTATCTAACGTTCACTGTATCGTTGGCAAAACTTGAGTGTGTGCAAAAAAATCTGAAATACCTGCATGGAACACTCCTCTTTGTAAGTGATTTGGAACAATTATCTCTCGTAATTACAAAATTAATAAAAACAAAATGGTGTGTTCAGCGTCGAAAAGCCAGTCAAGAAAGGGTTTTTCCCTTTGCTACTTTTTTCATAATTACGCCGTACCTATATTTATAAGTTTCCCTTTTTTATTTGAAAATTAAATTTAGCATTCAAAATCGTGACTTACACCATTGACATAACACGAGTCTAGTTTTATTAATCAAATAATTCTTTACGACTTTATAAATAGCAAACAAGTTGTTCTAGTGCCTCAATACTCCCCTATTCATGTCAGTTTCAATTGAATTACACAACTGGTAAACATTTAATTTTCATAAAACCAAATCATATGACTCTTTGTTTTTGTTTAAATCCACTGCAGCATGCGACATGGCATGCCGTAAGACTTGCAAATGAAATGAGAATTAATTGTATGGCTTGAGGCTTGACTAAACTGTGTCATCGTCAATTGAGCAGAGTTGTTCCCAAATGAATTGAACCTCAGCTTTTCAGCCCCAAACAAAACCAAGCTATGATGGCCGACGACCGACCACGGGCGTTTATTCTTTATTCAAAGTTCATTTACGTAAGAATTATCGTTAATTTATTTTTATCATCACAAAGAAATTCATCCAATCCGAAGTGAATTTGTCATGTCATTGCTCTTATCAGCTTCATTTTGTATCACCATGACAGAGACTGTATGAACAAGAGGGGAATGGAATGAAAAGGAAACGTCTTGAAACTCAAATTTTGAACATTTATTTAATTTTATTTTAAACAAAAGTTTTATAATAAATTCAACTTATTCTTTAAAGTTTGAGACCTGAAACAGAGTTTGAATGATTTTGGATGCATAAAAAACGGGTGTGATTTGATTGCCTTCACAGACTAACGGAACTCATCACGCTTAGATTTCCAAGTTGACCTTGAAGAATCGCATCATCAATCAAACGTTTGGCGAACAATTTTTGATGTTCATCATTAATTTTTCGGAAGCCAACAGCCCATGATTCGCTGTAAATAATAGCTTCGTCCTTTTCCGTTGTGTATTTTGGTTGTTCCAGAAAAGACACCGCTTCCTCCATGCAATAGCTCTGTTCAAATTTAGGTGTTTTTGCTTGCGGTTCCTTAAATTAGAAGAAAAAATTGTTAAATATACATACAACAATCTATATATATAAAACAAAGTCGTGTTTGTTAGGTTAGGTTAGGTTATATGGGCTGACGGTTGATTTTGTTACCATCACACTTAGATCAATATAGATCCTTTGTGGTACCCTGAAGTATTGTAACTTCTGAAAAAGTAATTTAACCTATGAATTCTATGGTTGGTCGAGACATTTGGTGGACTTGACAAAGTTGCCAATTTTCATGGTTTTTGATTCGTTGGATTTGTCGCCGCCCCGAATAGCAGAATACAACTTAAAAACAATGAAAACTCTCACAAGCGGTGCCAATGTTAAAAAATTATACTTTTCTCACTACGTATTTTCTATACGAGGACGAAAGCAAAACAGAAGAGGTAAAAAATCATCAGGTGTGTTCTGTATCTGTAGATCTTGAGGTATGCTCATCGTGTGCCCTGGGTCGCTCTGATTATGCATTGAGCTGTTCGATGTCTATTTTTTGGCCCCGGTGCATTTCCTTTTCCACCATGTTCATTGTGTATTCGGTGTTCGAGTTTTTTTTTCAGAGCAAAAATGTCGGAGCTGTTCGAATTAGCTGTTTCTATGCAACAAACAAAAAATAGATTTGCTAAAACTAATGCGTTTAAGGTGAAAACCCAGATAATTTTGTTATTAATCCAGATGAAGTTTTGAATTATCCGACAGAATTAAAAAAAGGTGCGCCGCTCATATTGCTTCGCATCATAAATCAGCCAAAACTAAGTAATGGCCTGTATTCCCAACTATAATATCTATGTCCTACGAACAAACAAAAATGCAATGCAGGCACAACGTCCCGCGGGTCGGCTAGTTTACTTAATAAGAAGGAATATGTCTTTACTTCTTCAGTAACGTGCGGTAGTCTTTCAGTCCGGGTAGACACTTATGGAAAATGGTCATTGCTTTTTAAAGATAAAACGTACATCATTTAGTTTAAAGCCCTCTTACCACGCCAAGGTGGTACTTCCATTAATCTCCGACAACGAGAGTTCTGGCTTTAATTTTAATTTTGTTTTATTTTTAAATAATTGTGCCCTCAATGTAGACTATTGAAAATTTGAATTATTTATTCTTAAAAAAAATTCAAAAACATCAAAATTCACTCGTGTATGTTACACAAAGAAAATAAGTATGTTTTTTCCTTAGGGCCCAGAGTCCCAGGCCCAACTTAACTCAATAATATCATAATTGAATCTATTTTTCAATTCTCTTAGGCTAAAAACAAACCAAAGCGGACAAAATGTTTGCTTGTCGCAAGACAAAAAATCGTGTCGTACTCCACCCCACACCGAGGACGACAAGGACAAAATATTTTGTCTTTGTCATATTCGGTGTGTTTTGCCAGCGGACAAACAAAGAAAACAAAAATCGAAAAAATATTAGTTGCGTTTTCCCTATCTTGATTTTTATTTCGCTTCTTTATTCCTCGATGTATGGCACAAACACATTTATCTTATATTGCCGTCTATTTCTCGTGTACGTGAGACCTAACGGGATCTAAAAATATAAACAAAAATGAACGACTTGTAGAGCGTCCCTTAGATATACTCTGCAGACACATTTTGGAACTACATGTGTATATACAATTTACATACACATGTACACATACATACGAAAAATTTAGTCGAGTTTTCATGCACACTTCTTTCAAACCACAATCATCCACAAAAAAGAAATCCCTACGTTTTTTTAATTCTTCTTTTTCTTAATTCTTTTAACCATTACAACAACATCCATACAAAATTGCACAAAATACAACAAGAAATATCGCAATAAAATACAAATCCAACTATGAGCACCCGACATGTCCGTTTGTCGAAATCTGTTTGTTTGTCTTGTTCACTTTGGTGTGTGGTTCTTCATAAGGCGGTGTGTACTTTTAGGCGTCGATATTTTGTTCGGGACTTTTTGTCTTCTTTGGTGTGGTTTGCTCCTATACAACCCCATGTATTTACTGCAACCGGCGAGCGGACAAGACTATTTATCGTGTCGTGTCTTTTTCTGTGTGTGTCCGGGGAAGACCGAACAAACATTTTGTCCGCTTCGGTTTGTTTTTAGCCTTATACTACTTATTTAGTTAATTCGCCGAATGTTGTAAAAAAAAATAAACATTCATTCTCCAAATTTAAGGTAATTAGGCTTTTGAGAGCAAGTCAGGAAGGCATAAGTATACTTTTAATCCTCTTCTAATTGCATGGTATTAAAACTTACATATACTTCTCGGAAAATTACTAAGTTCTGCAATAAAATTAGGTAAAATAACCAAAATTCGATTTTTATGTATCATGAATGTATCTATGGGTTTCTGGGTGCACTTTTTAATGATTATTTTTTTTTGTTATTATTGATTTGTTCATCGGGTAAAAATAAATAAACTTACATTTATCATGCATTTTTTGACTAAAATTGACCTCAAAGTCCAAATTTTGCTCGGGCAAGAAAAGTTGAACACCATTTAAAATTGAATATCTGGTAGCCCTAAAACCATTTTAACTCGATTTAAACGTAGTTCTTAGGGTTAGTATTTCTTCTTAAATAAGTCTTTAATGAGGTCCCTAATATAAGTACTGACAGAGAAATTGATATTAACATGAGCCAGCGTGCACAAAAGTGCTATCCTGTAGAACATTTTTTTTCGTAAGAATATGACCAAGATTCTCATCCCAAAATATGGCAGCCGAATTACAGGACACCCTGTATAAACTATGTACCTATATCGCATACCTACAGCCACAGTCCCACAGTTAATTTCATACTATCTATAACCCCATCCAACTTGCACTTGCACAGGAAAACACAAACAAAAATATATTTGATTTGAATGTTTTTGCAAACATCATACTTCATACATCAAACTATCAAACACCTCTGTTTCATCTGAATTCTGAACCAGTGTTGCCACAGGTTAAATTTTAAATGAGTCCCCGACAGACGCCCGCCGGTAAAATGAGTCATTTTGAAAATTAATAAGGTCTACAAAAATCTGAACAAGTTCAACTAAAAGAACTAGAGCTATGAAAAGTAGAGAATTAATCTACGTGTTGCACACGATTAGATCTGCAAATATTGCCTTGTCTTAAATGGCTGACAACCGTGTACACACCAAATTAATTTGCAGACAATCATCAATCGTTTTTGAAGTCAATTAAATTTGCAGATCTGGGAATCGTCCGTACACAAAATCTAGATTACCATTTTTTTTTTTAAACTATCTGACTTTTCTGCAAATGTACTGTAGTTTGATGAACATTTTGCAAATTTTATTCATCGGCAGACAAATTTTCAATTAACAAAAAACTTTTAAGAAATGAGTCAAACATGAAAAAAAATTAGTTCCCGACCTCCGAGTCACGCAAGAAAAAACGCATCCATTTTGACTCTAAAGAGTCCCTGTGGTAACAATGTTTTGAACTCAAAATGAAAATCGAAAGAAGTCTTTTGGCTACAATCGTGTTTCGTGTGCGTCGTGCGAATGCCGACGAACATGAAGGGTAAACACATTCACACCGTGTTGGTTGGTTTTCGTTCCTTGGTTTGGTTTGCTGTGCTAATCTGCTTCTGCTTTGAGATTTGAGTATTGTTTTGGTATTGCATATGCAATATGCATACCTATATAGGTTGTTATAAAAATGGCGGGTTAGAAAAAGATCGTTGGCGTTGTGCCTTGTGCGTTGTCTTGTCATTAGTTTGAGAATTGAGATATGTAGAATGTAGCTTAACATCAACACCGAACAGTGGTTTGAATATTGTTGGTTTGGTTTTGTGATGTCTTTTATGTTGGACGCAGAATCTGTGTCTGTATAAATTATTGATTTTGTTATTATTTTAATACTACGGGCAGCGAAGTTTGGCAAAATAAACTTGTGTAAGCATTATAATTGTTTGGAATAAAGTGAATTAAACTAAAATATAGGTATGAATTTGTATATGTGTATTACATGCAGAATGTGTATGTAGGTACCTTACCTCTTCTGATTCACTTTCATATGTGTTAATGTCTTCAAGTTGAGTCGTCTGATCTCTCAAAAATTCCATGCTGTTAAAGTACCAAAGGCTGGGAACATAAATTTCATCAGCACTTGCAGCAGATTTTTGACTTTTCTTAATTTTCCTTAGTTCTCGTCTGTACGAAGCCCTCAATGAATTGTATTTTCTTTTTACACTTTCGAGAGTGGCACTTTTATCCAGTTTTTTATATTTTTGTGCCAAACTTGTCCATGATTTATTTTTTACAGTTTTGTTTTTATAGGATTCGCTCTTCGAATCCCAAATGGGATATTCACTTCGCAAAAGTTCTATAAATTCCGAAATAAACTCGTGGTTGACGGTTGCCATTGTTTTTAGCTTTGCAACGTGCACTGTACGACGTTCATAGAAAAACTGAGATATGCTCGCATACATGTCTACTCTATACCTGGCGAACAACGCAACCGACGAACAGTAGAATAACAACAGCGAACAGTGCGCCAACGCAAACCATACACATACACGACGAATTTATAGCGAACACGAACATGTTCATCGCTACCTTTCAGTCAATCCTGCCTGTTCCTGATTCTTGTGTCATTTAAAAAGGTAGCGATGAACGACGAACGTGCTCATGCTTACTATAAATTCGTAGTGTGTGTGTCTCGTGTTGTGAACGCGAAGGGTTAAGGGGTTGTTTTGCGCACTGTTCGTTGTTGTGTTTTGAATTTTATTCCCTCTTGTTCGTCGGTTCGATTGTTTGCTTATAGAGTAGAGATTAGAGAACTAGAGACTAGAGACATGTATGCGAGCAAACCTCATTTTTTCCATCATAAGCAGAAGCATGACGACAACGACTTGAATTTTTTTTTTTCATACATCCGCACATAAGAAATCAATACCAAACCAAGTGATGTTTGCAAACTGTGTTCTCCGTCGCCGCGGTGCGCCGTGTAGGGATAGCGCAAACGAGAATGTTCGACGAACATGTTCCACTATCAGGGCCAGCGTTACCACATGATTAAAAGGAAGGTAAGTAGGTTTGGAAGAAAAACGAAAAAGATTACGAAAAAGGGATGTAGATTTTAAACTAGTTTATTTAATAATCACCCTCGATACTTTGAAGCATAGAGGGACATAGACACAAACTTGTAACCCATTTTGATGAATAGAGTTTGAGCAGACCTTTCTTTTGATGTAGGTATCATTCGATGGGTTTTTGAAGAATTTTTTTTCTGTCCAAAATTTTGGCAAGATATTTTTCGAAAATCATTAAAAAATCGATTTTGCTGGATTCTACATATTTTATGTTCCTCATTATCCTGAGCCTTCCACTGAAAGCCAAACTCAATTTTTGATCATATCTCAGTAACCAGACCTCGCAGATAATTTTGGTTTTCAGTGACTGATAGAGGGCAAACAGATCTTTATGCTCGGGCGTCATTTGATATAGGTTACCTGGTAAAATTGTGTGATCTGGCGATTTGAAACCGCTGGAAATTTTCTGAAGGCAGAAATCGAAAGAAATTATTTGTTTGATGATAACTTTATAACCGGATGCGCTTTTAATGGTTGATGGCATATTTGTATGTTTCTTTTTTTAGATATTTGAATATTGGTTTTAGTTTTTTAACCCGATTTTTAGAATCTCATACTCTACTAGCTGACCCGGGAATCGTTGTTTTGCCATAAAAATAATTTCTAGAAAATTTAGAGGGAAGAAAATAATAACTAATTCATAAGTATGTGTTTGACGGCGTGGTATGCAAGTGATAGAAAGTGCTGCTAACGATTGATAAAGTAAAAAGCCCCAAGCATTTATCTTCTTCTAATATATTCAATTCACATGTCACAGTTTTAGTGTTTATACTCTTCAGAAACGGCTTCACCAATTTTGATGAAATTTCATAAGTGAAGAGTCCGCCATGTAAGGTGTTTTTTTTATACTCCTTTTTTTTGTTATATTTTTAGGGTGTGGAATCGAAAATTACATTTAGTCCTAAATTTGTACCCTCCTACCACCGACTCCTATGTTCCAAATTTAAAAGGAATGTTCGGGTAGTGGTGTAGATGGGTTTAAAATTTTTTTTTTTTACAAAATCGACGAAGGAGATTTGGCGAAAGTAGCGGGAAGTGGTTTAGCGGGAAGCGTGGTAGCGCGGAAACAGGATAGCGGAGAGCTGTGTAGCCGGGTAGGAGGAACGGGAAGATTGGTAACTGTGTAGCGGTTAACGGCATAGCGGGTAGAGCCTAGAAATCGCGGATAGCTGGATAGCGGGTAAAAAGTAGCGGTGTATGGAGTAGTGAGACAATAGGGTTGCGCGTGGTGGTTATTTAGCGGGGTACAAAAGCTTAGGTCTTTTATTTGAGCCTGTACGAAGTCTGCCGGGTCAGCTAGTTTTAAAATATATTTCAAACTTCAATGTTATAATAAAAAAACAAATAAAGAAATTATCAACCATTCAAAACTATTGTGCGTACGATATTTTTCGTAAGTCCTCCTTTTACTAACACAAACAAATTGGATGGTTTTCCTATTCACATGCCAACATAGTGTGCCTTACTTATTTACTTTCTAGGACTTACAAATAGTCATCGCAAATGCAAATTTAAGACGTTAAAATTCAATTACCAAATCTGTGGGTACACAGGATTCGTGGTAGTTATATATTTTAACCTCGGTAATTCACAGCTTCTGAGGTGATGCCAACAATATCTTCTTCTAGGAATGCCCTAGACTTTGGATGTGCTGTCCTGCAAAGAGAATTTTTCTTTAGACGCACTACACGTTTGTGGAACTTTTTCACATACTTTGTCAATACATATAATATTCAGAAAATCAAAACCAATGCACACCGACACTTCCTTTTAAACCCTCTCTCCTTTTTCAAATGCTCTCACTGAGTTCTTGACATATGAAGGGTACTGAAAAAAGCCCTTGAGTGTGCGTAATTGCCCATAAAATCAAAAGTCTTTAGGTCATAGTAAAATTCGAAATCTATTATCCAAAGAAATAAAATGAGTACCCTCCACATGTATCTACCTTAAACTTTGGAAAACAATATTTAGGGTTGATATCTAGAAATGACTGGAACAGTCAGTAATGGCTCCAAAATGGAACTAGGTGTTGGGGCCGGTGCCTTCTCTGAAGAACTAGGATAAACAAAACCTTAAGACTGCCAAGCAGATGTAGCGTATTTAAGACTGAAGTTCTAGCGATTAAACAGGCATGTAGGCTACTAAAATAGGTAGTCACATCCGGCAATAACCCGAAAAAGCATTGCAATTTTATTGACAGTCAAGCAGCTATCAAGGCTATAGACAGCTGTCTGACCAAAATTTTAAATCCTTTAAGAACACAATGCAAGCAGGAACTCACAGGTTTAATCGACAAATAAAAATTAATGTTGTTTCTGCTCCGGTTTACAGTGACATTCTGGGTAATGAATTCGCTGATGAAGTAGCCAGGACGGGATCAAAACTATCAAGCCGAGGAAGTGAGAATTCCCTTAGAAGTTATGAAAAGTTATATTTAAAATCACTTTCTTAAGAAACCAACGTAAGATGAAAAAATCTCACCGCCTACTAGCTCGAGACAGATATGGCCTGTACCAAAGCCCAAAAACGTACCGAAGAACTTACGTTTAAAGCTAGGTCAGACGTTGGAAGGATTGTTGCCATTTGAACAGGCCATTGGCCAGTCGGGCAACATGCCATAAAACTAGTATTTATTTCAACGAGTTTTGTCTAAGTTATAGAAATATGGGACAAACAGAAACACACAATCCGGTGTACAATTTTGGGTTACGGGCGAATTGTTTGAGGGGAGGTATGTAACTGGCTATTTCACTAGAGAAATAACCTTAAAAGTAGCGATAGAACATGGAGAGACACGCTACGTTATGACAGTGGTCTAATAGGGTGAATTAGTCAATGATCTCTCTATCACCAATCATTCTAACAGCTCTTTTTTGTATTCCATCCAAAAGGCTTATGTAAGAAGCTGGAGCACCAGCCCAGAGATGTGAGTTGTACTCAGCTTTTGGTTTTATAGATAATAGCCAGATCAGACGAGGAGAAAAATATCTTGCACCGTCTTAAGATACCCAAACATCTTGCAGCATTTTTGGCGACATCGCATATATGTTCATTCTACAAAAGGTGGTCAGTGATGCACATATCGAGAATCTCAAGATGTTCGGTCTTATTGATGCAAGTGCTACTCATGGACAGAGGCAAGGGGGGTTTTTTGAAGCATTAAACTCTAACGCAGTTTTAAATCCCCATAGTACAATGCTGTTTAAGTCAGAGGAAGAGGAGGGATGTGAGTCTGGAAACGAATATGAGCAGCTAAGGGTGCTATCGTCAGCGAAACCATTTATTGAATTAGAAGTTACAAACAAGAGATCATTAATAAAAATTAGAAAGAGGGTCGGAGAAAAAACGGAGCGCTGGGGCACACCAGCATTTACATTGTAGGTTTCAGACTTGTAGCCGTCCAAAAACTTGTATTGAACGGTTCGAAAGAAAGTTTCGAATCCAACGAAGGAGGGATTTATCGATACAGAAAGCATGCATTTTCGGTAAAAGAGCAAGATGCCAGTCTTTATCAATTACATACCTTTGAAATATCAACTGCAACAATCTTACATTCTCCAAAACAGTGTAAAGACTTGTTCCACTGTTCGGTGAGATAAAACATCAGATCACCAGTGGACCTGTTGCTGCGAAAGCCGTACTGCCGGTCATTAAGAAGCTTTCGGTCTTCGAGATATTTCTTGAGCTGATAGTTAATCAGCGTTTTCATGACCTTAGAAAGAAGGAACGTAAGTGCAATCGGACGGTAATAAGAGGGAGAAGTAGATTCGCCTTTTCTTGGAATTGGCTGGACAAATTCTGTTTTCCAACTGCTCGGAACGAACGAAGAATAGGATTAATGAGGTTTTGCCAGCGTGGAAGAAGACCTCTTCAGAATAATAGCGGGGATACCATCCGGACCAGCGGATTCAAGTATGCTGAGATCTTTAAAGACTTTCGCCACAGCACGAGTGCGGAAGAAGATTTGCATTGAATCATTGACGCGCTCAAGAACTGGCATGGCGCAGTCATGACACTCTGGCAACGAAGAGTTAGAGACGAACTGCCTAGCAAAAAGGTTAGCTTTTGCGAGAAAATTAACAATTGGAGTGTCATTGTAGGGACAGAAGAAGAAGAAGTATTCCTTATATTTTTTACAAATGACCAAAAATTCTTACTGCCTTTGGGACATTGCAGTATTTTTTGCATTAATATTTGGTCATGCAAGAACTTGGTCCGTCGAATATGGGCATTACAGACATTCGTGGCTTGCTTAAACTGGTTCCGGTTTTCCTTAGTTGGGTTGGCTCTAAAAGAACTTTACTCCTTTTTCCCTGATAAAATCTTTACAGCTTGAATCAAGCCATGAATTTTCCTTGGGTTTGATGCTTTTAACCCTATTCGGGATAAAAGTTTTAACTCCCAAAACAATCATATTAGTAATCATATCTGCGCTAGAGTCTACGTCACAATCGAGGAAGCTTAGTGACCAGTTAAAGATCCGGAAGAAGTTATTGAGACCGTCCCGGTTGGCTTTCTCGTATTGCCATACGGTTCTCTTCGGAGCTCTTTCTCTAACTGGATTAGCTTGACACGAGAAATTAGCATATATAATACTATGATCTGATCTGCCTAGAAGCGTTAATACACTGATAGTGTATTTATCAGGGTCAGACTTAAGAAACAAGTCAAGAGTATTTTCCGCTTGGTCATTAATGTCCGATATTAGAGTGGGCTCGGTAATAAGCTAAGTAAGGTGGTTAAACTCAGCAAATATTCCTTCGGGTGTTGTCTGGGCCGAATGGAGAAGCCACGAAGAATTGTGTACATTGAAATCGCTCGTAATAACGACTTCAGTGTTAAATAATTTCTTAAAATTTCAAGTGAAGAATATAATAACTAACTCATAAGCATATTGTGTGTAACGACGTGTAATAAAGTGATGAAGGCAGGTAGTGCCTTAAACTACGTTCAATTTCTGAAGTTTAAACAAAGGCGAGACGAAGTTTGCTGGGTTCGCTAGTATATTTATGAAATAATCACATACAAAATTTTTTGGCTTGATCTTAACAAAATGTGATACAATTCATTTGCATAAAATTTTGAGATACACAAGAACCTAATTTGCCAAACATATTCGTTCTAATTGTTACCTGTTGTTTGTAAACTACTTAATTGCCAAAACAAAACAATGTTTTCGTTTTAAAATTTATGAAATAACAATTGCATTTATTAGAGCCAACAAAAATTTCAAAACATCAAAAAATACCTACCATAGGAAATAATTGGCTTTTCAATTGAGTTATAAACACCCAAAGTGCAAATGCTGAATAAAAAGAAATTAACATTTATTTTGCTATTTTTTTGATTTAATAAATAAATTTCGAAGCCAAGAGAGAGGTGGTAATTTGAATTGTTTCTCGCATTCTACGAAATCCTACAAATGCACTCAACTGAATTTTTGAATTTTTGTTGTTGTTGTCAACTTGCCAGTCAGTTTTGAATGTCAAAATCAACACAAACTCACACACAAATAACTAAATTTAAATCAACTAACTGATGTGCATAAATTGCAGTTTGCCGCATAATAGGTAGGTAAGCCTTTCCCTCGTTAGGAACTGGCTTCAAGCGGATTTGGCGGTTTATCGATTTTCAAAGCTTCTAGTAGGTATATCTTCTTCTTGTTGCTGTTCCAATTTCCAATTAGCCAAAGGTTCACAAAGTCATCGTAGTTGAATAAAGTTAAGACACAAAAAGGTAAAAAGGGTAACGCCATAGTCATGCTGTTGCTGTAGGGACACGCATGAGGTTAAAGTGAAACACGATTATGGAGAGTGCTTTTTTGCAAATAAATGTTCAAAGGCAAAAATAAATTAGTATTGAGGGCGCAAAGAAGAGTGGGATATGTAAGGCGAAATAAGATGGAATTAGGAATTAAGAAATACACTTTGAATGCTTGTCACTGGTAGCAACTAAAAGGGCCTTCAATTTTTACAACATGTGCGTCGTGTAATGTAACTGATAGCTCCTTAGAATTGCACACAGAATAATCATTGTTATATGAAAATAACCTTCAACCTTCAAGTTTCTCTTGAAGCTATACAGTGGCGGTCATTTAAATAGTACCACTAACTTCTTAGTAATTTTTGTTTTATTTGAATTTAAATTTTTTCATGATATTTCTTTTTTTATTATAAAGTTTGAACGTTGACATTGTGTGTGAAACACTTCATCATTTAAATGACCTCCACGCGAATTGTTGCAAGCATCGATTCTTTTGAGGTAACTTTCGGCAACTTTTTGACACACATTGGGCGGTTGTCTGAGAGACATAACTTGGCGAATGTTGGTTATTAAGTGCTCAAGAGTTTAAGATTTATCTGCATAAACACGGTATTTCACGTAGCCCCAAATCGCATGGTCTTGGTGGCCAGTTGATATCGCCACGACGAGAAATTGCGCGGCTAGGAAATGTATCTTGCAATAACGCCATATTCGCTCGAGTTGTGTGGCATGTGACACCGTCTTATTGAATTCACATATTCTCGAAGTCGTATCATATGACCAAAACGCTCGGAATTGACGGTTACAGTCGTTCCTGTATTGCTGGCGGAGTTTTACTCGTCATCGCCATTATACAGCTTGTAAAAGTTGCACTGACCGTGGTTCCACTACGATGTTCCCATGATGGCCTCTCTCCTAGTGTGACATCCCTCTATCGCCTCGATCGCGCGCTTCTCATGCTCCTTTTTTTTCTGAGAAGTTTATGCTCTTCTTTTCTTTTCTGCTCGTAGAGCTCATGGGCTGCTCGTGTCCTTCTTTGCAGCGCCGCTTTGCATTAGGCGATTGTGCTCGCCGGCACACATCGTCAAACCTGGGGTTTTGTTGTGGTGGCCCTGTTAACCCAGATGCGGCATCTCTGATGGCTGCTTGGTAGTGTTGTCACTGGTTCTCTACATTTTGTGCTGGCAGCAAAGGACTTCTGAGGAGATTTTTTGAGACACGGTCGGAAAAGGATCTAGCAATCTCTTGCGATTGTAGCCGTTCGACGTCGAATTTCCTCCTAGCATTTTCGTGTGTTGACCTTGATCGGGATATCCGCATTCGTACCTTGCCTACAACAAGGTAGTGGTCCGAGTCGATGTTGGCACCTCGGAATGTGCGGACATCTTGCATGCTAGAGAAGTGTCGTGCGTTGATTGCAATGTGATCAACATGATTGACGGTGGATTGATCAGGAGATTTCCATTTTCCCTTGCGAATATCGAAAAGTGGGAATCGCGTACTTGCTACCATTCCGTCTCGCCCCGCAGCGAAGTCGTGTAGGCTATGTCGTCCGACTATTCCACCAAAGATTTCTTCTCTACCCAGCTAAGCATTTTAATCTCCAAGCACAATTTTAATGTCATAGCTAGGGCATTGCTCATTGGTCTTGTCGAGGAGCTCGTAGAACCTGTCTTTGATGTCTTTATCCTTTTCCTGTAGGAGTGTGAGTTGAAACTCAAGACCTTTCTCCTGAGCCGAGTCCCAACTACAAATTCACATCCTAACAGGCGCTGATTTCGTTCCCGGTAGCAGTCGCTATAGCAGATATCACAGTCCCACAGTCCATCCCGTCGTGTTTCTGCTTTATAGCAGTCAAGGGCTAGTCCGCTAGTTATTCGGCTGCACGTGGTCTTTAATAGCATGGGTCATGTCTTCTTTATGTGGCCGGGCAGTCACCCCGACACGCACGACCACCCAACGTGGAGGGCCAGGTCTTTAGTTTAACTTTAAGACGAAAAGCCGGCCAAACCGCTCGTTATAGACCTGGGCTGTCAATAAGTCGTAGTAGCCCTATAAGGTGTTCACTAAGTAGTTCATCCTGACTGGAACTGTAGACGCCACCGTTGATTCCATCTTGGGAGTTTTTCCGCTACCGTCTGTTGAAAAAAAGGCATGCCTTAGTGGACGCATACATCCTCCGCCTCTCTCTCTTTGCTGCCGCCAACAACTTCCCACTGGGGTTGGAACCCAATCTTCGGTTGAGGTAATAGGCACCCAATGTTCACCGCGAGAGGTGGAGAGTAAGAGTTGATATACAGAGGTTGCTGTGGACGCTTGTCTTCTTGAATGCAGATGCCTACCCTTCAAACATCAACATTCTCACTTACAGCAGCGATATTTCCATTCTCTTCAAATTTCTTCACAATTTGGACAACTGCTTGTGTAGTTGAACGATTATTATGCAATCTTAAAGCACGATATGGGGCTGTGGCAAAATCACTATATTTGTAGTAAGTCTTGACAATTTGTATGCGTTGTGCGAAAGCTTAGCGATTTTCGAAAATGTCAGACTTTCAACTGAAAACCAAAAATTGGTTTAACAGCTTAGTTTGACAGATGTGAAATTCCAGCCCTATACCTTTAAAACCGCAAAATGGATAACCCGTTTTAATATTGCGAGACCTTAACTTTGAAAAAAAAAAAAAAAAAAAAAAAAAATTAAAGTGTGCTTATTATTTGGTCAGCACTGTATTTATGAGTGCTTTAATATGCTGGGTTATATTCCTATCGTCTATCATAAAAATATGAACCCTTGTTGTTAAGTGACAAACTTTCTCCTTCAGAACTATATGCGATCGTAAATATGAGTGGCACTGGAAAATATTCGTTTGAGTGCATCACACAATCAATACAGGGAAACATAGCAAGGTGTATAGTTTTTCCTTGATACTGTCATAAACATGCACGAGTATTTGTTATCAAACGACAGTAAAGTTTTTAATGTGATTTGCTCTTGACAAGGTAATATCCATTTAGTGGAACTGAGCATTGTCGTGGGTTTGTAAATAGCTAAAGGGTATTTTTTAAGGATCACTTCTGTTTTTAAACAAATTATATGCACAACTTTATCCTTTTATAACTATGGCATCTGGATATAACTTATGGTTGACATTTTTGTTCGTTAAATTTGATTTAATACTAATTTAAGTTTTGAACTCATTCGCATATATTTAACTTTTTTGAAGGCAGTTAAACAAGCCCATAAGTCGTGCCGCTGTTCTTAAAAAAAGCTTTTAATCAAACCAAATCGTAAAGGAAAACGTATTTGTCACAATTTTGCCAAACAAACAATAACTCAAAGAAATCATAAACAGATTTGGAAATTAAATTAAAATGCTAGAGTTGTATCTTTCATTTATGGTAAAACTACTTTGAACCAAATAAATGACTATGATTTATTAACATTTTATTTATACAAGGTGATTCACGAGCGTTGTGCCAAAAAGCTAGAGCGTGTAGAATGAGTTGAGACAAGAAAAAAATCGTATGGGAGGGGGGTCTATCCCCCCCCGTTTAGCCGGAAGGGCCAATTTTCTAAAAAAAATTATATTATATTATATATAATACTAGCTGTCCCTGCAGACTTCGTACTGCCTCAATCGATAATCGATAAGGATAACCCTCTACCACTCTACCCAACCCACTACCTCCTTGTGCAACCCACTACGTCTGTTACGCTACGAATGATTTCTACACGCTTACCGTTACAGCCAGAAACCCACTTCTCATTACCCGCAACGCGCAACCAATTTTTTTGTATTTCAATTTTTCCATTTTTTTTTTTTACTGTTTCTTGCTTACCAGTTCCCCATCACAAATTTTCCAGTTTCCCTTTGAAAACCAGTGAGTTTTCCGAGTTCCTTTCTACAACCCATTTTTAAATTTTCCAGTTTTCCATTTGAAAACCTCTGCACCTAATATTACATGGAACTTTCCCTTTGAAAACCAATGAGTTTTCCGAGTTTCATTCTAAAACCCATTTTGAACCAAAAAATTCCAACCAAAAAATGTAATTTCCGACTTTTGTTTGGTTTTTCCAGTTTATTTTTTTTTTATTTTAAATTTTCAATTTGTGACCTTTGTATTTAAGAAACCACGAACAAATTGTACGATTTATTTTTTGTAACTTAAACTCACCAGAACGTGTATGTACAGTGCCTTGCATAAGTATAACTGCACCTGAAAAAATGCGTTTTATAAAAAACCTACAATAGGAGTGACTCCTTACTATTTTTTTATTGAGTTGCATCACTGATCAAGCAAATTGAGAGGAAATTAAGTACAGTTATTTCCTCTCCTGATGTTTAAAAATTAAAAACAGATTTTGATGTATTGCAAAAATATAACCGCACAATGCGAATCTCTTTGAAGCTGCATTCAGTCAATTGCTTTCAAATAGAAAAAACAACAATGCCACGTGATACGCATTTAAGCCAAATTCAAAAACGCAAAATCTTGGCTCTTCGTTCAAGCGGCCTAAGTCTTAGGGCTATTGGACGACAAATTTCACGATCGGGTCGTATCGTTCGAAATTTCTTAAAAGATATAGAATCTTATGGGACAAAAATAAGACCCGGGCGTCCGCAGAAACTGACATGTCATTACATGCTTAGCTTTCCGGGTTCCTTTCGAAAACCCATTTAAAATTTTCCAGTTTTCGATTTGAAAACCAATGCAACTACAGTTACATGCAATTTTCCCTGTGAAAACCAATGAGTTTTCCGAGTTTTTTACCAAGACTTTTCAATTTTTCCATTCGATAACCCAAAAAGCCAAAAAATTCCATGCAAAAAAATCAAATTTTCGCCTTTTTTTTTGGTTTTTCTAGTTTTCCCACTTTTCCATGAGGTTTTTCCAATTTTTTTTTTTCACAGAAATCATCACTGAATACAACAGTATTAACCATGAAAATTTCACAAATATCTGTTGGGCCGTTTCGGAGTCTATAAGAGACATACAAACAAACACACATCCATTTTTATATATATAGAAGATTTATATATTATTTTATAAAAAAAATATTAAAAATCAACGGCTTCGTTTACAACACCGTGTTGTACCTTTTTGGAAAGCCAGAAACATCTTCTTTCATCTTGTTCTTAAATTAAATTGTTTTAACGAATAGTTTAAAAAATACTAATTTTCAAACTCAAAACTTTCAAAAAAAAAAAAAAAAACAAAAAAATCATTTTTGAATTAAGTTTTTTCAAAATTTTATGTAATTAAGTACTAATTTTGTTTTAAAAATTCAATGCCATTGTTAATTTTTAGTCGAAAACAGAAAACCGGATGCAAAAATGTCTTTTCGTTTTTGAGAAATAAAAAAAAAAACCAAAACCACTTTTTTCTAAGAAAATCTTTGTTTTTATTTGTACCTACCTCGACTTTTAGTTTTATTAATTTATTATGAAACATTAACCTTTCTTTTAATATTTGTTCTGTAATTGGAATATTATGAGGCCTCAATAAAGTAGAAAAGTATTGGATTTTCCCTGGATTCATCATTTTGTTCATTGATAACGACTGAAAACTGACCTGACATTTTTCTTATTATAGCTGGGGCCCGCGGCCACCTTTCGGTGAAGGGTTCTACCTGCTAGGAGCTTAAGATGATTAAACCGCAATTTTTCTTGAACGAAAAGCCCTTAAGGTGAATAAAAGGCTTCGCATATTTATTAAACAACCATTTCCAATTGAAATATAGACTCATCAACTAGGGTTTCACGATATTCGATAGAAATATCGGTATCGTATCGTATCGTATCGTATCGAAAGTCGATACGATAATCGACACGATATCCAGTACATGCGATACCGATATCGATACGATACCGGTGTGTATAAAATTGTCGATATTATCGTATCGCCGATAAGCACTGGCCGATAATTATCGAATATATCGTATCGACTGAAAGAATTCTATTTTCGACACTGCGCAAAATTCGAATTTTCTTTCAATAGCATTTACTAATAGTAGTTTACTTGCAGTAATAAACATATTTGATTGTTTTTTTTACGCGTTAGCTCGTGCTTTCATTTTCATTGTCGATCGTCTTTTCTAAGAACCCGATGAACATCGATACTAGAACGAAACGCGTCATTTGTTTTCGAGACATGTTAGTAACCGATTGATTATCATTTCATATAATAGGTGGTTGAAAGGTTGTCTTTATCTATAGTCATATATATATAAATGCACCTATAAAATAAAGTCTGTTATGGGTTGGAATATCAAGCCTAAACCAGAGAAACAAATTACGCGAAAAGGTACACCGTTCTATATTTTTCTCTTAGAACGGTGATGGGATTGTGAGCTTTCAACAAATGTCAATTTAAAATTCGGGGTTCGGATAGTCTATAATCAAATAAAATACATTTCGAATAGCTTGCGTTTCACTTTTTACCTCGCTTTAATAGTAATGAACATTTTTTTCTTATTTCGATATTTTATCGAGTATCGTATCGGTATCGTATCGAATTCGATAACGATACGATAAATTTGTCTTAAAATTATCGCCGATATCGATACGATACGATGAAATAATTTGTTATTCGATACGATACCGATACAATCGAAAAATATCGGTATCGTATCGTGAAGCCCTATCATCAACACATAACAATGTCAAACTCATACTCTCGAGAAGAGTTAGCGGACATGTACTTCTGCTACGGTGTTTAGCTAATGGTCGAGATCGAGAAGCTGAAAGACTTTACGCTGAAAGATATCCCGATAGAAGGTGCCCGAGTCGTAGCATGTTTTCAAGAATCCACCGACGTCTAAAAGAAAGTGAAAGGTCAATTGCAGGACCCGCATTCATAGAGGAAAGAATTTTAACAATGGCATTTTAAAACAAAATTAGTACTTAGTTACATAAAATTTTGAAAAAACTTGGTTGAAAAATGGTTTTTTTTTTGAAAATTAATATTTTTTAAACTATTCGTTAAAACAATTTAATTTAAAAATAAAATGAAAGAAGATGTTTCTGGCTTTCCAAAAAGGTACAACACGGTGTTGTAAACGAAGCCGTTGATTTTTAATATTTTTTTAAAAATAAAATAAGTCAATTTTTCAGAAAATTGCCCCTCCCGGCTAAACGGGGGAGGGGCCTCCCATACGATTTTTTTCTTGTCTCAACTCAACCTACACGCTCTAGCTTTTTGGCACCCTGTATATGATGTGATTGCATAAATAATAATTAAAATAATTGCTTTCTGCAATTTCCTTAATCAGTTAATTGCGAAATAATTCGTAATCTTGTTTAATTTCCTCCTTCTACTGAAATGAAATGTCATTCAATTGATGCACAGGAAAATGCTTGTCTGTTGCACTATAAGACTTGGTTTAATATTATTGTAATAAAACTTTTAAATAAAAAGTTATAAACAACATTTTATAGAAGATAAAGTCGATTAGTAAAGCCCTTCGAACGAACTTTATTACACTGACATCATACTCCTTAAGATGCTCTAAAAAATAGTGTTAAAATCTCTGATATTGTAAATCTTATTTAATAAACTAGTTAAGAAAATACTGTTTAAAATAAACCTCCTGTTAATGTTATTCCTATTGAGCAGGGATAATTTAACCTTATAGCTCTCCTAACACTGTACTAGCTGACCCGAAAAGCGTTGTTCAGTTTGTCAAACGCCATAATCGCCGAGCAAACGGAAGAAAGTCCTCTGTTAGTAACGAAGGTAGAGCTCCTGCTCATCTTAGATTCAATAAAGAATAAGAAGTCAGCAGGTGTCGATGGTATATCCAACATTGTACCAAGGTACTTACCGATTGAGGCAATAGACATCTACAGAACTCTGTTCAACAACGCGCTGAATAATGCATATTAACCAGAGCGTTGGAAGAACGCTGCGGTGCATCCTCTCCCGAAAAAGGGAAAGGATAACCAGTTCGGGTTCAAGGCGGGACATGTCACCATTCATGCCGCGTCTAAGTTCGTTTCTGATATCCAATGGAATAAGTCCAAGAAACAATACACGGGTGCTGTTCTGGTTGATTTAGAGAAGGCCTTCGACACCGTATGGTTAGAGGGATTGTACCTAAAAGTCACCAGAGTAGGCATCAGTAAACCATTATTGTTTATGCTTTATGATATGTGCTCAACGGTAGAAAGTTTATTGTCAAAAGTGGCAATGTTACTTCTACCACCACCTTTGAAATTAAAAACGGTCTTCAACAGGGAGCGGTTAATTCGCCGATCCTCTTTAGCATTTACACCAGCGATCTGATAGGTAGCCTTATCCAGGCAATTGCATATGCCGACGACCTGATTGCGTACAGAAGGTCGAAGTAATTAGAATTCTCTTGCAACGTAACTTCGAGAAGATTCAGCGATACTGCATTGACTGGAAACTGAAAATAAATGTCCAGAAATGGGAAACAATTCTGTTCCGGACCTCGTTGGCTGGGCTAGGGACACACGGAAGAATTGGCGGAAGACAGTCTCCACTGCGATTTGACTGTTGTCGACATCAGTAGAAGATTGAATCGTCGCCGGAGAAGACAAGGGACAACGTCAACTACGGATGGTAGGGATGACAATGTACCAGCCTTCTCGGCCACAGGTTTACCTTCAAGTTGGAGTGGAGGTTCGCAGTCTGCAGAGGCTTTATCTTTTTCATATACTTTTAATGTGACGGTCTCAAAGCCGTATCTTATAGAACCTTTTGTTAGCGCTAGCGGAGCCAGGGATTCCTTATTGATCACCACAATGGCGCTTCTATAAGAACCCTTAACTTCTTTCAGCTAATCGATTTTCCAGTTTTGCGTAGACAAGGATGGATTACGAATCTTGATTATCTAGAGTATGTCCTCCATGCACGAAGGTTCAGCTGGAATCCATGTGCGGGCTCTAGATGTGGAAGGGATGTCTTCCTTAGGACCAACCTCGAGCTTGGTACCTGGCCAGATTTCACTTAACCTGCTGACAGCAAACTTATGTAGATCACAAGACCTCTGATCGCAACAACCATCTTGTATTTTGCCACGTCGTCGGTCGCTGTATGGCGTTCTAATAATGGGAGTGGGATTGAGGGGACTGCTGGTGTTTTGCACAGGCCGTTTTCGGTGTCAAAGTGGCCCCATCCAGAGATCGCTCGTGCTTTGACGTTAAGTCATTCGTCCTTGGTGTTGAAAGGACGCTTTGGGCCCATCATTTCAGGCATCAAGCTTCGAGGTCCCTCCAGCATCCAGTGATTCACCAGATGCTTTCAGGATTCTCGCTTCCTGACGCCTTTTATTGTAGATGGCTTTAGACGGTCTCTGTTGCGAAGAAAGTATAGTCCGTCTGTGCAGAGATCCGGAAGTCGCCAGGTATCCGGGTACTCCGTTAGAGACTGCGCTATTTTTGAATCGGGCCCTCAGCCAGGCTGATAATCGGTACGGGTCTTATAACACATTAGATCCAGCCCAAGTTGGGAAGTGATGATTTAGGAAATAAGAGGTGGGGGTGAGGAGTCAGACAATGTTAGACATCGACCTGACAGGAAGGAGGAGGATTTGGAACCATAGACAGCGTTAGCCGTGATACAGGGAGATGGAAGGAAACGACAGACAACCTTGAGATCGTTCTGAAGTATAGAGATAAGGAACGTCGAAAAGTTTTTTTTGCCGAACCAACGTGGGAGCGGAGTTTGTGACAAATGTTAGCTTTTGCGCCATTCCTTTTTTGGAGTTGAAAAGGATTGGGGAAAGGTAGCGGGATATGGGTTATCCTTTAGTTTCAGGACTCATCTGGAGAAAATTCTCGAGAGTATTTGACTCTTGAATCTTCCCGGCGGCGCCCGTGCACTTTAAAGTCTACATTATTGTAGACTTTTTAAACAAATTTAAGCTGCATGTTTTCAGGTGATTTAAATCAACCCACACGCAATTCACCCACGAAGCTTTTTTCTGATAGAATAACCTTTTATCTATGAACTCACTTCATCATTTTTTCAATAAGCACGTGAAACTAGCACATTATTTGTTGACAATAAACTTCAATACAAAACATCGCTGTGCTATACAACATCTCGCACAAGCAACAGTTTCAGTATCATGCTCATCCTCTATCCACAAGCCTCTTAACACACTTTCCGTTTCCTCTTCTCTTGCTCTGTTTCATTTAAAATTCCGTCAAGAGTATACCTACCTACTTGTGTGCATGATGTAAATAAAAAATGTCACATTCGCCAGCATGCTTGATTCCATTCAAGTGCACTTGTTTGCGTGCTATAATTTGCTTATGACGCAGAGCGTACACATGTTCCAAACGGTTAGCAATTTTAAAGCCTTTCTCTCTAAAGGTGCAAGCATTTGAATATTCCAATTTTTGTTCAGTCTTCTCAGTACTAAATATGACAGAGTTCAATCAACAATAACAAAAAAGTAGTCGAATAATGCTCACTTCACTTATGTTATAACCTCATTTATTAAGTGTAAAATAATTTCTAAGAAATTCCTTTTTTTTTTCGTTGCAGATCACCCCCATGTTCATTTCGACACAGCCAGCCTAAAAGAAGACTTCGACTCCGACAGCAGTGTTACATATAAACGTTCCGGTGACACAATTGTCGTCAGCTTGGGTTTCCTTCAGATCAACCATCGATATTCGATAGATCTCAAATTGCCTGCATCGATATTTGGACAGCAATTCGATTGTCTGAAACTAGCACAGTTTGTACCTGAAGTCAGTACGGTTCCTAATCTCAATTGCCGAATAACAGAATTCTCTGGCATCAAAGACGACGAACACGATTCGTTCGAGATGAAAATCGAGTTTTTCGCTTACAAAGAAAAACTCTTGCGAGAAACGTTGACCATACAAAATTCAAAAAATTCCGAAGAGATTTTCAAGCTATTAATAGCCGCTAGAGTTTTGGGCAAGGGTAAGGGCACACCGATGCTTCGCAATGGCATCCACTGCATAGGATCGGAAAAGGATGATGACGAGTCGGAAGCGTCTGATTTTTCTGGCTTCGGAAAAGGCACATAAATATTTTCTATTTTTTTTTCTTAGATCATTTTAATTTTGTGTTAATTTAATTTGACTCGATTTAAAAAAAAAAAAGAAAAAATCTTTAATTTTTTTTGTATTTTGTCTTGTAAAAAATTTGCATTTACATTTTTTTCTTGTACTTATTTTCTCTAAGAATTAAGCTCTAAAGTGACAAAGTTGTATACAGTAAACATGTTGCATAACTATTGCTGTAGAAATTAAACTAATTTTAATTTTATGTAAAACATTGCAAACAAACAAATACCGAAATCATTGTCAATTAATTATAAGAGACATTTTCATTAAGAAATTACACGTTGAACTTCCTTGACCGTTCCATTTAACTATTTGTTTTTGCATCATCGAAATAAATTTTCAGTATTTCAATAAAGTTTTATGTTTCCCAATTGATTTTTTTTTTATTAAATTTGTTTTTAAACTCACAATTGTTGGTTTTATTTTAAGTTGTTTTTATATTTAAAAATATTATAAAATGGTAGTTTTAACGTTCTGCACAAAATTCATACATCCTAATTTTTATATTTCCTACGAGTTTTTGAAAATTGTTGACATTAATGTATAGGAATTTTCCAAAGCAGGGTTCGCTGTCGCTGGTAAAAATATTTACTTCAAATGAAGGGTAGCCTTCATCAAATGATGCACCAGATCAAAGGTCTGTTCACCACCCTCTATCCGCCACAAAAAAAAAAACATTTTTCTTGGTCTTTGTCTTCCATACAAGGAGTATCTTCTAGTTCAAATATATCGGCAAGCAGGGCTTGGAATTGAGTATGGCTTCCAGTGGTGGCTCAAGATAATAAGGACTATAAAATATGTAGAATCTAGCGAAATCGATTTCTTGATAATTTTCGAAAAATATCATGGACTAACATTTACTTACTTACTTACTTACTTACTGTGGCGCTACAGTCCATGTCGGACCAGGGCCTCACCCAACAAACTTCTCCAGCCAGCTCGGTCCCTGTCTCCAGTTTCCTTAACTACCTCGAAGTTAAATCTGTCTATGCTGACTATTGCTCCAAGACGTCGTTGTTGGTAGTCCTTTCTTGTTGATAACATTAACTTGGTCTTGCCCTCATTAACCCACCTTCGGCCTCCGTTTCAAGACTCACAAACGCTCCACTAACAACACGGTGTGTTCTTCCAACTATGTCAATGTCGTCTGTGTATCCTAGTAGCTGGACGGACTTTTGAAAGATTGTGCGTCTGGTGTTGACGTTGGAGCTTTGCACAATCTTTTCAAGAATGATGTCGATGGAATCGCATGACAGAGCAACACCTTGCCTAAAACCTTTCTTGACATCAAATGCGTCCGTTAGGTTTTCCATGATGGAACAGCGTGAGTTTTCCATAGTCATCTTACATAGACGGACGAGTTTCTCTGGGATGCCAAAACTAGACATTGCTCTATATAATTGGTCTCTATAGACGCTGTCATATGCGGCCTTGAAATCGATGAAAAGGTGGTAGGTATCGGATTTGAAGTTTCTGGGTCTTCTCCAAGATCTGCCGTAGGGTGAATATTTGATCGATTGTGGACTTTCCGGGTCTGAAGCCACACTGATAAGGATCTATCAGGTTGTTGATGAAGGGATTCAAACGTTCACACAACACGGCAGACAAGATCTTACAGTCGATATTAAGGACACTTATACCTCTGTATAGTTAGTGCAGTTCAGGGGATCTCCTTTTTTGAGGAACGGGCATTCGATGCTGAGGTTCCATTCATCGGGCATGCTTTCCTCCGACCAAAATTTGCAGATGAGCTGGTGCATGCTCATAACTAAATCATCTCCAGCTGCTTTGTACAGTTCGGTGACTAGCCCGTCTGCTCCAGCGGCTTTGTTCGACTTAAGCTTAGATATCGCTATTTTCACTTCGTCCATGTCGGGTTGTTGGAATTGTTGGCCTTCTGTACCCAAATTGGATGGTTCTGTATTGCTGCCGGAGTTTTCTCGTCATCGCCATTATACAACTTGGAAAAGTGGTCATTCCATATCCTCAGCACGCGGTTTCACTACGATTTTCCCATGATGGTCTCTACAGGCTTCAGTTCGGGGTATATAAGCCCTGGAGGTTTGTTTCATCTTTTTGTAGAACTTTCCAACCTCATTCCTGTTGTGACACCAATCTATCTCCTCGATCGCGCGCTTCTAGTGCTCCATTTTTTTTTCTTTCTGAGAAGTTTATGCTCCTCTCTCCTTTTCTGCTCGTAGAGCACGAGGTGCCCGTTTCCTTCTTTGCAGCGCCGCCGCTTTGAATGCCTCTTGATTAGCTGCATGTGCTCGCCGGCACCCATCGTTAAACCAGGAGTTTCGTTGTGGTGGCCGTGTAAATCCAAGCACTTCAGAGGCGGCATCTCTGATGGCTGCTTGGCAGTGTTGCCACTGGTTCTCTTGATATCTTGGTTACAACAAGGTAGTGGTCCGAGTCGATGTTGGCACCTCGGAATGTGCGGACATCTTGCATGCTAGAGAAGTGTCGTGCATCGATTGCAATGTGATCAATCTGGTTGAAGGTTGATTGGTCAGGAGATTTCCATGTTCCATTGTGGATATCGAGATGTGGGAATCGTATACTTGCTACCATTACGTATCGCCCCGCAGCGAATTCGATTGGCCTACATCCGTTATCAGAGGTGTTGTCGTGCAGGCTATGTCGTCCGATTATTCCACCAAAGATTTCTTCTCTACCCAGCTTAGCATTAAAATCTCCAAAGACGATTTTAATGTCATGTTTAAATCGCGTAGTTTAATGCTTCGAAAACTCAATGCTGTCTTGTATCGTTAAAGCAAGACATACCCACATTCTCACTGTCCATGAGTTGCACTTTCATCTGTGAAACCGAACATCTGGGTATGTGCATCACTGACCACCTCTTGTGGAACGAGCACATACGCGATGTCACCAAAAATGCCGCAAAATGTTTGCGTTTCTTAAGACGGTGAAAGAAATTTTCCTCTCGCTAGTTATTTTTCTTCCGCAGACGTAGCTTCCTAGTACTCAGTTTTTCCTTCATTTATAATGCAGCCCAGTTTGTCCGTCGTCTGTCTGGATAGAAATTCGGATACCAGAAATTGGCTTGACAAGATAAAGTCAGCCTGCATTGCCTTTTCAGTTAATTTGGGAATCTGAATTTGTTGATTGCTATGTAAAGTACTACCCTGGCTAAGCTGTCGTAGTATGTTATGCTGAATCAACTGTCGATTCATCTCGGCTGAAATAATTGATATTTTCCTATTTTGGTTTCCCCATACGAAGTTCTCCATCTTGCAGGATAGAGAAATATATATATTATAGGATGTCCAACAATGTTATTTCAATAAAATTGCTGCGTTCTTTGATGTCTCTTTCTTATATATACTTGCTTAAGGTAGCGCTACAGTCCTTTGTGGACTTGGGCCTCAATCAACAGTCTCCGCCAGCCAGCTCGATCCCTAGCTAGTTGCCTCAGTTTTGCACTCCAAGTTTATTGAAGTCCTCTTCGACTTGAGTGCGCCATCTGAGTCGCGGTCTTCCTCTCCTCCTACGTCCCTCAGGAATGGTATCGAAGACTTTCCGGGCCCGAGCATTGGTGTCTATCCGCTCTAAATGACCGAGCCATCTGACCCTTCTGGCTAGGTCCATGTCGTTGTACAACCCGTAAAGTTCGCTTCGCCATTCCCCTTCAATGCACACGGGGCCAAAATGACCCAAAGAACTTTCCTCTCGAAAAAGTCTAAGGTACTTTCATCCGATTTTGTCTAGGTCCATGCTTCTGCACCATACAGCAGGAATGATGATGAGTGTGTTGTACAATTTTACCTTAGTTGCTCGAGAGAGGGCTTTTCAACTCAATTGCTTTCTTAGCCCAAAGAAACAGCGATTAGTAAGAGTTATTCTTCGTCTGATCCCTGTGCTGGTGTTATTGCCCGTGTTTATAGCGGAGCCTAGGTAGACAAACTCCTCTAATACCTCGAAGTTGTATGCGTCTATTGTGACGTTCTGTCCGAACCGTGCGTCGGTGTTGGGTGTCCTCCCTCGAAGACAGCTTTAAATTCGTTTTTCCCTCATTTACCGCTAAACCCATTTTTTTCGCTCCTGTCTCAATTCTCACAAAGACACCATTGATATCACGCTGTGTTCTTCCCATTATATTAATGTCATCGGTGTACGCGAGAAGTTGAACAGATTTTTGGAAGATAGTGTCTCGGGCGTTGATGGTGAAATTCCGCACTTACTTTTCAAGAACGATGTTAAAGAAATTGCACGACAGTGCATCGTCTTGTTTGAATCATTTTTTGACGTCGAAAGATTCCGTAAGCTCATTTCCAACCTTGATGGAGCAGCGTGAGTTCCCCATCGTCAATACACAGCCTTAAAATCGATGAAAAGGCGCTGGGTATCGATTTGGAGTTCATAGGTCTTTTCCAGGATCTACCGCAAAGTGAAAATTTGGTCGATGGTTGACTTTCCTGGCCTGAAGCCACATTGATAAGGGCCAATCAGATTATTGACGAAAGGCTTCAGACGTTCACATATTACGGCAGAGAGGATCTTGTAGGCGATGTAAAGCAGACTGATTCCTCAGTAGTTGGCGCTGTTTAGGGGATCCTCCTTTCTTGTATATGGAACATTATAATGACTTCCTTTTGGCATTTCTCATGTGTGCTCTATGACTTCCAAGTTTGATCAGCTCGGCTTTGTTGTGTTTTAGAAGGTTCAAAGCATTTTTATAATAGTGGATCTGTCATACCTTCTTCAGTAAGCTGACTGTTGAGCAGATTTTACAGTGTTTAGAGTAGAAGCAGGGCAGTATACACCACATCATGTTCCCCACGAAATAGAAGAATATCTGCGAATAGTACCACCCTCGCTGTCTGATTTGAAACATACTGATTTCTTTTGTCTTTAGAACTTCTTCATTTATTTCTTGAGCCTTTTGCATTCATCTTCGTTTGCCCATGCGTTGTGTCACTAGTAGCTCCGATCCCAGTGACTTCTACCTTAGATGGTATACTCAACCTTATAGTGAGATACGTCTGGAATTTTAAAAACTATTGCGAGTTGATCTCGAGTTCAATTTGACTTCGAATCAGGACTGAGGCTCGAACAATTGGCATGTTTAACAAACTTGTTCGCCAGAACTGAGTGCTAGCGATCAAGGAAATCTTTTGATACTGTTTAAAAACAAAACTTCTTAGTTGTTACCATATCAAAAAGACTAACAGAACTGTTCCTCAAATTATAACCTTTTTTTAATTAGAGTCACTGTGACGTATACTTACTGTTTTCTAAGTTAAATGGGTAAACTTGTTGTTCCAAATAGTGAGAAATGCGCTTCGTCGCTGAAGAAAATTTTGTTCGAAAAATCGCCGTTCACCGCCTGTTGTTCAAGCACCCATTCGACGTATCTACGATGCTGGGAATGGTCACCTGGCTTCAGTTGTTGTGTGAGCTGGCCTTTATATGAAAGTGTAGATCCAAATGCAAAAATACGCCACAATGTGCCGTAAGACAGTCCTATAATTCCTCAGAACGACGAGGAATCTACACATTCGGGTCTTCAGTTACACTCTCACTTACAGCAGCGATATTTTCAGTCGAACGAGCAAAACGATGCTGCACAGGCCTTACAATATCTGTAACCAATCCAGTCTCTTCAAATTTCTTCACAATTTTGACAATTGCTTGCGTAGTTGGACGATTATGTAAACCATAATATCCTCTTAAAAATCGATATGTGGCTGTGGAAGAATCACCATTTTAGAGTAGGTTTTAACAATTTTAATGCATTGTGCGATAGTTAAGAGATCCATTTTCGTCAATGTCAGGCTTTCATCTAAAAAAAATGATTTCACAACTTAGTTTGACAGATGTCGAATTCCAGCCCTATACTTTTGAAACCGCAAAATGGAAAACCAATTATAATAAAAATTAATAACTTACATTGTACAAATTTGATGTTCTTCTATATTCGCCCGAACTGAATGCTAGCAATACAGAGAAATCTTTCGAACATGAAATCATGGAAAGCTACGCTCCTCGGAGATTACTTTTTTCGTGGACAGCCAGGCTGCTTTTATTAAATAGCATCTGCCACACTAACCAGGTTAAGCTCTGCTGGGTTCCTGGACATAGCAATATAAAAGGGAATGAAATAGCTGAGGAACTAGCCAAGAAAGCAGATACAAGTAGTAGCGACCATTCAGAACAGAAAATCAATATCTTCTCTAAATCCAGAACGATTGCGTAATCTCTAGAAGTTTATGGCCTAACTCTAATGAACAGGAAACTCGGTATATTCTATAGCAAAGTAAAAGGAACATTAAAATCCTGATACGGTCATTGCGCCATTGGCACCCGATTTCTGTAGGAGCTGTCAGGATGAGGAGGAAATAGAAACCATTAAGCACCTGCTCTGTGACTGTCCGAAGCTCCAAACTAACCGACTCTGTCATTTCGGTAACAGGTTTGTTGGGGAACTGGATGATATTGCACTGGTCTCAATGGCAAAATATAAATATAAATAAAATAGTACAGGTTGGTTCGTTAACTAGCGAGTCTACGTTAATCGGCAACTTTGAAGAACATCGATGCTAACTTTTTTTTCATAGGGGATCACAATGGACCAGTAGGCCCCCGTGTATGCAACAGTTCACGCTGTGTACACCACTTATCACCTTACCTTACCTAACCTACCCTATAGAACGTTAACTATGCATGTGATGGTCCTCAACAAAGTTGTTGTGCATGAGCCAGCAAATGCTTCTGAGTTATTACGATCTTACTAGTTTAAGGCTCAGGTAATTTTAAATTTAAAAAAATACACATCGATTTGTCTTGGTCAAAAAAAAACATATTCTTTATTACACACGTCCAACCGATTCCACTTACAAATTTCAACTGCCTGCTTTTCAGTTGGCATGCTTTCCATTCTCTTTTCTATTTCAATTCTAGTGGCAGCCCTTTTTTCCCAGGGAAACAAAAATTAGCCCGGAACAGAAGTTTCCCATCGAGAATCTCCCAAGAACTTTTATTTCCCAGAGAAAAAAGTATACCAACCAAAATGTTTAATTGATTTTCGAAGTTATCTTGAAGGCTTCAAATATTAATAAAATATGTTGTATGTGTCAAATACAAATAAAAATAAATGATAGTGTGGATCTTGATGGCAAGAAAAAAAACGATTTCTGAAAGACAAACTTGATTCCTCGCCCTGGTTACCGAGGTATTTGCATCAGAGGATATGTTTTATATGCGATCACAAGAAACTATACAAGAACTAAAAGCAGGAAATATGTTTTTGGAATCAAAACTCGGTAACCAGACCTCTAAGATATGTACATATATACATGTGTATGTCATTCATGTCATTGTACATTCATTACATATGTGTGCAGTTTTGGTTTTTAGCTACTAATACAGGACAGGGACAGGACTTATTAATCTTTGTTTTTGTGTATCATAATGCTTTAGAAAGCCACCCAGGAAAATACGTGATCAACAACCAACAATCCCATTAATTTTTGATCCCGAAATAAACCTTTGGTACTCCCAAATGCACTCTTCTTGTTGTTAAATCGTACTTTACTGAAGCTAATGACCCATTGCGTCCGTGGTGTTTCCATGGCAGGACATAAGTTGTCTTCTACTACGCGCCATTGTCGTGCTGATTCCTGTTCAACTGTTCATCGCTAAGACAAATTGTCTGCCAGCCCACTTGTCTGATTTCTTAGGTGAGCGGGTTTCACTGCATAGCAGTCGAATTTTCAAAGTGTGCCAAATCCACCGCTATTTCGTCGTCTTGTATAGAGACTATGGGTTCCGACCAGTTCAGAATTTGAAACACGATTGGGCCAGACAATTCTCAAGACCTTTCCGATACAATATACCTATGTTTCGAACGTTTGAAGCTTTCTTGTGACAATGTCTGTCACTTCCCAAGTGTTGTAACCATAGAGCACCACGATTTCAACATTGAAGCGGAACAGCCGAGGCTTGGTCTTGGAGCTTAAAGCATTGTCCAGAAATATTTACTTGGATTGATGATTAAGTTCCAAGGCTGATCTTTTAAGTTTTTCCGAGTTTATCTTAAGCCTTACGACTTCTACATCTTTCTCCATCAAACAAAAGAAAAAACCTATCTTCCATTTCACTTCATGGTAAAGCACAGTCAATTTTTCCCTTACAACTTACTTGGGGAAAATTCTGTTCCAAAAAAGGAAAAGTTCCCTGGAAAAAATTATTGGCGATATGAATTTTTCGAAATTAAGTTTTTTCCCATTTTAGAAAAATTATTCATCATAGCATAGTTCCAAAATTGGGAAAAAACTCCAGGGAAAATTTATTCGTGATAAAGCTGATTAATATCTCAAACAAATCCGTTGAGGACACTTTACTTTCATATGAGAGAAGTGTTTGGCACAAAATTTTGGGAGTGGCGTAAATGGGTTTTAATTATTTTGTACAAAATCGACCAAGCTGTTCATGATCCTTCATTATTATCGCATATTCTAGGAATGTACCCAAATCGAGCCCTTACCGCCAAATTATCGTCAGCGACAAAACCCATTTTTTATCAAAGTTATTTTAAATCAAAGATTTTCTAGCAAATTTGCATTTTATGTACTACCTATATCCACTTTTAAACATTCGGATATTATTGTTTTTAAACAGAAAAAATGTGCACGACTGGGTCGTACGAACTTGCTCCTGCGTGCTAAAACTAAATATTTATGATTACTTAAATTGCAAAAGGTAGTGTTAAAATAAGAGATATACTTTAAGCAATTCTGATTACACTCTATCTTACAGCTTACACTTAACTCAAAAAAAAAAATATATATAAAAATAATTAGAATTTATTAAAAAAATTAAAATTTGGAAATGTACCTCGTATATACATTTCATTTCAAAAATTTAAATGCCGAACAAATTCAAACCTTATTCTTGATTTATTGAATTTTTTTTTTGAAAATCGTCGGAAGCCATTTTTTTTTAAATTAATTTTTTATATATAAAATTTTTCAAAAATGTCTTAAAATTAATTTGGCTATGCAGCTTTCAAGACAATGTAAATATACATATTGTACTCCAATTTGGATTTTTAAAATTGATCCGTTTTTGAGATACAGAATTTTGAAAAAAAAAAGCTTAAAATATTTTTTAAAAATCCAAAAAAAATAAATTTATTTGAACAATATATACGTACTTTCGAAAAAAAAACTTACGCTGATCGGACTTTCAGTTTTCGAGAAAATCTAATAACAAAAAAAACGGTTCTATGGGAGGTACCGTTTTGGAGCAATACAAAATTTTTTTTTTTTACATAAAACACATGAATGTTTAAAAAAATTAAGCTCGAGGAAGTTTAAAAAAAATCGTTCGGGCCGTTTTTGTGAAAGAAAAAAGTTTTGGTTTTTGGCCAAAAAAATCGTATGGTTGCTCTACCCTAAATTTTGATCTTAAAACAAAAATAAAAAAATTGGGATATGACTTTTTGCTCAAACCTCTAATTTTCAAATTTGAAGTCAATCGGACCAGTAGTTAAACCTGTAGATGCCGGACGGAATCGCCGGACCCACTTTTTTCGACTTCTCTATCATCGTAATATCATATCTCATCCTCATCTCAATTTTTTTTTTTTTTACGAATTCAATACTTGCCATATATTCTATATGTCGCAAGTAAAAACACAAACCTAAATAATAAGTGTTATTTATTGCGCTTTCAAAACTAGGAAAAACGCATTTTCGAAGTGTCGCTTACGATAATTTGGCGGTAAGGGCTCGATATGTGTTAGAAAAAAATCCCCTAATAAAGAAAAATTTAAACAAGTAAATATTTTATCTCAGTTTTCAACTGCCATTTTGTAGCAATTTTGTCTAAACGTTAAAATTTATATTTTTAAATTTAAATGTGTCATATTTCATAACCAAAGTTAACAAATTGATCAAATTTTACATTAATAATCAGTGTAACCTTAAAAAAAGATTAAACTTATTTTATGTAGTCTTTTTTCTTAAATAATAAATAAAAAACTTTTTGTATAACGATTACCATTAGTTTCGTAGTAAAAAAAACGTAATTCTAAATTAACTTACAAAAAGTAGTAACCTTGATTTAAATGTTCTTATTATTATTTAGGTAAACTTAAATGAGATGAATCTAAGCTCTATCCTGCCTTTCCATATTAACAAAAAAAAAAAAAAAAAACAACCAAATAATTATTGTTTTTCAAATTCAAATTGAAGACCATCAACACTCAAGCCTGCTATCTACATTTATCGTAAAACTGGACCACTAGATAAACTAGGAATTATTTTAAATTCTAGTTTTTTTTTCCAAGAACATTGAAAAAAAAATGGTGCTTCATTATTATGTCTTAATTGATTTTGTGAAACCAAAAAAAAAAAAATAAAAAAAAATTGTTCTTTTATAAAAAAAAATGCACTGAACATACTTTATGAGTAATTTTAAAATTTTGAGAAAAGCTAAAAATAAAATCTCACAAACGAAACAATTCAAAGATGTTTAAACTTACATAAATATATTTTTAAGTATTTTGATGTTCGAAACATTAAAAAAAAATATAACAAAATAAATTCAAAACATATTTCTTTTAAATGGTAACTTTGCGTTGTTTTTTGTTCTTATCATCCACTCACAAAACAAAGACACGGACAATGCGGCGAAGATTCAACTGCAATCTAATTCCATTTCCGGAACATGTTCATCTTCCTCATCACTAGTATCGTAACCAATATCAGCATCGAAATGTGGTCCAATTTCTAAACGATGCACCTGACAACTGCCCCATTTGACTGCTTCCCTACAATACAAATCCATCGACACCAGAAACTCCCCTTTCGGCAAACGCGCCGGCAACTGCACACAATCTTGTTCCAAACACGATTTCAGCAAATTACCGACCCGTTTCGAAGCGTTTATCTTGAATGTAAACACTGTTGAGGGGGTTTTCAATGTTTGAACTTCACGAGCATCATTGCCAAATACAAAGACTTCACTTTCACATTCCCAAACCTTTCTGAAAAAACCAAATCATCAAAATGAACAAAATCATTCAAGGAATTCAAAAATCATACTTTAACGTACTTGAAAGCTTTATGTGTACTGTTGGCAATCATAATCTCGCACAAAATCATAAGAAGTTTGGTGCATTCGTGGGGTTTGTCAGCAGATTTTTGAGTTGCTAGAACACCGACCCAGGGTCCACGAATTTCCAAAACCATCCGCCAGTAATTGGGCAAGCGAAATGTTGAGCCAAGCAAAAGCGAGTTTTTGAATTTCTTATTTTATTAAAATTTTTAAGTAGGTACAAACTGTTGTGAAACAAGATCATCATTTTCAAATACCTTCAATAGTCCCATGAGTGTTATGCAAAAAAGGAGTCTGGATCGTTGGGAATTCGGCTTGCCGCACAGATCGTCGACAAGATTATAGAAATGTTTCAGAAAATGTTTGACCTTTCCTGGTTCCGGAACAAAACGATCATTTCGATTCCAAATCATAGGCAGAATTGTTCCACAAAATGTTGATGCATAACCGTTAGAAATGTATGGTTCCGTTGCTGCTTTGACAGCCTAAATTTGCAACTTGTAAAGTGAATTCAATCGTGTCCAAGGTGAAGATTTCTTACCATTAATATAGCATATTCCGCACCATGTGGGTCCTTATTACGGAAATGATGAATTGACGCTTCAAAATCATGTAGAAGCACCGCATTACAGGCGTGCATTAGCCGTTTGCATGAATTTCGCAAGCGTGGCATATGCCAGTATGGAATGAAACTGATAATCATTTGCAGGATGTCATCGGGCAAGGCGCAAAGATGACACTTTTTTGTTTTTGGTTTAGACTTTGCTTTGCATCTTTTGGGCGGTGGTTCACTTGGGTCTTTATTTGTGTCTTCATCTTTGATTTGTCTTTTTTCAGCTAATCGTGATGGTTCCATTTACTTATTTATATAATTTTAAAAACTTTAAATTTTGATTTAAAAGAATTCTTTAGATTCTTTTTAGTTTATATTTTTTTTGGAAAATAATGACATGTATCGATGTTTGATCTTTTTTTTTTAAATTTAATATTTTTTGAAGCCGGTGTTTGGACGGAATAAACGATCAACCAATACTTTGAAGTATAGAGTGCAACAAATCTTACTTTCCCTAAAACGATGTAAAGATAAGGACTTGTTCCACTGTTCGCTGCGATAAACCGTTTGATCACCAGTGCACCGTTGATGTCGGTTATTAAAAAGCTTTCGGCCATCGAGATTTTTCTTAAGCTGATCATTATTTATTAGCATTTCCGTGGCTACTCGCCTTTGCGGCGGAGCGAAACGTATTTGTAGCAAGTACGCGATCTCCACATCTCGATATCCACAAGGGGACATGGAAATCTCCTGATCAATATTCATCGTATTGCGATCGACGCACGACACTGCTCTAGCGTGCAGGATGTCCGCGCATTTCGAGTGCAAATATTGACTCCGATTACTACCTTGTTGTAGCAAAGATACTAACGCGGTTATCCCGATGGAGCCCAACACATGAAAATCCGTTGTGGACATGGGCCTCAATCAACAGTATCCGCCAGCCAGTTCGGTCCCTAGCTAGCTATCTTCAGTTTCGCAATCAAAGTCTTCCATTTGTGTGCGCCACCTGAGTCGCGGTCTTCCTCTCCTTCTACGTCCCTCGGGAATAGTGTCGAAGGCTTTCCGGGCCGGTCCATGTCATTGTACAACTCGTAAACAGTTCGCTGTTGTATCTTCTTTGCCATTCCCCTTCAATGCACACGGGGCCAAAGATGACCCGAAGAACTTTCCTCTCGCAACAGCCTAAGGCACATTCATCCGATTTTGTCAAGGTCCATTGTTATTGGAGAAATGGGATGATGAGGTTGTTATACAATTTTACCTTAGTTGCTCGAGAGAGGGCTTTTCCATTCAATTGCTATTTAGCCCAAAGAAACAGCAATTATCAAGAATTATTCTTCGCCTGATCACGGCGCTGGTGTTATTGTCCGTGTTAACAGCGAAGCCTAGGTAGACAAACTCCTCCACTACCTCGACGTTGTATGCGTCTTTTGTGACATGCTGTCCAAGCCGTCCGTCGGTGTTGGGTGTCCTTCCTCGAAGACAGCATATACTTCGTTTTTCCCTCATTTACCGCTAAACCCATGTTTGCCGCTTCCGTCTCAATTCTCACAAAGTCGTTATTGACATCACGCAGTGCTCTTCCCTTTATTTCAATATCATCGGCGTAGGCGAGAAGTTGACTTCTTGGTAGATAGTGACTCTGGTGTCGACGGTGCAGTTTGCACTATCTTCTCAAGAACAACTTACTTTGCTGCCAGTACAAAATGCAAAGAACCATTGGCAATACTGCCTGGTTTGACGATGAAAGCCGCACATGCAGCTTAAAAAGAGGCATACAAACCGACGCTGCAAAGAAGGACTCGAGCCGCTCGCGAGCTCTACGAGCAGAAAAGGAGAGAGGAGCACAAACTTCCCAGAAAGAAATAAAGGAAGCATGAGAAGCTCGCGAAAAAAAAACAGGAAAGAGCTTCGAAAGTTTTACAAAAAGGTGAAACAAACCTTCAGGGCTTATACACCCCGAACCGAAGCCTGTAGGGACCATCATGGGAACAACGTAGTGGAACCACAGTCAGTGCTGAGGATATGGAAAGGACCACTTTTCCAAGCTGTGTAATGGCGATGACGAGGAAAACTCCGCATGTTATACAGAACCATTCAATTTGGATGGACCACCAATTCCATCCACCCATTGACATTGACATTGACGATATGAAGCGGCTAGAGCAGACGGCCTGTCCGCCGAATTGTACAAAGCAGCTGGAGATGGTTTGTTTAAGAGTATGAACCAGCTCATTTGCAATACAAGATTTCGTCGGAGAGAAGTATGCCCGACGAATGAAACTCAGCATCATAATGCTTGGTCCTCAAGAAAGGAGATCCCCTGGACTGCAGCAACTACATAGGTACCTATAAGTCTCCTAAACATCTTCACCATCGATCAAATATTCACTCTAAGGCAGATCTTGGAGAAGACCCAGGAACTTCAAATCCATACCTACCAATGTCCAGTTTTGGCATCCCAGAAAAACTCGTCCGTCTGTGTAAGATGGCAATGGAAAAATCACGCTGTTCCATCATGGTCGGAAAAAACCTAACGGACGCTTTTGATGTCAAAAAAAGGTTTTAGACAAGGCGATGCGTTGTCATGCGATTTCTTCAACATCATTCTTGAAAAGATTGTGCAAAACTCCAACGTCAACACCAGAGGCATCATCTTTCAAAAGTACGTCCAGCTACTAGGATACGCAGATGACATTGACATAATTGGAAGAACACAGCGTGATGTCAGTGAAGCGTTTGTAAGCCTTTAGACGAAGGCGAGGAAAATGGGTCTACCAGTTAACGAGGGTCAGACCAAGTTAATGCTGTCAATAAGAAAGGCACCCAACATCGATGGTTTGGAGCCAACGTCAGTACACACAGATTTAACTTCGAGATAGTTAAGGACTTCGTCTACCTAGGATCCGCTATAAACTCAGACAACAACACCAGCGCGGAAATCAAACGAAGTGTGGAATATCACCTCTAGAATAATAGCGGGGCTAGCTGATTTATGTATATTGAGGTGAGACCTTTTGAGACTCTCCCCTCATTACGAATACGAAAGAAGATTTGTCCCACAGAATAGTTTACGCTCTCAAGAAGTGAGGGAGTTATGACACTCTTGGCGACAAACTGCCAAGCAAGATAACATTTCTCGAGAGAGTTATCCACGAGTGTAGGAACCGAAATATTGGTCTTATTTTTGCACCTTATTTGAAAGACTTGTATCATTTTCGCACTAAGTGAAAGGGAGCCAGAAAGTCTAACGTAACGATCCTGATTAATCTGGGTATAACACTTAAATATGAACTGAGATCTTAGCTTTACTCTCCGAGGTGCTTGTACGGAAAGACGTTCCACAAAAGAAATTCCTACTGGTTGGGGAAGATAACGAGAATTGAGTGTTGAAAACGAAAATATTTAACAATAATAGATTTTATTTGCACAACTTTGTTCTTTTCAAATTTTAACACTTAATTTTCTAGAAAACAAAAAAATTCAAACATTTGCTGTTGCGACTCCCGAATTTCGAAATTTAAAAATTAATTACAGACAAAAAATTACACAAAACTAAAATAAGGAAAAAAAAAATATCAAACACACAAGAAATATACAATCATATTGAGGACTACATTAAAACTAGTTCAACTTAAACTACGCATTAAAAAATCATTTTTGTTTTTGCTTTAACTTTTAAGTAGGAAACTTTGAGCGATTGCATCGGCAGAGCTGCCCGTTTGGAAGGGCATCCATTTGATCGTTTAGCATTTTTTATAAAAAATCAATTAGTAAAAATGACGTGTGATGTTGTTGATTGATTTAATCGCTAATTCGTTGTTCATCAGACACTTAATGATCCAAAATGCGCATGTTGCCCGATACGATCTTGTTATCGAGAATTGCTCCGGCTGGGATATCGATACGATCTCCATGGTTGGCGATGATAATGACAGTTCCCTTAAGAAAAAAAGGGACAGATTAATTGCAAAATTAAAAAAGAAATTAATATGAAACCCACTCTCAGTGAAACTCCTCTGCCGAAGGTCACATCTCCAGACACCGTCAAGTGATCCAATTCAATGATATCGGGGATGTTGGCAAATCGATTGAGGAACTCTTTCACCTTGGCGAAATGATTATCGCCCAACTTAACCAAAGGTGTTGTTGGGAACATTCTCTGTGGCGACATCACCAGACTGCCATGCTTCAAACTATACAAATTGGACATCACCAGCAACAAATCCGAAGTCTTCTTGACCGGCAAGAAACGTGACCGAGGTACATTCACACCGACAGATCCATCGAAGCACTTCATCGCAGCACCGACAGCAGTTTCCAATTGAATGACACGCAAGCCGTTCTCCAGTGATTTGTTGTTCACAATGATTTCCATTTTAAGGGTTCCCTCACGAAGAACACGGTCGATGGCTAAAAAAAAAACCAGATTGTTGGTTGAGTGGTTGGATATAGGAATTTTCTAGTCTTACCTTTAAGACTGGCCCAAATGTTGTTGGTATTGAAGAACTTGAACGTCTTGACCGATTTGAAGTCGTCCACATGCTCCTTTGGCACTTGAGCGATTTCCAGAAGTCGTAGTTTATTCTCGTATTGGATGAGAGTACCTCCCTAAACACCCAAACACAAACCCTTAATTTGAATTCCAGCTTACGGTAAGTCACAAATTCATTACCTTAACATCAGCTCGTGTCTTGTTTGTTACTTCCATAACAAATTCCATTGGCTTAGCTGGTGTATCCTCACCGAGCAATTTACTGAGAATATTCAAATCGACAGTTGCTCCCAAATTGTCAATGTTCGACAGGAAGCAATATTCTCGACCCTCCTTGATAAATTGACTCAACAGACCGGAATTTTGGAACGATTCATAGAAATCACCGTGACCAGGTGGATACCAGGCTTCCATATCATTTTCAACTGTGAAATCCTTGGCGACCGGCAGGAACGATTCGCGACTAATGCGGGGGAAACAACTCTGATTGAAAGTGTAGATTTGCACACGGAAACCTTGATATTTGCGAACGATTTTTTCGGTATCGTTGTCTGTGTTGAAGGAGTTCATGAGAACCAGAGGTACATTGGCATCGTATTTTTTGTTGAGGTGCTGAAATTGAAAACATTTTGTTTTTCTTAGAAATGCTGCGAAATGGGATGAAAGGGTGAACTTACTTCAATTTGCTGGACAGTCAAATCGAGGAACGTTAAGTCAGAACGAACAGGAATAACACTTTTGGGACCATGACAACCCATGGAAGTGCCGAGACCACCGTTCAGCTTGATGACAATCAGTTTGTTCAACATTTCGCGGATCTGCAAAACAAACAAAATTGGTTTACGAATGAAGAAGTTGTGTAGGGTGCTCCTAAAGCTGTGGAAGTAATGAAAAGTGGCTAAAGAGGTGTTTTCAATCAAAATTAGGAGATGACAATTTTACTTGGATTAAATGAAAGTGTGGAGAGCGATAGCCTGTTGCTTGCAGCGTTCTACATGTTTACAAAAATATAGGAAAGCCAATTAGGGTCCTTAAAATTTAAGAAGAAATTTGGAAGACAAGAAGTTCAAGCTTAGGCTTATGGCTTAGTAGGTTGTTCTTCCCAATACTTACCGAACCATTTGTGTGGAAAAACTTTTAAGAATTGAAAACAACATTTTCCGTTATGCAGCCAGGGAAGAAATGAAAAATATGAAAATAACATATTGGCCGTCGTAACAACAGAAAAGCAAAACAAAAACAAAAATGGGAAAATTCACGACTATTGCTCTTGTTGATGCTATAACCTTGTAGTCCGTCCAACTACTGCAATACGTCGACAATATTGACATTAATGCTGGAGTACAGCGTGATCATCAAGAAGATGAATTTAAAGGTTAATGAGGCAAGAGTCCTGGAAAGTTGCGGCGATAAATGCCTTCACAATAGACAAGTTCGCACCCAAACAGGGAACAATCCTAGTAAGCTGTTGGCTGTGGATAAAATTACACAATATTTCATTAGATTTCATTAATACCTGATCATCTTGTGGAGCACTCAAGGTAGAGTATTCCATAACAGCTTCACCGGGTAACTTTTGAATTTCATTCCAATCGATTGATGGCCATCTGCAAGCAAGACATTTCGTTAAACCTTATTAAGCCTCAAGAAAAAAAAAAAAAAACAAACCTTCTTGCAAGAATCGTCCAAACAAATTGGCAAAACGATTCATTTCATTTTGAAGGAACTGCTTTTTCTGCGGGTCGGTTGTTGTTTGAAGCAGATTGTCCAATTCGCTTTCCAGAAGTCGGAGTGCATCACGTTTTGTAACTTCATGGAATTCCTTCGAATCAGATGGAGCACGTTGGTGTCCCCTGACCTGAAAGAAAAATGATGGTTAAAAACGATTCGTTATCTTTGTGATATAACGGAAAATAAAAGTGCATTGATTATATTTTTCATTCATAACGAAATCTATTTGTTTTGATTATTTTGTGGAGCAATTAAAGCCAAATGTAATAAAGATTCTGTCTTATCTTAATTATAGAGTATTTGGATTACTGCAGGTGGCTTGCATAATTTCAAAGAAAACGATGTTCCTGACAATCGGATTATACCTATACTTATGTACATATTTATGTGTATAAATGTATATCTATGAACGATTACGGTAAAATTACGACTTTAACTGTACAAAAGGATTTCAATATAAGAATTTAGGGTTTTCCAAGACAACTTTGAATTTAATTTTTGAACGCATCCGTTCATTATTATTATCCAACTGTCATTGTCAATTTGTTCAGTAATCTAAACATTTTTCTGGTGGATACACAATGTATCTGCATCTTTACTTCTGCAAAAAAAGAGTGATGCAACTAATTAAAATCATGCTCGTTTGAAAGAGATGAAAAATATTCTTCCTATAACTTGTAGAGTTCAGGTCAGCATTAAATCTCTTTTTTAATCTGAACTCAAAAAAATCAACTTACTTACTTAAGATTGCGCTACAGTCCTTTGTGGACTTGGGTCTCAATCAACACTCTCCGCCAGCCAGCTCGGTCCTTAGCTAGCTGTCTCCAGTTTTGCACTCCAAATTGATTGAGGTCCTCTTCCACTTGTGTGCCCCACCTAAGTCGCGGTCTTACTCTCCTTCTACGTCCCTCGGGAATAGTGTTGAAGTCTTTCCGAGCCGAAGCGTTACTGTCCATCCGAGACATCTGATTTTCTGCATTTGACCCTTCTAGCTAGGTCCATGTCGTTGTACAAATCGTAGAGTTCGCTGGTGTATCTTCCTCTCCATTCCCCATCAATGCACATGGGGCCAAAGATCAACCTAAGGCACATTCATCTGATTTCGTCAAGGTCCATGCTTCTGCACCATACAGCAGGCCTGGGATGATGACGATGTTGTACAGTTTTACCATAGTTGCTCGAGAGAGGGCTTTTCCACTTAATTGCTTTCATAGCCCAAAGAAACGGCGATTAGCAAGAGTTATTCTTCGTCTGATCTCGGCGCTGGTGTTACTGTCCGTGTTTATAGCGGAACCTAGGTAGACAAACTCCTTCACCCACCTCGAAGTTGTATGCGTCTATTGTGCCGTTCTGTTCGAGCCATCGTCGGTGGTGGATTTCCTTCCTCGAAGGCAGCATATACTTCGTGTTTCCCTCATTTACCGCTAAACCCATTTTGACGTTTCTGTCTCAATTCTCACAAAGGTGTTTTATTCCCCCATTATCATTCATCATTATCATCGGCGTACGCGAGAAGTTGGACCGGTATTTTGAAAACAGTGCCTCTGGTGTTGACGGTGAAGTTCTTCTCAAGAACGATGTTAAAGAAATTGCACGATAGTGCATCGCCTGGTCTGAATCCTTTTCTAACATCTAAATGTTCCGTAAGCTCGTTGCCAACCTTGATGGAGCAGCGTGAGTTTTCCGTCGTCCATTTGCACAAGTGAATTAGCCTGGTAGGGATGCCAAAACTAGACATAGCTTTATACAGTTCGTCTCTGTAAATGCTGTCATACGCGGCCTTGAAATCGATGAAAAGGTAGTGGGTATTGATTTGGAGTTCATAGATTTTTTCCAGGTCTGAAGCCACATTGATAAGCACCAATATAAGATTGTTGACGAAAGGCTTCAGACGTTCACATAATACGGCAGAGAGGATCCTGTAGGATGCTAGGTAGGCTGATTCCTCTGTAGTTGGCGCAGTTTAGAGGATTTCCCTTCTTCAGGATCGGGCAAACAATGCTGCGTTTCCATTCATCGGGCATGCATTCTTCCGACCATATCTTACGGATGATTCGGCGCATGCTTCTATCTAGATTTTAGCCTGCTGCTTGGCAGCTAGACCATTTGCTCCAGCTGCTTTGTTGGATTTCAGCTGTTATATCGCCGTTTTCATTTATTCTTCAAGGTCGGGTTCACGGAATTGTTGGCTATCATCATGTCCGATGAAAGGCTCCTGCCTGACGGCCGTCGTCGCCGTTATACAGCCTACAAAAGTAGTCTTTCCAAATTCACAGCATTGACTGCGATTCTGCTATGATGTTCCCTTCTTTATCCTTGCAGGCATCGATTTTTCCTCGATGACCTTGATCCAGCTGTATACCTCCCGATAAAACCCCCGAACTTCACTCGTGCTGTTGACTCTCAACATCTTCGATCTGACGCTTCTCATGCTTTCTCTTTTTTCTCCTGAGAAGCCAGCGTTCCTCTCTCCTCTTTTACTTGTAGAGTTCCTTCTATGCAGCGCCGCTTTGTATGCCTCCTGCTTGGCTGCATGGGCCGGCCTGCATTCTTCGTCAAACCAATTCTTGAACAAAGAGATCTAGGGGTTTTAAATTGAGGATAACTTTCAGTTCCGCAGCATTGGAGTAGATCCCATTGCCCTTGTAATTACTGTATATGCAAGTCTTTGTACTTTTGTCAGAGTTTTGAGGTTCGTGCTTTTTTCTAAAGCATTCCCCCAAACTAAATTACCATAGGTTAGTATTGGTCTAATTATTACCGAATACATTCATCTGATAAATTTAGGGTTTGATCCCCAGTTTTTCCCAAAAATTCGATTGCAGGAGTAAAAGGCAACGAGAGCGCATATTCGTTCTGTTCACTGATAGTGGATAAGAACATGGCAGTGGCTAGCAATGCAAGGTCGTCAGCGTCGGCTATTATTTTTACTCCAGTTGATTTTAGCGGTGAGAGGACCCCTACGTGGGGTGCCCCTGGATGTGGATACTCTCACCTATTCCTCTGCTAACTCTGAGTTAATTTGTCTCTTCCTGAGCATACAGATAATCCACTCCGTTATTGCTTTTTCGACCTTGTGGTCACAACTTGTTTAAGTGTTTCGTTCGTTACATTATTGAAGGCTCCTTCAATATCCAAGAACGTTGCAAACTATGTATTCCTTGTCTTTCAGTGATTTTTCAATGACGCTGACAACACAATGTAGTGCTGTTCCTTTCCTACCTTTACCTCACGCCCTAAGTAGTATTTCGTTTAAAAAAGAACTGATATCAACACAAATCCCATCTTTTTCAATGAGGGATCAAGGAGTTGCTGTTGAAATAATGTTTTAATATATAATAATTTAAAATTTACTTTTTTTTTACTTCAAAAAGATGTTTAAAATAAGAAGTTAAACCTACAGTCTCATAAATAATAAAAAAAAAAAAATAATAACAATAAAACAAAAATATTTCTGACAACACAAAATTTACTGCTAATAACCAAACCAAAAAAGCGGATGTCTATTATTTATGTAGTAACTGTTTCTTGGCGTCTACGAGTTCGTGAGCGGGAGCATGGCATTGACTCGCATGGAACGAGATAATTTTTTAATTTTTATTTATTCTTTGCTGGCTTATGGGTCAATGCTTTGCTTGTCAAAGATTTTTGTTATCAACAGAAGCAATACATACAACAGCAGACTGCTTAGTAAAATAAGTACCTCATTACTTTCACTTGCGAATACAAAAAATTAACATTAATTTTTCTATGAAAAATATTCGCAGCACGTTTCATTTATGTTTAGAGAGGGCATTGTAATGTGGCTTTATTACATAAAAATAATGCTGGAAACACTCATCGACTAATGAGTAAGATTGTTTTTTTTTTTTACCAAATGAAAACTAAAATAGACTTTTTTTTTAGTAAAGGGTCGGCCATGTAACGTTTTTTTCTTCAACTAGTGCTTATTTCGTGAATGGTAACACTTAGCTAATGTCTGATTTGACAGATAATTAGCTTTATCCTTCCGCTGAACGAATATGTTTGTGTATGAACTATGAACCCTAGGAGCCTGCTGAAATCTAACTCGAAAAATGCGTGCAAATGACATTTGATATGATTGACGTCAGCTTAAAAGCCTGCATACAATAAATTAAGGTCTAAAACGAAGCCAAAGTTAAAATTTTGTTTTTTTTTTTTAGCGGCTTTTGTGAGAGACCGTATCATTAAAAGGGTTTAAAACTGAATGTACTTGGCAAAGTGAAGCATTGTAAGCAAGTAACTTTGTTATGGCTTTGTTATTTGTAACAAAACTTTTGAAATGGAAAATGATTCCCAACAGAGAGCGGTTATTTTACCTATTTTCGGCGCTTATATCAGTGATAAGATAGGTCTTCCATCTAGGCTTATTGCGCTTGCATATCAAAGTTAGGTTAGGTTAGGTTAAGCGGGCTGACAGTTGGTTTTGTTACCGTCACACTTAAATCAATGTAGATCCATTGTGGTACCCCGAAGTATTGTAACTCCCTGAAAAAATAAATAACCTATGAATCATGTGGTTCGTTAAGCTAAGCTTTAGCTTACTTTTCTAATTTCATTAGGATCTATACAACGAGGGTTCGAATCAAGTCGAATTGATGGTTTTTATTTTGCCAGTGAAGTGAACCCCATGCCATATGCACCGGCCAAGTAACAATCTCTCCAACACGCGACTTATCCCACAGGGATCATTGCCGCAATCAAAGCACTTAAGAACAAAAAAGCGGTTGGACTGGATGGTATTGCTGCAGAGCCCTTACGACCAGCCCCAGAATCGATCGAGCTTCTGCACCCACCCCAAAGGAATGAATCTCAAGGTCCCAAAGAAAGGAGATCTCACACATTGCGCAAAGTGGAGATGAATATGCGTTCTGGCTGCAATAACCAAGATAGTAGCAAAAAAAAGTATTGGACCAAATAAAAGAACACATCGAAGACACACTAGACGCCGAACAAGCAAGATTTCGCACTGGATTACACCAACACCTTGCTATCACCAATACTGTTACTGTTGGTGATAAGAAAGTGACGTACTGCACGCAGCTTTGTCAATAGAGGAATTTATTTGGACTTTGCATGCTTACTCCATTAAAAGATCATGGATCTTCATCAAATGGCAACAAGGGTGGAGTGAGAAGCAGAACTAGTCGTGCTAAGGATCAACTCGGCAGAAACTAAAAAGATCAGCTCTTGAACCGTAGAGATGGTCGAGGATTTTCAATATCTTGGAAGTATTGTGTCTGCGGATGGCAGAACTGAACTTGACATAAACAGCCGAACTAGAAAAGCAAAGCTGCGTTCGGAATGCTATCCAAAATATGAAGACACAACTCATTTAGTTTAAAGACTAAGTAACGAATGTTCAGCTCTAATGTTGGATCTGTACTGCTTTATGGATGCAGCACTTGGAAAGTCACAAGTTCAAATTTTCGTTAATAGGATTTTCTGGCAAAACAGTATCTCATATGCTGAACACAGCGTGAAACTGTTGCGTACTGTTTTTGGGCCATTGTGATTCCTTAAGAAAAGAAGGTAGCATCGATGCTGATCAAAATTATTGGTTGGCGTAGACTGGATCGTTAATGAACCAGCCTGTGCTGTCTATGAATTTCCTCATGTTCGCTATTGAGACCTGTGGTGGATCCTAGATCATCCAGTTCCCCAACAAACCTGTTTTCCGAAATGACGAAGTCGGTTAGTCTGGAGGTTCGCAAACTCACAGAGTAAGTGTTTAATGGTTTCTATTTCCTTCTCATCCTTACAGCTCCTACAGAAATACCCCTATCTTGTTGGCCACTGTGCCAATTGCACAATGAGCCGTTAGTACACCTATCAAGATTTTAATATTCCTTTTACTTAGCTATAGAATATAACCGACTTTCTTTTTCATTAGTGTTAGGCCATAAACTTCTAGATATTACACAATCGTTCCTGGATTTCCAAGAGTTTTTGATTTTCTCTTTTGATTTAAGGTCTACCTTCGTCGACGAATAGTCGCACAGGCAGCAGCACTACTGGGGAAGAGATGGAGAGAGCTGAAATACATCTCCAGAAACCCTACACGATGGCGCGTAGGAGTAGTAGAAACAACCCGGACGTGACAGATCCAAACTCCTAAATATAAGCTCCTAGGTATAAACCAGATTACGGGAAGCAAAGGTTTTTAACTCTTGCGTCAGCATCAGAGGCACTATCTTTCAAAAGTCCGTTCAGCTACTAGGATACGCGGACGGCATTGAAATAACTTGAGCGTGATGTCAGTAGAGCGGTTATGAGCCTTGAGACAGAGGCTAGAAAGATGGGTCTAGCCGTTAACGAGAGCAAAACCAAGTTAATGCTGTCAACAAGGACAACTAATATCGACGTCTTGGAGCTAACGTCAATAATAACAGATTTCCCTTCAAGATAGTTAGGCACTTTGTCTACCTAGGATCCACTACAAACTCAGAAATCAGACAAAGACTCACTCTTGCCAATCGCTGCTTCTTTGGACTAAGTAGGCAATTGTGTAGTAAAGTCCTCTCTCAAGCAACTAAAGTGTCACTGTACAAAACCCATCCCGGTTCTAATGTGTGGTGCAGAGACATGGACCATGACAACATCCGATGAAAACGCTTTGGGCTGCTTCGAGATAAAAAATCTTCGATTGATTTTTGGACATGGCTGCAGAATGGAGTATGTAGAAAGATTCCATCAAGAACTGTTCAGGAACACTGAAACTAGCCAGAGAAGTCAAGGTCCAACGTTTTAGGTAAACCTTGGCACTTCGGTCATGAAGAGCGAATAGAAAATAATGCTCCGGCAGTCGCAGAAAAGCAGGACAGCGACTCAGATGGAGCACACAATTGGTAGAGGACCTGAACCAAGCTTGCGTGCGAAACTGGAGACAAGGGTCCCAGCTGGCTTGTTGGATGAGGCCCTGGTCAGACCTGGACTGTAGCGCCACCATAAATAAGTTAGTAAGTCTAGATTAAAATAGTTTGCATTTGAAAAAAGCCTTTTTTTGCATTTTCTAAAAGCAGAATATATTGAGTGGCGCGACAGCTCGTAAAAAGCCAAGGCCTAAGTGGTTTCCTCTCATCAACAATTCTCTGAGTGCGTGTGAAGAATTGAGGGGACCTACAGTTTAGCGCCCATTCCAAACGGCAAAGTTGAGAAGCACTTTTTCATGACAGATTGTTTCTCTTGGAAGTTTTGTCAGTTCTTCGCAAGAGGCAGTGCCCGTGAAAGATTAAATAAAAACTATGGGCACGTAGGACTCGAACCCACGACGTTCTGCTTAGCAGAAAACGCACCTAACCACTAAGCTATGGACACTACTTTTCTAAAAGCAGATTAATTCAAAAAATTCAGGCCCAAACCCGCTTAAAGTTGAAAATAAGTTTAAGAACATCGAGATGACATCACTACAGCGACGTTCTTAAACTTATTAAACTTGGTTAAGAATTTGTTATTTTTAATATTCCATCAATCAATCGCCAGGTGGTGTTTATTATTATCTTTATCAAATTATTATAATTAACGTTTCTACAAATTACAATAATAAAAAGAAAAGTCCTTGAATAACTAATTGAAGAACACAAACTCAAACACCTGTTTACAATGATCAGATCATGCACAGACTAAAGGTTTCCATAGTGGTTAACATTTTTTATTATCTTATCAAGAATGACATGACAAAATGGCACTGCACACGCTCTTCAAAGATATATTTTTATGTTCTCTATTCAAATTACATAAACGTGCTTAAAATCTTATCAATTCTGATTAGAGACAGAACTGATCCATCAAATAAAAATTTGATTGAAAAAAACCCAAACACCAAAGCCGTTAACCTCACATAAATTTACCACTTAGCGGAATGCAACCTTCATAGAACTTAATTATTTTTGTCATAACATCTGTAAACCGATAGCATTGATTTATGTCTTTTTTTTTTTAATAAAAAATAATAGCAAGATCCATTATCTCCAAACACGCGAGAACTAACTTCAAAACACTTCTACCCGAACGATGATATTCGCCGCGCACTTTAACAACACAAACAAACAAACCTTTAGTTCAAAGTTCTTAACCAATAAAAAATGTTTATCAATTTTTCATTCAGATAATGACATTGATCGCTTCTTTTTGCGTTCAAAAATAAAACTCACAAAAATGATCGATTGATGTTAAAACATACCCGGAAGATTGAATGAGATTGAAACCGAATTTACCACAAGTACACAATCTTCAATTTGTATGCACCTCAAATCGTTGAAGTGTGAAAAATGTTAAGTACCGTTTGTGTTGTCTGAAGGCGAAACCACAGTGATCTCTTATTTCTGCACAATTTGACACATACCGTTTGTTATGAATGACAGTTGGATGTAAATGAACAAATTCACCACGATCATAATTTTCGTTGTATGCAAAGTAGTTTGACATAATTAAATTGTAAATTTGTTTTCTATCCAACGATATGGTTGGTCTCTTTTCGAAGAGAATTTCTTCAATTTCTCTCGATAAAGAGAATTTAATTAATATGCATTTTGTGTATCCAAAACAAAATTCAACTCGAACAGCAACTTACTCTATTAAGCAGAATATCGATGGCGCGGCTCATTATAACGACAAATTTTATTCAAACAAAATTTAAATGAATTTTAATTTATTTTTTATTCAACAAAAGACTGAACAACAATCGTCGCCGGTTATAATTCAATATTCAATGACGGACGCGACTTGACTGAACTCTCTTGTCAAGTTCATGTGGGAACAATCTCAATATTAAAAATGTTGGTTATATTACAGTTTTGTAGGAGTACGAACAAAAAACAATATTAAAGAAGACACACTAGTGTGTACTCATTAAAAATGTGTGTGTATATGGAAACGAAAAAAAAAGGAAAAATAATTATTTAAGTACAATATTGAGTGGTGAAAAACAAACGACTTTTGCGTTATCTCATCTCGAGGCGAAATTTTTAATGAAACTTCGATCGATAACTACGCGCCTCCAACAGCAAAAGTTAGAATCACAGACGATTATCGGAACGAATACGACCATATGAGTTGGGTATGTCTTATCAGAATGGTTATAGGATCGCACCAGAGAGCGTCGATTTGTATAGAGAATAAACATTTGTTCGCTCATTTAGAGCGAGAGATAGAGAGAGAGGGAGAGCATTTGGCATAAAGAGTATTTAATTTTGACTTTGTCCGTAGGAAAGGGCATCTACTAATTTATTTTTGATCAAACACAATCTTGTAGTTGATTTCACGGATCAGGGAGAGACGGTGACATAATTCATTAGTTAGGCTAATTCGTCCGAGACGAATTTAATTGCATACGCTAGATGACTTTAGCTGCAATTGTAATTAAACTGGACATCAAGATTAGTCTTGTTTTTTTTAATCTTATAGTTGATGAAGGGAAGTTTTACACTCACTGAGGGGAGGGTGCAATATTCTCTCAACCAATCTAAGAACGGTTTCTTACATTTCTGTCAACCTTTTGACAAGTTTTAAATGGTTTTTGTATTAATCTAATTGTGCTCATAATTCACCTTGCGACCTATGAATGTTCGAAGGGTAGACAAAGTGCATTCAAGAGGACACAAGCGTTCACAGAAACCTCTTTCTATCAACTCCTACTTCCACCTCCCCGCGGTGAACATCCTGTGCCTAATGCATCAACCGAAGATTGGGTTATTGTTGTTGGCGGTAGCAAAGAGAGAGAGAGAGAGAGAGAGAGAGAGAGAGAGAGAGAGGAAGGAGATATGCGCCTACTAAGACATGCCTCCTCTTCAAGAGGCGGCAGCGGAATACTTCCAAGATGGAATCAACGGTGGCGTCTACAGTTCCAGGATGAAATACTTACTTTTCGTCTTAAAGTTAAACTAAAAACCTGGCCCTTTAGGTTGGGGGATCTCGCGTGTCGGGGTGACTGCCCGGCCACATAAAGAAGACATGGTTCCAAAACACCAACAAGCCTCGGATACGGACGGAATTAATGATGACGACCCACGCAAACGATTTAAGGACACCGAAATTCGGTTTTGCACTTGGAATGTTAGGTCCCTTAACAGAATACGTGAATCCGAACAACTAGCGGAAACCCTTGAGTGCTATAAAGCCATCCAAGAAATGCGATGGGATGGTCCGGGCCTACGTAAAATGAACAACTGTGCCATATACTACTGGCGACTGCTAACAGAAACAAGATCAGCGTCTATTTGGATGTGGATTTGTAGTTGGGACTCGACTCAGGAGGAAAGTCTTGAGTTTCAACTCAGTGAATGAGCATCCGCATCAAGGATTAATTCATCTATATAAGCCACATCTGCGCTCACGCCACTACTGAGGAAGAGGATGAAGACACCAAGAACAGGTTCTACAAGCTCCTCGACCTATGAGCAATGCCCTAGCTATGACATTAAAATCGGCCTAGGAGATTTTAATACTAAGCTCGGAAGAGAAGAAACCTGCACGACACCACCTCTGATACCGGATTTAGGGTAATCGACTTCGCTGCAGAGTGAGACGTAATGGTAGCAAGTACGTAATTCCCACATCTCAATATCCCAAGCGGAGATGGAAATCTCCTGATCAATCAACCGCCAACCAGATTGATCACATTGCGATCGACGCACGACACTCCTCTTGCATGCAAGATGTCCGCACAACTTCGAATCGGACCACTACCTTGTTGTAGCCAAGGTACGAATGCAGATATCCCGATCAAGGCCAACACGTGAAAATGCTAGGAGAAATGTCGACGTTAAGCGTCAACAATTGCAAGAGATTGCTAGATACTTTTCCGATCGTGTCTCCGAAAAAGTCCTCAGCAGTCCTTTGCTGCCAGCACAAAATGTAGAGAATCAGTGGCAACACTGCCAAGCAGCCATCTGAGATGCCGCCTCTGAAGTGCTAGGGTTTACACGGCCACTACGACGAAACCGCTGGTTTGACGATGACTGCCGGCGAGCACATGCATCCAAACAAGACGCATACAAAGCGGCACTGCAAAGAAGGACACGAGCAGCTCGTGAGCTCTACAAGCAGAAAAGAAGGGAGGAGCATAAACTTCTCAGAAATAAAAGAAGGGAGCATGAGAAGCGTGCGATCGAGGAGATAGAGAGATGTCACAACAGGAACGAGGTTTGAAAATTTTACAAAAAGGTAAAACAAACCTCCAGTGCTTATACACCCCGAACCGAAGCCTGTAGATGCCATCATGGGAACATCGTAGTGGAACCACAGTTGGTGCTGAGGATATGGAAAGACTAATTTGGCGAGCAAATTGTGTCAGATATACAGGACCATTCAATTTCAATGGAGCAGACCGCCAATTCCACTTACCTGATTTTGGGTGTGGGAATAGCGAAATCTAAACTTAAGTCGAACAAAGTTAATGGAGCAGACAACATAGCTACCGAACTGTAAAAAGCAGCTGGAGTTGATTTGGTAAGGGTTATCGCCCAGCTCATCTGCAATATGTACAAGATCATAATGCCCGGTCCTCAAGAAAGGAGAACCCCTGTACTGCAGCAACTACATCGATATAAGTCTCCTAGACATCGCCTACAAGGTCTTGTCTGCCGTGCTGTATGAAAGTTTGAAGCCTTTCGTCAACAACTTGATAGGGTTCAGACCCGTAATGTTCATCATTGATCAAATGATCAAATGTTCACTCTAGGCAGATCTTGGAGAAGACGATTTCAAGGCCTCGTATGACAGCGTCTATAGAGACTAACTAGAGCAATGTCTAGTTTTGGCATCCCAGAAAAGCTCATCCGTCTGTGTGAGATGACAATGGAAAACTCACGTTGTTCCATCATAGTCGGAAAAAACCCTAATGGACGTATTTGCTGTCATGCAATTTCTTCAACATCACTCTCTGAAAAAGAGAGAAGATACGCAAACGGATTGACATAAATGGATGGACACATCGTGATGTGAGTGGAGCGTTTGTGATTCTTGAAACGGAGGCAAGGAAGATAGGTCTAGCGGATAATGAGGACAAGACCAAGTTAATGACAAGACCAAGTTAAAGAGCCAACGTCAGCATAGAAACATTTAACTTCGAAGTTGTTAAGGACTTTGTCTACCTAGGATCCGCTCTAAACTCAGACAATTACAGTAGCGCTGGGATCAAACGAAGAATCACTCTTGCCAATCGCTGCTTTTTTGGACTTTGAAGGCAATTGAGTAGTAAAGACCTCTCTCGAGCAACTAAAGTGTTACTGTACAAAATCCTCATCTTCCTGAGGATGATAAAAACGCTTTGGGCTGCTTCAAGTGATATTTGGTCAAGTCTGCATCAATGGAGAATGGAGACGAATCAAGAACTGCGACACTGATAAGCCAGTAAAGTTAAGGTCCAACGACCAACCATCTACATTGGGTCATGTAGAGCAAATGGAAAATAATACTCCGGCTCATAGTGTCTTCGAATCCAAGCCGGGAGGTCGTCGCAAAAGATTAGAACCGCGACTCAGAAGGAGCACACAGGTGGTAGAGGACCTCAACCAATTTGGCGTGTAAAACTGGAGACAGCTAGCTCGCTGGTCCGACCTGGACCGTAGCAACACCATAAGTAAGTAAGTAATAACGTATCATTTGTCAACTCAACTAGTTCTCGAATTGGCACAAAATTGTAGGTCGCCTCACTTCTTAACACGCCTTCCAGCAATTGTTGACAGTTCAAGCTACTTAGGCATTGCTTTTTCCTAGCTGTCGTGCCATTAACATTTATTTTGAAGCACAACAACACATTCTAACCTAATTTAAAACTGGGTACACAGGGCGTATACTTACTATTTTTTTGTTGTTTTCAAATAAAATAAAATGTGGTTACTCTAACAACATTTAGGGTCAGTCAGCAATTTAAACAAACAAATAAAGTGACAATATAGTTGTCAATATGACAAGCTTTCATGCATTGTCGATTTCCACTCCAGATATGGATCAAAAAAGTTATTTATACTAACAGCTTGTTTTATGAAGTTCGCCACCTCACATTGCGCAATAGTTTTTGTTTTATTAATAGGAGATGAAATAAGATCCAACAACGCAAGTGGTGCTCATCCGCTGGAAAATCAACAACACATCAATGACCTTGAACGTCGTCGTCCGGAGCTACAGTCTAGTCAAACAGCAGCTAGCCGGTGACAAGAGTGTATGTATACACTTTAAATTTGACGCGAGATGGGATTTCTGTTATCTCGATTGGAAAAATTGCAATACAATTCATTCGTTTGAATTTGGTTGATGATTTTTGTATAGACAAAAATATAAACAATGAATATCGTGTCTGCTTGATAACCTACCAACATGGATATGTCTCACGAAGTTCATTGATCGCCTGTCAGTGTTGTAAGTGTTTTAATGAGACACGTGGAGTCTTATGGTGTTCACAACTGACCGGCTAATTATTAAAAAAGAGCATAAAACAAAGATGATAAAATGTAGATTATGCGCATAAAGTTAAACTAGATCACATTAAAATGGTTTAGAGGTTTTTTGAACTGCGCATTGGCTTACAGTTTGGGTCGATCTGTGAATATTGAGATTCAGAATAGTGCATAGTTAATTCTCTCTTTTTTTTATATCTGACTAAAGAGTGACAAAGCAGGTTTTAACGTGAATTCGAAGAGATATTTTTGGGGTGTGAATTATAATAAAAAGACCATTCGGATTTCCTTATTTGAATATTCCACACTTATTCTGAATATTTTCAAGCAAAATAGAATTCAGCATTGTCATTGTCATGGTGAAAAAAAAACACAAAAGCAAAATAAAACAAGTTTGCCCACAGCACGAGACCCATTTTATTCTCTGCAAATGAGCAAACACAAACAAATTATTTTTTTTTTGTTCTTTTAAGTCAGTCAAACTAATTGCTTAGGAGGGACACCAACTGTTGAGCTTTAAAACGTATAATCTTCTATCAACATTTCTTGACATCTAATGCAAGTCGCTACTAAAGATTCCAAACGACCTTAACAGTGGTCTCTTAAATTGGTACGTGAGTCTTCTTTCTACCGTTTATAAATGTTTGCCTGCTTAAGTAAGTAAAAAAATATCAATGTGCCATGAATTGAATAAATATTGATCAACAAACAAACGCGATGAAGCCAACATTTTGGTTTTCATGAAGGAAACAGTTAAATAAAAACTATTAAACTCTTTGAATATCGATGTTCAGTCTGTTCACTCCCTAGCTAGCTGTCTCCAATTTTGCACGTCAGTTTGCTTCAGGCCCTCTACCACCTGTGGTCTCCACCTGAGTCGCAGTTCTACCCTTCTGCGACGTCCTTTCGGGTTGTATTCGAAGACTCTACGAGCCGGAGCATTGTTTTCTATTCGCTCTATATGGCCCAACCATCTAAGTAGTTGGACCTTAACTTTTCTGGCTAGGTCAGTGTCGCTGAACAGCTCGTACAGTTCTTGGTTGAACCTTTGTCACCATTCTCCATTTATGCAGACAGGACCAAAAATCACACGAAGAATTATTGTTCTCTCAAAGCAGCTGATCCTAGGTAGACGAAGGTCTTAACTACCTCGAAGTTAAATCTGTCTATGCTGACGTTGGCTCCAAGACGTCGACGTTGGTTGTCCTTTTTGGTTCACAGCATTGACTTGGTCTTGCCCTCGCTAACCGCTAGACCCATCTTCCTGGCTTCCGTCTAAAGACGCACAAACGCTCTACTGAGATCAAGCTGTATTCTTTGAATTATGTCATTGTCGTCTGCGTATCCTAGTAGCTGGACGGACTTTTGAAAGATTATGCCTCTGGTATTGACGTTGGAGCTTTGCACAATCTTTTCAAGAATGATGTTGAAGAAATCGCATGACAACGCATCGCCTTGCCTAAAACCTTTTTTGACATCCAATGCGTTCGTTAGGTTTTTTCCGACCATGATGGAACAGTGTGAGTTTTCCATTGTCATCTTACACAGACGGACGAGCTTTTCTGGGATGCCAAAACTAGACATTGCTCTATCTAGTTAGTCTCTACAGACGCTGTCATACGCGGCCTTGAAATCGATGAAAAGGTGGTAGGTATCGATTTGAAGTTCATGAGTCTTCTCCAAGATCTGCCTTAGAGTGAATATTTGATCGATGGTGGACTTTCCGGGGCTGAAGCCACACTGATAAGGAGTCATCAGGTTGTTGACGAAGGGATTCAAACCTACACACAGCACGGCAGACAAGATCTTATAGGCGATGTCAAGGAGACTTATACCGCTGTAGTTGGTACAGTTCAAGGATCTCCTTGCGTGAGTATCGGGCATACGATGCTGAGGTTCCATTCGTCGGGAATGCTTTCCTCCGACCAAATTTCACAGATGAGCTGGTGCATGCTCCAAACCAAATCATCTCCAGATGCTTTGTACAGTTTGGCGGCTAGCCCGTCTGATCCAGCAGCTTTGTTCGACTTAAGTTTAAATATCGCTATCTTCACTTCGTCAAGGTCGGGTGGGTGGAATTGTTGGCCTGCTGCGCCCAAATTGAATGGTTCTGTATTGCAGGCGGAGTTTTGCTCGTCATCGGCATTATATAGCTTGGAAAAGTAGTCTTTCCATATCCTCAGCACTGACTTTGGTTCCACTACGATGTTCCCATGATGGTCTCTACTGGCTTCGGTTCGGGATGTATAAGCCCTGGAGGTTTGTTTTACCTTTTTGTAAAACCTTCGAACCTCGTTCCTGTTGTGACATCTCTCTATCTCCTCGAACGCGCGCTTCTCATGCTCCCTTTTTCGCTTTCTAAGAAGTTTATTCTCCTCTCTCCTTTCGTGCTCGCAGAGCTCACGAGCTGCTCGTGTCCTTCTTTGCAGCGCCGCTTTGTGTGCCTCTTGTTTAGATGCATGTGCTCGCCGGCAGTCATCGTCAAACCAGCGGTTTCGTTGTGGTTGCCGTGTAAACCCTAGCACTTCAGAGGCGGCATCCCTGATGGCTGCTTGGCAGTGTTGCACTGGTTCTCTACATTTTGTGCTGGCAGCAAAGGACTTCTGAGGAGATTTTCGGATACTCGATTGAAAAAGAATCTACCAATCTCTTGCGATTGTAGACGGTTGACGTCGAATTTTCTCCTAGCATTTTCGCGTGTTGGCCTTGATCGGGATATCCGCATTCGTACCTTGGCTACAACAAGGTAAGTGGTCCGAGTCGATGTTGGCATCTCGGAAAGTGCGGACATCTTGAATGCTAGCGAAGTGTCGTGCGTCCATCGCAATATGATTAATTTGGTTGGCGGTTGATTGATCAGGAGATTTCCATGTTCCCTTGGGATATCGAGATATGCTAGTCGCATACTTGCTACCATTACGTCTCGCCCCGTTCGATTATTCAACCAAAGATTTCTTCTCTTCCCAGCTTAGCAAGGACAATTTTAATGTCACAGTTAGGCATTGCTCATAGGTCTTGTCGAGGAGCTCGTTGAACCTGTCTTTGGTGTCTTCATCCTTTACCTCATTGGGGGCGTGAGCACAGAAGAGGCTTACATTAGTGAATTTAGTCTTGATGCGGTCATTCACTGAGTTAAAACGCAAGACTTTCCTCCTCAGTCGAGTCCCAACTACAAATCCACATCTACATATGCGCAAGTACTGTATTCGTAAAAAAAACTTTATGTCGTTTTCCATTGGCAGTCCAGAAGCATTCGGAAGAATCCAGAAGCCTTCTGAAACCATTCCATTTGACTGACTTTGACAGACGGATTGCTTCTGAGAAGAGCAGAACTCTTCCGTTTTGAAAACAGAAGCGTCCGAAGAATGACACTTTCATCATAACCCGTGCCATTGGAGGTAGAAAAAGAAACGTCAAAAAAAGACCAATGGAAAACAACATTACATTTTGATCAAACATGACATGACGATGAAAGATAAAAGTGGGTCCGGCGATTCCGTTTGTCTGTTTGTCTCTCTGTCTGTCAATACATCTGCTGCCTTAACGCTGGTTCGATTGACTTCAACTTTCGAAATAAGTGGTTTGAGCGAATTTGGGTCGGTCGTATTTTTTAATTTATTTTTAAAATCAAAATTTAGGATAGCTATCATACATTTTTTTCGGCCAAAGTGGCTATTCAATTTGACGACATCTCCAAAGAACCCAGGGCTAGGTGGCTAACACTTGAGATTGAGTGCGTGTAGGGAACTCAGAAGACCTACAATTGTATGTCGATTCGGGACGATTGAGCTGAGAAACACTTTTCCACGATAAATTATACTCTTCGAAGCTTTGCAAGTACTTCACAAGAGGTAGAACTCATTAAAAATGAAACAAAACCACTTTAAAGACGAATTGGATTCGAACCCATGCCTTCTACGCTACTGCGCATAACCGGGTACGGGGTCATAAATAATTAATTTAATGATAAATAATTGGAGGCCAATAGCTACAATTTTATCAAACAATTTTGGTACAAGAATTATGAAATTATTTCGACAAGTTGTCGCTAATAAGTTGGAAGGAATATCGTGCAATCAATTCTCGAATGAATTTTGATTTAGACTGAGATAAGATAAATTTGATCAAATCAATAAATAACTCAGCAATCGTAGGAGAGGCTCGTTTTGATTGTTAAGTTATCATTAATGATCTTCGATAGAATGACTTGGATTTCCTCAAAATGTCGAACTTGAACACAAACATCTTCTGATTTTGCAAAGTCACGATCACATGCATCAACTTGTATTTAACTGTTAACTTTGCATTAGCCAGTGCGTTGAAGCCTTTTACGAAAATGGGTGTCCAAATCAAAATGCATTTCGTGCAATTCGTAGTTCTTTTTTTGTCGTTTATGACTAAATTCGTCCATAATCGGGAGATTTGTATAATAGAGAGAGAAAGGGAATTGAAATTTTCAACTTAAACAGGTTAAAGGAGCGAACAGTTTAAGTTTTATTTTCCAATGAAAGAAGTGAAGTTTAAAAAAAAGAAAGGTTATCAGGGAAAAAGAAGTAAAGTTCCGGTGTTTTAGAGCCAACCCAACTGAGGAAAAACGGAACAAGTTTAAACAAGCCAGGAATGTCTGCAAAGCCCATATTCGTCGGACTAAATTTTTACATGACCAAAAATTAAGGCAAAAAATTATGCAATGTTTCAAAGGCAATAAGAATTTTTGGTGATTTGTAAAAAAAAATATGAAGAATTCTTCTTCTTAATCGGTCTCAACGCTCGTTGACAACGACGCTCCACTCGAAAAAGCTAAATTTGTTGCTTGGCAGTTCGCCTCCGACTCTTCACTGCCAGAGAGTGTCTTGAGCGCGTCAATGATTCTATGGGACAAATCTTTTTTCGCACTCGTGCTGTGGCGAAAGACCTTAAAGATCTCAGCATACTTATAACCGCTGGTCCGGATGGTATCCCTGCTATTATTCTGAAGAGATGTTCTTCCACTAAATGCTGGCAAAACCCTTTCCATCTATCCTATTCTTCTAGGCTCGTTCTGAGCAGTGGGAAAATAGCATTTGTCTAGCCAATCCCAAAAAAGGCAAATCGGTTTTCCCCCCAATTCTCGACCGATTTCACTTACGTCCCTTCTTTCTAAGGTCATGGAAACGCTGATAAACTAGCAGCTCTCGACCACCGAAAGCTTCTTAATGGCCGTCAGTACGGCTGTCGCAGCATCAGGTCAACTGGTGGTCAGATGGTTTACCTATCTCACCGAACAGTGGAACAAATCTTTACATAGTTTTGGAGAAAGTAAGATTGTTGCACTTGATATTTCAAAGGCATTTGATAAAGTCTGGCATCTTGCTCTTTTATCGAAAATGCGTGCCTTCCGTATCGAAGAATTCCTTCTTCTTTGGATTAGAAACTTTCTTTCGAACCGTTCAATACAAGATGTATTGGACGGCTTCACGTCTAAAACCCACAATATAAAAGCTGTTGTGCCCCAGGGCTCCGTTTTGTGTCCGACCCTCTTTCTCATTTTCATTAATGATCTCTTGTCTGTTACTTCTTATCCAATCAATTGTTTCGCTGACAATATTCTCATATTCGTTTCCAGACTCACATCCCTCCTGTTCGGATGTGGGAACTAAAAAAAAAAAGTGAGTGACGCGAGAGCTCTTGAAGAGGCAAGGCCTAAGTGGCTTACTCTCATCAACATTTCTCTAGGAGCGTGTGAAGAATTGAGGGGACCTACAATTAAACGCCGATTCCGAACCGCAAAGTTGAGAAGCACGTTTTCATTACTGATTGATACTCTTGGAAGTTTTGTCAGTTCTTCGCAAGAGATAGTGCCCGTTAAAGATGAAATAAAAGCTATGGGCACGGGTAGGACTCGAACCCACGACGTTCTGCTTAGCAGCCAACGCACCTATTCACTAAACTCCGGACACTACATGTAGGATCTGCAACGGCAAAATATGATAAGCTCATTAAACTGATAAACTCTGACCTAAACAGCATTGTACAATGGGGAATGAAAAACCGTGTAGAGTTTAATGCTTCGAAAATTCAATGCTGTCTTGTATCGTTGAAGCGAGATATACCCTCCTTCTCACTGTCCATGAGTGGCACTTGCATCTGTGAAACTGAACATTTCGAGATTCTCGGTATGTGCATCACTGACCACCTCTTAGCACATACGCGATGTCGCCAAAAATGCCGCAAGATTTTTGGATTTCTTAAGGAGGTGCAAGAAATTTTTCTCCCCGCCCAAAACTTGAGTACAATTCGCATCTCTGGGCTGGTGCTTCAACTATATACTTAAGCCTCATGGACGGTATACAAAAAAGAGGCCTTTGAATGATTGGTGATAGACAAAACCAACTCGTGCACCTTGTTAGACCACTGTCGTAACGCTTCGTGTGTCTCCCTGTTCTATCGTTACTTCTGATCAGGAATTTTAGTGCAATGTACACCGGTACCTCCTTTACAACCCCTTTCCACCTTGCTATAGCAGTCACTATGTCTGGTATAAAAAGGTTATAAAAAACCCCTTGAGTGGGTACTAATTATAAAAAAAGGACAGTTTATTGAATTTAATACTTAAGATTTGTTGGTTCTTGAAGTCTCCTCAATCGGAATTTTGATACTCAAGTTGCCTATTCAATGCTGTCAACAAACATTTGGTGTTTGCCTTAAATTCATAAATAAATAAATAAATAGACAAAGGGGGTTGCTCAATGTTAGGGCTAAGGCCAGCTCCACCTAATAAGAATATCACTGAGATCTCAAAGTTACTTTGACTTAAGTACTTAGGTAGTCAGTGTTGCGAGAAAGCGATGCGATGCGAGAAGCGTTTGCATGCGAGAAAAATATTAACATAGATTCTTATGTGAGTATATGTATAGTGAAGCGATATCTTGTGAGAGTTTCTTGTATAGTAACTCGCTAAGAAATTTTTCGGACCACTTTTTCAAGCGAGTTATAACGAGTTGAAGTGAGAAATTTGATCCCTAATTGGATGAAAAGATGATGAGTTTCTCATTCAAAAATTAATTTTCTGATGATGATAGGAATCCATTTTCTTGACACTTCTAGCCACAAAAATCGACTTAACTGTGCATATACTATCTCGCAGCTAACTACGCTTCTTGCATTTCTTCTCGCAATACAGTACGCATTGCCTTAGAAAGAGTAATGAGCCGGGACATAAGTGAGAAACAAAGTGATAGTTTCCGTGAGCTTACGAGTTGTTCTTTTCCATAAATTTCATATGTGGAAATCGCTGAGATGACAGAACAAATACTAGATGCTAGATCACTACTATCGTTTTTTCAATATGTTAAACGTCTTTATTCCATTGTTTTCTTTAAAATGTAAGAAATACTGACCGCCCCTTCTCTTTAAAAATCCAATATATCCGCCTAAACGTCGAATTGTTTTAAACTGTAAAAAGAGGAACAAACGTTCTATGGGTAGTAATTTGGGGGAGCTTCCCTATACGGGCTCATTAAGGTTAGAATTTTGTTTTTTTTTTTCTTTGATTTATTAGTCAAATGGTGAGGCAACAACTTCAGGTTGAAGTATGTTAGTTTTGGCAGATGAGTAATATTTTACCCAATGCAGCTTTTGGTAGCAAACAGAAGCTATATGCGGCGGCTTCGCTGCTAAAGGGATTTTAACCCTCGATATGGAGTGCACGTCTCTGGTTACGCGATCGCCGCAAGCGGCTCGACAATGACTGGGTACAGAGTACTGACACAAACACAATTTAGCTGTCGGAACAATCGGAGACGCATAAAACAAAATATTCGCTATGCATCGCACAGCGTTAGTTGAATTTTTGCTTTTCGCCGCATGAAATATGATGCGTTGCTCTGAGTTTGACATTTCAACGCAAATTTGAATTTTTTCTGAGGTATGTACGATTTAACAATCGGAACCTTTAGGACGATACCAAATTAGTATATTTCGTACAAATCGGATAGAATTTTGTTACGATCGGATACGACGAAAGGACTGATTAAGAAAAATTACAACAAAAAAAAAAAATCAAATCGTATGGAAATCCCGCCTTTGTTTACCCTCCACGACACGACCGATAAATGACAGTTGAAATTTCTTGAATGTATGCGCTGTCAAAAGGCAAAGAGCCCCATATCAAAGATTAAACTGGCCGATTTCCTTTACGGAAACCCCCCTAAAAATTTGATTTTTTTTTTACAGTGAGGTAGGCATCTCAATAGAATAGATTTAAAATATTACGGCGAGGAAACCCCGGGAAATTGATTAAAAATTGTTTTTAATTTTCCGATTTGGGCCTTTTTATTTTTCTTATTTCTACTAAAATTGGGATATGCAAACTGTGTTATTCAATTAATACATATTTAAACTAAGCAGACAACAATTTTTTGAAACAAATTTTACTGTATTTATATTTTTAAACAATAGGCCAGTTCCACCTAACAACATCTCACTGAGATCTCAATGTCAGTTTGACTGAGGCAAAATCATTTGGTGGAACAAAATTCTCAGTTCTCATTGAGATAAAATGGTTACCTTACAAATTGTTGTTGTGCATATGTCAGTCACGTCAAAATAGCTGGGTGAGAAATCGAATCCAAAAAATTTTCATCTCAGAAATCTCAGAAAAAATCTCAATTCTCAGCTGAGATTTTTTGTTCCACCTAAAAAATCTCAGAGATCTCTGAGATCTCAGTGAGATGTTGTTAGGTGGAACTGGCCTAATTTTTAAAGTTCGCGCTTTTCACCGAAATGCAATCACGGAAAATGAACAACAAAAAATGTTTTTTTTTGTCCTTCACTTTCATTACTCTACATCCAGTGCTCGGTGGTGGGAAATTTTTGTTCCCCACTTATTACATTTGTGTTTACTGAATTTGCACTACAGTACATAACGCTTATAGGAAACTCAAAATTTGCACAATATTTGTTTCTTTTAACCGAGGTTTTCTTATATCCTTACAACGGATATAAGAAACAAGTTTCTTATACGGATATACCCTGGAGGTGTCAAACATTTATCCTAGGCTAAATAATTGACACAATTCAAACACTGTCTTAAAATTTATCAGTAAATTTTATTTAACAAAAAAACAAGAAACAAAAAATTCACAGCGCAGTTCTTTTTGTACTTTTGTACCTTCTTATTTAACCCTTTACCTAACTCTTCAAAACATATAATCATCAATTGTTGATGGCGCTTCTTGACAAGAATATCTTCGATGTTATGTATGATGTCATCAATTTTAATTTTTTCACACAAATTTCTTTACGACTTTTTCCCGACTTGATTTCATCTGAAATAACTGTGGTTAACAATGGATGAATTTTTAACTACTGCTGTCATATTTTAACATTCTCCGCAGCTAATTAAACATTTTATTCAATGTGAAGTGTCAAAATTTAACCAAACGTCAAGTTTTAACCTCTTTTTAACCCAATTCGCACACGGCCTTAGTTTAAATTGAAATGTTATTACGCGACATTTTCAGAAACGACGAGAAACACAACAGAAAGCACAGAAACACGAAAAATAACAAATTTAGGCCGTGTGCGAATTGGGTTGAAAATGGGTTAAAACTTGACGTTAGATTAAATTTTGACACTTCGAATTGAATAAATTGTGCTAAAAATTAGACTAGCTGCGGAGCAGCTTAAAATATGACAGTAGTGGTTAAAAATTCATCAATTTTTAACCACAATTCATCCAATTCGCACACGGCCTTAATGTCAAAATGAACACTGCACTCAAATTCATTCAATCATTCATTCAAATATCAAACAACATCATAAATGTACATAAGGCCGTGTCCGAATTCGATGAATTGTGGTTAAAAATGGATGAATTTTTAACCACTACTGTCATATTTTAACCTGCTCCACAGCTAGTCTAATGGCGTTTTTAATTGGCAATCTGGAATCTATAAAGAAGCCTTCTGGTTTGAAAATCAGAAGGGAATTCTCTTCTTTTCAGAATCAGAACTGTCACTTTTGCCCAATTGAACGCTTTCAGAATGCTTTTTTTAAATTGCCAATTAAAAACGCCATAATTTTTAACACATTTCATTCAATGCGAAATGTCAAAATTTAACCAAACGTCAAGTTTTAACCACTTTTTAACCCAATTCGGACACGGCCTAAATGACATTTGCGTCGTTTGTTTTGAATTTTTTTTAAGGGTCTGTTCATGTTTTTTGAATTTCGTGATTTGTTTGCAGGTTTCTTATATCCAACCAACTTTACATGAAAAATAATAGTTTGTGTTTGAGAAATGTTTCTTTTATCAGTGTATTTCTTATAAACGTGTTTCTTATAAACACACAATTCAACATTAAAATATATGGGAAAGTTCACGGTGCTTTTATTCAAGTTTCTTCTAAGCGAGGTTTTCTTATAAGCGTGTTTCTTATAAGCGTGTTTCTTATAAGCGATATATACTGTATCAGCTTTCACAATCAAGTTTATAGTGAAAAAATCGCGCGATTTTTGCACTATAAACTTGATTTTGAATAGCATTCAAGTTTATAGTGCAAATTATAATATACCCTCAAGAAATAACATTTTGCTTTAAGAACTTAGCAAAATAACAAAAATTTCCCAAAAGAACCAATAATACCCATACGAGCACTTAAGGGAGAAGGGACGAAAATTATACACATTGCTATGTGTTTGTGTTTGGAAGAACTGTCAAAATACATACATCTTGTTCATTCCCTTGTGTTTTCATAGGAAAAATAGAAACTTTAAAAATTAATTAAAAATAGAAAGAAGTGATTCCACGCCTCAAATTATTTATATTTGTTTATTAAATACATATATCATTCAAATAAAAGTGTTTTTTTTTTGTCAAAATTCAGGTTTCGGTAATGGAAATTTGAACCGTCCGTCCAGCTACTAGGATACGCAGACGACATTGACATAATTGGAAGAACACGGCGTGATGTCAGTGGAGCGTTTGTGAGTCTTGAGACGGAGGCCAGGAAGATGGGTCTAGCGGTTAACGAGGGTAAGACCAAGTTAATGCTGTCGACAAGAAAGGACTACCAACATCGACGCCTGGGAGCAAACGTCAACATAGACAGATTTGACTTCGAGGTAGTTAAGGACTTTGTCTACCTGGGATCCGCTATCAGCTCAGACAACAACACCAGCGCTGAAATCAAACGAAGAATCACTCTTGCCAATAAAGATAATTGAGTAGTAAAATCCTCTCCCGATCGACTAAAGTGACGCTCTACAAAACCCTTATCATCCCGGTCCAAATGTATGGTGCAGGGACATGGACCATGACAACATCTGATGAAAACGCTTTGGGCTGCTTTGAGACAAAAATTCTTCGAGTGATTTTTGGGCCTGTCTGCGTTAATGGAGAATGGAGACGAAGATTCAACCAAGAACTGTACGAGCTGTGCAGCAACACTGACCTAGCCAGAAAAGTTAAGGTCCAACTACTTAAATGGTTGGGCCATGTAGAGCGAATAGAAAACAATGCTCCTGCCCGTAGAGTCTTCGAGTCCAACCCGGAAGGACTTCGCAGAAGAGGAAGACCGTGACTGAGGAGGAGCACACAGGTGGTAGAGGACCTGAACAACTTGGCGTGCGAAACTGGAGACAGCTAGCTAGGGACCGAACTGGCTGGAGAAGTTTGTTGGGTGAGGCCCTGGTCTGACCTGGACTGTAGCGCCACCAAAAGTAAGTAAGTAAGTATCGATTGAGACCATTTTCGTGTCCAAATTCAGGAGCCCGTATAAGAAAGTCAAGTCAGTATTTTAAACAGAGGTCACTTTGAGTGAAAAGACGAAACTTTTCTGTGATAATCATGTACAAGGTGCAATCTGCACTTAACAGTTTTTATAAGCCAGAGACAAAGTGCCAGTTCATCGGTCTTAAGCTTTAAGGCAACAACACTTGCGTAGTGCAACAGTCATTGAAAGAAAAAAAAAAGAAAAAAAAAGCTTGACTCTTTTAGCACTTACTTACATTTGTGCAAGTCAGAAACCCTTCATTGCAGAAAGGGATAAACCCGCCCGCAACAAGGCATTTTATCATTTCATTTGATTTTGCCACTCGGCACATAATTTCCACCTTGTCACCTCAGCGATAAGATAGAAGATAACAAACAATCGTTTTCAAGTGCAAAGACACAAACAAAATGTTAGATTATCTCTCAAAGCAATAAACAAATAAATAATTTCAATCGCATAAAGAAGAAAACTGATTATGCAATCCAAAGCGATAACGAATAGAAATACTTTGTTTTTCCTGAGCTTTTATATAATAAACAAATGGCGAGGATGTATTTCATATTCAACAAAAAGCAGGAGTTTTATGTCCAATTCCAGGCAGTTTGCAGAGTCGATTTGTCGATTTTCTACAAGACATAAATTCAAACACCATACAAAATGTGATAGAGTACAGTTCTTTTGGTAAATTTACCGTATCAACTGATTCGGAGACAGCCTAGGTCAACTGAAGGTTATTTCGAATTATTCGGCACCGCAATACAACACACTTTGCGATGGTCCTTGAATTAAGCCAATGAACATGCCTATGGCCACACACTCTTTGTGTCTCAATTCAATATGCTTATCACTAGAGATTAAAAATGCTGTGTACTTGCCTTCGATTCATTTGGAACGTTCAACATTATTGGTAAAATAGATTAGAAAGACCTTAATCTATGAACAAAAAAAAGTATTATCAAATTGACACTCAAAAACACTGAAAAACTGCTTATCGCTCGCGCCCGCCTTCCGAAAACTTTTTGTCACAGAACAATAATTATAGCCCACGAGAACGAAAGTCAAACTACAAAAATACAACGACCGAGAGCACAACAAGATAAATTGTAATAAAAAAAGAAAAAAAGAAAACGTTGGTGGTTTAGATACTTAAAGATAAAAGAAAACAATATGTATAAAAATTATATTCCCGAATATTAAAATAAAATTTATTTTTGGCTTTGGGAAGAAGAAACTGAACTTCCTCTCGGAGATGCAAAAGCAAATTTTTTCGATGACGGTTTTGTTTGAGAAATGTCATTTGGGTTATGGATTAACGGTTGGCGGGGCATAGGACACCGGTAAGATGTCAGTGGAGGGAAAAAAGATGTGTCAAACGAACGCGTTCAGGTGATGGGTATTGGGGAAAAAATTAAATTTCTTCAAAATATTGCATAACGTTGGAAAATCTTGAGAGCTTATACCAAAAACGAGTGAGGCACAATGCACAACGTGCGGGGGGCATTACAGATATAGATATTACACATTTCAATTCGATTGTAAACTGAGTTGTCAACTAGGTTTGTGTTCGAGCACACACTGCATAGACTGAGTTGGAACGCATTGCTTCTACTGAATAAATGAGAAAAAAAAAAACAGCAACAAAAATGAGGTGGTTAGGACCATATTTACTGTGATAGTATTGGTAAAAACGGTATAATCCATAGCTTGTAGGCATTGTTATTTTGACAGCTCGGTTTCCCATCTCCCTTTTAAACTCATCTGTTGTTTTGACAGCAAATCAGCCAACTCGTCCACATGCAGTTCAATTCAGTTGAAAAACTTTATATTCAACTTCAAAAAAATCAAAATCTTTTGATTTTTCTTCAACTGTCAAATCGATGAAATGACAAGGCCACACACAGGTTGATTTACATTTCATTTGATTCAGTTGACGATTGAGTTGAACTGTGTATGGTGCGCTTTAATAGAGCATGGGAGAGGTAGCACTTCCTTAAAATGAAGTCGTCACGTCCAATCAACAAGAAAGAATGTCTAAAGATTCTCCCTTTCTCTCTCTGAGCTTCTCGCTGATTGGTTGTAAAGACATCAGAATCAAAATTGTTGTTGTCTTATAAAGGAGCTCAGAGAGGTAACGATAGAACTTTTAGATCTTCTTTCTCACAATTCAATGTAACACTTATCAGGCTACCTTCCGGGTTCTATTATAATATCTCTATGGTTACAGAGCCATGTTATCTCCAACTTTTTTTTTTATTGAAATTGAAGTCATAGATTTGGAGTTTTGGACGACCTCTGGTTCATGCTGGATGGCGCGCTATACTACACAGCCCATGACACAATCGATAATTTATTTTTTCTTTGGAATGTTTTTTTTTTTTTTTTTGTGGGGAACAAAGCAATCCGTGAACTCCAGCTAAAAATCATCAACGAGGTCAAAGAAATTTGGAGACGAAGAGACAGACTTCGCTAATGCGAAGCCAGTCGAGGCAGCCACATAACCCGGCGGCCATACGAGCAAGAGCAAGTTCTCGCTAGCAAGTTGGCATACAATCAAATATTTTACTCACACAGTCAAATTTTAGTACTTGCTTAAATACTGACCAGTCAAATGGCTTGCGAATTTTGAAGCCAGTAAACAAGCAAGTAGAAAGGCAAGTAGTTTGACAGGTTTTGCAAAATTTATCAAAAATTAGTTGAAACGAGAGTATTAATTTCTTTTTTGTAGTTGACATCTTCAAAATTCAAAATTGGATAAATGGATGTACAAGAGTGCGTTTATACCCTTAATAAGATCCAGCACCTTTAATCAACCTTACAAGCTGATCGTTGAGAACACCAAACTGGCAGCTCAGCTGTCAATTTTGTTTTGTAGAAAAAAAAAAGAACGTCATTTGAATAGAGACAAATAAAAAGAATCCGTAAAAAAACTGCATTTATTTAAAATATCTAAACAAATTTTTTATTCAAGAAAACATAATTACAAATCATATAACAAGAACACATTTTTATCATGGGTTGTTGCTGTGGGAAGAGTGGTTCTGAAGAAGAAGTAATTATGCCTTCAGCGGTAGGTTTCCGTTCTCTATGAGTAAACAAATTGTACAAACCCTTTCCTTTGTTCATGTTTGTTATTTCATTTTAGGAATGTCGAAGAAGACTTCAAGAAGCAGCCGCTCAAAAACGTCTTGAAGAATGCGAACGACGCGGCCTTAAAGACCCCCAGAGATTCAAACATCGTCAAGCACGCGCTGAGGAGTTACAACGTCAAGATAGGGCGGCTGCTTTTCCAGGCACACCCGTATTGAAAGTCAGTATTCCAGTAAGAACAATAAACTCGTTGATTCTTAATTCGGTTTTATTTATTTCAGTGGCAACAAGACTAATTCAAAGCACCTTATATTCCTTATCAATCAAATCATCATCACAGCTAAAATGTTTATCAAACCAAAAACACTAAATAACGTGAAAGAAAGATGTGATCTTAACCTATGTATTTTTATACCTGCTTTAAATCATCCTAGAATCAAGACGAGTCGACCTTTTCTTGTAATGTTTACACTTTGTTATACGTCGTTTTGTATTGAAAATATTATATTACAACCGTTATTGTATTTGTTAAAGTTTTTTGTTAATCGGTGAAATTAAAAGTAAAATAAAGTTTATTATTCTTCTTAACACGACACGACTTTAGCGTTCATTTCAAAGCAGATGGCTTGGTTGCCGAATTCCAAAAGAAGGCATCAGGGGAATATTTTGTTAGGAGTATACTCTGTTGCAGGATAGGTTCGGAAGTGAAGCCTGCTTGAATGAGACTGTTCCTTAACGGTTTGGAACATGTTTTTGACGTCAAACGAAGATTCACTACTCCCGATCGCTGCTTGTTTTGAAAACTGAGGAACTGTGTCTAAGAGGCATGGAAGGGCTTTATGGAAGATTGAGCGCCTCTTGTGACTTCGGGATCGAGATGTATGCTGTTCCATCTGCACAAACAAAAAATGTAAATAGAGAATTAAATGAGATGAACAGTAACAGCAATCAAGCTTAGCTTAGGTGGCTGGATCATTTGGAGCGAATAGACAACAGTACTCTGGCCCTCATAGCCGTCGAATCTGATCCTGAAAGACGTCGAATGTTGACCAAGACCAACTTCAGTACGAAAATGAATACAATTATCATGGGGTTTCGTGGCTCGCTGGATAAAGCCTCTTGTTTACCAAAACTGTAGTGTCCGTGGCTTAGTGGTTAGGTGCGCAGTAGTCCTACTCGTGCCCATAAAGTTTTTAATTCATCTTTCACGGGCACTGCCTCTTGCCAAGAACTGACAAAACTTCCAAAAGTATCAATCTGTCATGAAAAAGTGCTTCTCAGCTTTGCCGTTCGGAATCGGCGTCGTCCCCTCAATTCTTCACAGTTCACACGCACTCAGAGAATTGTTGATGAGAGTAAGCCACTTAGGCCTTGGCTCTTCAAGAGCTGTCTCCAACCTCTAGTTATTTCTCTTTATTTAACCAAAACAGTAGCATTTGCATTGCTTTTAGGACGAAAGTATTATTTTCTTTAAATTTGAACGTAACGTTTTTTCCAAGAGAAACCCCTACTTCACCGTAGATGTCTCTGTACAAAAAAACTTAACGAACGTCATTTTCAGCTTTGACAACTGTCTGACAGCAAAATGACAAACAATCCCATCGAAAAAAATCAATCATGGCCGCCTGTGTATTTTGTATGTTTTTGTCAAAAAGTCAAAACCACAAAAAAAGTTCTTGCAATTAACCCGAACGTCTGTGTGAAAATTTGCAAAATTCAACAAAAATTATGTGCAAAACAATTGAAAATGCAATCAAATTGTTATCGGTGTGTTATTAATAGTGAACTTGTGTAAAAATTACAAGCAATCAAAGCAATTAAGTGGCAATTACGGCCGTATAGAAATTAAGGTAAGTCTGAACTCTATTTTCTTGTTTGTCTTTGCCCCCGACCAGCAACCCTTCAAGAGATTTGGAATTATGACAAAAATATTCAGGTTATTTATCATTCTGCTATTTGAATTTATCAGAAAAACTTTGTTCTTAACTGAATCATTGAGCTGAGAATAGAGAATCATTCTTGTCGGGCGTTGAACGGCGGAGATTGTAGCCCTTGCTTGAGGTCAGTCCCATGGTACACCTCTAGCACCCCACCCACCTGTGTTTTTTTTGTCTCTCTTGATTAAAAATACTGTTCTAATGAATAATGTTCGGTATTTATATAGGCTGATGAATTGAATAGTCAACAAAATTACAAAGTTTCTGTCTGTTTCTGTCCAAGTGTACGCCAAACGTTGAAACAGCTTGACGAACTGCAAAACCCTAAATGCAATGTCTGTGGCTCTCTAAATTGATTTTGTTTATTTCTTGATTCTCCATTGAGAATTGTCACTGATAGTTCTTCCCACCTTCCTACACGTTTTTTCTCTTTGCGATGAGGACAAAGAAAATCATTGTGCAAGGACCAACCCTAAATCTGAGTTAAACGACAACAACTGAGTGCCGGCTGTCAATTAAATAGTTTGTTGATTTTTCTTACATTTTTTTGCTTTTATCAAATCGATGGACATGGACAATGTTGGTACTTATCAGAATTTCAGTGTAAAGTTGTATTTTTGGTTTTTTGCTTATCAATGAAAATTTCGGGAATAAAAGACTGTGTTGTTAAGGAACAACGCCCAAAGGCGATTTTTTTTTTATTTTTGTGGCATTGCAGTCGGTACTCGGTACCTATGTTTGTATTGTATTGCGTTGTTATCGCTTTGCAAAGGGATACGTTGTGTAAATTGTTTTGCTGGACATTTTTTTGCCGGTTGGAGAGATAACTACACTACACAAGGTACGTATCATTTTGAACGATGTTCTGACAGTTTACTTACTTACTTAAGGTGGCGCTATAGTCCGTTGGGGACGTTTGCTTCAATCAACAGTCTCCGCCAGCCAGCTCGGTTCCTAGCTAGCTGACTCCAGTTTTGCCCTCCAATTTGATTGAGGTCCTCTTCCACTTGAGTGCGCCACCTGAGTCGCGGTCTTCCTCTCCTGCTACGTGCGTCGGGAATAGTGTCGAAGGCTCTCCGGGTATGCATCCGCTCTAAATGACCGAGCCATCTGAGTCTCTGGACCTCGATTCTTCTGGCTAGGTCCATGTCGTTGTAAAACCCGGAAAGTTCGCTGTTAATCTTCTTCGCCATTCCCCTTCGATGCACACGGGGCCAAAGATGACCCGAAGAACTTTCCTCTCGAAACAGCCTAAGGCACTTTCATCCGATTTTGTCAAGGTCCATGCTTCTGCACTATACAGCAGGGTTGGTATGATAAGGGTGTTGTACAGTTTTATCTTAGTTGGTTTTGAGTGAGCTTTTCCACTCAATTGCTTTCTTAGCCCAAGGAAACAGTGATTAGCAAGAGCTCTTCGTCTGATCTCAGCGCTTCTGTTAGTGCCCGTGCTTAAAGCGGAGCCCAGGTAGACAAACTCCTCTACTACCTCGACGTTGTATGCGTCTTTTGTGACGTTCTGTCCAAGCCGTCCGTCGGTGTTGGGTGTCCTTCCTCGAAGACAGCATATACCTCGTTTTGCCCTCATCTACCGCTAAAACCATTTTTGCCGCCTCTGTCTCAGCATCACGCAGTGTTCTTCCCTTTATATCAATATTATCGGCGTACGCGAGAAGTTGAACAGCCTTTTTGGAAGATAGTGCTTCTTGTGTTGACGTTGGAGTTCTGCACTATCTTCTCAAGAACGATGTTAAGGAAATCGCACGACAGTACATCGCCTTGTCTGAATACTTTTTTGACGACGTAAGATTTAGTAAGCTCGTTGCCAACCTTAATGGAGCAGCGTGAGTTCTCCATCGTCATTTTGCACAAGCGAACGAGCTTGACAGGGATGCCAAAACTAGACATAGCTTTATATAGTTCGTCTCTGTAGGTGCTGTCATACGCGGCCTTAAAATCGATGAAAAGGTGGTAGGTATCGATTTGGAGTTCATAGGTCTTTTCCAGGATCTGCCGCAACGTGAAAATTTTGTCGATGGTTGACTTTCCTGGCCTGAAGCCACATTCATAAGGACCAATCAGATTGTTGACCATAGAGGTCAGATGTTCACATATTATGGCAGAGGATCTTGTAGGCGATGTTAGGTAGAGTGATTCCTCTGTAGTTGGCGCAGTTTAGAGGATCTCCCTTTTTCGGGATCGGGCAAACAATGCTGAGGTTCCATTCATCGGGCATGCATTCCTCTGACCATATCTTACAGATGATTTGGTGCATGCTCGTCGCCTGATGCTTTGAACAGCTCAGCAGCTAGACCATCTGCTCCAGCAGCTTTGGTGGATTTCAGCCGTGATATTGCGGTTTTTCTTCTAGGTCGTATTCACGAAATTGTTGGCTATCATCGTGTCTGATGAAAGGCTCCTGTCTGACGGCGGTGTTTTGGTTGTCGTCGCAGTTATACGGTCTACAGAACTGGTCTTTCCCAGCATTGACTGCGATTCTACTATGATGTTCGCTTGTTTATCTCTGCAGGTATCGGTTCTTGCTCGATGACCTTGAGCCAGCTGTTTAACCTTTCGATAAAACCTCCGAACTTCATTCCGGCTGTTGGCTCTCTCAACATCCCCGATCTGACGCTTCTCATAATGTCACAGCCCAAATTCTGATTCTGTTGTATCACATTTATGTTTCCCTTCGAATGCTTCGTTTAATTGTTAAGATTCTTGCGTCTGGTCTCAGTGGATAAACTGAATACTATGTCCGTCTTCGTGCCTTTTAATATCACAATTATGTGATGACGAACTAATAGAATCAGAATCATTGCTCAACAAATGTCGGATAAGGCAAAAAATTATATGAGACTCTAATTTCGTTTCACGTTATGATAAAGTAATCGAAAAAGTATTGTTCGTGTCTTACCGTAACTAACTTTGATCTTCAACCCTATTAAGTGCGTGCGGAACGCCTAACATTTTATTCCACTTCCAATACGCCTACGCACCTTCGTATGCAGTTTTCAAAATGTGCCTTAACACTTTTCAACCCTTGTGGAGGGATGCTGATTAATCGTCGACTTCTCGGTCGCCCACTTCTTTTTCGTTCTTTTTTGAGTGGATTTTACTCTATTGTTTGATATGCAATGTAATTGTTACTTCTTCGAAGGATTTCGAATTTACCGCAACCCACGCATTCGTGTATCTGAGAATTATGAAGATATCTAATGGCTAGGTAACGTTTGTAGTCGCTTTCCGAATATTGCATCTGAATAGCAGTACGGATTCTATATTTGAACGGAACGGTTGTAGCGTGGTTTTTAGATGAGAAAGTTATTGCTTCAAATATTGGACATGGACATCGATGAATTGCTTGGTGCCATAAGAGTTGCGAGGAAGTCTTTATTTCATCGGTATGACAATTTGAGCTTCACTTTCAATCCTTGTGGTCATTTAATGGACCTCCAGGGTTTTAGGAGCGCAAGAAAACGTCGTCGTAGTCAAGATATCTCAGGTAAGAGATTTGATTCCTCAACTTGTGCACCGCTTTTCACCTCAAAACAATTTTTATGAGAGACAAAATACACGCGAATATATTTCGACTTTCGAACTCCGACAACATGCCGGGACATACGCTGCGTAAATTATAGCCAAAAGTTATACTGGGATGCGGTTCAAATAAGTTTGCTGTTGATGCTGACAGGTGCAATAGAGATCGGTGATCGATATTCCGCGTACTGTGAAAAGTGATTCTTAACTGTGACCAAATCATCAAGTGCAGCTTTTAAGTGCGTTCTAAAGAAGTTTTATCAGTTATCTTCTGTGATACCTCTTTGTGCATCTTGCTCCAACGAGCTGATGTTGTTCTTGTCACGACGCACAATGCCGCGATTTTTTTTTGTTGTCGTGCGGTCGGAAGATTCCAGTTCTTTGTTTTGTTCTCCTTCAAATGTTGCTTCAAAAAGCCTCTAAGCCAACAATTTGACTTCAATGTCTCTATGCAGTCTTCGACTTATAGTGCTTGAGGTGGCCACAGACTAGCCACATATTGGTGTGCTTCTATTCCGTTCGTTCTAGAGAGTGTAAATTGTCGCGAAGTGATCAGTTTTGTTTGATTTTTGATGCTTGTTTGTCGTTCAACAGTTAGGACTCTTACTTACAAGTCTTGTGATCAAGCATAATGTCCCCAATTGTCATTGTTATTGCATTTGCCGGCTACATCATACAGTTTCCGTGTGGTGTACTGTATTGAACTCTTATCCGTATATGGCTTTAATGATCACCCCTGACATAGGCTCCCATGAACTCTTGGATTTTAAACTTGGTTGTAAAAGATATGTTTGAATTTGGCGAATATGCGGTCGGCTTATGTTCCGAGCAGCGAAATAGTCCTCGGGTTAAGATAAATCGCAGAAAGGGTGATTGGGTGTACGCCGGGTATTGGATATCTGTGTCAGGCAGTAGGTTCCCTTCTAATCATTTACATCATTTACACATTTCGGCTGTATTTGAAAAGAAGATCTAGTGAAACAGATCACAGCAAACAGAAGCTTTGAAAGGACAGCAGAAAGTAAAACTTCTATACTATACTTCTGGTGGAGGAAGGTTTATAATATTAAATAGCTGGACGGAATCTTCTACCTTAAATTAGGTTCTAACAATAAAAATTTACTTACTTATCCGGCTCCCAATCCATTGACGATCTCGTCTTTTCTTTCTTTTCTTGTCTTTCTGGACAACATCTTGGTACAGCTCGTACAATTCGTGGTTAAACGTTCTTCACCATTCGCCTTCGTCGCATACGGGATCGAATATCCGTCGAAGAACTTTTCTTTCGAAAGTGCCCAGTATCAATTCCCCTTTTTTACTTATCGTCCGACAATCGGCGCCTTAGAGTAGGACTGGTAAAATCCAGATGTTTTGCCAAACCGAAGCAGCAGTGGTTCGCTAGGGTAATTCTTCTTCGGATATCCACTAATTGTCGTTTGTGGGATTGATGTTGTTTGTTCCAAGGTAGGTGAACTCCTTAACTACCTCGAAATAGGTTGGTAACACCTGTGAGGTTTTGTCCTAGGCGGTGGACAAATGTTGCTTTGTACTATACTTTGTTTTGTTCGTTTGTTCTTCAATCGCTGTGAAGGCCTTAAGCACAGCTCTCTTGGGTCGACCGATGATGTTTATGTCGCCCGCATAGCCTAGGAGCTGGGTGGATTTGTTGAATATAGTGTTTTCCGTGCTCGGACCTACCTTGCGCACTATCCGCTCCAGGACTATGTTGAAGAAATCACATGACAGCGCATCTCCTTGTCTAATCCCTGCGCATGTTTGAAACAACTCGGAATAAGCTGTTACCCATATGCACACTGCACTGCGTATTGTTTAGCGTCATGCGGCACAGTTGGATCAGTTTGTTCGGGATCCCGAATTCAGACATCGCCATCATAAGCTCTTGGCGGTGGGTGCTATCATAAGCAGCTTTGAAGTCGATGAAAAGATGATGGGTTTCGACTTGAAATTCGTTGGTCTTTTCCAGGATCTGCCTCAGTATGAATATCGTTGTTCTGCCTGGCCTAAAGCCACACTGGTACGTGCCGATTATTGAATTGCAAAACGGTTTAAGACGCTCACACAGTACGTTGGATAGAATTTGTATGCAAAAGTAAGCAAGAAAATGCCTCTGTAGTTTTTGTATGACAAAGTATCCCCTTTTTGAGAGATGGGGCATATGGAGCTTATCGACCAGTCAGTGGGCATGCATTCTTCCTCCCACACTTTGTTGATGACATGGTGCATTTCGTCATTAGCTCGCTCGACATTATGCGCATTCAGCAGCAAGTGCTGCTTGAAAACATCTTAAATTCCCTGTGCTTCGGTGACAAGGTTTCCTTCACTGTTTCGAAGAGCCTGTGCTCCGGTGATGAGATTCCTTCACTGCTTCGATGAACCTATGTCCCGGTTATGAAACCATAACCTAATTGGTTCAACCTTTTATAGAAACGTCGCGTGTTGTTCTTGGTCCGAGACTCTTCTACATCTTTTAAGTTGAGGAACTGCGGATGCTCTTTTCTTCCTTCGCAGGGTCTCATTTCTCATTTCTCTTTTTTGTTCGGTACTCTTCTCTTGCTTCTCTTGTTTTCCGTTGCAGCATCTGCAAACGTGCATTTTCCGTTTCTCTTTTCAATAACGCGTACTCATCATCATACCACGGGTTTTTTTTCGAAGTTGGCTGGTGACCTATGGTGGTCTCGGCTACATTTTAAATTATTTTGCGATATTGGTTCCACAAGGTGTTGACATCTGTGGTATTTGGGAGGACGATGGAGTGTCGCTCACTCAGGCGCTCATTGTAGTCTGGCATTATCCGCAGTGCTAAGGCAACCGATGTTGAACTTCTTACTTTGGGTCGCATGTGTTTTTTTGTCGTTTGATAGTTGAGCTCTAAACTTAACCACTACCCGAAAGTGGTCAGAGTCGACATTTGCTCCTCGGAAACACGTTCAAGATGTGGGTTGCATGTCTTTAGCCGATTGATTGGCGGTTCGACCTTTCGTCTTGGAAACCTAGTGATACTTGGTCATAAGTATTACGAGCTGTAGCAAAGTCGATTAGTCGGAAGCCGGAAGGGTATAATCAGTGTTAACTTCCGCAGGATCAGTAGGCATAGCGTCCCATGTGTAATCTTAGACTGAACACAGAAAACAGAACCTCTGATTTGCCAATAGGAAGCCCTTAGGGTAGTTAAACTTTTATACCAAAACTTTGGTGAAAGAAGAAGCTGAAGTATAGAAACGGTGAAGTCTTCTAATTTAAATAAGGTTCTAACACTAAAGTTCTCAGTTTCTTCCAAGCTTAAACACGCAATCCAAATGTTTGGAAAGTTCTTTTTCAAGTAATTGATTTTACTCCAACCCTCAACATGAAATCAGAAAACTTACGTGGGTTTTCCCCTCCTCATATAGCACCTCGGTGTCTGCACATCAATTAGACAATTCTAGACACCCTGTGTGCTCAAAAGTCTTCCTACATTAAGAAGAGAATTCAATGATTTATCACTACAACATCTATCAACCGCATTGCGAAGAAAAGCAGCTGGCACTCTCCCCTCAATAAATAAACAAGAGAGAATTAGATCCAAACAAAGTGACCATCCGCCTTCGTATAGTTTTTCGTGTATTTGGTTTCGAGAGGAGAGAGAACTAGGTGCCAAAAACAAAACTAATGTTTTTGAAACAACAATTCCTATTATAATCCAAAAAAGAAGGCAATAATTCATTCAGCATAATGACAAAAAGAAAATATCAAAGTTCAAGTTGTTCGGATCTTTTTCTGTGTCTGGGGACAAGACCGATGCGATGCGATGGGACGGTTAGATATTTCAAAAGCTCTCTTCAAACAAAATAGTCAAAAAGTAAGCAAAATTTACATTCCATTTTGTGATTTGCTTTGACAAATTTTAAATTTCGTCAGAGAGAAAGACAAACCAACAAACTTCTACATTGTCGAAGTCGAAGGATAATCCTTTCGTAATTAATTAGGAAGATGTGTTTTTTATGCGATCACAAAACGGAATCGAGGTTAATTATTTGCTGAGTTGGAATTCCAACCAACTCCTCGAGGAAGACGAAGTGCAATGCGATTCGACGTAAATACCATACTCGTGCATGAGTTGGTTTTGCGTTTATATAAATCCATCTTAATGAAGATGAATTAAGGATAAGGCTAAGGGCTAAAGTCTGCTGACGCACTTGAAGTTATTATGCTGCACTAAACCAAGGTACGACGACGTTTACCTGCAAGTACACAAGAGAGATATACACGGAAGGATTTCTCTCTCAATTTTCTGTGGCTGTGGTATTAGTTGCTAATTTGGGTAATGAAAGGGAAGCTTATTCTAAAATTGTATACCTAGAGGTTTTGGTTGAGGACGGAGTTGAGGAGCTAGTTTTGTCAAATGGAATTTATTGACAAAGCTTGCATTTTACTACTAAAAGGAAGGAGGGATTCACGTCAGCTGATGTCGTTGAAGGTTTTTTTTTTCTGCTAAGGATTAAATTCTTTGAAGTGTTATTAAGTTGAAGGAATGCATTAAAGTGGACACTATTCAAAGAAAGTAGTCAACTTAATGAACTGTGAAAAAAATGGTGAGGTTTTTGAAATCATTGAAATTTTGATAAGCCGCAGATTTTAAAAGTTACTAATGATTTTCCGATTTGGTCAAACGGTTCTTACTTACTTACTCATGGTGGCGCTACAGTCCAGGTCGGACCAGGGCCGCATCCAACAATCGTCTCCAGCCAGCTCGGTCCCTAGCTTACTGTCTCCAATTTCGCACGCCAAGCTGCTTCAGGTCCTCTAACATCTGTGTGCTCAACCTGAGTCGCGGTCTTCCTCTTCTACGAAGTCCTTCAGAGCATTATTTTCCATTCGCTCTACATGTCCCAACCATCTAAGTCGTTGGACCTTAACTTTTCTGGCTATGTCAACGTCGCTGAACAGCTCGTACAGTTCTTGGTTGAATCTTCGTCTCCATTCTCCATTTATGCAGACTGGACCAAAAATCACTGGAAGAATTTTTCTCACAGAGCAGCCCAAAGCGTTTTCATCGCATGTTGTCATGGTCCATGTTCTGCACCAAACATTAGGACCGGAATGATAAGGGTTTTGTAGAGCGTCACTTTAGTTGCTCGGGAGAGAACTTTACTACTCAATTGCCTTCTAAGTTCAGAGAAGCAACGATTGGCAAGAGTGATTCTTCGTTTGATTTCAGTACTGGTGTTGTTGTCTGAGTTTATAGGTAGACAAAGTCCTTAACTACCTCGATGGTAAATCTATCTATAGTGACTTTTGACTCCAATACGTCCATGTTGGGTGTCCTTTCTTGTTGACACCATTGACTTGGTTAACCGCTTGACCCATCTTCATGGCCTCCGCCTCAAGACTCACAAACGCTCCAGTGACTTCACGCTGTGTTCATCCAATTATTTCAATGTCATCTGCGTATTCTAGTAGCTGGATGGACTTTTGAAATATTGTGCCTCTGGTGTTGACGTTGGAGCTCTTCACAATCTTTTCAAGAATGATGTTGAAGAAATTGCATGAAAGCGCATCGCGTTGCCTAAAACCTTTTTTGACATCAAATGCAACAGAGTGAGTTTTCCATTGTCACCCTTGGATGCCAAGACTAAATATTGCTCTATATAGTGGGTCCCTATGGACGCTGTCATGCGCGGCCTTGAAATCGATGAAAAGGTGGTTGGTATCGATTTGAAGTTCCTGGGTCCTGAGTGAATATTTGATCGATGGTGGACTTTCCGGGTTTAAAGCCACACTGATAAGAACCTATCAGGTTGTTGACGAAAAGGTTCAAACGTTCACACAGCACAGCAGACAAGATCTTGTAGGCGATGTCAACGAGACCTATACCTCTGTAGTTGGTGCATTTCAGTGGATCTCCTATTTTTGAGGATCGGAGATACAATGCTGAAATTCCATTCGTCGGTCATGCTTTCCTCCGCACGAAGCTATGTCTGGAGAATACAATGATTAGGGTAGTATTCGTAGCGCAATTCGACAAATTACGGCATGGCGGTGTCCCAATATAAGTACCAGTAGCTGCAGTAGTGTCCGTAGCTAAGTAGTTAGGGGCGTTGACTGCTAAGCAGAACGTCGTGGGTTCGAGTCCTGCTCGTGTCCATTGTTTTTATTTCATCTTTCTGGGGCACTACCTCTTGCGAAGAACTGACAAAACTTCCAAGAGTATCAATCTGTCATGAAAAAGTGCTTCTCAACTTTGCCGTTCGGAATCGGCGTTAAATTGTAGGTCCCCTCAATTCTTCACACGCACCTAGAGAATTGTTGATGAGAGTAAGCCACTAGGCCGTGGCTCTTCAAGAGCTGTCGCGTCACTCTATATTTTTTTAGCTGCATGTTTCGTTGACTGTCATAAAACTATGTAGGTACGCAGAAACCCTTTTGAATTGCGCTCAAACAACTTAAAAAAAAAAAAACACTGTGGTCTTTCGGTTGCGCTTATTGTCCGCAACTTTTATATTCGCCATCGAAGGTGAAGAGTTGCCGTACAGAGCATCCAAACACTTTTACATTACGCTGCACGATTTTCCTTCCCAAAAATTTTAATCGAATCACTAGCAAAACTAGTAACTCTCACATAATTTATGACGAGACTAGCGCCATCATGCGGTAACAGTGAGTACTTATCGGACCAGCTTCTTACCTTCTTAAAGTTTCAGACTGTAGCTTAGGGATGGTTTTATTAATATTGGTCTTAAGAAGTTGAATCAACTGCGGGTTATTGGCATTAAATTGATCAGTCATGGTTTACCAATAAAAAGAGTACAAAGGCTTCCAATATCAGCTCCCAGGCGGGCCAAGACGGTTGATAACACAACTTGAGATCGAGGTCATCGAAATCTTTGTCTTAAATTTCTGTTAACATGAATCGGTAATACCACCGTCAACCGTTAAAGTTGTTCCCAGCCTCATTTTTACCCTCTCTGTAGTTGCATTAGTTTCTCGATGAAAATGTACGGGTTGTTCGAACTCATGATGCGGCAATTTTGTTCACTTAAGGTAACTGACGAGAGAGAAATACGCTTTTCCTTATGTTGGAATCTTAAATATGTGAAATAAATGAAGATAAATTAATTATATATTTTAATCTTTTCCTCAGAATAATGTCTGAAAGAGTAGCTAGCATTCTAAATTTACGATCAGCGACGTCCTCCAAACCAAAACAGACATGCGTTTCTAAGCTTTCCTTAAAGAGCTTTTCATAGGACCACGGTTGCCGGGTCAGCTAGTAAATACAGTTGTATATTTAAGCTATTTTCAAATGCCTTTGAAACGCTTATTTCTGTTTATTCAAAAAACGTGGGCAAAGTTGTCGCAATTCAAATTTTTCATTTACAACAACGTTTGTCGGGCCCGCTAGTAAGCTTTACATGTAAGCCAAATCTAAAAAAATTTGGCAATTTTTTCTTATTTGGAAGAGAATTTCCCCCAAGTTAGTTGTGAAGGAAAAACTTGTTGTGCATCACCATAAAGTGAAATGGAAGACTATTTCTTTATTTTCTTTGGTGGAGAGAGGGGCAGAAGTCATGAGGCTAAAGATCAACTCGGAAAAACTTAAAGGGTCATCTGTGGAACTTAATAATCAATCCAGGTAAATATTTCTGGACAACTCTTAAGGACCAAGCCTCGATTGTAATGCCCCTATGTTGAATCCCTGCTGCTTTACGGGTGCAGCACTTGGGAAGTCACAGACTCTGCCACAAGAATGCTTCAAACGTTCGTTAAAAGATGTCTCAGAAACATTTTGAGGATTTTTTGGCCCTACCATATCTCAAATGCTGAACTTCATGCGAGAATAGGTTTGGAATCCATAGACTTGATCATACGAAGACGAAAGTAGCTGTGGATTGGCCACACGCTTTGAAAAGGCGACTGCCATGCAGTGGAACCCGCCATACAAGAAAGCAGAAGTGGGCCGGCAGACAAATGGCTTGGCGATGAACAGGAATTAGCACGACAATTGCTCATAGTAAAAGACACCCTATGTCTCGTAAAGGAAACATCACCGACGTAATAGGTCAATAGCTTAGGTAAAATGCGTTTAAACAACAAAAGGCAGCCTTACTTGTGTGTTTATTTGGGATTTCGGAATCAAAAATGAATAAAATCGAACAAATATTGCCATTAAAGATCATGAACTTCCCAGATATAGGCAAAAGCAAATGATACGCGAAAATAAAGATCAATAAGCCCTCTATCAGCCACTGAGAACCAAAAATATCTGCACTATCTGGTTATCGAGGTATAATCTCAAATCCATTTCTCCCGGTTTTAGTTCTAAGCTTCTTGTAATTCCATATAAAGTTTTGTCAGTTCTTCGCAAAAGGCAGTCCCTTGAAAAATGAAAATAAAAACTTTATGGACACGAGTAGGACTCGAACCCTCCACGTTCTGCGTAACAGCTAACGCACATAACTACTTCCCCACAGGCACTACACTAATAATGCTTATCATCAAGGAAATAACTATTCCTTTCCTTGATTTCGACCTCATCAATTTCCTTGGAGCTTAAAGATCATGATCATGACGCTTTTTAGAAAGTTAGAACTCACTTTAATATCAGTACAAGAAAAGAAAAACCTCAACTTAAACTCGTTCCTTACCACAGACAATCCATAACCACACTCAAATAAAAATATAGAAATAACAACAACATTAAATTATTTAAAGACCCAACTTGACATGTCTTCTTCTTTCAAAATTCTTACCAAAACAATATTTTTTGTTTTCAAAAAAATAACAAGCCGTAAATAAAAAGCCTTTAAGAAAAGCCATCAGCGAAGAAATACATTTTTATTTTTTGTCCATTTCACAATATTTCAAGATTTTATCTAAAAAAGAATAAAAAATGTCATTTAACAGCGTCTATCAGGGTTGCCAGATGTTGTGAAACCAATATCGAAATTTATTTGTTTTTATCAACAAAATCCCGCAAATCAAATTTTAGAAAATTGTGTGAAAAAAACTGTCCTTTTTTTTAAAGTAAGTCTATGTCTATATGCATAAAAATGGATTAAATCCTTTATGGACTCCTAATAAATATTTATGAAATGTTCATGGTTAATACTGTTGTATTCGAGGATAGTTCCTGTAAAAAAAAAAGGAAAAACGTCATGGAAAAGCTTTGCATATCTGGTAAAGATTCTGAAGCCACCGAACGTACAGTGCCTTGCATAAGTATAACCGCACCCGGAAAAATACATTTAAAAGAAAACCTAAAATAGGAGTGACTCCTTACTATTTTTTTATTGAGTTGCATCACTGATCAAGCAATTTGAGAAGAAAATAAAGTACCGTTATTTCCTCTTCTGGTGTTTAAAAATAAAAAACAGATTTTAATATATTGCTACAATATAACCGCATTTATTGTTTTTTGTTTTTTCTTTGTTTTAAGTTCATTTTTAACAAAAAATTAATATGCAATTTTGTTGTCTCTATTTTCCACCATTCCGTTCCATTCCGTCACAACTGCCTCTCGCAGCTCAGCAACACTTGCAAATTGATTATTATGGGCATAAATTTTGGGAGTTAAAATTCCCAAAAGATTTTCGATGGGGTTGCAATCTGGAGAATGTGACGGCCACTCCATCAAATTAATGTTTTTCGATTCGAACCAATCCAAACTTTGACGATTTACATGAATTGGGGCATTATCCTGCTGGAAGACATGCTCAACTCGGCGAAATCGTTTTAAATAAGGTACCAAATTCTCCTGAAGGACCGACGTGTAGACAGAACTGTTCATTCTGGTATAGGTGAAGGCAAGTGCAACCTTACCACTTACCAAAAAAACTTTTTCTCTTTCCTCAAATCGTGCCAATATCCGCTTAAACCATCTGGTCCATCGAGATTAATTTTTTTTTCATCACTAAAAATAACCTAATAAAAAACATTCATTCCAGTATGCCATTTGGAATAACGAGATTTTAGTGTAGATTAATAGTCACTTACGGTTTTCCAATCCCGATTTATGTTTGGGCAGGCAAATTCCAATCTTTTTTGTTTGTGGGAGCTGGCACCATTTTTCCCCGAACAATCACTCCACTGCTTTTTAAAGCACGAGAAACGGTTGAAACCGAAACGTCGTTACCAAATTCCGACAAAGAATGCACCGAATTGGAAGCGCCTCTTGTCGCGACGTGTCATCTTCTGCGGACGCCCGGGTCTTATTTTTGCCCCATAAGATTCTGGAAGTTTAAAAAATGTCGAATGACATGATCCGATCGTGAAATTCGTCTTCCAATAGCCCTAAAACTTAGGCCCCTTGACCACTTATATTTTTGCAATACATCAAAACCTGTTTTTAATTTTTAAACACCAGGAGAGGAAATAACGGTACTTGATTTTCTTCTCAATTTGCTTCATCAGTGATGCAACTCAATAAAAAAATAGTAAGGAGTCACTCCTATTTTAGGTTTTCTTTTAAATGCATTTTTCCGGGTGCGGTTATACTTATGCAAGGCACTGTATTTTTATAAAATGTTGACTGTATGCATTGATTGGTAGAGTCATGATTCCTGTGAAAACAAATTTTGGAAAAATCTTACGGGAAAGTGGGAAAATGGAAACAATCAAATGGTAGTCCAAAATCATACTTTTGTATTGGATTCTAGGTACAATTGTTCAGATATTGCTTTTCGACGGAACATATTACTTTAGTGAAAAATTCGTAAAACTCCGGAAAACGAGAATTTTTAAAATTATTTCTAGATTTGATTTGATCTAAAGGCAAGCGAGACGAGGTTCGCAGGGTCTGCTAGTCTTTATATATCATAATCAATTACTGTTCTTTAGTCTCACTTAAACTTGGGAACGGCTGGACTGATTTGTTTGATTTTAGTTTTGAATTATCTGTGGAAGTTCAGGGAAGGTTTAAACGGTGAACATTAAAAAAAAAAATGCACAAACACACGTGTTATGAACAAAAATTCACTTTCCATACTTTTTAAAGAATAAGAACAAAGTAATGTGTTCAAATTCTTATTAAAATAAATTCTGTGTAAAAAAAAAAAAATTAAACTAGCTTCCCTGCCTATCGTTGTTTTACAAGTCAACAAATCTTTCTTCAAATTTTCAATACCATGTGTTTTTTTGTTAATTACGTAGGAAATCAAATAAATAAAAAAAAAACAAAAATAGAGTGGCGCGACAGCTCTTGAAGAGCCAAGGCCTAAGTGGCTTACTCTCATTCAACAATTCTCTAGGTGCGTGTGAAGAATTGAGGGGACCTACAATTTTACGCCGATTCCGAACGGCAAAGTTGAGAAGCACTTTTTCATGACAGATGATACTCTTGGAAGTTTTGTCAGCTCTTCGCAAGAGGCAGTGTCCGTGAAAGATGAAATAAAAACTTTGGGCCTGAGTAGGATTCGAACCCACGACGTTCTGCTTAGCAGCCAACGCACCTAACCACTAAGCTACGGACACTAGGAAATCAAATGTGAGAATAAATATTGACCTATGTACCTACCTACATATCTGATTTCATTCATATTATCAATGTCAGGAAATCCGTTTAAGTTCTATCTAATAAAAATAGGTACGCATCCAGACCCAGAGCGATTGCAAGTTTAATTAAAAAAACCATTGAGTATGTGTTATAGCTTATAGGTATAGAAGGATTTGGACATTCACAAGAAAAATTGTGTTCGTTGACGAAACAACGTTTGTCGGGTCGGCTAGTAACTTATAATTCAAGAAAATAAATAAAGTGTTATTTTTGTTTGAATAAATTATTCTAAAAGGCGTCAATATAAGAAGGTATACCTCTTCTTCATCTGCAATTGAATCTTGCTCATACATACTAGAATTCAAGGCTTCCAACATGTTTCGGGTTGGCTGGGAGTTATTTCAGCATAAGCTGGTTAAAAAATTGAATTGCCGAAAAAAGGACAACAATTTCCCTGCCTAGAAGTTTGAATTAAGAACATCAGCTAAGATTTAAGCTTAAGTATATGCTGTCTTCGAGGAGGTTAGGTAAGGTTTAGAGGCTGACAGTTGATGTTTTTACCGTCACACTTAGATCAATACAGATCCATTGTGATACCTGCGAGTATTGCTACTCAACCAAATAAGCAAATCGTATGTATTCAGTTAGTTAAGCCATTTAGAGGCCTTGACAAGGTTCAGGATGCTAGTACCTGGCGTACTAGAGAGTTCTTCTAAATCCCCACAGAAAAAAGTTGCCAAAGCAGTTTCTTCCTTTGGTGGAAAAGTGCGGGGACAGTGACACAGAAAGTGGCGAAGTGTCCTTCATGCAACCTCCTCGTCACCGCATCCTCTGCATAGATCATCTGAACTGATTCTCATCTTTTTCATATGAGAACCTAACAGATTATGTCCGGTGATTATGCTTACAAGAGATCGAAGTGTCTTCGAGGAAGGATAGAACGTCACAATAGACGCATACAACGTCGAGGTGGTAGAGGAGTTTGTCTACCTAGGCTCCGCTATAAACACGGGCAATAACACCAGCCAGCGCCGAGATCAGACGAAGAATAACTCTTGCTTATTGCTGTTTCTTTGGGCTAAGAAAGCAATTGAGTGGAAAAAGCCCACTCTCGAGCAACTAAGGTAAAACTGTACAACACACATCATCCATCCGCTGTATGGTGCAGAAGCATGGACCTTGACAAAATCGGATGAAAGTGCTTACGCTGTTCGAGAGAAGTTCTTCGGGTCATCTTTGGCCCCGTGTGCATTGAAGGGGAATGGCGAAGACGATAATAGCGAACTTTACGGGTTGTACAACACCATGGACCTAGCCAGAAAGGTCAAGGTCCAGAGACTCAGATGGCTCGGTCATTTAGAGCGGATTGACACCAATGCTGCTGCCCGGAAAGGAAAGAGGAGAAGAAGGCTGCGACTCAGATGGCGCACACAAGTGGAAGAGGACCTCAATCAACTTGGAGTGCAAAACTAGAGACAGCTATAGCTAAGGACCGAGCTGGCTGTCGGATACTGTTGATTGAGGCCCAAGTCCACAACGGACTGTAGCGCCACCTTAAGTAAGTAAGTAAGTAAGCTAAGATTTTAGCAGAATGACACTTTTCATTCGCGTTTTGTGATTGCACAATCTGGCAAGCCTGCCGCCTATTCACATTGTTCTCACCTTAATTTGAATTCAACATCCCAAGAAAAAAAAGCAAGAAGAACGGAAAAAAAAATTGCAACGAGAAATGCAAATCACCATTAAATTTATTATTATTTCGCGAAAATTCATAGACAAAACAAAAACAAAAACAACAAAAAAATAATAATAATTTCAGTAAAAGTGATTGTAAACAAATTATGTCATCGTTTCTCTTACATATTATATTTATTCTCTTCTGAGCGAGGTCTTTATGTAGGCGGTCAACTATTTTGTTTGTGTTTTAATAAATTAATGACGAAATTAAAATTTTCCATTCAAGAAAATACAAAAAACAAAAAAGAAATAAATTATTAACACCGCTACGTGTCGTCTGTGATGTTTTAAAGGGTGATTTAAATTGATTTTGCTTCGCAGAGTCGATGTTGACATTCTCATTGATTAAAAAAAAAAATAATGAATTTTTGTTACTCATACGCCGTGGTGTACCAGGCGAGTATCTTCACATAGGAATAATTAACACAAACTGAATGTTCGTTTGTTGTTTTCTTCGAATTAAGAAGTCTGTTCTATAATATTCAAACTGTTTTTTGGACAAATTATAATATAAAGTGTTCCAAAGATTTTACAAAAAAAAAAAAAAAAAATTGACGTTCAGATGTTAAATTAGTGTAAGGTAGGATAATAAGCTGATGAGATCTGTTTGAAGACCCAGTTCTAAATCTATAAAAACAATATTCCTTAGACGCACTTAGAAAAAATGTTGATGAGTGTAAGCCATTTTAGGCCTTGGCTCTCTTGAAGCTGTCGCGTCACTAGTTATTTATTTTATTGTGGTTGTCGTGTGAAAAGTATGTAAGAAAGAAAAGTCAAACTACCAAAGTCTATATATTTTTCGAAGGCCATGTTAGCGCGAAGAAAAAACCAGATATCCTGTCATATCTTACTTACTTACTTAAGGTGGCGCTACAGTCCGTTGTGGACTTGGGCCTCAATCAACAGGCTCCGCCAGCTAGCTCGATCCTTAGCTAGTCGTCTCCAGTTTTGCACTCCGAGTTGATTGAGGTCCTCTTCCACTTGAGTGCGCCACCTGAGTCGCGGTCTTCCTCTCCTCCTACGTCCCTCGGGAATAGTGTCGAAGGCTTTCCGGGCCGGAGCATTGGTGTCCATTCGCTCTAAATGACCGAGCCATCTGAGTCTCTGGACCTTGACCCTTCTGGCTAGGTCCATGTCGTTGTACAACCCGTAAAGTTCGCTGTTGTATCTTCTTCGCCATTCCCTTTCAATGCACACGGGGCCAAAGATGACCCGAATAACTTTCCTCTCGAAACAGCCTAAGGCACTTTCATCCGATTTTGTCAGGGTCATGCTTCTGCACCATACAGCAGGACTGGGATGATGAGTGTGTTGTACAGTTTTACCTTAGTTGCTCGAGAGAGGGCTTTTCCGCTCAATTGCTTTCTAAGCCCAAAGAAACAGCGATTAGCAAGAGTTATTCTTCGTCTGATCTCGGCGCTGGTGTTATTGCCGTGTTTATAGCGGAGCCTAGGTAGACAAACTCCTCTACTACCTCGAAGTTATACGCGTCTATTGTGACGTTCTGCCCGAGCCGTCGGTGTTGGGTGTCCTTCCTCGAAGACAGCATATACTTCGTTTTTCCCTCATTTACCGCTAAACCCATTTTTGCCGCTTCTGTCTCAATTCTCACGAAGGCGCCATTGACATCACGCTGTGTTCTTCCCATTATATCAATATCATCGGCGTACGCGAGAAGTTGAACAGATTTTTGGAAGATAGTGCCTCTGGTGTTGACGTTGGTGTTCTGCACTATCTCAAGAACGATGTTAAAGAAATCGCATGACAGTGCATCGCCTTGTCTGAATCCTTTTTTGACGTCGAAAGATTCCGTGAGCTCGTTGCCAACCTTGATGGAGCAGCGTGAGTTCTCCATTCGTCATTTTGCACAAGCGAACGAGCTTGGCAGGACGCCAAAACTAGACATAGCTTTGTACAGTTCGTCTCTGTAGATGCTGTCATACGCGGCCTTAAAATTGATACAAGGTGGTGGGTATCGATTTGGAGTTCATAGGTCTTTTCCAGGATCTGCCGCAACGTGAAAATTTGGTCGATGGTTGACTTTCCTGGCCTGAAGCCACATTGATAAGGACCAATCAGATTGTTGACGAAAGGCTTCAGACGTTCACATATTACGGCAGAGAGGATCTTGTAGGCGATGTTTAGTAGACTTATTCCTCTATAGTTGGCGCAGTTTAGAGGATCTCCCTTTTTCAGGATCGGGCAAACAATGCTGAGGTTCCATTCATCGGGCATGCATTCCTCTGACCATATCTCACAGATGATTTGGTGCATGCTCCTATCTAGCTCGTCGCCTGCTGCTTTGAACAACTCAGCAGCTAGTCCATCTGCTCCAGCGGCTTTGTTGGATTTCAGCCGTGATATTGCGGTTTTCACTTCTTCTAGGTCGGGTTCACGGAATTGTTGGCTATCATCGTGTCCGATGAAAGGCTCCTGTCTGACGGCGGTATTTTGTTCGTCGTCGCCGTTATACAATCTACAGAAGTGGTCTTTCCAAATCCTCAGCATTGACTGCGATTCTACTATGATGTTCCCTTGTTTATCTCTGCAGGCATCAGTTCTTGCTCGATGACCTTGAGCCAGCTGTTTAACCTTTCGGTAAAACCTCCGAACTTCATTCCTGCTGTTGGCTCTCTCATCCTGTCATATCTACGTAATCCAAAAACATAACGCACTGAGTTGAAAGTTTTCGCCATATTCTGAAACTGCAGTTACAGTATTTCATTATCATGGACCAGGATAGGAATAACAAAGATTGAATCGAGAAATGATCAACCAAAGTAAAAAACGATTTAAAGTTACACCATGATTTTCCGCTGTAACCACATATTCGATTGGAGCATTGCTCAAAAAAATTAGTGGAAAATAAGTAAAAAAAAGAAATTTTGTATGACAAGAGATTTGATTTGTTTTTTAGGGTTCAAAATTAGTCCGTTTGACAAAGACCAATTTGCGACTCTTTTCACGTCGCAAAAAAAGCAAAAAAAAAATACAGCTGATGACAGCATACAAATGAGAGCTATGATTTTATATTGAAGCAGAAAACAAGAGGGCCCAATATTGAACCTTGTGGTATAAACAGTAGCATTCGGCAAATAATTGAACAGGATGTCAGCAACTTGCACTGCTTGCTTCTATCGGTTGAATACAAAAAATACGCAACCAGAGTAGAATCGACTGTCTACTTTTTTGTTTCATTGAATCCTGTAGCCGATCAGACCTTAAACATAAATTGAGTGGCACGAAAGCTATTAGAGAATTAATGCCTAAGAAAAGCAGTATTTTTTTTTAATGACAGGTTAGCACTCTTGGCAGTTTTGTCAGTCCTTCGAAAGAGCTAGTAGGAAGCCAACGCATGTAACCACTTAACATCGGGCACTTATATGGGCGCTAAAACGTAAGGGAAAACTCTGAAACCAAAAATTTCAATTAAAGCTACAATAATTCAACTTTCATTTCTTTCGTTCGCGAATTAAATTGCTTAACGTTCTGAATTTCTCAAATTTAACAACGACTTGAAAAGATTTGATTTGGGTTGCTTTTACTGTGTAATGCTATTCAAAACCACGCAATAATGTATATTTGGTATGAAAAAAGCATTTTACCTATGAGCTCCAAATCGATATCCACCACCTTTTCATCGATTTAAAGGCCGCTTATGACAGTATCTACAGGGACAAACTCTATAGAGCCATGTCTAGTCTTGGCATCCCTGCCAAGCCCGTTAACATCGTTCTTGAGAAGTGTCCGTAGCTTAGTGTTTAGGTGCATTGAATGCTAAGCAGAACGTTGTGAGTTCGAGTCGTACTCGTGGCCATAGTTTTTATTTTCATCTTTCAAGGGTATTACCTCTTGCGAAGAACTGACAAAACTTCCAAAAGTATCAATCTGTCATGAAAAAGTGCTTCTCAGCTTTGCCGTTCGGAATCGGTGTTGAATTGTTGGTCCCTCTATTCTTCACACGCACCCAGATAATTGTTGATGAGAGTAAGCCACTTAGGCCTTGGCTCTTTAAGAGCTGTCGCACCACTCTATTTATTTATAACGGTAACTAAATTTGTATGATAAGAATTGAATTGGTAGAGTTCTTCATTTTTAAGCTATTTTCAAATGAGAACAATAAGCTTCTTTAGCCATGTAGAATTATCACCTCTATCCATCTGAGTCGAGGCTTTTCTTCGGTATGACTTAGCCTTAGTGCATAAACAGATTGGATCAAAGCTCTAAATTTTCATCAGAGCAAAGAGCAAAGAAATCGAGACTAAAAATGAAGGTAAGCCACAATGAAGAGCAAGGATTAAAAGCAAAGTAAGAATTTAAAAAGCAGCTTCGGCTGTGTAGCACGTAGCGCCGCCGCCGTCCTGTTGAAACCAAATGTTGCCAATATCCTCCTCTTCAATTTTTGTGAACAAAAATTCGTACGACATTGGCCCTTTGGACCAAAATTCCGCACCAAATAGTGACTCGTTTTGGGTTTATCGGCTTTTCAAGGTATGCGTGCGGGTTTTCTGTGCTCCAAATTTCGACAATTTTGCTTGTTTACATACCCGCCAAGATCAAAATGAGCTTCATCTGATAAAAAAATGATTTTTTTTTTGGCAAAATCTGCAAAAAAAAAACGCATTGGATGGTCAGTTGGCTTCAATTCCTGAACCAATTGGACTTTGTATGGCGTCATACCAAGGTCTTTATCCAAAATTCGTCTCAATGATGTCTCCGAAATGTTCAATTGTTGAGAATTGATGTTGATGGCGCTTGTCGAACACTTTTTCTGGAACAACAGCAATATACTCGGGTGTACGCACTTTTTTTGGATTCTCACGCTTTGGTTTATCGATGAGGATGCCAGTTTCTTTCACTTTTTTTCACTGGACAATGAACATATGGAGCTGACGGTGCTTCTCTTCTTCCAAAATCCGTACGCCATTTTCGCACATTCTGCAACCTTACCATGATTTTCAAAACAATGTCGCAATATTTCCCAGCGTTGTTCAAGCGTATACACAACCATATTCGTTCAGCGGAAGGATAAAACTAATTATCTGTCAAATCAGACATGAGCTAAGTGTTACCATTCACGAAATAAGCACTAGTTGAAAAAAAAACCTTAGATGGCGGACCCTTTACATGTCGCAAGTAAAAAAAAGAGTCTAGTCTGTGCCTTCCATGCATAATGCAGCGTTCCGTAGTCTTGCTCTACTTTTTCATATTTTTTAAGATCGTTGGTTGAAAAAATACAAACAAAAAGTGCCCACTTTGTCCTATTTATATTCGTTGATGAAATAATTATGAAGCACTCAGTGCTCAATAAAAAAAACAAGCGAACCTTATCATATCCAAAACCGTACCTGTTAGAGCTTATGAAAGGATTCAAAACTCTATATAGGATTAAGTTCTTGAACCAAATGTTAGCAAAGTAAAAAATGGGTACATGAAGGTACCTTTATCTTTTTTGGATTTAACCTTGAAACGACCTACAGTCCTTTTCCTTATAAATGAGAAAGGATTCCACCGAAAAGTAATAAATTAACTTTGCCCCAAGTACGCACACACACACACACACATCGATTTCATGTGAACCGCAAATCCTTCCTGAGAATTAAAACTCATTAATGCATTTGAATTTCAAAAAGGGTTTTGTCAACCCACTCCCCTACGCGCCTGCAAAATTAGATAAGTACCAAAGTCAATTTGAACTTCCTTTAGAGTGATTAGCCCATTCTCACTCAGTTCCTCAGTTTGTTATCTATTTTGGTCATGTAAAATCATCAAGTGTTGCTTCCTCCACAAGTGGGTGTTAATGGATTGACGTATTCGGAATTTAATTTAAAACTTAAACATCCCAACACATACACACACTACACACATTCACTCACTCTCTCGCTCGCTCACTCACTCAGTCGAAGAATACGCATTATCACCTAAGAAACAAAAATTCACGAAAAAGATAAATTTTTTGACTTTGGCTGTGACTTTTGTACTTTTATTCGATTGTTTCAAACAATTTTCAAATATAATAAAATCCAAACCACACAGAAAACATAAAATCATAGGAATCGCATAAAAAAAGGGGAAACTCGAAAATATTCCAAAAACACTCAGAGACGAATAAAATCCAAAACTATACCAACAAAAAATGTTGTTTTTTTTTTTCAAATTCTAGTAATTTATGGACAACAGAATGCAGAGTAGGTTCGTTGAGATGCTTTGGTGTGTGGCAACGGCGGCGAGTCTTGAAAAATTGGGACTAGGTCTTCAAAAAAACTGCCGGGACCGGCCTATCAAAAACATACAAAAAAAACTTTTATTTGTTGTACATTCGTTCGCTCTGCGGAAGTGGGTGGTGTTGAGAAAATAGACTATTTTGACAATATTTTAAAAATGCTTTTTTTTTATTGTATATTTTTAGTTTTTGGTTAGTTTTAGTGTCGCTAGAAGAGCGCTAGAAAGTGTTGGTGGAATTTTGAAAAATTGTCAAGAATAAATTCAACCTTATGCAATTGACATACATAGTCGAAATGGTTTGGAAAAACAAAGTTCTGACATTTCAACGTAAAGACGAATTAATCGTCTAATGAAAGAAATTAAAAAGCATTTTCGTTTTGCAAATGAATTCAAATCTTGAATTTTGATTAATGATTTTTTGAAAGAGTTTGCTTGAAACGAATTGACATGTTAAGGGATTGTCAAATTTTTTAAATGCCCTTTTGAATTGTATTTTTGAACCGAATCTGTTGATTTATTTGAGGAAGTTATTTATTTTTTCTATAAAATATTAAAATATTTAAGATTGAAAGGGAACTTTTATTGCAGGCGGTATGTAGGCCAAGAACTTTTCAATGACATTTTTAGGGTGAGAGAATTTCGTTTTCTTGTGTATTTGGAAGAGCCTGATAGATGTTGTATTAATTGATGAAATATCATGAAATGTTATTTATTTGTGAAAGTTTGGCATTTCATTGCAGGAACATCATCTGTCACCAGCAGCATGGTTTCATGCAGAAACGTTCTATTGTCACAAATCTTCTTGTTTTTATAAATCAATGTGTTAGCACTTTGGAATGTGGTCAGGAAATCGATTGCGTCTATACAGATTTTTCGAAAGCCTTCGACCAATTCTCTCACGCCATCATAAAATTCAAACTTGGATATCCTCTTATCTCGAGAATAGGTCTTACCAAGTAAAATTCAGGCATTCTATCTCTAAGTCATTTTCTGCTAATTCGGGAGTTCCTCAGGGTAGCCATCTAGGACTCTACTTTTTAATTTAGCTATTAATGATGCCCGTTTGTGTACGTAATATCGTCATCTTCGCAGATGATATGAAGATTTACAAAAGCATCTGTTCTAGTCAATGACCACATTCTTCTACAAGATGACATTAATAGTTTTGCATTGTGGTGGTGAAAAAATAGTTTAAACCTAAATCCAATAAAATGTCAAACAATGACTTTTCAAGGAAGCGTGCACCGTCTTCATATGACTACGCTTTCTCACAGCACATTCTAACCCGTGTAACTTCCGTAGAGATCTTGGAGTTTTCTTTACCCTAAATTAGATTTTTCTGTGCACATTAACAACATCGTGAATAAAGCAAACTCAATGCTTGGATTTATAATAGCGTTGGTCAAAGGAGATTCCACGATCCCAAATATAACCCCGCATTATAGTCGATAGCTATGTTTTCGTCGCTCTATTTAGCAATACGCTTTCCCAAGTATGTCACCTCAATTACGAATATTCATATAGGAGAGGCAAGGAATTCCTGAGGCTGTAATCACGTAACGCAAATAAGCGATAGTTTGCTAACTCAGAATCAGGGATTTTGTGCTCTATGTTAAGCTGATTATCAAATTGGATAGTCCAGCAGAGATTTTGTGCGAAAATATCATTTGATACCTATTTAGGTGTCGTTTACAGAGATATTATAAGCCGTTTTAATAAAAATTCAAATGAAAAAATAACATTGCAGAAAGCTTATAATATATATTTAAAACACTAACTGACAAAGTTGAAGCGAAAAGACAAAATCAAATAAAAAAATAAAATATAATATTACCGAGTTCTTGTTTCATAGTTACTCCCTAACACTCATGAAAACGCTTCCCGAAAAACGCTCAAATTCTCACACTTTTCTGTCTTTTAGCCAGAATTTGTAGTATGTCACTTTTAAGGAGAAAAATATTCCCTTCTCTTCAAATTTTTATATAACTCATTTTTGACGTTCTTCAATTCTTAGTTCAAATATTTTGAATTTTGTTTTATTTAAATTGTCTTCCTTGGAGTTCACGAGTTTACTTGTTCTAGTTGACAAAGTGGGAAAGAATGTTTTTCATTGCATTTAAAGGAAAATTAAATTATAGAGCACGCCAAATTTGAATTCGTGACTTAAGAGTCATGGTGTAATAGTGTTTGACTCAAAGGATGAAATTTAAAAGAGAATCCGAAAAAGAGTCTGACTCATGATCTTCGTGTAATAGCAGTCTTATTTTTATTGGATTTGTACTCTATTAGTGAAAGTGTAACCCGACCTAAGAAAAGATTTCAATCCTGTCTGTATCGGGCTAAGACAAATTTCAAATGTCAGTACAGAACAAAATTGTTTCGTCAAAGTCAGTGATGCCAAAAACCAAAGTATTTTTGACGCTTACATAGACCAAATAAAGTTGATAATCAAAACGTAAACAAATTTGATAATCAACTATCGCTTACATGATTCCGCCCGTTAACGAAATTTACTCGTTGCCCTAAAAGTATTATGGAGTGATCCTTTGAATTTCCCTCTTATGAAAACCGTTTGCTAACTCTCCAAATGAAACATTGTCAAGTCAGACGAAATAACAATGACATGGTATCTATTCATCAAGTTATTATGGTGTAACAGATGCACCGGAATTACTTGGCGCTATATCTTTCAACCATCGGGATGGCGGTTTAATTTTCGTAGAAGCACTTGGTACAGAACCAAACATCGTACCAACTATGGTTTCTATGAGCCCTTGACAACGTATGAGTAGGCTTTCAAACTGCAACTCAGACTTATTTGATTAAATATAAGTAAGAAATAAATTAAAGTCTTTGCTCAAGGACCATGTATACACTTTAAATGTTTCTCTGTTTACTTAATGTTTGTAATTATTAGTTATGGATTAATCTTGTTTTTGTTAACTGTCTTGTTTTTTTTGTTTCATCCATGTGAGTGTTTGTTATGTAATGTTTGCTTACTAACAACTAACACTGCACTAAGTGATGAGCCGGTGGTATAACATCGTCTACTATGTTGGCAAACCATTGGTCGTAAGACTGTGCTTGCTATAGGCTCTCTTCGACCAATTCTGATAGTGTAAAAAACAAAAAAATGTTGTTGAAAAATATTATCATTAAATTAGAAGTGAAATTCCTTCTTTTTTTAATCGTTGTTTTTTTTTCCTGTACGCTCCGGTTTAGGCTTAGGTGTTTTTAAGCACTTGTAAAACGCCTTTTCTTATTTATTTAAGGTGGCTGTACAGTCCGGTGTGGACTTGGTTCTCAACCGACAACAATCATGTTGATTGAGGTCCTCTTCCACTTGTGTGCGCCACCTGAGCCGCGGTCTTCCTCTCCTCCTAGGTCCCTCGGGAATGGTGTCGAAGGCTTTACGGGCCGGAGCATTGGTGTCCATCCGCTCTAAATGACCGAGCCATCTGAGTCTCTGGACCTTGACCCTTCTGGCTAGATCAATGTTGTTGTACAACCCGTAAAGTTCACTGTTGTACCTTTTCGCCATTCCCCTTCAATGCACACGGGGCCAAAGATGACCCGAAGAACTTTCCTCTCGAAACCGCCTAAGGCACATTCATCCGATTTTGCAAGGTCCATGCTTCAGCACCATGTAGCAGGACTGGGATGATGAGGGTGTTGTACAATTTTTTCTTAGTTGCACGAAATAGGGTTTTTCCACTCAATTACTTTCTTAGCCCAAAGAAACAGCGAATAGCAAGAGTTGTTGTTCGTATGATCTCGGCGCTGGTGTTATTGCCCGTGTTATAGCGGAGCCTAGGTTGACAAACTCCACTACTACTTCGAAGTTGTATGCGTCGGTGTTTGGGTGTGCTTCCTCGAAGACAGCATATACTTCGTTTTGCCCTCATTTACCGCTAAGCCCATTTTTGTCGCTTTTGTCTCAATTCTCAAAAGCGACAAAAAATGGTAGTGTCCGTAGCTTAGTGGTTAGGTGCGTTGTCTGCTAAGCAGAACGTCGTGGGTTCGAATCCTACTGGGGCCCAAAGTTTTTATTTCATCTTTCACGGACACTGCCTCTTGCGAAGAATTGACAAAACTTCCAAGAGTATCATCTGTCATGAAAAAGTGCTTCTCAGCTTGGCCGTTCGGAATCGGCGTAAAATTGTAGGTCCCCTCAAGTCTTCACACGCACCCAGAGAATTGTTGATGAGAGTAAGCCACTTAGGCCTTGGCTCTTCAAGAGCTGTCGCGCCACTCTATTTTATTTTTTGTCTCAATTCTCACAAAGGCGCCATTGACATTACGGTGTGTTCTTCCCATTATAGCAATATCATCGACGTACGCGAGAAGTTGTAATTTTGAATAGAGGTTAAAAAAAAAAAAAAAAATGAAAAATTGTTTTCTTAAGAATTTTTTTTTTTAATATTGAATCTATTTTGGAGGGTACATATTTCAATTAAAAATTTGTATCTATGAATTTTAATTACATGTTTTTATTTTAATGTTTTATATGAGTTGGAATACAGGAGCATGTTCGTACGACCCAGTCGTGTGTATATTTTTACTTGCGACATATAGAATATATGGCAAGTATTGAATTCGTAAACAAAAATTGAGATGATGATGAGATTTATGACATTACGATGATAGAGAAGTCGAAAAAAGTGGGTCCGGCGATTCCGTCTGTCTCTCTGTCTGTCTGTCTGGAAGTTTACAGGCATCTACAGTCTTAACTACTGGTCCGATTGACTTCAAATTTGAAAATTAGAGGTTTGAGCAAAAACTCATATCCCAAGTTTTTTTATTTTTGTTTTAAGATCAAAATTTAGGGTAGCCACCATAACGATTTTTTTGGCCAAAAACCAAAACATTTTTCCAAAACGCCCGACGATTTTTTTCAAACTGCTCCTACGTTATTTTTTTAAACATTCATGTATTTTATGTAAAAAAAAAAATTTTGTATTGCTCCAAAACGGTACCACCCATAGAACCGTTTTTTTTTTTTTGTTATTAGAAAAATGAAAGTCCGATCAGCGTAAGTTCTTTTTTGAAAGTACATATTTATTGTTCAAATAATATTTTGTATTTAAAAAAATTTCAAATTTTTTTTGGATTTATAAAAAATATTTTTAATTTTTTTTTTCTTCAAAATTCTATATCTCAAAAACGGATCAATTTAAAAAATCCAATTTAAAGTATATGTTTAGTATCATGGTCTTGAAAACTGCATATCGAAATTAATTTTAAGACATTTTTGAAATATTTTATATATCAAAAATTAATTTAAAAAAAAAAAACGGCTCCGACGATTTTCAAAAAAGAATTCAATAAATCAAGAATAAGTTTTGAATTTGTTTGGCATTTAAATTTTTTCAATTAAATGTAAATACATTACACGAGGTACATTTTCAAATTTTAATTTTGTTAATATGTAAATTCTATATATAAAGAGGTTTTTTTTTTTGAGTTAAGTGCAGCCGGCTCTCCTACTATCAGTGATCAAATTTTTAATAAAAGAACATTATATTTATTTATTTCAAGCAAATATTTAAGTGCATAGGAGTGTAATCAGAATTGCTTAAAGTATATCTCTTATTTTAACACTACTTTTTGGAACATAAAAGTAATCATAAATATTTAGTTTTAGCATGCAGGAGCCAAGTTCGTACTCTCACTCACTCGTTCTCACTCTCTATTGTGATAAACTGTGTATAGTCCACTGTCCACGTGAATAGCTTCATTTTAACGGTGCTTTGGCTATCGAAATCAGTCTATATTGTTGAATAACATAAATTGGATTCTTTCTTTCCGTTTGGCACAAATCAGACCGTTCAATGCACGGAAAACCCTATAGAAGGGTTAAAAATTGGGGAAAAAAAAACATCGAAAATTCAACATTTATAAGCAGTGTTTGGAATTGTGTCAAAAAGGCTTTAATATTCTTAAAACAGATTCCGGAAGCACCTGCAAAATTTTATTTTTTACTAGCTGAACCCTGTCGCGGGTTGCTAAACCACCAACTATTTAATTTATTAATTTGAAGAATATATTAAAGAAGTATTCAATTCATTTTGAGTCAATTTATTAATACTATACATAAATAAAAACCCCTTGTTTGTGTGCAAATTATATTAAAAAATATTGCAAAAAAGCGTTTGCCTGGTCAGCTAGTTTAAGTATGTATTAGATTGGAACGAAATTTTAAATTTTCTTATACAATTTATTTAAAAACTATCATAGCAATCTTTTTGGGGAAAATGTGCTATATCTCATGAACGACTGGGTCATTTTTGTACAAATTTGTTTTTATTGGAAATATCGCGACCTAACTTAATAATCTGAGGAATGAATTTGTTTTTCAATTTGAGCGGTAAAAATATTTTGCCCCAGAGAGAATCAATTTGGGGTGTGAAAATAACAAACCGCAATTCACCCATCAAACATTAGTACCCCAAATTTAATTCTCTCTAAATAGAGGTACGATCGTAGAGGGTTTTTGGGTGCACATATGCATACGTTTTTTTTTTTTATAATTCACTGGTTCATCTGGTAAAAATAAGTTTATTACACATTTTTATTTGGAAAAAAATGCAGCTCAAACTCAATATTTTGCTCAGGCAAGCAAATAATAATAAAAATTGAATATCTGGCAACCCTAAAAAAGGATCAGTCAATTCAGATATAATTCTTGAAGGTAAATATTTCACTTAAAAAAAGTCTAAAAAATAAGGTCCATAAATTAGTACTGACAGAGGAATTGCTCTTAACAGAGGTAAGGGTACACCAAAGTTAACCTTTTCTTCTTTTAAATCGTCAAAAGTGATGTCAATGTTCAAAATCAAACTTTACTGTAGAAGAACGAAAGATTCTCAATGACCCATAGTATACATTCTGTGTAGCAATGGTGCGCGTGCGATTAATGTCAATTGGGTATGTTGACTGTGCTAACAGTACATGCATTCAATGCAATATTTAAAAATTCGAAGAAGTTTGTAGAATTCATCTCGAATTTCCGGTTTTTTTTTGCATATTCCTTCTTTTTGGTTTTAGATTTTTCGATTTATTTCCTCGAAAACGACAAGACATTTTTGCATTCGGTTTTCTAGTTTTGACTAGTTACCGAATTATCAAAACAAATCTAGTACTTAATCACATAGAGTTTTGAAAAAAAAAAAAAATTTCTCAAAATATTGTGTTGAAAAATTACCCCCCCCCCCCTCCTCCAATTCGATTATTGTATGCGTCAATTAATGCATTTTATTATCCCCTCAAGTTCGAGTTCAAGAAATACCGATCATACTACCACCATCCAGTCAAGTAAAGAGATTCGTTCTTTAGCTGCACCTCCCGAATGTGGAATATTTTGCCCAAGAGTGTGTGTGTGCTTTTTGTTTTCCAGACGAGTATTATTTATTCAAAACACTTAACAAGAACAAATACATAGATTGAATTTGCGGTAAACGGATATCCGGTGGTAGTACTTCTGATTTCAGTCCTGGCTTCCGCTTGTCGGATGTCCGTTTTTTTTATATCACTATCGGTGATTGCTGATGTATGCTTTAGTCGACCGGTTTATTTTGGAAGGATCAGCAGGTACATTCAAGGTCCCTGGTTGTCTTACACAACAGGAAAAAGCTCTGGTGGATCAGCAGGGCAGGCGATAGGTCTGGTCGATCAGCAAATTTATTTAAGGACCTTGGTGGCACTCAGAACAATTTCCTTAAATGACAAAACTCTTACCACTAGTCGAGGGAAGTTTCAATAAGGAAATGGCGATTGCAGCATGTAGAAAAAGTTGTAGAGAAAAGTAGTAATTTAGCACAAAAGTACTGACCCGCATATGAATTTTTCCGCTAACATTGAGTGTGAATTATAGGATGCGAATGTTAATTTTTCTATGATTTGTCTTAATTTTCTTGTATAACGTATTTTTATAGGGACTACGAAGTTTTGTAATGAATCGGGAAATAAATCGCTCATCCAGTTCTAAGAGCAGCTCAACCGATTTAAAATTAAACATTTTGTTTAAGCTGTTAAAGATTTTGTGCAGATTTATTAACTATTTTTGCACAAATAAATCTCCTAAGTTCTTTTTGTTAATTTCTGTCAAACTACAAAAATCCCTAATGAATCCAAATTTCTTATTTTTGCCTTAAATAAAACTTAAAAAAAAAAAACAATATTCGAGCTTTTCATTAATAGCGTCCACACGGAGCACAAATTTACATATACCCGACTCGTGATTCATCTCATTCGAAGAGAACATAAAAACGTGCTCCAAAAATAGATGATTTCTCACAATCGCTTTCTAACGACCAAGAATCACAGACGCCACCTCCCTGTCTCTGAATCTCTCCTCATCATTGCCGCCAAAAGTACCTTTATACCTACATCCATATAAATTCATTGTAAAGTGCAAAAAATAAACCCTTAAACAGGGTGGTTTTAAAATAAATAAAAAAAAAACATGAAAATAAAATGCTAATTTTAAAAAGTACTACCTTCATGACTGTTTAAACAAAATTACTCATTCATCTGCAATTTTTGCGCTATTAAAGCTATAAACAACCGCAAGCAGGTGGTATGAAAGTTTTAATTTTTTTTTTCACTTTCAATTCACATTCAATATGGCGGCAGTGAAGATTTCTGACTTTTCAGACTGAAAAAAAAATTACAGAACAGTTTGAACGGCACTGGGCATGTTCGGAAAGCTTCTTTCCTTCTATCACTTTCTTTTCTAAAACATACTCTTCTCTCTCTCTCTCAATAGAATTTAGGTACCTATGTACCTTTGGTTTATTTTATTAGAACTATTTTCGATTCGAAAATAAACATTCGGCAGTCTCTTCGCTCACAGCTGAGCAGATGATCATTTTAAGTTTTTCATTATTTTTTTCTTTTTTGGGTTAGAAACGGTGGTTTTTGAAATTTCATTTTGATTTGAAGCGAAAAGATCACCGTTAGGCCTATGAAAAAGATCTTCTCACAAAGATGAAAAAGCTATAGACACCGTCATGTTCTCTATGTCCACTCCTCCGGACGAAACTTTGTGTGCTTCGTGTTTTCGAAACATTCGTTTTCGAAGCGAATCTATTTTCGAAACTCCATTATCTCGCGCGCCATGAAGCCTGCATGTACCTGTGAGAGCGCAAAACGCTAACAGCATAGATTCTAATCGAGAAAAATTGTGTGTTTGGTGTTCTTGTTTTTTTTTTTTTTATTTTCTCGAGATTTGGCCGTCATCGTCAGTCGGCGTTGTTTGTGTCTGGCAGTGTGGTCCGGTCTTGTGTCCTCTGTGCGTTGCTCTCATCTCTCTCTCGCTTCATAAAAGTACAAGCAAATAAAGCTAAAACAACCTTTTCGACAGTCCGAATCCGAATGGTTTTTCGAAAACTTTTTTTTTTTCAAATTCTACTAGAGGAAAATTCGACAGCGAGAACCGTTTTCAACTCAGTGGTCTTCACGGAGTTTTGACGATATGATCGTAAAAAAACGCATTTCGATGTGTTGCTTGAGAATTTTTCCAAATTTCTAATCAAATAGATTTTTGTTTTTGAAAAAAAAAAGAAATATACGAATTTTGTTAACAAAAAAATTAAACGCATTTTTTGAAAACCAATTTTGAAAAAAAAAAACGAAAAACGAAAATGAATTCGCGATCAGTGAATTTTGAATTTTTTTCCAAAGCATTTCTTGTCCCCGACTTCAAAATTTAGTTCCAACAAAAATTTAAATTGTTTAGTTTCTTGAGTGCATTTAGAAAAGTAAGTGTGCGCGGTTTTCGAGATATGAGAAATAATTGTTTTTGATTTTTTTTCCAAATCAATGGAATAACATGATTGGAAAAATGGTGTGTTGCTGCTGTTGAATTAAATGGAGAAATATTTGATTTGAAAAAAAAGTGAAGAAAAGTTCGAGAGAGGTGTTGTGGAATTTGTGCCTTGTAATGTTTGATTGAAAATTAAAAATTTTATTAATAAAAAAAATATTCTGAAATCATTCCACAAAAAAAAAAGAAGAAAATTTCCAAGTGTAAACGTAACACAAAATTTAAAATATTTGAGATAAGAAAAAAGTGAATGTGTAGTCATAACAAAAATTAACAGAATTAAGTTAAAACAAAACCTTGAAGAAATTTTGTTTTTGTAATTGTGCATCCCTTTTGGTTGAAAAAGGGTTATGTTTACTGCTACTAGTGTGATTTAGTTGGGCCGTAAGAGGACCATGCCGGTCATTGCTGATTCTGACGAGCCGCCAGCAAAATGTTGCAAATTCTGTGAGGGTACGATACATGTGCATTTTTTTTATATTTGTTTTATATTTTTTTCTTACTTGAGAAATAATCAATTTTTTAAGAATTATTTTTGAGGAAAAAATTGAAAGAAAAAATGCGGAAATTGATTTGAGATTATTTTGTTGTGGTATGTTACCTAGTCAGTTCGATTTCGAAAATGTGCGTTCATGATATTTTGTTTGTTTGTTCAAAAAATTGTTGACGTATGTTATTTATTGTTCGGGCAATGATTTTGAAATATTTGTTTGCGATGATTTATTAACGTATTTAAAATGATAAATGAATGTTCGTTTTTTAGAGTCCGCAGGTTAAACGGTTGTTAATAAGCGTTTTAGCATATTTTATATCCTTGTTTCTATACTGTTTCGGATCATTTTTTTTATATGCATGTATTGCAATTGATTTGTCTTCAAAACTTTGAAATCATCACTTTGTATAAAAACATGAAGAGCAAACAATCATTGTTGTGGGACATTTGGAAACCCTTGGAAGGGTTTACTTCAATGAGGACATTGGGTCGTAAGCAAAAGGATGAGATCAAACTCTTTACTCACTTTTTTGAGAACTTTCTTAAGGCGGTATGCAATACAAAATTACTAACCGAGTTAGATCTCAATTTGTGAGTTCAATCTCAGAGGGATGAGATCGATATCACAATGAAAGCTCGCCATGAAATTGAGCTAGTTTTCATATGCAAAAAGATGAGAAAACACTTGGTTACATGAGATCAATCTCACAAATTGTTAAGCATGGCATTTTTCGGACTCTTACTTACTTAATTACTTAAGGTGGCGCTACAGTCCGTTGTGGACTTGGGCCTCAATCAACAGTCTCCGCCAGCCAGCTCGGTCCTTAGCTAGCTGTCTCCAGTTTTGCACTCCAAGTTTATTGAGGTCCTCTTCCACTTGAGTGCGCCACCTGAGTCTCTTGACCTTGACCCTTCTGGCTAGGTCCATGTCGTTGTACAACCCTTAAAGTTCGCTGTTGTATCTTCTTAGTCAATCCCCTTCAATGCACACGGGGCCAAAGATGACCCGAAGAACTTTCCTCTCAAAACAGCCTAAGGCACTTTCATCCGATTTGGTCAAGGTCCATGCTTCTGCACCATACAGCAGGACTGGGATGATGAGTGTGTTGTACAAAAGTATTTATTTTTCGGACTCAGTTCACATAAAACCGTAAGGATGACCCAGTTTATTGTTATTGTTTATTTGCGGACAAAGAATTTATAAAGAAAAAAGATGTCCAATTGGTGAATAGTTGTATCGGTCTAGTGAAGAAGTTGTGCGATTGTTGTCGGAAGAATTTGTGGGGCCGAGCTCAGAAACTCGTGATGGTGCTCTCACAAACCAAGAAAAAATAGGAATCTTTCTGCCATGCGTAGGAGACCCCGGGTTCCAAATATGGAGTAGGTGAAGACGTTAGAGTTCATCAACAAACAGCAAGTTTCTGCAGAAATAGCAAGCCAAACACTGAATTGGATTATATTCCCACATACTGTGGAAGAAATACAAGAACAAGAAGGGTAAAGGTTATGGAGCAAGAAGCACGAATTTCCTAATGCAATTGGTGCTCTAGATTGCACTCATGTCCGTATAAGGAAACCTTTGACCTATCATTAGGAGTACATTAATTGTAAGTGATACTACTCCATTACTGTTCAAGCTTCATTCAATGCGCAGGAATAGCTTACAAAGGTTAAAGTTTGCTTGGTAGTTATTTGTTTGTTGGTGATGTCAATTCCAAATTGGCTTTTATAGGATGTTATATTATTTTTAGCACAGCATCACTATTCTTACCCTTATGAATAGGCAAATGCGATTCTTCTACCAAGTTCCTTTACTAACATCTAATTACAATTTTCCGATTCACTATTTATATATGCATCATTTTCAATTTCACGCTTCACATAAAGTATAATCATAACTAAGCCAAGAAAAGAGCTTTGAGAACGATCTCAATTTCAACCAGTAACAGCTGTTGCGCTTGAACTCGTTTTTTTGCATACAAAAATGAGTCTGAGTTCCACCCTGCTTGATCCGTCTGACAGGTAAGTTCAAGCTCGTCAGCTCAGACTCTGAGCTCTTGCACATCTTTTAGAATATGACCCATTGTTTGATACTGACCATTGCTCGAAATTGTTTCTCTAAATGTGTTTTCAATTACCAACAAAATACACTAGTCAAAAAAATTAAAAGAACGCCTAAATAGGCTCGAAAATTGAGTTGTTTTTTTTTTCATAAAATTAATCTGTCTTTAAAATTGGAAAAAAATGTACTGTAAGCTTGATTCAAAGAAAAGGTTAATCGTATTGATGCGAAATTGTTCTAAATTCAAGAGAATTTTTTGTCATCGAAAAAAATCGAGTGATCTAAAACAAAAGACAAGTTTTTGCCCAAAACAGCCAAGACACTTAAAGTGAAAGCATTCAGGGATCTGTTATTCATTTAAGATGACTCTACTGGCCGGAGCATTGTTTTCCATTCGCTCTACATGTCCCAACCATCTAGTGTCGCTGAACAGTTCCTTGATTGAATCGAAAATCACTCGAAGAGATTTTCTTCTCACATGCAGCCAAAAGCGTTTTCCTCGGATGTTTGTCATGGTCCCACGTCCTCTGCACCAGTACATTAGAAGCCGGAATGATGAGTGTATGTGTAGAGTGGTCACTTTAGTTTGCCCGGGAGAG
>CAKKXW010000001.1:88922962-88963714 GCA_920937365.1 Sphaerophoria rueppellii
AGTGTGTATCTCCAAATTTTTCAAATATGAGATTTTGATGCATCTATTAGATTTAGGCGATATCTAAGATCCCTCATACTGGGAATTCATATTTTAATCATAGTAACCGTTGAATTGACGCTTTAGAAAATAGTGTAACTCCATTGCCAATAAATTTTGTGCGAAAAAAGTGTACCTCCATAGTTACTATTTGAAAACCGTTTTGAGTGACATCGTGTCGTGAAAAAAAGTCAAATATTCGTTAATATAAGCTTGTACAAACAGTTTTTATAACTTTTATTCAATAATAAAACCGGTAAGTGTATTATAAAAGATTTTAAGAAACCAAACTATAAATATTTTGCCAAAAACAACTCCTCAAAAGTGGTAAAGGAGTTACACAATTTGCATTTGTCGACTCATAGAAAAAAAAGGAGATACACAATTTGCCATTGCTTTTTTTATTTGAAATTCTCGTTTTTTAGCTTTTCAACATGTCTCGAGGACAAAAAATGTTAAATTTGTTGAACATCCAACTAAAAAACAGCAATGACTCTTCTCAAAAATCAAGAACGCCTCCTGAGGACGATTTCAATATTTTGGAAAAAGCACTCGAAAATGATATTTTAATAGCATACGACATAACCGAAGTAGATTGTGCGACCTTAAGCCCCTCTGACTCCATCCCAATGAATAGTTTCATAACACCAGATTTGAAGGAAAATAAAAATGAAAATCCTGGAGATCTTGAAGATCCAAACATAGATTTGCTAGATACCCGTATTTGCTCAGATGAGATTATTACTAACTCTTTGGAGATGGAAAATTCTTTGAACGAGAAAAATTTGACAGTAAAAAGAAAACATAGGCTGGACAAAACAAAGAGTATGAAATTTGAAGCAAACAAACGAAAGAGGGAAATGGGGTTGCTTTATAACGGCAAGCAAAAATCGAATGGCCATTGGAATTATAAGGTAGCCAAACCTAAAAAATTTGTGCTCAATCCATGTACTTGCAAGCTTTCCGAAAAAAACACTCGACTAGAATGCAGAAAGCTAAGCGAACTGCAAAGGCGTTCGATTTTCGACGCATTCTGGGCAAAGTCCTGGCAAGAGAAACGAGAGTTTGTTAAAAACATGACTTCAATGCAAACCGTTACGCGACGACGAGGTGAGGCTTTAAATTCGAGACGAAATTTTAGCGTAACCTATCAGTTAAAAAATAATGGCATACCATACCGGGTCTGCAAGAAGATGTTTAATAATACTCTAGGACTTAAAAATAACATTGCCTTACTATGGATAAAGACATCTTATAATGATGAAACCACAAATGAACCCGATACCAATGAGAATAAAAATAATGACCATGATTAAAGACACTTCCAATTCTACAGTGGAGACCAGATTTCATGCTACACGCATTAAACTAACCAATTTTTTTGATTTACTTCCGAAGGTTGAGTCACACTACTGTCGGGCCTCCACGCAGAGATTGTACTTGGAACCTATCTGGAAAACAAAGCAGGAATTATATCGTTTTTATTTAAATTCATATTGCAAGGAACAACAAGAGCTTAATCCTGCTTCAAGAACTACATTCAATGAAGAGTTTTTAAAGTCTAATTTATCACTCTTTCACCCAAGGAAAGATCAATGCGATACTTGTGTAGCGCATAAAACAAAAAACATTACGGACGAAGAATATCAAGAACACCTCATATTAAAACAAGAAGCTCGAAATGAAAAAGATAAGGACAAAACTGCAGACACAAGAGATATTGTATTTACGATGGACATGCAATCTGTATTACTAGCTCCAAAGAACAAAGTTGGATCTATGTATTACAAAACAAAATTAACGGTACACAACTTTACCATTTATAATATAAGAACCCACGAAGGTTATTGCTTTTTGTGGAATGAGACTGAAGGAGCCTTAACAGCAAACGAATTCTCCTCAATAATAACCACTTTCATCGATACAGAAGTTTTGCCAAATATGGTTGATAAAACGTCAAACATAATTTTCTGGAGCGATGGATGCGTAGGCCAAAATAAAAATGTGTATTTATCTAATGCCTTACTAAACTCTTCAATCAGCCATGAGGTAACTATTATTCAAAAATATTTGTATAAAGGTCATACACAAATGGAGGCAGATTCGATGCACTCGACTATTGAAAGAAGAATTCGAGATAAGGACATTAATCTCCCAGCGGACTACATTACTCATTGCGAATTGGCACGTCTTAATCCTTTCCCATATAAAGTTCGATACCTTTACCACAACTTTTTTAAAGATTTTTCCTATATTAAATACACAACATCAATAAGACCAGGCCGTAAGGTGGGTGAACCAACAGTTAATGACATTAAACAGATCAAATATACTCCAGATTGTACAAGTTGAGGCACTCTGATAATGTATGGAGTACATTAGATATACGGCGGCGTTCCACACAGAAACAACAAATCCCAATTGATGCATCAACATTACCCGCACTCTATCTAGAAAGGAGAAAGATAAAAAAAGAAAAATACGACCACTTGCAAGCCTTAAAAAAAAGTTTGGAGTCAGACTACCATGCTTTCTATGATGCCATTCCATTTAGAACAAAGTAAACTTAAAGTTATTTTGTTGTCTTTTGATAAAGTTTGAATGATATTTTTTTAACGATTCATGATTGCATGATTGTTGAAAATAATTAAAGTTTTTTTTCGTTATTTTTTTTTCAAGTTTGATAACTTAATAAATTTGATTTATGTTCCAAATGAATTTTTTTGTTTTTTCGTGTTCAAAATAAATTATTTTTATTTATTATTTTGTTTCAATAAAATGATTCAATTTTCAAAACATAAGTTTTACTAATATTATTTGAACTAATTATTTGTTCCAGAAAGATTTTATTATATAGGAAAACTTTATAAGAAAACTGTGTAAGTCCCGCATGAGCGACACATTTTTCAAGGTAAAGTGTGTATGTCCAAAAAAAATATTAAATAGCGCATTGTTTTACTATTCAGTTTAAAGGATAAATAATAAACATTTTTAGAAATCAGTGGCTACAATTTCTTGAAAATAACATCAATTACTTTGAAAATATGAAGTTTTTTTGCTCTCCTGAAAAATTTGTGTCGACGGAGTTACACATTTTGCACGCGTCACCGACGATATGGATCATCAAATTCTTTAGGCCATCGCTTGATAAAACCTAAAGTGGAATTAGCCTTATTGATAATAGTATCGATATGAGAAGTGAAGTTAAGTTGAGTGTCGCAGAGCAGTCCTAAATCATTAATAGAATAAACTATATTGATTGCTTGAGAGTCAAGAAAGTAAGATCTTTGGGGCAATGGAGGTCGCCTTCTAGAAAAAGTAATGGCTTGACATTTCTTAATATTGAGCTCTAAGAGATTTGCTTTGCACCATATATAGAATTTGTTTAGGTCGTTCTGAAGTAGTTGAGCGTCATTAGGGGAAGATATTTTTTTGTAGATTTTCATGTCGTCTGCATACACAAGGAGTTTGGAGTCTGAGAAGATTTGATCGACGTCATTTGTGGCCAAGACAAATATAATTGGCCGAGGTGGCTACCTTGAGGAACACCAGAAGATGCAATAATTGGATTAGATACGCGATTCCTGAAGAGAACGTTGTATTGTCGATTCGAGAGGTATGACTGTATCCAGGATATGAAAATACGTGGAAATTTTAGTTTGTCAAGTTTAAAAAGGATTAAATTATGCGATATCTTGTCAAAAGCTTTACTGAAGTCTGTGGCGATGGAGTCAATTTCATATCCATCTTCCAGAGCACAGAGAGAAAAAGATATAAAGTCAACTAGATTGGTAGTGGTAGATCTTCCCTTGAGAAACCCATGCTGACTCGGAGAGAAAATTTGTCTGGAGTGAAAGAACATGAAATCATAAACTATACTTTCAAATAATTTAGGGATGCAAGAAAGTTTTGCAATTGGTCTATAGTTAGCAATGTCATTTTTCGGGCCTTTTTTGTGGACTGGAATAATGAAAGATTCTTCCATAGATTAGGAAAGTTGCCAGTAGAGATTGATAATTGAAAAAGAACAGTAAGAGGGGCGGCAAGACTATCAACACATTTTTTTCAAAATTATAGGTGGAATACCATCAGGACCAGCAGAGTAATCGTCTTTGAGTGATTTTATTCTGTTTGTGACCAGAGAAATGTCAATGTTAATTGAAGTAAGTGATGTTTCAGTACAGCCATTCATGTAACGGAAGAAGTTATGGTCAATGTCGGTATTATCACTGGAGAACGCACTACTAAAAAATTTTGCAAAAAGGTTAGAAATAGTTGAAGAGTCTGCAGAAGATATGTCGTCTAATAATAAAATTGACGGGTAACCGTCACATTTTCTTTTACTGTTGATGAATTGATAAAATAATTTTGGGTTGTGTATAAGGTCAGATTGCATTTTTGAGATGTAGTCAGAATATAATGTTTCACATAAGAAAGAAAAATGTTGGTAAGCAGAAATATAGTTCGAGAAGTCAGAATTTGATCTGGATTTGAGAAACGTCAGCCATAGTTTATTTCGTCTGTTACGTAGTGATTTTAGTTCTTTGGTATACCACGGGGGAGATTGAGATGTTATGTCTCGCATGGGAACAATCGGAACTGATTGTGAAATAAGGTCAAAAAATACTTTATTAAATTTGGTTTCATTCGTCGGGCATGCTTTCCTCCGACAACATTTTGCAAATGACCTTGTGCATACTCCTAACTAAATCATCTCCAGCTGCTTTGTACAGTTCGGCGGCTAAGTCATCTGCTCCAGCGGCTTTGTTCGACTTACATATATTTAGATGTCGCTATCTTCATTTCGTCAATGTCGGATGTTCGGAATTGGTGCTCTGTTCTAGCCAAATTGAATTTTTCTGTAGGTATAGCTGGCGGAATTTTGCTCGTCATCGTACAGTTTAGAAAATTGGTCTTTCCATATTCTCAGCACTGACTGTGGTTTCACTATACGATGTGACATCCCTCTATCTCCTCGATCCTGCGCTTCTCATGCTCCTTTTTTCACTTTCTGTGAAGTTTGTGCTCGTCTCTTCTGGTCTGCTCGTAGAGCTCGCTTGCGGTTCGAATGTGAATAATAAGCCTCACCAAACTCGTGCACTACTTTATCGTTCCGGCCAACCATGTTCGTTCGCGTTTCCTGGCTTATACTTTGTAGTTTTATGCAGTGTTGTGTTAGAAAAATGACAGAAATTGATTTGAACTATTATTAAGTCGGTATCGCTGTCAATTACCATTTTTCATCTATCTCTTAACTAAACCTACAGTTGGATTGAGACAGTTCATGGGAAAATGGCTTTGTACCTCTAATTGGATACCTTGGAATTAAAAACCTATACCTAGAGCAAAAACGAGCGTATTAAATGAAATGATTCCCGGGCAATATGTCTGTTTGGAAATTTTAGGGAGAGAAGTACCTACCTGCCATTGAGTGCTTTTGTATGTCGAAAGTTTTCTGCTTCCTATGAAAAAAGATGTCTGATGTCTTGATTTGGTTTTGATGAATTTTAGATTTTAGGTAAAATTAAAGTTCACTTGAGCTGTGATTTTTTTTCGCCTTTAAAAATTAAGCTTTTGTCTTTTCGTCTCAGTATTTTAGTTGAAGTATTGTCAAGAATTTACACCTCGTGTTTCACTTCAAACCAACATTTGTTTCCTGATCGAAGTCCAACATTATTCAGTCATAATGGGATGAGCTACTTTCGCAATTTAAGCACCCCTCATCTCTGTAAAAACAACAACTTTTTTAATTGAAAATTTGTTCCAAAAAAATTACCTCATTTGTGCCATAATTTGTTCAGTCTGCTAATAATTGAGTTCGATAACCCGACGGAAAAAAACTCATCAAGAAAATTACCAAAATGAATCCTAGAAATCACCCAAAAATTCCAAAAAAAAAAAAAATAAAATGTATCACAATTTTAGCGTGAAACTTTTTTAAAAAACAAAATTTATAAACGAAACACAAAAATTACTGTGTGTGTTCGTGTACCTTCTATTCACTACGCTGGCGCTGCTGGGAGAAGGAGCGTTTTTGTTCGCGCTCAACTCAATTTGATGTAAAACGCGTGTCAATGTTTTCGTTTTCGAGAGGGGTTTTTGAACTTGAACTTTTCTATCAATTTTATATTTTCCCGAGTGCGATTGCGAAAGGCATACGATATACACTGCCACATGCACATTCAAAACGTATAACGTGTTTTTTTTCCTTCTTCCCAACAAATCACAGGAAACCCAAAAGAAAAAACAAAACTTTTAAGTGAATTGGAAGCATAATTCTGTCGACAGAATGTTTTAAAGATATCTTCGACTATACCAGCAATAGCACAAAAAAAGCTTAGAATGTGTAATCGCGTTTTTTTTTGTTCTTTTCTTTTGACAGATGTCAGTCAGTCTTATATGTGCTAATTTTTGACTTGATTAATGCCTCACCAATATTCCAACGTTGTTTTTTCTGTTTTTTTAAACATTTTTTTTGAAAAGTAATTAATTTTCCTGAATGAAGGCAGGCCGCTTCACGTTGTCATCCACTTTCCATGATGCCATCCATGCTCCTCTCAGTGTAGAAGTGTATAAGGAAATATAAATTGAATTTGTTTCTTTGGGTTTTTTTGTTTATTAAAGCTTACGTCACCTGGAATTGGAAAAACGTTAAAAATAGAAACAAAAATGTTGAACGTGCGAGACCTCATTTCACCTAGATTTCCACCCTCTTTGCTTTTTTTTTGTTGTACGGATACATCAGCAGCGCACGAGTGTGTTCCCATCCCATGCCTTGGTATACATCTTGTTCAAAACGAAGTGCATTCTTTGACCATTCACTCGCTTGTTGAGATGAAATTCTGCTGTTGCGGGTGCTGCATCTGTTTACGATGCTTTGCATCTCAAGTTTATTGCTTTAATACTTCAGTTGACACGAATCCTCCTCCACGTTTATTTTTTGTTTGTCGTGTCTTCTTCGGTTTTTTTGGTTAATTTTTTTGTCTGTCGTCTTGCGGACCATCGCCATTCAACTAGGAGCACTTCGAAGGAGGATTGCTCCGTTTTCCCTATCTATGAGTTATAAATAGAGCCATGGGCGACTTTTGTCGGTTTTGCTGGGTGGCATCTACGTTGTTGGTTGTCGTGGGGTTTCACCTTTACACGGATTATGAAAACGTCTCTTTAGTCGAGAAATTAGTGCTTTTTCGTTGTTCCAGGGGTGGATTCTATGTATTTCTACTGACGTGAACATTCAATTCGGCTTCACTTAAAGTCTGACATTCAGCACATGTCAACTGTCAATTAGTGATTCGATTTGTTGTTTTCTGTTTCATCTTTGATAAATAAAAAAAAGGTTTTTTTGTTGACAATTAGTTGGTAAAAGCAGGGCCCCCATGAATATGGCCTTTTTTAATAGAAAAAGTCGTCAATTTAACTTCAAAGACATTTCCACTTTTACACAAAAAAAAGGCCGAAAAACAAAGCAAAACGTAGAAGAAAAAAAGAAACTAATTTACTAGTCGACCGATTTAGAGAATCATTTGAAAATGCATTCATGCCAGAAATAGAAATTAAGTCAACTGTGGAGATTATGAAAATGGAGTAAGGATTATTCAAGATGAAATTGTTTTTTTTTTTTTTCATTTTTATTTATTTTTCGTTTTGAAAATTCTAGATTTAATTTATATTCATCTGTGCTTAACGCTTTCGTGCATTGTGTGCAGTTTATCATTTCCAACTCACCACATTCCGTTACCCACTCAACTCAGAAAATAAAATAGAAATGAAAATAAAAGTTAAGTATTCAGAGATGAAAAGAGAAAAGAATCTTAGCGCCAGAATGATGAAATTGAACAAAAAAAAATGTTCTTTTTGCGTTCACGCGAACAAAATTAAGAAAAATTATTAAGTGCTTAAAAAAGTATGTACGGAGAATTGTGTACATTTGTGTACAATTTAAATGCACATGTATGTTTGTCAAACACTGTTTTAAATCCAATAAATCTTTCAAGCAAAATGGCGTTAACATTTGTTTATTTTTCTTCCAACTGTTATTGTCAAAATTGGCGAAGTAAGTCCAAGTCGTTGAAAAAGACTATCAACATTTCGAGAACATAAAAACAACAAATGTGTTGTTCTTATATTAAAGAAAGTATTGATTTTTCTCAAGTTCTCGATTTAAGAGAGTTCAAGGAAATATTTTGATGGGAAATGGCATTTCCGATTTAAGTGTGACACTTGACGTCCTTGATTTTGAGTACTTTGGAAACTGTTTTTAAATAGGAAATGTTACCTTGCTTTTATAATCATTCTTTTACAGTCAACTTAATACTCAAAGAATATCAAGGGATTAATCCGTATTCTGTAGACTAAGTGTAAAATGTCAATAAATAATTATTAACTTTGCAACGGAATAAGAAATGTATTCCAAAACGATAATCACAAAAAAAAATATTTAAAAACAAAAACATGTAATTCAAAATTCATAAATACAATTGAAAAATTGTTGATATTTCAAATTTTTTTTGAAAAAATTCTGTGGAGTGGTTTTTATTAATAAATTTTTTATATATAAAATTTTTCAAAAATGTCCTAAAATTAATCCTAAAATTAATCTGGGTATGCAGTATTTACGAACATGTTAAAATACATATTAGATTTGAATTTAAAAAAATAAAGTTTATAAACAATTTTTTAACACACAAGCCAAATTTTTGAAATTTTTTAGACAACAAAATATTATTTGGTTTATATATTCGTGCTTTCTACCTACCCTAGATTTTGATTTAAAAACAAAAAAAAATCAAATTAACGACCCACGTGTTCAAGATAATTCAAGATAATTCTGTAGGTGCATTTACAGGGAGACAGACAGACAGACGAAATCCCCGGACTCACTTTTGTTGACTTCCCTATCATCGTAATGTCATATTTGATCAAAATCTCAGTTTTTTTTTACGAATTCAATACTTAAGCAGCCGTATTTATTAATTCTCCTTATACACCTCTATACAGTATATTAGCTATGCTATGAATAAGCTCTTATGTTACGTTGAATAAATTCTTATTTATAAAAATTTGTTCAACATAGCATAGTTATGTTAAATCTCTGTCAAAAAAAAGTACGCAAACGATGATCTACTACATTCGACAGACATTTGAATTTCAAAAAAGTTATTATTTCCTGTCAACAGTTGATGTGTTTGAATAAAATTTGTTTCATATTTTTTTTTTTAGAAAACTGATTTTTAATTTCGAAATTCTTTTTCACAAATGCTCATTAGATAAAAACCGTTTTTTATCAAGTTAAGGCCTTCGGAGAGCGAATCTATGTCATTAACAACACTGTGTAAATTGATGTGGCCTTTTTAGTTGCTGACAAGACTCACATAAATTTCAAATTTCTTGACAGATTATAATAAAAATTAATAATTTTTGTTTTATTGACGTGTGATGTCTGACACAAACGTATTATGGTACCTTAAGGGCTAACTATAATGAGCGGAAGCAAACGGAAGCTAGTGTCAGAACCGAACGAAACGCTCCCTTCCGAACTGCCATGTAAACACTATACCCATAATGAACGGATGTTGTACGGAAAGTATTATTCAAAAACAAATGTATGTATTTTGTTTTCAATAATTTGTGAATTTCGGTTGCCATGCAAACAAACAAACAATTTCAAGAAATTAATTGCCTGAAATCAACAACAAATCGAATTCTATTCAGGAAAAATCAACAAAACAGTCAGCTGTCAAATTTTCGCCCGTAAAAGCGAAGAGGAGCGCAGTTTACGTCCGTAAGCAAAACTGAACGAAAATTGACGAAACGGAGCAATCCGCTATTGCGGGCACAATATAGGAATTCCTTGTATTCGCTCAGTTGCGGACTGCTCCGTCCGCTCCATTCCGTTCATTATAGTTAGCCCTTTATAATAAGCTTTATACAACCCTAAGCGATTGTATAGCTTATTCAATCCCTATGTAGGGTAGCTAAAACTTTATAAATAAGGATTTTCCTTATACAGCCATAATAAGTCTTATAATAACTCTATGTTAGGTTTATAAATAAGGCTGAAGATATATAACGATTTTTTTTGTTAACTACTTCGTGAATGGTAACACTTAGCTCATGTCTGATTTGACAGATTATTAGTTTATTTATTTATTACTTTAAAAATCATGGTAATGTTGCAGAATGTGTGCGGAAATTGCGTACGGATTTTGGAAGAAGAGAAGCACCGTCAGCTACGTATGTTCATTATCTTGTGAAAAAAGTGAAAGAAACTGGCAACCTCATCGATAAACCAAAGCGTGAAAAGCTGAAAACAGTGCGTACACCTGAGAATATTGCTGGTGTGGCAGAAAGTGTGCGTTAAACGCCATCAACATCAATTCACCGTCGTTCTCAACAATTGAACATTTCGGAGACATCATAGCATAAAGAGCCCTTGGTATGACGCCATACAAAGCCCAATTGGTTCAGGAGTTGAAGCCAACTGACCATCCAATGCGTTTTCGCTTCGCTAAGTGAGCCTGCGATCGACTTAGAGATGATGCCAAAAAAAAAAATATTCTTTTCAGCTGAAGCTCATTTTGATCTTGGCGGGTGTGTAAACAAGCAAAATTGTCGCATTTGGGGAACAGAAAGCCCGCACGAATGCGTTGAAAAGCCTATACACCCAAAACGGGTCACTGTTTGGTGCGGGTTTTGGTTCAGAGGCATAATTGTCCATTTTTCTTCGAAAATGATCAAGAATGGCCGTTACAGAAAATGGCGATCGTTATTGGGCCATGTTGAAGGAATATTTGTTCACAAAAATTGAAGAGAAGTATATTGGCAACATTTGATTACAACATGACGGCGCGCGCTACGTGCCACACAGCCGAAGCTACACTCGATATTCTGTGCCTTGTTTTTGATGATCGCAGAGCTGATGTCCTTTGGCCACATCGGATCTGCGATTTAACTAGATATTTGTGGGGTGCCGTAAAAGATAAGTGTTACGCTGACAAGCCAGAGACAATTGACGCTTTAAAGGACAATATTCGTAAAGCCATTGGTGAAATACAGCTGCACACAATCGACAATGTGCTTAAAAATTGGACCGATCGTGAAGGCTACTGCATGGCCAGCCGAAAGGATTGTACTTTCAAACAAAAAGGAAATTTGGGAAAATATTAAGTATTTTTTTTTAAGCATTTTCAAAAAAAAAAAAGTTATTTGGCGGACCCTTTAGCAAAAAATATTAATTATCGTTCGTTCGATGTTCGATGTATTGTAAACTCACTGCGCTGCTCACGTTCACATTTAAAGCAATATCTTGGTTCTTATATAATAGAGGGTCTAGGTTAAGTTAAAGTGGTTGGCTGGATATTTTTGGCTCACTTAGATCCTTAAGGCCTTTTGTGATATCCCTATTAAATATTTCTAATTGTAGACAAAAGACATTAGATAAACCATTCTCTGCTATTTTTAAAACGATAGAAACATCTTATATCAATCGCTTAAAGTTCACTCGTATTGTCGAAGAAGAAACAACAGAAGGTATTCCTGCTGTTGGGGAGTGCAAGCATTTTGGCCACTTCATGTCTAAGCTTGGCCATATTTGTTTTGTTACCAGGCAGGTAGTGCCTGTTGATTCTAGAGCATATTGTTTAAAAATAATTTTTTTCTGTAGACCGTGGTGTTCCAATATTATGTGTAATACTAATGGTAGGCAGAAGTGTCGCCTCACCCATGTAAACCCCACCTATATCAACTGTGAATAATCACATGGATTACCTTTTCATTTTGCTGATGAAGCAATTGATAATATAACAAATTGCCTAATGAACCGTTCTTCAATATGAAGAACCTCATTTCATAAATTTTCAAACCAGTTATTCCACACAAATATTTCATGGGAAAATTTCAGTAGTTCATCAAAACATTTCTAGTGTATGATGATTTTTCATCATAATGATGAATAAAATAATCGTATTTATGAATGACTAGCTGACCCTGCAGACTTCGTACTGCCTCAATCGATAATCGATAAGGATAACCCTCTACCACTCTACCCAACCCACTACCTCCTTGTGCTACCCAGTACGTCTACCCATATCCGCTACCCCGTTACGAAACTACTCTGTTACGCTACCAATTATTTCTACACGCTTACCGTTACACCATTAGCCAGAAACCCACTTCTCATTACCCGCAACGCGCAACCAATTTTTTTTTTGCATTTCAATTTTTCCATTTTTCCATTTTTTTTTTTTACTTTTTCTTGCTTACCAGTTCCCCATCACAAATTTTCCAGTTTCCCTTTGAAAACCAGTGAGTTTTCCGAGTTCCTTTCTAAAACCCATTTTTAAATTTTCCAGTTTTCCATTTGAAAACCTCTGCACCTAATATTACATGGAACTTTCCCTTTGAAAACCAATGAGTTTTCCGAGTTTCATTCGAAAACCAATTTTGAAATTTTCCAGTTTTCCATTCGAAATTTTCCAGTTTTCCACTTGAAAACCAATGCATCCACAATTTCATGCAATTTTCCATTTGAAAACCAATGGGTTTTCCGAGTTTTTCATCAAGAACTTTCTATTTTTCCATTCTAAAACCCATTTTGAACCAAAAAATTCCAACCAAAAATATCTAATTTCCGACTTTTGTTTGGTTTTTCCAGTTTTTCCACTCTCCCATGAGGTTTTTCCATTTTTTTTTTCACAGAAATCATCACTGAATACAACAGTATCAACCATGAAAATTTTTCACAAACATCTGTTGGGCCATTTCGGAGTCTATAAGAGCACATAGAAACAAACACACATCCATTTTTATATACATAGAGATTTGTTCACCTAAATTAAATTCTTCATAGTGATGAAATCTATCCCCATAATTATTATGACTCACATTTAGTTCATCATACTGACGACTGATTTCTTCACATTATGAAAATTTTAGGGCAATCAACACACTCAAAATTCATTTTATCATATAAACATTCAACAAATTGATCAATAAATTCATCAAATTTATGATTTTTTTTTTAATATTCAACATATTGACAAAGCAATCATCATATTTACGAACGCATTCATTATATACATGAATGAATTCTTAACAATAAGTCATCATATCGGCAAATTCGTTCATCATATGAACAGTGCCTTGCATAAGTATTTTTTTATTGAGTTACATCACTGATCAAGCAAATTGAGCGGAAAATAAAGTACCGTTATTTCCTCTCCTGGTGTTTAATGTATTGCAAAAATATAACCGCATTTATTGTTTTTTGTTTTTTCTTTGTTTTAAGTTCATTTTTCTTACCTCAAATCGTGCCAATATCCGCTAAAACCATCTGGTCCATCGAGATTAAACTTTTTTTCATCACTAAAAATTCATAATTCAAAATAAACATTCATTCCAGTATGCCATTTGGAATAACGAGATTTTAGTGTAGATTAATAGAAAGTCACATACGGTTTTCCAATCCCGATTTATGTTTTGGCGGGCAAATTCCAATCTTTTTTACTTGCGACATATAGAATATATGGCTGAGATGAGGATGAGATATGATATTACGATGATAGAGACGTCGAAAAAAGTGGGTCCGGCGATTCCGTCTATCTGTCTGTCGGAAAGTTTACAGGCATCTACAGGCTTAACTACTGGTCCGATTGACTTCAAATTTGAAAATTAGAGGTTTGAGCAAAAAGTCATATCCCAATTTTTTTATTTTTGTTTTAAGATCAAAATTTAGGGTAGCCACCATACGATTTTTTTTGCCAAAAACCAAAACTTTTTTTTTCACAAAAACGGCCCGAACGATTTTTTTTAAACTTCCTCGAGTTTATTTTTTTTTAAACATTCATGTGTTTTATGTAAAAAAAAAATTTGTATTGCTCCAAAACGGTACCTCCCATAGAACCGTTTTTTTGTTATTAGATTTTCTCGAAAACTGAAAGTCCGATTAGCGTAAGTTTTTTTTTCGAAAGTACGTATATATTGTTCAAATAATATTTTGTTTTCAAAAAAATTTCAAATTTTTGTTTGGATTTTTAAAAAATATTTTTAACTTTTTTTTTCAAAATTCTGTATCTCAAAAACGGATCAATTTTAAAATCCAAATTGGAGTATAATATGAACATTTACATGGTCTGAAAACTGCATACCCCAATTAATTTTAAGATATTTTTGAAAAATTTTATATATATAAAAATTAATTTAAAAAAAAACGGCTCCGACAATTTTCAAAAAAAATTCAATAAATCAAGAAGAAGGTTTTGAATTTGTTCGGCATTTAAATTTTTGGAATGAAATGTATATACGAGGTACATTTCCAAATTTTAAATTTTTTAATAAATTCTAATTATTTTTATATTTTTTTTTTTTTTTTTTTTTTTTTTTTTTTTTTTTTGAGTTATGTGTAAGCTGTAAGTAAGAGTGTAATCAGAATTGCTTAAAGTATTTCTCTTATTTTAACACTACCTTTTGCAATTTAAGTAATCATAAATATTTAGTTTTAGCATGCAGGAGCAAGTTCGTACGACCCAGTCGTGCACATTTTTGTTTGTGGGCTGCTGTTAATTTTGGAGCTGGCTCTATTTTTCCCGAACAATCACTTCCACTGCTTTTTAAAGCACGAGAAACGGTTGAAACCGAAACTCCTAAACCAACCAACCCTCCAATTCGTTAAGAAATTCTGGCAAAGAATGCACCGAATTGGATGCAGCATTGATTAAACGGTTCTTGTCGCTACGTGTCAGCTTCTGAGGACAACCGGGTCTTATTTTTGCCCCATTAGATTCTGGATGTTTTAAAAAATTTCGAACAACACGATCCGATCGTGAAATTCGTCTTCCAATAGCCCTAAGACTTAGGCCGCTTGACCGAAAAGCCAAGATTTTGCCTTTTTCAATTTCGCTTGAATGCGTACCGCTTGGCATTGTTGTTTTTTATTTGAAAGCACTTGACTGAATGCAGCTTCAAAGAGATTTGCATTGTGCGGTTATATTTTTGCAATACATTTATATCTGTTTTTAATTTTTAAACACCAGGAGAGGAAATAACGTTACTTTATTTTCTTCTCAATTTGCTTCATCAGTGATGTAACTCAATAAAAAAAAATAGTAAGGAGTCACTCCTATTGTAGGTTTTCTTTTAAATGCATTTTTCCGGGTGCGTATATACTTATGCAAGGCACTGTATATGATAAGTGTTTCAAAAACTCTTGTAACGAATTTAGCTTGCTACAAACTAAAGGACACTACGACGTATACGTAACATAAATTATGAGGATATGATTTGCCCTTGTCCGAAACCCATAGCTCTAGATACTATTAGATGAAAAACAAACTACATAATCATTTTTGTATTTGAAAAAAAAAAAAAAACTTAATGGTGAGGCCCTATAATGTCTAGCTCGACATAGCACTGAGTAATCGTCATCTCTTTGAGACTGTAAATTCACATTAAAAAAAAGTCTCAGCTGTTGGTCCAATCCCACTAGAGAATACAAAAACAGTGACAGACATCATTCCATCAGAATTTGGAACCAAGTTTATTATTTTAAAAATGAAGAATTACTGCAAATAAGTCTTGCAATGGTTTTTCCTTTGCTACTAAAAAGTCCTTAATGCTATTTTAGTTGAAAAAGGTCCACGAATACATTTGTGCCATTATTCAAGAGAAAAAAAAAACCAAATAAATTAACGCATATAATATTCAGCCCTCTTGGTGAAATTTAATGGCTCCAAATCGTCGGTTGATTAATACCATATGAGAAAAGCCTTGAAAACTCCAAATAATTTATGTCTTTCACTTAAAAGCCAAAAATATTTTACTTTTGTTGAACAAATCTCACACTTCCTCGTCCTTTTCCACCGCCTCCGCGGTTCTTTGGGTCTCAATTCCCACACAATATGTGTTACCTCTTACTACCATCATCACCATCGTTCCTCTAATGGATGTTGCTCATCAAAAACATAAGGTTTCTAGTTTATGTCGAAAATGGTTTTCAACGTTCTGCTCTTATTCGCATTAACTGTCTATCGTCTGTTTCTTCACCTACTCTGGTTTTTTTCCTTTCGTTCCTGTTTTGCTGATATTTCTGTGTCAAATGTTCATTGAAGTTCAAAATCAAGGTCACATTTGTTCTCCCCATAATCCTTCGGCATAGACGTTTTTCCCAACTCACGATGACACCAAAGTAAGGGAAATTTCATAATTTCCCCTTCAGCCATTTTTATTTTGTTTAGTGTTCCGTCGGGCGGTCTTAAATGGCAGGCAACACATCCGCTGCTGTTGCTGCTACCGGCTGGGCGTTGTAAATTAATATGTTTCGAGCCTTTTTTGTTTTTGGGGCTTTATTTTCCAGGGATTTACATGCGATGTGAAAACAAAGTAAGATCCATGTATATTCATGTTAAATAAACAAACATTCGGATGCAAACTTTCAGACATTTTTGTTCTTGTTTTTTTTCGAATTCTTCGTTTCCACGTTGGTATAATTTGAGAATTTCTATACCGCGTGCGTTGTTGGTTCAACAGAGTTGGTATTGGAAGGTGTTTTTATTGGATAATTTATGCTAAGAGTGTCGATGATTTGTGGCGCACTTAGCAGGGGTGGTGGTCGTTTCGTTTGCATTGTGTCTGGGTGATTTGTTTAAGCGTTTAATTTTTTCTTGTTTTCTTCATCTGTTAATGATGCAATGGGGAATGAAGTCGTAACATGTGGAAAAGAAATAAGATAGAAACAACAATTAAAGAAAATTCCGATTCCTCACAAATGTAGGCTAGGCAGACTCTGCTGTCTGAAGCCAACTTCCCGTTTTTCAGTTGTGTGCGCCTCCTGAGTCGCGGTCTTCATCTCGAGCAATCTGAGTCTCTGGAACTTTCTGGCCAGGTCCCTGTCGTTGTACAGCCTTTATAGTTCGCTGTTGTATCTTCTTCGCCATTCCCCTTCAATGCACACGGGGCCAAAGATGACCCGAAGAACTTTCCTCTCGAAACAGCCTAAGGCACTTTCATCCGATTTTGTCAGGGTCCACGCTTCTGCACCATACAGCAGGACTGGGATGATGAGTGTGTTGTACAGTTTTACCTTAGTTGCTCGAGAGAGGGCTTTTCCACTCAATTGCTTTCTCAGTCCAAAGAAACAGCGATTAGCAAGAGTTATTCTTCGTCTGATCTCGGCGCTGGTGTTATTGCCCGTGTTTTTACCGGAGCCTAGGTAGACAAACTCCTCTACTACCTCGAAGTTATATGCGTCTATTGTGACGTTCTACCCGAGCCGTCGGTATTGGGTGTCCTTCCTCGAAGACAGCATATACTTCGTTTTTCCCTCATTTACCGCTAAACCCATTTTTGCCGCTTCTGTCTCAATTCTCACAAAGGCGCCATTGACATCACGCTGTGTTCTTCACATTATATCAATATCATCGGCGTACGCGAGAAGTTGAACAGATTTTTGGAAGATAGGCCTCTGGTGTTGACGTTGGAGTTCTGCACTATCTTCTCAAGAACGATGTTAAAGAAATCGCATGACAGTGCATCGCCTTGTCTGAATCCTTTTTTGACGTCGAAAGATTCCATGAGCTCGTAGGCAACCTTTGGTGGAGCTCAGTCATCGTCATTTTGCACAAGCGAACGAGCTTGGCAGGGACGCCAAAACTAGACATAGCTTTGTACAGATCGTCTCTGCAGATGCTGCCATACGCGGCCTTAAAATCGATGAAAAGGTGGTGGGTATCGATTTTGACTTCATAGGTCTTTTCCAACATCTGCCGCAACGTGAAAATTTGGTCGATGATTGACTTTCCTGTCCTGAAGCCACATTGATAAGGACCAATCAGATTGTTGGCGAAAGCCTACAGACGGCAGAGGGGATCTTATAGGCGATGTTTAGTAGTTTAGAGGATCTCCCTTTTTCAGGATCGGGCAAACAATGCTGAGGTTCCATTCATCGGACATGCATTCTTCCCACCATATCTTACAGATGATTTGGTGCATGCTCCTATCAAGATCGTCGCCTGCTGTAGACCATCTGCTCCAGAGGCATTGTTGAATTTCAGCCATAATATTGCCGTTTTCCCTTCTTCTCAGTATATCCGTCAATTTCGAGAGCTGTTGTTGCTTTGCAACTAAATTCTTTTCTATACGAAGCCCGGAATTCGCTCCAACGTACAAACCCACACCTAGAGTAGAGGCACATGATGTGACTATAAGTGCAAGAGCCGAAAAAACGCACCTTTTACGGCATGGGCTTCAAATAAGTCAAAGTAGCCCGTAAAGGCGTTCACCAAGTAGTTCGGCCTAACTGGAACTGCAGACGCCACTGTTGATTAAAAAAAAAAAAAAAAAAAATGCATTCGCTACCGTCGCTCGTTAGGAGTGCCTTGGTGGAAACACTTCTTCGTTGGGCGGTAATTAGTAGCAACAGCCTACTCCGCTTCGACCATGCTGACCATGGGAGGCACTTACAAGTTTCGCGATCGCATAGCTCTAAGCTTCATAGTAATAGTCACCGTAAGGCGCTCTGCCACTTCAAGGCTTACCCCATTAGCACCTACAAAAAATCAACAAAAAATAAACCAAGTGGATATACCCCATTGCACCATATTCCTTGATCCTTTTATAGAGCAACCAACCAACCACCAAATCGTTCAAATCTTTCAACTACCGCACGTCACTTTTAATGACAACCAACTCAATCATTTCCTCGAAAACAAATGCGTCCTCCTCTTCCTACCTTTTTTAAAAACTTTGCCATCGTCGTCAGCCATAATTCGCAATCATTCGGTCGGTGTCTTCATCGTCGCGTTGCTCCATAATACGCACCCTAAAAATAAAAAACCTATCATCGTCGTCATCATCATCGTCGGTCGCTCACGCGTTCATCGTCGCAATCTGTTGTAGGCCAAAAAACTCATCCAAAAAAGTCCAAAAAAGCACTTTATAGCCGTGGTCTAGTTTATTATACATCGTCTGCTGTTGCTTGCTGCCCCTCCCCCTCGTTCACATAATTTTTGCCTCATAAACAAGAAGCAAAAGTTATTCTAACACAGTCCCGTTCTAAGAACATTTTTTATTTGTGACCGTTTATTTACTTAGGAACATTTTGCTCCGGTTTTTCACTTCTTTTTTTTTCTCGTCAGCAACAGCTGTTGGCGGAGATCTTATTTTGGCAGCGTTTTTCGCTTCCATGTCCATGTTTATGATGCATATGAGGAAAAATAACCAAATTGCGATGCGTAATTGCCTCGCTTTTATATGTTGACTTGGTATCTTCTTCAAGCGCGAACGCGTGCAGTAGATGCTACATATAGAGGTATATGTGCTTTTTATCTAATAAATCGACCCAGTGAGGATGCTTCGCAGCTAGTGGCATGATGGTGTTTTTAAGGTTTGATTTGGCAGGTCTGGGACCGGGCCATGCTGGGGTATAATAATAATTAAGGAAGTAAAATGCGCTCTGGGTTACTTTGTTGTGGCTTTTTATTTTGAAATGGAGAGAAATTTTCATTTCAAGCGATGACACATTAAGAAGGCTGTCAGAGAAGCTGCTGTCGCGTTGACATGCGATGATGGGAGAGCGTTAACCCATGTCCATGACAGATTTTGTAACGAAATTGGTTTCATGGCGCTTTTCTTTTCGGTGATGTATAGAAGGGATTTTTGTTTTTGGGAAAACCAATGAGTCAGTTCGCTCCTTAAAAAAAAAAAAAAATTCAAAAGTATTCGCTGAACATTATCACTTGAAAACTCGTTATTTTGATCAGACATTTGGCTTCAAAGTGAGAAGTTTCTTCGTTTGAATTCTGAAATAGCTTGTTTAATTCTACCCCTTAACAATTCAACCGTAATGCTCGCGCTTCCAGGAATGCTCATCAGTTCGGACGTACTCTCAAGTACAGAGAATCGTTTCTTAGCCGTACTACGCGAATGTGGAACTCTCTTCCTCATTCGGTCTTAACCTATCATTGCAATGTTCAGTAATTCAAGATCAATGTACACTGACACCTCCTTGCCAAACCATCTCTTCCTAATGCAGCTTTTTTTGTTTTCTGCTTTCCAATTTTTCTTCCGGGTAGCTGATTTCCAAATATCATGGGTCTGTACCCAGTATTTCTTGCTTGGTTCTCTATTTCAGCGTTGCAGTTTGGAGAGCTGTGGCTTTGTTGGTTTCTGTATGTTGTCGTCTTCGACTTTGATTTCAGTAACGTTTGATATGGCCTCCAGATGTTTGCACGATGTAAGTCATCCGTCTTACCCTGATGATCAGCCTAGCCTAGCGATGAATCAAATCGCTCTGGTATAGTGAACAATTTTTGACCCATTGCAAATTAAGTAGATTGATGCTGACTTAAGCTATTTTGTGGAAACATGGCCGAAAGAAATTATGACGCAACGAAGGCGGCGGCAAAAGTTTCGATGGTGACTTTTCTGACGATTGGTTTTAGCTTGGTATTGTCTTTGTTCGGTCATTCTCTTCTTGAGAATGTACCGATTTGACACTTGCAGCCGAAAATCCACAACCAAACAGTAACTTGTGAATCTCGCGTGGATTGCTGTCGTCAAAAATCCGGTAATTTTGCTTATTTACATACATACCATTACTCCAAAAATGGTCCTCGTCGCAAAATATGATTTTTCAACCGAAATTTGAATCAACTTCCAACTACTCCAAATCAGGCCAAGTTCTTGTGAGCGACGCAGAATTGACTGCCTCGCATTCTGCTGTACACCTTCATGAACAGTGGCGATGTTCTCGGTAGATTTTGGGTTTCGATGACGTACACTTGTTGGCTGATTGTCACTGAGTCGGTTCACTCGAATATTGTCACCAAACGTTGAATTATCGACTTGCTCCTGCATAAGAAAACTTTACTAATGTAAACATTAAGGAATACAAATGTTTAGGATAAAAGACATACCCCAGTGTCCGGACGATTTTGCGCTTAAACACAGAATTTGTAAAAAAAACAACAAAATACCGAAATTTTTCACATACACGTACGAAGTTTCAACCCGATCGAATGTATAATGAAAAAGATATGGGTCATTTAAGCAGCAGCAATTGCTGTTCTGCTCTTTTTTTTTAAGTAAAAATTAGTGGCAGAACTTGGAAAGATATACTGAGAATAGTTGATCATGTAAGACATTGTAATCAAATGGAGAACTTTTAAAAACTAAAGAAAAAAAATTAGTTTTGCGTTCTTTTAATCGATTTGGTAAGTGTCCGGGACACTGGTACCAAAAATAGCGAAAATCTAGTCTCCTAACAGCTCCAAAGTTTTATTTAATTTTTTTTTTTGTTCAAATTTTCTGTCACAAACACAATACATATTTTGAAATCAATGTGGTGGAAATATCTACTGCTAAACGGAATATTTTCTTTTTTACCGAAACCCAGACATGAGAATAATAAAACTAGTTTTTTCCTTCCACCTCTTATTTTCTATTAATTTGAGATTAACGTTATTCTTTACTGGTATGCATATGCATACAAAAAACACAAAAAGAAACCAACCAAAACCTCCCCGATCGAAGGGTTATTCTTTGAATGAGATGTAAACAATAAACAGTGCATCAGTTAGTGGAGTTGTGTAGCGTATATAGGGAACATATGTCTTTAATTATTTTGAGCTTTTTTTTTAGGATGAATGCAAACAACTTTTTTTTTAAACGACATTAGACTGCAAGCAGCAATCAAGTATGATGAAGTAAGTTCAAAATCGTCCGGAGACTCTGGTTTAATCGTCCGGAGACTGGTCCCGATGTTGTTTTTTATTTTTATATTTCGTCTTAAATAACAATAAGTAGGAAATATTTTTCAAATTTATTAGATGCCAAACAATCAGGAAAATGAATTGATTTTGCTAAAGACAAACAGATATTGAGTTCTTTAGTGGAACTGTCCGGAGAATCCATTTAAGATCGCCCGGAGTCTAGAACTATCGTCCGGATACTCCGGAAAATCGCCCTGTTTTAGAATTCATCCTTTTAAAGATACTTTTAATTCTTTCATAGACCAAACTACTGAGAAATATCTGTAGTCTTAGTAAAATATGTGCATTTGAATGAAACACTAATAGAAATTAAGATATTTATAATAAAAAAAAAAGTTATCTGTCCGGAGACTCTTACCTATCGTTATTCTAATTAAAAATTAAAATATGGTTACTTGCTTGCCTTCCTTAATTTTGATCTTATAAAGAAAATCAAGAGAACAGCCTTTAAAAATTCGCGCTAGCCTCTTATTTTCACGCTTGAAGTTAATCGGACTAGTGGTTAAAGCATCAAGTGCGTTTGCAGATAGACAGACGGGACCCACTTTTTTCGACTTCTCTATCATTTTAATGTCATTTTTGATCAAAATCTCAAGGTTTTTCTTACTAATACAATACTTGCCATTAAATTCTTTATGTCACGAAATAAAAAAAAAATGATCAACCCGTCATCAACAACCTACGAAAAACCTACAAAGAGCCAAATAACGTCACCTGCACGCGTCTGCAATATAAATATAACCCCAAACGCCAAAGCTTCATGATTAACTCATATTTTAACATTAGCTTCCACCAAAGCACATTATTAATTACCTACTAGATAATGCATAAATCCTTGTTACACTTTTTGTATAGGTAAAGACGATGATGACGATGACACACACATGATAACACAACGTGTGCTAGCAGAATATCAAACCTACCCCACCCTTCGAAGACCGACCAACAGGCAATCAGGTGGCCCGAAATTGTACATTAGTCTTTTGTTTTGTTTATAGCAAAAGTGCTAAGCAAAAGAAATCACCTTACAAATCCCTTATGAAATGCGTTTCTTGTTTTTTTTTTGTGCGATTTTGTTTATGATTTATTTCGGTACTGCCACAATGTTGGACAATAGAATTTGTCATTCAAAAACATTGAATTTGTTGCCAGAAAAACGAATTTACGTCGTTTGTGGTTTCTAGGTAATTTCAAATAAAATAAATCGCATGCCACTTTTACCTATCTACGGATCTGTCATGAATTTGTTGTTGGCACGCGTTTCAATCAAATAAGGAAAGAAGGACGAAAATGTGACGGTGTTGGTGTTGTTTTGCAAAGTGATTTCTGTGTGTTGCAAAATTTTTCTCCATAATCGCAAAGTTGTATGCATAGGGTAACGCTATCAGCCTCTGGTCAGAACTTTTTGTCTGACTTTCAATGTAAATATCTTTACTTCTATTAGTCTTTCATTTAAGTCTATATATTTTGCTGAGACCATGGATATTTCTCAGTATTTTAATGTACGAATGAATTGAAATTAACTTTTAACATTGATTTAAAAGGATGACTTCCAAAATAGGGCGATTTTTCCGAGTTCTTCGACGATAGTTCTAGTCTCCGGACGATCTTAAATGGAGCCTCCGGACAGTTCCACTTAAAACGTACATACCTCTTTTCTCGTGAGTGTTCTGCATTGATGATTTTTTCCTGATTGTTTGGAATCTAATTAATTAAAAAAAAAAGCCTAGTTATTGTTATTTTATCCGAAATATATATAAAAGAAACAAAAAAACGAAATCGGGACCAGTCTCCGGACGATCAAAACAGAGTCTCCGGACGAATTTGAACCTTTGCTTGCACTGTTTTTTGTGCACATCACATTCAAGTAATGTCACTTCACTAGGAGTGGTCTTGGTTGATTTCATTTTGTGTTTTTTGAATGCATATGCATACCAGTAAAGAATAACGTTATAGTCAAATAAATAGAAATGTGGAAGTGGAGGGAAGAAACTAATTCTATTATTCTCATGTTCAGGCTTCGGAAAAAGGGAAAAATTCTCTTCAACTGTATTTCACGATCAATTGACACCACATTGATTTCAAAATATTGTGTGACAAGGAGTTAATAATGATAATACTCTTTTTAAAGTTCTTTTTTTTTCATTTTGAATCCATTAGAGGAATTATAATGAAATTTTTTTATTCTGGATACAAATAAGTACTTTGACAAGGAAATAAAAGGTTTCAAAAAAAAATTTGAACATTTAAAAAAGAAAAGAAAAAAAAGGAAACATTGTACAGCTGTCCGAAGACTAGATTTTCGTTGTTTTTGGTACCAGTGTTCCGGACACTTAAACAATCGATTAAAAAAACGCAAAACTAAATTTTTGTCTTTAGTTATTGGGAGTTCATTATATTTTTTTATTGAAACAAACTCCATTCGATTACCAGATCTCACAGGATCAACTATTCTCAGTTATTATTCTGCCACTATTTTTTTTTTTTCTAAAAAAAGAGCAAAACAGCAGCATTTGCTGCTTAAACGACCCATAACTTTTCCATTATACATTTGATTGGGTTGAAATTTCGTATGTGTATGTGAAAAATGTTACTGATCCTGTTTTCGAATTTTTTTGCGAATTTTATCTTTAGTTTCTCTTTTATTCCTAATAAAATGCAAAATAGTCCGGACACTGGGGTCTGTCCGGAAACTGGTGCAATTGCCCTTCTTCACAAAATCATATTCTCTAAAGCACTCTGCGTAACATATTGCAATTTTCAAATTTTTTAGTCACAATAACGAACTCCAAAAAGAACAATTTCTCAAGCATCAATTCGACCCAAAGTTGATTCACTCAAGAGCCTGCTCTTTGTGCCATTTGTAACCATGCAATACCATCCACAAGACCCAATTCGTCTTGCATAAAATTGTTCAAAAACCACAATTTCCATTTCAATTCCAATTTTGCCGCACATTAGACAGAGGAGATACAAACATATAAATCGGCTAAAAAATGTTGGCAATGTTTGAAAAAAGCAAATAAAAAGTTTTACGCTTTCAAACCAAATTCGGCCGAAAACATAAAAAAAAACCTAAATCCTCTTCAACATCTGAACCAAAAGTGCCAATTAAATTTCAGCATATACGAACTCAAAAAGTCTTATTTCATTAAATTTCTACTTTTTCTTTTTTGCTCAAAGATAAAAAAAAAAGCAACGTTCAAAGGTTTTTTTTTTTTTTGGGTCGTCCTTCTGCAAACGAAGACTATCGACGAGCGACGAACACGAAGAAATTATGGTGGTGGAAGAAGGCGGTCAGCGGCGCAGCGAACGACATCTACTGCGTTGACAACGAAAACGAACCTATGGATGCATTTCAGCTACGCAGATACTTTGTTTTTCTTTGGTTCAAATTTTTAAGTGCCTTGCTTTAGAATTAAAACAGAAAATGAGAATAGAAATGTCTATAATTCTATTAAACATGCATCTAACTGAAAGTGTGTATCTTATAGATAGCCTTCAAGTAAGCCAAATCCCCCAAAAAGAAAAACAAACAAAAAGATACAAAATTCAAACACAAAATAGGATGAATTCTACTTTGGGCTTACGCGCGTTTCTGTATCTATTTGTCTATATCTGCGCTTCTATTTTGTGTGCTAATGCGAACGCATTTATAAAAGTAGAAAATTTCTATCCAAATAGGCCCCAAACGGCCGATGAAATAACTTGGCACGAATTTTCGATTCTAATGCATTCCTATAGAGAAGTTTTATGCCTTTTGCTGCCGTAGTGCTGTTATGTGTGTTTTTCTGTTTCAGCTCGGGTGTGGTTGTGGTATCTGGCGGGATGCGGTGATGTGATTTGTGTTATGCCCATCTTTTGTCAGTGCGTGGATGCCCACAAAGAAAAAAAAAAAATAACCATCAAAGATACGTCTGTCTGTCGTTCTAAAAAAAAGACTTAAAACTAAAATAAGGAGACTGATTGCGAAATTCCTGGCAAAATTTGGCAGCAAAATTACCGCAGTTTGAATTTGTTGATGTTAGTTTTCTTTATTTAGTCAAATGTGCGGAATTGCGAACACTTTTCTTCTGTTAACCCCTGAGGGACCTTTTGATCGATTTGCTTTTTTATCAATCTATCAATGACACGTTATAAATTTTGCTTTGAGGTTAGACGGATCAAAAGTTAATAAACTTTTCTAACTCCTCATAAGTGAAAAAAAGGAAATTAACGTGCGTCGTTTTGTTGCATAATCTCAAAGCAAAGCTTGATTGAGGTGTGAAATTAGTGCTGTTCAATTATTTTTCAGTTTCGAAAGTAAAGCTTAATAAAACACACACAACGATACAATCATATCGTTCAAATGACCGCCTGGGGAGTTTTCTCAGCATGGGATGTAGTTTTCAACCACTTTTTCACACATACCGGGCGGTATCTCAGCCAAAACTTGAGTTATATTGGTTTTTAGAGTTCGGGGACTATTCGCGTACCTATATATAAGGTCTTTTGCGGTGCCAAAAAAAAAAAAAAAACTCTAGTGGTGTCAAATCGAACTACCTTAGTGGCCAATTGACGTTTCCAAAACGTGAAATTACGTGACCATAATTTCTCGTGTTGTGTAGCTTGTTGCCTCGTCTTGTTGGAACAGCATATCGTCCAAGTCGTCGTCCAATATTGTTCGAAAAATTGATTTTTATTTTCCGTTGTTCTAACACCCAAGAAGCATTTCTACGGCATTGTGAATGGTCCTTAAATTGTTGCTAGATTTGAACTTTGTTAAGATGGATTTGCAAATCAATATGCATAATACGCCATACTCAGATGAACGATACGTTCAATTGCTGCGGACGGGAAATCAATGAATCATCTGAAATATTTGCTTGCTTGCAGCAAGGAATATTTTCGACTGAACGTGCATAACGATGATTCACAGGCCTTGCGACATCAGTCTAAGGCTTCCAATCTTCGAATTTCTTCACAATTTACCGATTGCTTGCGCAGTCGGTCAATTATGACGACCATAATCTCTTCCGTTTCCGTTTGAACTATACCACTATTGAAGTGAGGTGTTTTACATAAAGCTTAAGTTAAGCGGGGGTTAAGCCCCACTACATGCCAACTTATTGAGACACAGCGTTAAAAGCTTAAAGGCCAAAAGTCCGTAATCTTTATGTATAAGTTTCTACTGTACATGTGTATGTCACTGAACTCCTCCAGAACGGCTGGACCGACTTGAATGAATTTTTTTTTTGTATGCGTTCAAGTGGCGCTCTGGATGGTTTAGATTCACAAGTCAGCCCAGAAGGTGGAGCTGCAGCCGTTATCTATACTTCATTCTGAAGAGGTGTTTTTCCACTCTGGGAAAACCCTTGCGTAAGCTTTTCCATCTATCTTATTCTTCTAGGCTCATTCTGAGCAGTTGGAAAACAGCATTTGTCCAGCCAATCCCAAAAAAAAGGCGAATCTTCTTCTCCCTACAATTATAGACCGATTGCACTTACTTTCTTTCCTTCTAAGGTCATGGAAACGCCGATAAACTATCAGCTCAAGAAATATCTCGACGACCAAAAGCTTCTTAATGACCGGCAGTACGGCTGTCGAAGCAACAGGTCAACTGGTGGTCTGAGGGTTTATCTCACCGAACAGTGGAACAAACCTTTACATCGTTTTGGAGAAAGTAAGATTCTTGCAATTGATATTTCAAAGGCATTTGATAAAGTCTGGTATCTTGCTCTTTTATCGAAAATGCGTGCTTTCGGTATCGATGAATCCCTTCTTCGTTGGATTAGTAATTTTCTTTCGAACCGTTCAATACAAGTTTTATTCGACGGATTCAAGCCTAAAACCCACAGTATAAATGCTGATGTGCCCCAGGGCTCCGTTTTGTGTCCGATGATAGTACCCTTAGCTTCTAATATTCGTTTCCAGATTCACATCAATCCTCTTCGGATGTGGGGACTGCAACGGCAAAATATGATAAGCTTATTAAACTCTGACTTAAAGAGCATTGTACAATGGGGAATTAAAAACCATGTAGAGTTATACTTCGAAAACTCAATGCTGCCTTGTATCGTTGAAGCGAGATACACCCGCCTTGCCACTGTCCATGAGTAGCACTTGCATCAATGAGACCGAATATCTCGAGATTCACGTCTTGTGACCGAGCACATACGGGATGTCGCCATAAATGCCGCAAATTTTTGGGTTTCTTAAGACAGCAAGAGATTCTTCTCCCCGTCCGAACTGGCTTCTATCTAAAAGATATTCGTCCATAGCTTGAGTATAATTCCCATCTCTTGGCTGGTGCTCCAGCTACATACTTAAGCTTCTTGGATGGTTTTCAAAAAAGAGCCGTAAAAATGATTGATGAAAGAGACATCACTAATTTATTCACTTCTCTATACCACCGTCGTACCGTTTTGTGTCACTCTCTGTTTTATCGTTACTTCTACGGTAATTGTTCAAGTGGAATATTCAGTTTCATTCTTCCCCTTAAACAATTCAGCCGTAATACTCGCGCTTCTAGAAATGCTATTCAGTTTACCCTCGACCCTATAATTTCAGTCGTACTGTTTACTACGGAGAATCGTTTGAAAGCTGTACTTTACGAATGTAGAATTTTCTTCCGCACTCTATCTTGCCTGTTCATTTTAATGTGAAAGAATTCAAAATCAGTGCACACCAACAATTTTTTCCCCCTTTCTTGATGCTCACTGTGCCCAGGCATATAAAGGGAATAACAGAAACAATCGCTGAATGAACCACTCTGACGTTATGAAACAGAGTACGACAATACCTGACTTCAAAGATCTTTTTTTGTCTTTTTCTTATGATTTGTCTTTAAAAAAATGTCTATTTTGATTTAGAATTATAAACAACTAGCTGACCCCGCAGACTACGTACTGCCTCAAACGATAAATAAAAGACCTAAATATTTTTACCCCGCTACCACACTATTCCTTGTTGTTCAAAGCAGCAGGCGACGAGCTAGATAGAAGCATACACCAAATCATCTGTAAGATATGGTCAGAGGAATGCATGCCCGATGAATTGTTTGTCCGATCCTGAAAAAGGGAGATCCTCTAAACTGCGCCAACTATAGAGGAATAAGTCTACTAAACATCGCCTACAAGATCCTCTCTGCCGTAATATGTGAACGTCTGAAGCCTTTCGTCAACAATCTGATTGGTCGTTATCTTTATCAATGTGGCTTCAGGCCAGGAAAATCAACCATCGATCAAATTTTCACGTTGCGGCAGATCCTGGAAAAGACCTATGAACTCCAAATCGATACCCACCACCTTTTCATCGATTTTAAGGCTACAAAGCTATGTCTAGTTTTGGCGTCTCTGCCAAGCTCGTTCGCTTGTGCAAAATGACGATGGAGAACTCACGCTGCTCCATAAAGGTTGGCAACGAGCTTACGGAATCTTTCGACGTCAAAAAAGGATTCAGACAAGGCGATGCACTGTCATGCGATTTCTTTAACATCGTTCTTGAGAAGATAGTGCAGAACTCCAACGTCAACACCAGAGTGACTATGTATTTTCTAAAAGTCTGTTCAACTTCTCGCATACGCTGATGATATTTATATAATTGGAAGATCACATCGTGATGTCAATGGAGCGTTTGTGAGAATTGAGACGATGCGTCAAAAATGGGTTTAGCGGTAAATAAGGGAAAACGAAGTATACGCTGTTTTCAAGGATAGACACCCAACACCGACGGCTGGACAGAACGTAACAATAGACGCATGCAACTTCGAGGTATTAGGTTTGTTTACCTAGGCTCCGCTATTAACACGGGCAATAACACCAGCGCCGAGATCAGACGAAGAATAACTCTTGCTAATCGCTGTTTCTTTGGGCTTAGAAAGCAATTGAGTGGAAAAGCCCTCTCTCGAGCAACTAAGGTAAAACTATACAACACACTCATCATCCCAGTCCTGCTGTATGGTGCAGAAGCATGGACTCTGACAAAATCGGATGAAAGTGCCTTAGGCTGTTTCGAGAGGAAAGTTCTTCGGATTATCTTTGGCCCCGTGTGCATTGAAGGGGAATGGCGAAGAAGATACAACAGCGAACTTTACGGGTTGTACAACGACATGGACCTAGCCAGAAGGGTCAAGGTCCAGAGACTCAGATGGCTCGGTCATTTAGAGCGAATGGATACCAATGCTCCGGCCCGGAAAGCCTTCGACACTCTTCCCGAGACACGTAGGAGGAGAGGAAGACCGCGACTCAGGTGGCGCACTCAAGTGGAAGAGGACCTCAATCAACTCGGAGTGCAAAACTGGAGACGACTAGCTAAGGATCGAGCTAGCTGGCGGAGCCTGTTGATTGAGGCCCAAGTCCACAACGGACTGTAGCGCCACCTTAAGTAAGTAAGTAAGTACCACACTATTCCTACCCGCTATCCGCCATCCTAAGCTCTCTTACCACTCTTTACCTGTTACCCTGGTACTTCGCTACCCGCTATCCTTCTACCCGCTATCCCTCTACCCGCTATCCCACTACCCGCCAACAACTACTTCTACTCGCTTACCGCTTCCCCGTTATGCACTACCCACTCTCTCGTCAAATGTCATTTGGGAATAGTGTAGCTTGCCAATGGTGAAAGAATTTCGGAGTCGATTCATTTCAAACGGCCAGAGAAGGAAGAAAATTATTGCTCTAAAAGTTCTCATAAAGTTTCATTATTTTCTTGATGCTTTTAATCCCGCGCGAGGGTTGAAATAAATTTATTTAATTGCGTACATCTTTATATAGTTTTTTTTTTAAACAAAGAAACAATTTGTCTAAAATACTAATATAAATGTATCTATATAAAAAAAAAGCAAATTTATTATTAAACAATGCCAACCAAAACCACAACATAATTTCTTCTACACAAAAAAATACCCACGCCGAACCTCCATGAACTCCTTCTCTCTGAGATAGTCCATGCAAACTCTTAAACCAATGAAAAAGTCTAATGCCGTCATGCGATTGTTTTCAAGGTCATTTTTCATTAAAATAAATCGTTTTGCATAAATTCATTTTATTTCTGTATAAATTCTCACCAAAGAAAAAGATTTGTGTCCAAAAAATATATTTTATCAAAAAAAATCACATTTCAAGTGTCCTTTTATCAAGTGGTTGACAATAGAAAGTTTTTTTTAATTTTCACTGTCCATTAGAACAAAAATGTATTGACATTTTTTGGAATTTGATGAAAAGGCAATTCCTCGTGCTCTTAGACTTAATGTGACTTTTGGTGAAAAATAAAAAAGATCCGCAAAATGTGTTGTTTGAATTTGAATCTTTTTCACGGCCATAGTGACCATAAAAAGTGCATGTTTATGGCTTAACCAAATCAATTTAATTGGAATTCCTGCAATCATCGTTTTTTCGCGAAGCTGTACACTTTCGAAAAAAAAGATAAAAAATGCAGAATACCAGAACAATAGAAATTTGTCTGTAAACACTGGTTTGTGGGTTGGAAAAAGTTCTCTTATTTTGTGTATTTCTGGTTTGTTGGAATTTCGAAATTCATAAGCATCTCGAGGTGGTTACGAGGCTCGTATTTTTGTCAGTTTATTAGAACAAATCAAACACTTTCTCTATCGTATTTTTTGCTTTTAAATTAAATAAAAGAAAATTTATTGTTTACAATTTATGTGACAGTTTTTCTAAATCCTTTTCTAGACGGTCCTAAGTTATTGTGGAAGAAAATAACAATAATTGTTTTTTTTTTTTTCTTGGATCGTTGCCAAATGAAGGGGAATTAAGACAAAAAAAAATAATATTACAATTTCGGTATTTCAAGCAAATATTTGGAATGAATGAAACACATTTTTTATGTTTTATCTTTTTTTTTCGAATTTTCAGATTTCAGAAAAAAATCTTCCTTTAATTCCCGAAATATTCTGATGCTGGGGGAAAATCTTTTTCTGCTTGTTAATTGCTAATTTGTTAAGTGCTATTTTAATTGAGGAGAAACGATTAACGAGTGACCCGAACGCGCTTATGTTATAGATTAAGTTTGATTTTTGGTTTTTTTTCTCGTTTTTGGGTGTTCGTCGTGGAGAAATCGAGAAATCGATTAGAGAGCATAAGGGTTGTTCACAATGATGATGATGATGGGTGTCGGTTTGTGAATGTTGCTGTCGAAGTGGGGGAGTTTTGTGTGTCTAATTGAGTAAGCTCGTTCAAGAGTATGTTAAACTATCTAGTGAGGAATGTGCTTTGGTGGTGATTAATTAATATCAATTTGGTTTGGATTAGCAAAGGTTATGGCCAAATGGAGGCAATTAGTTTTGGTAATAGTGGATTTAGAAGTTAATAGTGGTAAATGATGGAGTATCAACTGGTTACAGGAGGGTGAAGTTTTGAAATACTGCCTATCATTGCTGTTTTTAGACTTCGAAAATAGAAATGATGCTTACAATTTAATGATGCTACCTTATTTTTGGTCCTGTTAAGACCTAATACTATTTTAAAATTTCCGGATGCCTATTTTTTATAACAATGTGAAAAAAGACTTTTAACAAATCTTAGGATCAGGCTATCTGTCTAATTAAATAAAAACTTCATAACAACAGACAAAATTTGTACATAGAGCTTTTGAGGAGCAACGACCAATATTAAATTTTGGCTTCAGAAATTCTAAATGCAGTATGAAATTTCGCAACTAAATTGACGTTTCTTGCAGTCAGTTAGTAGCATAAATCAAGAAACTAGTCAAAACGTTGTTAAAAACGTTTGTACAGATTACATGACCCCTTACTTGGTCTTCAACAAGACTTTTATTACCAGCTTCCTCAAATCAACAGACAATGAATCGCTAATGAATCGCCATCTTCACTGATGGCTCGAAAATGAATACTGGATTAGTGGCATGTTACTTCTAAGAAAACTTTAACCTTGCCAGTTCATTAACCCTCACCGACCATAACAGTGTTTTCCAATTCGAGAGCTTGGCAGTGAAAAACGCTGCTAAACGAAATAATATCCTTACTTACTTAAGGTGGCGCTACAGTCCGTTGTGACTTGGCCTCAACCAACAGTCTCCGCCAGCCAGCCTGGTCCCTAGCTAGCTGTCTCCAGTTTTGCACTCCAAGTTAATTGAGGCCCTCTTGTGTGCGCCACCTGAGACATGGTCTTCCTCTCTTCCAACGTCCCTCGGGAAGAGTGTCTAAGGCTTAATGCGCTGGAGCATTGGTGTCCATCCGCTCTAAATGATCGAGCCATCTGAGTCACTGAACTTTGACCCTTCTAGCTAGGTCCATGTCGTTGTACAACCCGTGAAGTTCGCTGTTGTATCTTTTTCGTCATTCCCCTTCAATGCACCCGGGGCCAAAGATGACCCGAAGAACATTCCTATCGAAACAGACTAAGGCGCATTCATCCGATTTTGTCAAGGTCCATACTTCTGCACCATAGAGTAGGACTGGGATGATGAGTGTGTTGTACAATTTTACCTTAGTTGCTCGAGAGAGGGCTTTCCCTCTCAATTGCTTTCTTAGCCCAAGGAAATAGCTATTAGCAAGAGTTATTCTTCGTCTCATCTCGGCGCTGATATTATTGCCCGTGTTTATAGCGGAGCCAAGGTAGACAAACTCCTCTACTACCTCGAAGTTGTATGTGTCTATTGTGACGTTCTGCCCGAGCCGTCGGTGTTGGGTGTCCTTCCTCGAAGACAGCATATACTTCGTTTTTCCCTCTTTTACCGCTAAACCCATTTTTGCCGCTTCTGTCTCAATTCTCACAAAGGCGCCATTGACATCACGCTGTGTTCTTCCCATTATATCAATATCATCGGCGTACGTGAGAAGTTGAACAGATTTTTGGAAGATAGGCCTCTGGTGTTGACGTTGGAGTTCTGCACTATCTTCTCAAGAACGATGTTAAAGAAATCGCATGACAGTGCATCGCCTTGTCTGAATCCTTTTTGACGTCGAAAGATTCCGTAAGCTCGTTGCCAACCTTGATGGAGCAGCGTGAGTTCTCCATCGTCATTTTAAACAAGCGAACGAGCTTGGCAGGGACGCCAAAACTAGACATAGCTTTGTACAGTTCGTCTCTGTAGATGCTGTCATACGCGGCCTTAAAATCGATGAAAGGTGGTGGGTATCGATTTGGAGTTCATAGGTCTTTTCCAGGATCTGCCACAACGTGAAAATTTGGTCGATGGTTGATGTTCGCTTGTCTATCTCTGCAGGCATCGGTTCTTGTTTCTTTCTGGCAAATTTGCCACTGGTCTTCGATACTTGATGTTGACGGCATAGGATTCCTTAAGAGGTTACTTGACTCGCGATCAGAGAAGGATCTGGCGATCTCTTGCGATTGTAGCCGTCCGACGTCGAATTTTCTTGCAGCATTTCCGAAAAGTAAACACAATGACAAAAATTAAGCTCTATAATTCCGGATGACCAAATCTGTGCTGAAATTATGGCGAAAAGACCTCATTCAACTAAGAAAATTGTTAGAAGTTTAAAGAGTTGTTTCTTCTTTTAAAAAAGACAGTGAATTTAGATGTCAATCCATTGTTGAACTTTTATTTTACAAGTGAATACATAGTTGAAAGTCAAAGAAAAAAAGTTTGCGAACTGGCCGATGAAAGGCTTACAGCAGTTTAAAATTATTTAAAAAAATGATTCTAAAGAAAAACAGAGTGCAACCCTTTAAATTTTAGAAACATACTGCAGTTATTGAATAATGACGACTGATCTGACAACTGAATAGAGACGTTCTTACACATCAGTATAACTGATGACTGAGCTGGCAACTTAGGTATTGGAAGTCCATCGGCAAAGTGAAAGAATCGTAAAGAAGCCTTTAGTGAAAACTTCGCGTTAAACTAGAAATTGAGTTTTAATGTTCGATGTTTTTGTGTTTCTATAGTCAATTTGCCATTCATCTTACATGTATTATTCTAGGTTGTGTAATATAATAAAAATAAAAATAACTGACGCCAAAGTATAACAACAACATCTGTTTGTCCTAACAAAAGAACATAAAAATACATGCATAAGAAGAACTTAACATACTTCACCGAACAAACAGCTTCGCTACCTTCCCACTTGCTTAATAATCCGTTAAAAAAATCTCAATTTTATCTGTCAAAAATAAATCTGCAAATAAACTCTTAAATCCGGAAAACTTCTCAGCTGCGAAATTTCTATACGAACACACTTTTACGCATAATTACATTCTCTGCTGTAACGAAATATTAGACCGCGAAGAGAGACGCCCAGTCACCAATATTTCTTGCCGGTGACATTTTTTTTCCGCGCAAAACACTTGAGCGAAAGACATAAATTTGTGTTCTTTTTTTTTTCATTTTAGTTTTTCTTCTGACTTGTTTCTTCTGTTTGATGATTTTGTTGCTTTAGCTAAGTGAAACATTAAAAACTAGAAACTGAAAAAAATAAGACATCCAAAATACAATGTAGGAAAATATTTTCATTAAGTATTTTAATGACACATTAAACGGAATGCGTGAAAAATGTTATTTGTTTTAATGCGTTTTGTGTTCATTTTCATTTGTTTAAATGAAATGGCTGTCATTTGTGAATATGGAAACTCGTTTTTATTTCAAAGGCAGGTGCAAAATACACGGGTTTCGGTCTCTAGCTAGCTGTGTCCAGTTTCGCAAGTCAAGTTGGTTCAGGTCCTCTACAAACTGTGTGCTCCACCTGAGTCGCGGTCTTGCTTTTTGCGAAGTCCTTCCGAGTTGGATTGGAAGACTCTACGAGCCATAGCATTATTTTCCATTCGCTCTACATGTCCTAATTATCTAAGTCGTTGGGCCTTAAATTTTCTGGCTAGGTCAGTGTCGCTAAACAGCTCGTACAGTTCTTGGTTGAATCTTCGTCTCCATTCTCCATTGATGCAGACAGGACCAAAATATATCGAAGAATTTTTCTCTCAAAGCAGCCCAAAGCGTTTTCATCAGATGTTGTCATGGTCCATGTCTCTGCACCATACATTTGGACCGGGATGATAAGGGTTTTGTAGAGCGTTACGTTAGTTGCTCAGGAGAGGACATTACTACTCAATTGTCCAAAGAAGCAGCGATTGGCAAGAGTGATTCTACGTTTGATTTCAGCGCTGGTATTGTTGTCTGAGTTAATAGCGGAAGTCCTTAACTATCTCGAAGTTAAATCTGTCTATGATGACGTTTTGTCCAAAGCGTCGATGTTGGTTGTCCTTTCTTAATGACAGCATTACCTTATCTCGTTAACTGCTAGACCCATCTTCCTGGCTTCCGTCTCAAGACTCACGAATGCTCCACTGACATCACGCTGTGTTCTTCCAATTATGTCAATGTCGTCTGCGTATCCTAGTAGCTGGATGGATTTTTGAAAGATTGTGCCTCTGGTGCTGACTTTGGAGCTTTGCACAATGTATTCAACGCATCGCCTTGCCTAAAACATTTTTTGACATCAAATGCGTCCTTTAGGTTTTTTCAGACCATGATGGAACAGCGTAAGTTTTCCATTGCCATCTTATACAGACGGACGAGTTTTTCTAGGATGCTAAAACTAGACATTGCTCTATATAATTGGTCTCTATAGACGCTGTCATTGGCGGCCTTGAAATCGATGAAAAGGTGGTAGGTATCGATTTGTAGTTCCTGGGTCTTCTCCAAGATCTGCCGTAGGATGAATATTTGATCGATGGTGGACTTTCCGGGTCTGAAGCCTAATCAAGTTATTGACAAAAGGCTTCAAACGTTCACACAGCGCGGCAGACAAGATCTTGTAGGCGATGTTAAGGAGACTTATACCTATGTAGTTGCTGCAGTCCAGGGGATCTCCTTTCTTGAGGACCGGGCATTATGATGCTGAGTTTCCGTTCGTCAGGCATGCTTCTTTTCGACCAAATCTTGTATTGTAGATGAGCTGGTGCATACCCCTTACCAAATCTTTTCCAACTGCTTTTTACAGTTCGCTGACTATGTGGTCTTCTTCATCAACTTTGTTCGACTTAAGTTTAGATTTCGCTATTCCCATTTCGTCAAGGTCGGGTGGGTGGAATTGTCCTTTATAGCTGGCGGAATTTGCTCGTCAAATTAGACTTTCCACATCCTTAGCACTGACTGTGGTTCCACTCACAGGCTTTGGTTCTGGGTGTATAAGCCCTGGTGGTTTGTTTTACCTTTTTCTAAAACTTTCGAACCCCGTTCCTGTTGTGACATCCCTCTTTCTCCTCGATCGCGCTATTCTCAAGCTCCCTTTTTTTTCTTTCTGAGAAGTTTATGCTCCGCTCCTTTTCCGCTCATAGAGCTCACTAGCTGCTCGTGTCCTTCTTTGCAGCGCGCGCTTTGTATGCCTCTTGTTTAGCTGCATATGCTCGCCGGCACTCATCGTCAAACCAAGGGTTTCGTTGTGGTCGCCTCTGATTTCTGATCACTGCTTGGCAGTGTTGCCACTAGTTACCTTAATTTTGTGCTGACAGCAAAGGACTTCTGAGGAATGTGCGGACATCTTGCACTCTAGAGAAGTGTCTCGCCCCGCAGCGAAGTCGATTATTCCACCAAAGGTTTCTTCTCTAACCAGCTTAGCATTAAAATCTCGAGTCGAGTCCCAACTACAAATCATTTTGTTCCCGGTAGCAGTCGCTTGGACCATCCCATCGCATTCTTTGATGGCGATTATATCTGCTTTATAGCAGTCAAGGGCTTCCGCTAGGCTGGCAATCACCCCGACGCACGACCACCAACCTGGAGGGCCAGGTCTTTATCTCTAAGACGAAGAGCCGCGAATATGTCGTAGTAGCCCTATAAAGTGTTCACTAAGTAGTTCATCGTGACTGGAACTGTAGACGCCATCGTTGATTCCATCTTGTGAGTTCTTCCGGTGTCGCCTGTTAAAATGCCTGAATGAAATGGAATGCGCCTTAGTGGGCGCATATCTTTGGTTTTGGTTAATAGATTTTTTTTTCGAAAGCTTTTAAAGTGAATAAAAAGACAGTTTCCAAATATGTAATCAATTAAATCCTATACACCTGATAGAATAAAAAATCATCAAATCCTATTGAACACCGCCCAAAAGCATTTGTCCGATTGAAAAGACTCTTACTGCGAACGCACAAAATCTTACAAAAAAAGTAATAAAATAAAACGAATAAAAATCAGCTATTTTCAATTAAAATTCCACTTTATTGAGTCATGTAAACAAATAGGCAAACACCGAGTAAGCTTAAATTTGACACAGATTTTTCTTCATTCTTGGGAAGCCATTTGGATCTTACTCTTCTCTTTTTTTCTTCATTTTACTTAGTCTAGAGTCGATTGTTGTGAGTTTTTCTATTTTATTTAAACATTTTCTTTCATTGTTATTACTTTTTATTTTTTGTATTTGAATGAAAAATAAAGGACTTTCAAGCACACGCCCCTTTTTTTCTTAACATTGTTTCGAAGGCGAAATACAAATTGAAATCAATTGATTTATCTTCTCAGGTGTGCCAAATTATTTTTGTATTCTTCTTTGCTTGCAATTACTTAGGCGTGTGTTTGGACGAAATAAACGAGTATACGAAATAGATTTGGGGGATTTTACAATGTAGCAACGGATCGACGACAAAGTAGAATTGTTGATGTGATTTACGAGTTATCAACGGTTTATTGCGAATGAATGAATTGAAAAGTAAAATAAAATTCATGGTTGGGTGGAATAATGTTTTAGAAAATATTCATTAAAAATCTGATTTTTGTCCTTCATTAAGTAGTAAATAGTTGTAGTGTCCGTAGCTTAGTGGATAGGTACGTTGGCTGCTAAGCAGAACGTTGTGAGTTCGAATCCTACTCAGGCCCAAAGTTTTTATTTCATCTTTCACGGACACTGCCCCTTGCGAAGAACTGACAAAACTTCCAAGAGTATCATCTGTCATGAAAAAGTGCTTCTCAACTTTGCCGTTCGTAATCGGAGTTATATTGTAGTTCCCCTCAATTCTTCACACGCACCTAGAGAATTGTTGAGGAGAGTTAGCCACGCAGGCCTTGGCTCTTCAAGAGCTGTCGCGCCACTCTATATAAAAGAAGTTAAAACATTTCAACTTTTTTTTTTGATATACGAAACTTTAAAATGTATGTCCCCACTGCGAACTGGTTCCACTCAGTAATTAAGAAAGTTCCTTATATAACCCAACTAATCGCTTAATAGCACTTTGCCATTATCCTTAAACTAGCAGTTGCCCGCGACTTCGTCCACCTCTACTTCATCCACCGGCCAGAGGTGTGTCTTCGACTTGTGCACCATGCCCGCATGGGTATTTTGTTGCAGTTATTTTAATACAGTGGACTCTCTCTAAATCGAAATTATTCTTAACTCCAAACATTCATACATGAAGGTTTTAGCTTTTTAGCTACACTTTTCACTGATGCTTTGCTCTTATTAGTCACAGCTTAATATTAAGAAGCCTAAAGCATTCCTCGATTATCGATTATCCAACACAAAAAGAATTATACCATTCGAACCAGTAGTTCCAGAGATTACCGCGATCAAACGAACAAACTTTTCAGTTTTATAAAAAGGGTTTTTCAATAGGAACGCTACAAAAACAGACCGATAGGGACAGCAAACGACGCCATATTTATTCCCGCTCTCTTGACATTTCTCTTCAGTAAGGTTTGCCATTTCCTCGTGGAAAGGTATACGATCCAACAACGAGTCGAAATTATTAAAATTAACTACCGAAATTCGAAGTCAGTGGTGAACACTTTAAAAGCGCTACGTACAATTTATGGTCGTCATAATCGTCCTGCCAGATCAACAATTGAGCGTCTAGTGGAAAAATTTGAATCCAAAGGCTCAGTACAAAATGTTCCCGTGCAAGTGAGACAAGGAAGTGCCCGTAGTGTCGAGAATATTGCTGCCGCTAGCGCATCAATTGCGGAAGACCCAAATCAATCTCTCACACGTCGTTCTCAAGCGTTGGGCATCTCTGTGACGTCGTTGTATCGAATTTCGCGAAAAGATCTTGGCCTACATCCTTACAAGATCAAATTGACGCAAGAACTTAAGCCGATTGATCAGCAGAAGCGTAGTATGTTCTTGAATTGGGCTGAGCAACAACTTGAAAATGATGAGGCTCATTTCTGGCTGGATGGCTTCGTCAATAAGCAAAATATGCGTTACTGGTCAAGCAGCAATCCACATGTGCTTCACGAGGCACCATTACATCCCGAAAAAATCACTGTTTGGTGCGGTTTACATGCTGGTGTTGTCATTGGGCCGTACTTCTTCCGTGATGACCAAGACCGGCACGTTACTGTGAATGGAAATCGCTACCGCTCAATGCTAACCGATTATTTTTGGAATGATTTGGATGATATGGACTTGGACGATATGTGGTTTCAACAGGATGGTGCCACATGTCACACAGCGGGCCAAACAATCGAATTATTGAGATCGAAGTTCGATGAGCGCATTATCTCCAGAAATGGACCTGTGAATTGGCCGCCACGTTCATGCGTTTTAACGCCGTTAGACTATTTCCTAAGGGGCTACCTCAAATCTATGGTTTATGCCAACAAGCCAGCGACGATTGATGAACTTCGTACGAATATCGAACGTGAAATTGCAGCAGTATCTGCCGATTTATGTTTGAAAACCGTCGAAAATTGGGTTCAGCGTTTGGACTTCTGCAAGCGTGGCCGTGGTGGCCATGCAAAAGAAATCGAGTTCCATACATAATGTCATCAAATGTACTTCCACAGGAATAAAGAATTTCATTGATATCCAAAACCGTTTTTGATTTATTTCAGAAAACTTTTGTATGGGTTAAAAGCTGCCAAAAGTTTGTATTTAGCCGTCTATGACGACGTTAAAGTGCAAGCTATAAGCATGCTTCAAGTAGTTAGCAGCGACCGAACAACCGTATTTGGTATCTAAACTCCATCGGGGAATCCTTTATCAGATTGCCGCAATTTTGCGTACTTGCACCGCCGGTTAAGTGTCCAGGTAAAGACCTCTATTACG
>CAKKXW010000001.1:88964015-89173034 GCA_920937365.1 Sphaerophoria rueppellii
TTTTTGATTTATTTCAGAAAACTTTTGTAGCGTCCCTATTGAAAAACTCTTTATAAGTATAGAAAGATTTCATTTTGACGCTATCCTTTAATCTTAAAGAGAAAGTGAAGAATATTGTTGTTCATAAGTCATCTAAAAAATCGAATAAAGATACGGGTTACATTTCAGAAACCCACACTAAAAAAATAATTCATTTATAAGATTTCTGCATCGAGTAGTAGTATCGTCATTTCACAAGTCATCGAAAAGAAAACAGGAAGTACTAAAGCTTATATGTAGGCTTTATGAAAAAAGTAGTATTACCATCACCATCGTCAGTTTGGCCGATGAAGTTTCTGCGTTTATCTACGTCACAACTGGTATCTGGCCTACCTCAGCAAATTCTTCAATGCATATCCCGATTCTTGATCGATGCCTTCCAATTTTCGGGAGTCTTGGTTCACTTCATCCTTCCAGCCAAGGGTGTCTTTTCTTTAAAACCGGGAATATGGAATGTTTGATTCCAATGCCCCATAACAACCCTCAGACCAATCTCTTGCGTAAGCTATGCACTGTGAGGTCAAGCTCTGAGAGATCGTAGGTAATGCCGTAAAAGCTCCAAGCAGCTCTGGGTTGTGAGGTTAACAGCTTTATAATCTGTAAAGGTTGTATGATTATATACATAAAACCTTCACAGACCTTCAGACCTTCCGTACCGGAATCGACACCCTTACTTTAAGCACAGAATAACGTTTGCTGCGCTGTCTCCTACATTGAGTTGTTTCCTAAAGTAATTTCTAATTTGGTTCCTCTTCGTGCATGTAGGTCAGGTGTCAAGCACACCGGAATCTACCAAGCTAAATGTTTATCTTTATAAAATTTGAGTAAGTGACCTGTGGCAAGTTTATCTTGTAATGGCACGATTATTGGGATTCAAGAGCCTAAAAAGACTAAAGTTCGTTCTATTTCTTCTATTTCTATTTCTTCCGTGACAATGGAGCTAACGATTTTCAGCTAAAAAATTGCTAATAAAAGGGAAGGCATTTTTGCTTCAAAGTAGTAAGGGGTTTGTTGATTTTAAAACAAGAAAATAGTGATTAACATTTTTCTCTAAAAATATCATTTTGAAGTTCACGAAAACACGTTCACGTATTTGTTTGCTGTCCAGGCTTTGCAAAATCTAAATTTAGGATTCGTTTTTGCAAAATGAACCCACCGTGATACAGATACAACTTATTTATTCATTTCATTTAAATATTTCAAGACAGTTTAAAGGATTCTCCCACACGAGATTAAGATGTTAAAAATAGTTTTTGCAAGAACCTCACATTGCCAAAAAGCAATCTAAATAATGAATATAAGGCTTTCCTTTTCGTAACACCCTACAGGCAGAATTTACCACACGTAGAGCAGGACTTAGCAAAAATGGTTGTGTTGTTAGGTGTTTTTCTCAAAGAGTGTTTTGATATTTTTTCCACTTACAAAGCCACAGATTAAACATTTCACAAAATTCACAGATATGGGTTCTGGGAAATAAGGATTTTTGAAATAAGGGAATGTGGGTATGAGAATTCTTTGAAAACTATTTTTAGAATACTTTACTTACTTTAGAGAATAGAGAGTTATGTAAGCAAATCTTTAACTTTTTTTCTGAGAAATTTTAATAAAAAGAGGATGGTCGCGTGGGTTCTTGGATTTCCCAAAAAGCAGTTTTCAAAATATTAAGTGAGAGAACAAGTTCTGAAATTTTCATACCAAACGAACATACAAAACGAACAAACATGAAGAACATTGGGCGTTATATAGTTGACTGACCCACCGATAAACCTTAAGAAATGGTAAGTGGTCTCGAATAAGAATGTGAAGTCACCAAGCAACGGTGAAGTGAAATAACGCCCGGCCGCATAAGGCCTCATTTCCATTTCTTATGGAAATTAGGGTTGCGGTCTTATTTCCATTGCAGCTTCGAAATAAAGCCCGTGAGGCCTTATTTCGTTTCTTCTGTTTGGATTAGAAACTTACGTTTCAAAATATTTAGGCACTCTTATAAATAGATACTTGGATACGTAAAAAAAAAATTAATAGAGTGGCTTATTCTCATCAACAATTCTCCAGGTGCGTATGAAGAATTGAGGGGACCTACAATTTAACGCCGATTCCGAACGGCAAAGGTGAGAGCATTTTTTCATGACAGATGATACTCTTGGAAGTTTTGTCAGCTCTTCGCAAGAGGCAGTGTCCGTAAAAGATGAAATAAAAACTAGGGGCACGAGTAGGACTCGAACCCACGACGTTCGGCTTAGCAGCCAACGCACCTAACCACTTGGCTACGGACACTAGCTACTACACTTTCAAGTAGCGTAAGGTTGTGTTAATTTCAAAAACAATGAGTTTTAAAACACAACCTGGAAAGGTGATTATTTTCGAAACTCATTTCATTTCATTTCATTTCATGCATTTGTACATAGAACGTGCAATGATTAATGTTTTATGCAACCAACAATCAGGTTTACATGTTGTTCACATAAATGCGCAAAGTATTTTACCAAAAATAGATGAATTTAGATACTTATTTGAGGGTTCGAGGGTTGACGTTGTTTGTGTTTCAGAGACCTGGCTTTCATGTAATGTTAGTGATGCTGTTTGCTCATTAAGCGGTTTTCATAAGCCTTTTCGTTGTGATAGGATTGGAAGATGTGGTTGAGGAGTAGCTATTTTTGTACGCAGTGGGATAAATTGTAAACTTTTAAAAAGAGCGGAATCTGTAAGTAATATAGACTACGTGTTCATAGAAATGTAACGAAAACAAAGTTTTGCTAGGCTCTGTATACAGGCCTAACAACAACACAGACATTACACCTGTCTCAACCGTAATTGATGAATTATCTTTTATATCTCCTTTTGTTGTCGTTGTAGGTGATTTTAATTGCAACACATTGAATGATTCGTCTCTTGTCAATAACATGCGTACATTAAATCTCTTTCCTGTTAACATTTCATCACCCACTCATTTTACTTCTCACAGTAGCACCCTTCTTGATGTATTTTTTGTCAGTCATATGTATAAAGCTCTTAAGTTCAATCAAATAGCAGTGCCTGCCTTTTCTCGCCACGACCTAATTCATTTGACATTTCAATGCGATCCTTTGATTTCAAGCAGAACTATACGTTTTCGCGACTTTAAACGAGTTAATCGGAATCAATTGGAAGATGATTTAAAACAAATTGAATGGTTTCGAGTTTATGAAATGTCCGCTGTCGACGATCAAGTTTTTTTTTATTCAAGACAACATAAGAAACTTATTCGAAACACACGTTCCATTGATCACAAAAAATGTTGCAAAAAAGTCTTCATGTTTTAACATGCACTTACAAAATCTTTTATATGAACGTGATCACGCCTATAAACGTTGGAAGCGTTTTCGACTTAATACCTTGTATACTGAATTTAAACATCTGAGAAACAAAGTTACAGCTGAGATACGAAATGCAAAAAAGAGATATTTCGCTCCAAAATTAGATCCTTCACAAGCTGGTAGAAACCTGTGGAAAAACCTAAGTGAAATTGGCATTGGCAAGCAAAAAAGTATGAACTATGATGATGTTGACTTAGAAGAACTCAATAAAAAGTTTTTGTCACTTCCAAATTCTGAAATAATTGATGAAACATCATCCGCTTCATTTGAGAACGCGTCCTTTTCATTTCCTTGTTTCAGCTTCTCGCAGGTAACTGAAGCTGATGTCGTAGAGAGTTGTATTAACATAAAGTCAAACTCTATTGGAATAGATGAAGTGCATCCAATCTTTGTTAAGGCTATACTACCTTACATTCTTAGATACTTAACACATCTCTATAATACAATATTAATGACGAATGTTTTTCCTTCAGCTTGGAAACAAGCAAAAATTATTCCGATTCCAAAAAACCAACGTGAATTTCGACCAATCGCCATTTTACCATTTTTATCCAAGGTTTTAGAGAGAATTATGAACGATCAGATAAGAAATTATCTAACCGAGAACAATTTACTTTGTGTTAACCAATCTGGTTTTCGTCCCAAACACATCTGCACCACAACTCTTATTAACGTTGTAGAAAATATAAGGCAAGCTGTTGACAGCGACAAAGTCACCTTTTTAGTTCTTCTTGACTTTTCAAAGGCAATCATAAAATACTATGTAGAAAACTAACCAATCAGTTTAATTTTTCTTTATCTTCAGCAAGACTAGTTCATTCATATCTCGATTTACGATCTCAGGCAGTTATTCTGCTTCAGAATTTCTATTTGTCAAGAGAGGTGTTCCACAAGGTTCAATATTGGGACCACTTTTTTTTCAATGTACATTAACGATTTACCTTTGTGTTTGCAAAACTGTCACTTGGATATGTATGCTGAGTGCTGACGATGTTCAGATAAGGAAAAGCTTTCCGTTAGGATTGGTCGAAAATGCTGCCGTTGAAGTCAATGAAGACCTTGGAAATATTCTTACTTGGTCTAAGAAAAATGGACTTTGTATCAACCCCTCAAAGTCAAAATGCTTGGTAATTGCAAGAAAAGCCATCGACACGTCCTATTTCCCCGAAATATTATTAAATAATAATCAAATTGAGTTTGTCGAATCGGCTAGAAACCTAGGTTTAATGTTGACAAAAACACTATCTTGGAATTACCACATTAGTTTGACAATAGGTCGAATTTACGGAGGTCTTCGTCTACTTTGGACAAGTCAAAAAATAACGCCACTTAAAACGCGTATCATCTTGGCCAAAACATTGCTCGTTCCAATAATGCTTTTCTGTTGTGAAATTTTCTATAACTGTGATTATGAGCATAAACGCAAACTCAATGAAAATAACATCTGGATATGTAGATGTTAATAGAAAAAACTCGCAAGTAAAAAAACAAATAAGATAAATAAACGATACCATTTAGACTTACAACTCTTATAGTATTCCTAAGTATTCTCTTTTAGTGTTTTTTATTCCTTTCGGAAAAGCATACTTAGCTCAAAGCCTCACACAACTTGAGAAAAAAAATAAAAATAGAATTAAATTGTTGTTACTTCTTTCATTGTTTATTTATTTTTGAATTGCCTACACGGCATTTGTAACACATTGATTCAGAACTATGCCAAGTCGAATAATATAGCATACATAATTGGATTTTCTAACTGGCACTTTCTCTACCATCAGCAAAGAAAAAAATAAAGAAACCATCCAAAGAAATGGGTGGTTGATTGACAGAATGTCTAGTGAAGACAAGAAAAAAAAAGAAGACATCTTTCGAAATAAGGGCAATCTGTTTGACAATCTGTGCCCCAATCTGTTAATATTTGCTCTTAACGTATATCAAACACCAAGACACACCATTTGAATAATCATTAGTCCTTAGTCATGTGGCAGCATCATTTAGTGTCTAGTCTACGAAAACAAGAACAAGAAACAACGAAAACTTTGTCTTCCAGGGTACCACAGGAAAGTTTTTGTTGTCTCATTTTGCATCGACAGTTTCACTTTTTCCGATGTTAATGACACATGTCTGAAAAGGCCGACAGGCAGACAGAAGTTTTTCTTTTTGATCTTCGTTAAGAATATAAATAATGAAGGAGTGCTTATGGGCGCTAGCTTTGTCATACTTTCTTTGAAGGGTTTTGGTGTCGTGGATAGGAGACTATTAGGGTTGACAGGGCATCATACGAATAACTATGTTGAGACTTGAGTTTTATTTTTAGTAAAAAAAATTTAAAAAATCAAAATGTGTTTTGAATGGAACGTGTTAATTAATTATGAATTTTTGTTTAATTTTTTCTTTTCAGGTAAGTTTCGGTGATTTTCGTCAACAAGGATGTAAATGTCAATCAGTTGAGAAAGAAGATGTTTCTAACTTTGACACTTGATAAGAAGTTGACAATTGGTATGGAAACTTTTGTTGGTCATAATTTGGTTCAATTTGAAATCTGCGTTAACAATATTGAGGCGGTGGGGCTCGCCAGAAAAAAATGTCTCACTCTCGTAGAAGCTTGGATATACGAAGGTGGTCCGATACATATACTAACCCTACAAAAGAAAATCAAACATTTTAAAAAAGGTGATTGTTCAATAGAGTCTTTTTTAACGCGACATATACACCAACGTCTTTAACCCGACTGGAACAACATTTTCTCTAGGCCTGCTCATTCGACTACAATTTTTACCCGACTTTTTCAAGTTTGAAAAGAAAAAGAATGCGCGCGGTGCCAATTCGAACCTGACGACCACACCATCGTGTGAGCTTTTTTCTTCTAAAAGTGGGGCTGTCGAATCTTTTCAAAATCTCTTGATAGTACGGTCCTGGCAATGGTTTGCTCTTCTGTAAGTAGTCAATGTGGAAAACGGTGCTTATCACCTATCCGCTTAATGGAACAGTCTTCGCCTTCTTCGGAGCACACGTTTGCCGGCTGAAATCCACTGTTGTGACCGTTTGATGATCTCTCGACTGTCACAACTTACTTACTTATGGTGGCGCTACAGTCCAGGTCGGACAAGGGCCAACAAATGTCTCCAGCCAGCTCGGTCCCTAGAAAGCTGTCTCGACCTGTGTGCTCCACCTGAGTCGCGGTCTGCCGTTCCACTACGATGTTCCCATTGTGGTCTCTACAGGCTTCAGTTGGGGGTGTTTAAGCCCTGGATGTTTGTTTCACCTTTTTGTAGAACTTTCGAACCTCGTTCCTATTGTGACATCCCTCTATCTCCTCGATCGCTTGCTTCTCATGCTCCCTTTTTTTATTTCTGAGAAGTTTATACTCCTCTCTCCTTTCCTGCTCGTAGAGCTCACGAACTGCTCGTGTCCTTCTTTGCAGCGCCGCTTTTAATTCCTCTTGTTAAGCTGCATGTGCTCGCCGGCACTCATCGTCAAACCAGGGGTTTCATTGTGGCGGACGTGTAAACCCTAGCACTTCCGAGGCGGCATCTCTGATGGCCACTGGTTCTCCACATTTTGTACTGTCAGCAAAGGACTTTTGAGGAGATTTTCGAAAACACGATCGGAAAAGAATCAAGCAACCAGCCCTATCGTCGTATCCGTTCGGAGAAACATACGATCGTAGAAAGGTTCCGAACGTAACCCATAGTTTGTTCATGGTATCCGTATCGTAAAGAAAATATTGACGTATAATAACGCATGTCGTTCCGCAAATGTTCCGACACTGTTAGCTGTCGGAACAATCGGAGACGCATAAAACAAAATAATCGCTAGGCATCGCATAGCGCTTGTTGAATTTGTGCTTTTTGCCGCATAAAATCGTGATGCGTTACTCTGAGTTTGAAATTTCAACGCAAATTTGAATTTTTTTCTGAGGTATGTACGATTTAACAATCGGAACCCTTAGGACGATACCAAATTCGTATGTTACGTACAAATCGGATAGAATTTTGTTACAATCGGATACGACGATAGGGCTGAATCTCTTGCGATTGTTGGCCTTGACCGGGATATCCGCATTCGTACCTTGGCTACAACTAGGTAGTGGTCCGAGTCAATGTTGGCACCTCGGAATGTGCGGATATCTGAATGCCAGAGAAGTGTCGTGCGTCGATCGCAATGTGATCAATCTAGTTGACGGTTGATTGATCAGGAGATTTCCATGTCTCCTTGTGGACATCAAGATGTGGGAATCGAGTATACTTGCTACCATTACGTCTCACCCCGCAGCGAAGTCCATTAGCCTACATCCGTTATCGGAGGTGGTATCGTGTAGGCTATGTCGTCCAAAAATCTCAAGGACAATTTTAAAGTCATAGCTAGGGCATTGCTCATAGTTCTTGTCTAGGGGCTCGTAGAACCTGTCTTTGGTGTCTTCATCTTTTTCCTCAGGATGGCAAGAGCGCAGATGAAGCTTATGTTTGTAAACTAAGCCTTGATGCTTGAATTGTCGAGATGCGCTCATTCACTGAGTTGAAACTCAAGACCTTCCCCCTGAGTCGAGTCCCAACGACAACACATTCAAATAGACGCTGATTTTGTTCCCAATAGCAGTCGACATAGTAGATATCACAGTTGTTCATTTTACTGGAACTAGACGCCACCGTTGATTCCATCTTGGGAGTTCCTCCGCTGCCACTCGTTGAAAAGGAGGCATGCCTGAGTGGACGTATCCTTCCTCCCCCTCTCTCTCTCTCTTTGCTGCCGCCAACAACTTCCCACTGAGATTAGAACCCAATCTTCAATTGAGGTACTGGTCACCCGATGTTCACCGCGGAGAGGTGGATAGTAGGAGTTGATAGTCAGAGGTTGTTGTAGACGCTTATGCCCTTTTGAATGCACGTGTCTACCATCGGCTTGGGCAGAGTAAAACAACAGTGAACTTAAAGTGGGGTTTCTTGCTGTGGGTGTTCCACGTCGCATTTAACAAAAAATAGCTATTTTGAATCCACCTACGACGAAGTTCACAAATAAATCAATTAATGAGAAAAAACTCGTCAGTTTTCAATTAAAAACCTTGGCAAATAAAATTTCCCATTTCCAAAAAAAAAAAAAATCACCCACACGCCATCTATGTTTATAGAATTCGGAAGAACTACAAAAACCTCATTTAAAAACAAAAATCCACCACCTACTATTCTTCCTACCAAATCTCCATAAAATTTATTACAATCCTTGTTTACCTTAATTCTGTCAAACAAATCAAAACAGAAAAATACATTTTATTTACAAAGTTTCACCAGCCAACACATAACACTGGACACGCAACCGCCCCTGCAGCACTGGCTGTGTTGGCTTAATCCACGATCATAAATTCTATTACACTTTTTTGTTCGTGTGTAGAGGTACATCAAGTTCAATTTGAATGTTTGCTCTCTAATGCGCATTCAAATCAAAGTATGATTGCAATGAACTACAAGACGAAGACGACAACTACAACAACGAGCTACAAAAAAGTAAACAAAGACACCCTAACGAATGGCCGAGAAAATGTCCGCCAAGGCTACTCTTCTTCTTTTTGGCCTGCTCCTGCGATTGCAATCATCCGTGCATTCTTTTCTTTTCTTGAAGCCCTACCCGCCCGACCTCGCTGTGCATCATCATCATCATCCATCCAACAAAACAAATTATGTGGGCAAATGAAAATAAATTTTCATTCATGAAAATATTTTTTCCCCACCCCATCAGAGAGTCAGCCATTGAATGTCGACGGTCGGTCTTTCGGTCTGTTGGTCGCGTTTGGTTGTTAAAATCAAAAGCGTCTTGTGTCGCCCAAAAATTGACACATTTCTCACAAGAGTCTATGTGTGCTGCAATACAGGATGTGCCAGATGATTGCAATTTGTGTGTTACAGTGGGGTGCGAATGAGGCGGCAAACTGATGGAAATAAAATTATTAATAGACACTTATATTGGTATGGTAATAATTGATTTTATTTTTAGTTCTTCATTTCGCCGCTTCACCGATCGACACTCGGGTCGAGTCTAATGCAATCCTCTAAAGAAAAATGACTAATTGTTTACTTATTGTCACTAAGTTGTGCCTTGTGACGGCAGCACCACCGCATTGATTGGTTTGGTCTATTGCATAAATATGGCGGCACTTTGCTCAAAACCCAAACCCAAAAATGTTGTTGTCACCTCCTGAGATATTTTTGGTAAGGATATTGCTAATTATCAAAAGCATTTCATGCGCTCGATTGTCAGAATGCAAAAGTCGAATATATTTTGATGTCGGTTGTGTTGTTGCTGTTGTTTTTGTAAACTTGCCATATTTCGAACATGAATAATAATTTTTATTTTTGGGTCGTAAAAGAATGAGAGCAAAAAAAAAACTGTAAATATAAATAACAAACAAAATTTGTGTACATTTCATGTATTTGCCTGGCGCTTTGAGACTTATTTATTTTTGACAGCAAATATTTTTTTTTTGAATAACGGGGGGACAAAGGGGAGGAAGGAATTTATACTATTTAAGCATAAAGGAAAAATGACCTTTACAGAAGACTCAATAATCATTTTTGAAAAGATCGTTTTTGTTTTCTTGACATTTGAAAAATATCTCGTAAAAGGAAGCATTTTGACATGTAAAAAGCAATTTGAAATGCGGCTGAGGTGGGATTCGTTGAAGCTATTAGTTGTGGAATTTCAGAGTTTCGAAAAGGAAATTGGTGGCGCAGGTGGGAGGTAATGGTTTTTTTTTTTTTTTTGAAAAAATAGATACAAACGATGATAGGTAATAGAAATTTATTTTTAAAGTTCATTGATGGGAATTCATTGGCATCCGGTCTGTCGGTTTATATAGATTTTTGAGAAGAGGCGTTTCGATGACTTATTTGGCTATTTAGCATTTGAATTGATATTTCAAGATTTCGCCAATTAAAATGTGTAATTATTTTGTTTAGCAAAAAAATAGTATTACTTACTTACTTTCAGGTGGCGCTAAATTCCGTTGTGGACTTGGGCCTCTATCAACAGTCTCCGCCAGCCAACTCGGTCCTTAGCAAGTTGTCTCCAGTTTTGCACTCCATGTTGATTGAGGTCCTCTTCCACATGAGTGCGCCACCTGAGTCGCAGTCTACCTCTCCTCCTACGTCCCTCGGGAATAGTGTCGAATGCTTTCCGGGCCGGAGCATTGGTGTCCATCCGCTCTAAATGACCGAGCCATCTGAGTCTCTGGACCTCGACCCTTCTAGCTAGGTCCATGTTGTTGTACAACCCGTAAAGTTCGCTGTTATATCTTCTTCGCCATTCCCCTTCAATGCACACGGGGCCAAAGATGACCCGAAGAACCTTCCTCTCGAAACAGCCTAAGGCACTTTTGTCAGGGTCCATGCTTCCGCACTATACAGCAGGACTGGGATGATGAGTGTGTTGTACAGTTTTACCTTAGTTGCTCGAGAAGGGCTTTTCCAATCAATTGCTTTCTTAGCCCAAAGAAACAGCGATTAGCAAGAGTTATTCTTCGTCTGATCTCGGCGCTGGTGTTTTTACCCGTGTTTAAAGCGGATTCTAGGTAGACAAACTCTTCTACTACCTCGAAGTTTTATGCGACTATTGTGGCGTTCTGTCCGAGCCGTCGCGTTTTTGTTTTTCCCTCATTTACCGCTTAACCCATTTTTGCCGCTTTTGTCTCAATTCTCACAAAGGTGGTGTTGACGGTAGAGTATTGCACTATCTTCTCAAGAATGATATTAAGAAATCGCACGGCAGTGCATCGCCTTGTCTGAATCCTTTTTTGAGGTCGAAAGATTCCGTTAGCTCGTTGCCAACCTTGATGGAGCAGCGTGAGTTCTCCATCGTCATTTTGCACAAGCGAACGAGCTTGGCAGGGACGCCAAAAACTTGACATAGCTTTGTATAGTTCGTCTCTGTAGATGCTGTCATACGCGGCCTTAAAATCGATGAAAAGGGGGTGGGTATCGATTTGGAGTTCATAGGTCTTTTCCAGGATCTGCCGCAACGTGAAAATTTGGTCGATGGTTGACTTTCCTGCCCTGAAGCCACATTGATAAGGACCAACCAGATTGTTGACGAAAGGTTTGAGACGTTCACATATTACGGCAGAGAGGATCTTGTAGGCGATGTTCAGTAGACTGATTCCTCTGTAGTTGGCGCAGTTTAGAGGATCTCCCTTTTTCAGGATCGGGCAAACAATGCTGAGGTTCCATTCATCGGGCCAAGCATTCCTCTGACCATATTCTACAGATGATTTGGTGCATGCTCCTATCTAGCTCATCGCCTGTTGCTTTGAACAGCTCAGCAGCAAGACCATCTGCTCCAGCGGCTTTTTTTGGATTCACTTCTTCTAGGTCGGGTTCACGGAATTGTTGTTTTTGGTCGTCGTCGCCGTTATGCAGTCTACAGAAGTAGTCTTTCCAAATCCCCAGCATTGACTGCGATTCTTCTATGATGTTCCCTTGTTTATCTCTGCAGGCATCGCTTCTTGCTCGATTACCTTGAGCCAGCTGTTTAACCTTTCGATAAAACATCCGAACTTCAAGAGGTTACTTGACACTCGATCAGAGAATGATCTGGCGATCTCTTGCGATTGTAGCCGTCCGACGTCGAATTTGCTGCATTTCCTTGTTTTGGCCGTTGTCGGGATATTCGTAGTACTACCTTAGCTACGTCGAGGTAGTGGTCCGAATCGATGTTAGCTCCTCGGAAAGTTCGAACATCTAAAATGTTTGACAAGTGCCTTCCGTCGATTGCAATGCTATCAATCTGGTTGACGTTTGATTGATTAGGAGATCTCCATGTTCTTTTATGGATGTTGAGATGTGGGAACCAAGTGCTTGTTACCAAAGCATTTCGCCACGCAGCAAAATCGATCAGCCTGAATCCGTTATCGGAAGTGGTGTCGTGCAGGCTGTGCTTTCCGACTGTTTCACCAAAGATGTCCACTTTTCCCAGCTTTGCGTTATAATCGCCGAGGACAATTTTAATGTCATAGCTAGGACATTGCTCGGACGTTTTGTCAAGGAGCTCGTAGAACTCGTCTTTGGTGTCGTCCTTTTTCTCTTCTGTGGGGGCATGCGCACATATTAGCCTTACACATTTGAAGCTCAAGACTTTTTGCCTGACGATGCGATTCCGCATGCAAAGAGTCGCTGTTGTTGTTCTCGGTAACAATCACCATGGTATGTGCAACAGGGAAACTTAAAATTACAAAATTTTAATTTAATTAAGTCAAACCACCATAAGTTGGGTTTACTTGCAAGACCAGGTGCCGGCCAAACGTAGGACTTTTTTAAGGTAAAAAAAAGAAAGCTTCTTTTGTGTTTGTAAAATGTATTGGGAGAATTTCTTGACGAACTATTCGTCGTGACGCAAGTTTTCTATTTTATAATATTTTTCAAAAATCACCATATCTTCATGTCACCAATCACGCGTCTCCTTAATAATGCTCATATAACGAATCATCGCTTAACAATGCTCATTCATTTTCATTTTTTTGCGTCAATTTAAATAAATTAATTTGACATCCGGAAAGAAAACAGGATCAAAAGAATTTATATTGCCTTCCGACAGATGGAAAACAGAACGTCACTGCTTTCGTAATTCTTTTTGGGAATCTCTCATATATGAAAGCTATTGACGTCGGAAAATAAATTTTAATATTTTTTTTCTTAGTTACTTTTGAAGAACAGTGTGCCAATATATTTCCTTTTAGGGAAGAGGTTTCGGTTCTTGATTAAAATATTATTCTTCTCTGAAAGTTTGTTAAAAGCTTGTTAAACAAAACAAATATTTTAAAAATTTTAACTTTAGAAAACAAATGGATGTAAAGCTGAGTATTCACGGTTTTCATTTACCCTTATAGCATCCCCACTGTTCTTTGCCAGATTAATAAATTCTTTTAAAATAGTTGAGCATTGTAAAAATTACTTAGAGTCAATAAATCAAGACCTGCTACAATCCTTGGCGCCGCTTCCGCCATTTAATTTAAACTAATCGTTAAGTAAATAAAAACTGACAAGCATTGTTAAGTTTTGAATGCATAAAAGGCTTTAAATTAATTATCTTTTTCAGTTTGGTCAATTTACCGTCAGTCGCCAACACCTATTTTCCTATTTGTTTATTTTAAATTAAATTTTTTTTTAATTTGCTGTCTCAACAAAATAAATAAAAAATCATATTTTTACATTGTATTCCAATTTAAATATTCATTTGGCACCGAATAAAAATACATATGTGCATAAATCATATTATTTTATTCTGATTTTATGAAATAATTAAATGCAATGATGTATGAAGAGAATAAGAATGCATGAGTTGTAAAAAATACATTTAGATCTGCTACAATGTCTTTTGATTGAAATTATTGTCGGATGCCAGAATGAACTCAATCAAATGTAAGAAGACTGACAAAGAAAACATAGATAGAGGTGTGTTTTGTAATAGTAACGAAACCAGAGATCAGTTATTGCAGACCTTGCAAACGTAAAATTGTATTTCACTTTGTCATGTTTTTAAAAGACATCATAATTTTGAACTGTGGTAACATTGCCTCAAGGAAGGAAGGAAGTTTTTATTTTTGAAAATAAATAATTCAAGTACATTTTGACTACGTTATTTTTTTTAATAAATTTAAAGGATATTTTTTTTAGAGGTGTAGAACTTTTAAATGGATTAAAACAAAAATAACTTGAAATCAACTTAATACGAAAGATAATCTTTTAACATTACGTTTTAAATATGATTTTTAGCATGCGATTGCCTCGGCTGGTTCGGAACGTAGTCTAATGTGGAGGTCAAATTTTTGATGACTTTTTCAAACATTAATGGTCGTGTACCGACAATAACGCCTCTTCCAAGTGGTCAATCTTTTCGAGCTTATTGGCATAAACTAGCAAATTCACATATTGACAAATAGCCTTACTAATAATCAAATTTAGTAAATAGTTAAATGAAAATCTCCAGATTTCAGAAACATCACATACCAATATCGAATTTAGCCTCCAGTTTAGTCACTAGCAAAACGTCAAAATTTAATACACTTAAATCCATCTCTAAGCTGTGCACTAAAATCACATCTGAAGGCAAGTGTTTCTGTGGTGCTATTTTATGGTACACAAATAAGTATTAAATGTACTGAAATTGTTCATCGTATTTTTTCGATTTCTATTTGTATTTTCATTACGTCTCACTTTTTTTGGTTCAAAAGAAGTAAAGATTGTATTTATTTATTTTTTTAAAGGATTTATGCCGGCCGTTTGTTAAATTTGGCATAAGCCGTACTTATCTATGTGGTTCATCAAAAAATGAATTACAATAACTACACGAGATCCTCCTATTTATCGGTAATACTTTTAATGACCCAAAAACTAGTTTTTACTCTGGCGGGCAGGAGGATCTCTCATAGCCGAAAAGGAGAAAGTAGTGTAAGGAAAAGAGACATATATGTAGGGACGTTACAAAAGTAGACCGATAGGGACAGCAAACGACGCCATATTTTTTCCCGCTCTCTTGACATTTCTCTTCAGTAAGGTTTGCGTTTTATCATGAAAAGGTATACGATCCAACAACGAGTCGAAATTATTAAAATTTACTACCGAAATTCGGAGTCAGTGGTCAACACTGTAAGAGCGCTACGTACAACTTATTATTATATTGTTGATCTGGCAGAACGATTATGACGTTCTGCCAGATCAACAATTGAGCGCCTAGTGGGAAAAATTTGAATCCACAGGCTCAGTACAAAATGTTCCCGTGCCAGTGAGACAAAGAAGTGCCCATAGTGTCGAGAATATTGCTGCCGCTAGCGCATCAATTGCGGAAGACCCAAATCAGTCTCTCACACGTCGTTCTCAAGCGTTGGGCATCTCTGTGACGTCGTTGTGGCGAATTTCGCGAAAAGATCTTGGCCTATATCCTTACAAGATCAAATTGACGCAAGAACTGAAGCCGCTTGATCACCAGAAGCGTCGTATGTTCGTGAATTGGGCTGAGCAACAACTTGAAAATGATCCGGATTTTCATCGAAAAATCGTCTTCAGCGATGAGGCTGGATGGCTTCGTTAATAAGCAAAATATGCGTTATTGGCGAGGCAGCAATCCACATGTGCTTCACGAGGCACCATTACATCCCGAAAAAAATCACTGTTTAGTGCGGTTTACATGCTGGTGGTGTCATTGGGCCGTACTTCTTCCGTGATGACCAAGACCGGCACGTTACTGTGAATGGAAATCGCTACCGCTCAATGCTAACCGATTATTTTTGGAATGATTTGGATGATATGGACTTGGACGATATGTGGTTTCAACAGGACGGTGCCACATGTCACACAGCGGGCCAAACAATCGAATTATTGAGAACGAAGTTCGATGAGCGCATTATCTCCAGAAATGGACCTGTGAATTGGCCGCCTCGTTCATGCGATTTAACGCCGTTAGACTATTTCCTGTGGGGCTACGTCAAATCTATGGTTTATGCCAACAAGCCAGCGACGATTGATGAACTTCGTACGAATATCGAACGTGAAATTGCAGCAGTATCGGCCGATTTATGTTTGAAAACCGTCGAAAATTGGGTTCAGCGTCTGGACTTCTGCAAGCGTGCCCGTGGTGGTCATGCAAAAGAAATCGAGTTCCATACATAATGGCATCAAATGTTCTTCCACAGGAATAAAGAATTTCATTGATAGTCAAAACCGTTTTTGTTTAATTTAAGAAAACTTTTGTAGCGTCCCTATTGAAAAACCCTTTAGAAGCGAAGATAAAGCACAAAAACCCGGCTATTAAAAATGAAGAAAAGAAAAAAGCTTTTCAACACTTTAAATCAATTGATGTACTATAAGTGCTGACAATAAAGTAGTGTTGGAAAAGGATACGGCAATACTTAACAAGAAGTAAGGTAGCACTGATCAGTAATAACAAGATTGGAAACCTACCTACGTTTTACCCTCCAAATATCACAAAACTTATTCTTTTTCCTAAACACATACTCTTGCAGCAAACTTGCTTTTTATTATGCAGGCAATTGTATCATTATTAGAATAAAACGCATACTTTTGCAGCTAACCTGCTTTAACTCAATTTTCAAAATATTTATTGTTTCAGCTCGTAAAAACATTTTTGTCACTCATTTGACATTTATTAGACAATTACTTGATGGAAATTGTAGTAGACTTAAAGAAAATGTGAAGATTTGTTAACGAGAATAGTTTATTGGTAGGATTCTGTTTAAGTTCTACACTTTATTTTAACTTTATTAGTAAGGCCCAAAGAAAATAGTCAATCGGCATTGAATCGCATGATCTTAGCAACCAATGCATGGGTCAGTAACGTGCAACTGCGGTTACCAATAAATCAATTTGACAGCTGACAGAATGGTGTTACAAGCTTAAATTTTTGTACCTCTATACTTACTTACCTAACCGGCTCACAATTCATGAAGTATCTCAGCCTGAGATACTGCAGCCTTCCATCGGAAACGGTCCTTCGCATGCACTCTCCAGTCGCCGAAACCAAGCGCCTCCGCAGTCTCTTGGTCCTTGTACCGTAGGTAAGGTCCATCTCGTCGTCTCGAGCCTGGGAGCTGGGATAAGAAGACTTTCTTGGCTAGAGCGTTGTCGTCCATTCGCGCGATGTAGCCGAGCCAATATAGTCGTCTATTCTTGGCTTTCTAGACTACATCAGAATCTTGGTACAGCTCGTGCAGTTCTCGGTTGAAGCTTCTTTGGACTTCTCCATTCGCCATCGTCGCATATACGGAACCGAAAATCCGTCGAAGAATTTTTCTTTCGATTCTCATTTTTTACTTATCATCCAGTCCAGCACTCGGTGCCGTAGAGTATAGGACTAGTAAAATCAAAGTTTTGTGTAGCCGCCACCTTGTCTTTCAAGTGAGGAGTTTTGAACCAAGCTGTTTTGCTAAACGGAAGCAACAAACCACTAAGGTGTCGTTTGAGGGAATTGAAGTTTGTTCCAAGGTAGGTGAACCCTTAACAACCTCAAAATTGCTGCTACCAACAGTGACGTTTTGTCCTAGACGATGGACAGATGTTGCTTTGTAGTGTACTTTGCTTTGTCCTCATTTATTTCAAGACCAACGAGTTTCGCTTGTTCTTCAATCGCTGTGAAGGCCTCTGGCATACCTCTCTTGGGTCGACCTATGATGTCTATGTCGTCCGCATAGCCTTGGAGCTGGGTGGATTTGTCGAAGATAGTGTTTGTCGAAGATAGTGTTTTCCGTGCTCATTCCTGCCTTGTGCACTATTTGCTCCAGGACTATGTTAAAGAATTCACATGACAGCGCATCTCCTTGTCTAAACCCTGCCCATGTTTGAAACAACTCGGATGAACTGTTACCCATTTGCACACTGCACTGCGTATTGTTTAGCGTTATGCGGCACAGCTGGATCAGTTTGTTCGGGATTTTTTCAGGATTTGGCTCACTGTGAATATTTGGTCTATCCCACAATTTGTTCATGACCTGGTGCGTGCGGTTCATCAGAATACCTCCTTTATATTTTAAGATTTCCGCAGGCATGACATCCGAACCGGCGGACTTGATGTTTTTTAGCTTTTGGATGGCTCTTTCGACGTCTTCTGTGCTGGGGGCTGTGACTGGGTCTTCATTGACTGAACTCGCTTCTCTTTCGTCATTGGCTGGCTTGACATTATGCGCATTCACGAGTGTTGACATTTGCTCTTTAGAAAATGAACACGTTCAAGATGTTGGATGCGTGCCTTGCGTCGATTAGCACACAGTCGATTTGGTTGGTGGTTCTACCATCCGGAGGTCGCCAGGTTGCTGTGTAGATCTTTCGTCTTGGAAGCCTTGTGCTACTTATCATCGTATTACTACCCAAAATATAGTGCGGTCAAAAGCAAATGAGGATAAAGTTTGAAAGCAAATGTCGGTGTGCATGTGCATTGGTCTTGTATTCATAAATATTGTAATTAATGGAGAACACTTGAGTTGTAGTGTCCGTAGCTTAGTGGTTAGGTGCGTTGGCTGCTAAGCAGAACGTCGTGGGTTCGAATCCTACTGGGGCCCAAAGTTTTTATTTCATCTTTCACGGACACTGCCTCTTGCGAAGAATTGACAAAACTTCCAAGAGTATCATCTGTCATGAAAAAGTGCTTCTCAGCTTGGCCGTTCGGAATCGGCGTAAAATTGTAGGTCCCCTCAATTCTTCACACGCACTCAGAGAATTGTTGATTAGAGTAAGCCACTTAGGCCTTGGCTCTTCAAGAGCTGTCGCGCCACTCTATTTTTTTTATATTTACTTGAGTTGTGTAGTCATGTGTGCGTTGGCTGCTACGCAGAACGCATGGGTTCGAATCCTGCTCGTGTCCATAAAGTTTTTATTTCATCTTTCACGGGTACTGTGTCTTGCGAAGAACTGTTAAAACTTCCAAGAGTATCATCTGTCATGATAAAAGTGCTTCTCAACTTTGGCTTTTGGAATGGACGTTAAATTGTAGGCCCCCTCAATTCTTCCCACGCACTCAGAGAATTGTTGATGAGTGTAAGTCACTTAGGCCTTGGCTCTTCAAGAGCTGTCGCGCCACTCTATTTAAATTTATTAAGTTTTGATTAGGGAACACAGAGCTACGTAAACAGTTTCACATTCACGTAGTGCGGATAACAAACAATTTTCTCGGGCAAATTCGTAAGGCCCAGTGTTCGATGACTGGCGCATAAATCAAGCTGAATATTGTCGATGGCATCGATTATGCTGTCATTACGATTGAAAAAAAAAAACCCTTTAGAAAGAGTCTAAAGGGGTCAAATCACACCATTTTGGTTGCCAATTCACGTCAGCTCAGGGTGAGAGAAGCATACTATGAAACCTCTCGTTCTGATTTAAGATTGTGTCTTAAGCTGTGTGGCATGTAGCTCCATCCTGTTGAAACCATATGCCTTCGGTGTCCTTATATCATTCAATCCAAGCCACAAAAAGTTGGCATTCATCGACCTTTAACAATCGCGTTGAAGGTGATGGCTTGGCCAGCATAATTTTCCAAGAATCCCAAAATCCACACCAAGAAATATTTTGATTTAGATGCATTGACACCTTGTTAATCTCGCGTTGATTGCTATCGTCCCAAATCCAACAATTTTGCTTATTCACGTGACCATTCATTAAAAAACAGGCCTCATGATTTTTCAACCAAAATTGGGATGAAATTCTAATTCCAATTCTCCAAAATCCGATCAGCGAACACACGGCACTGCGTATTGTCGTTTAGTTTCAGCCCCTGAGTTAGTTGGATTTTGTATGGGTGCAAATTCAAATCATTCCTCGGATTCTGCTGCACACTTTCACAAACAGTGGCAATGTTTTCAGCATTGTTCCGGTAGACTCGAATTTGGCCAAGAAACGTTGAATAGTCGACTTGGAAGGACGCACAAGTACCCCATAAAAAGCGCGCAACGCCCCCTGGCGTCAGAGATGATATATTACACTTCGAATACAGAAAAACAGCTTTTTGTTTGTACCTTTCGAATCAATAAACTCTCAATCCTTTTTTTTTGTTTTATAAATCTTGCTTTTCAACTGGTAAATGCTCCTTATCCCAAAAATGGTATTTACATTCCCCTGGGTAAAGTAAAAATAAATATTCCTTTCAACCCGAACTTAATAAATGCTAAACACAAAAGCAATACAAAACCCTAACTAAAGTTCACACTTACCATATCGAAGCAATATTCGCAAAAAGTGTTGTCAGTTTTTGAATGTCAAAAAATATTTGCTTTCACCAGAAAAAGAAAAAAATAATAAAACGCGTTATATTGCTTTTAATATGAAACTCCTTTGACAAGACCTGTCACACTTAAAGTAAGGTTTCCTCTTTGTTTTATTTATGTGCAGACAGCGCCGGCATCCGATTCAAGTCAAGCAAAACCCACACACAAAAATCTATTTTGCTAAAAGCATCTTACATGCTTCGTCAAGAGTTAACGTTCCTTCAAAAAAGGATAATATGAAATTCTAAAATAAAACCTTGTTTTTCATTTTATCTCTCAAACATCAGGCGGTAAAGCGTCAAACTTCATCAATGTCAAAATTTGTTTAACGTCAAATCAACTGTCACCAAATGTGGAACAGTCTTTTTTCCTCCTCCAGCTTGTAGCATTTTCATCATCCCCGTGCGTCTAACCTTATTTGATTATTATTTTTATTTTGTCCTATTCTCAGAACTACTTAAAAAATCAATTTCCGGAAAAAAAATATTTATTTTCAAAACAAAGTAACAAAAAAGTGAAATATTTCAAATCTGGGCCAAATGTTGTTTTGGTGTTTTTTTTTTCCATCACATTTTTTGTCACGAAACGACCCCCAGACAAAAATGCAAAAAAAAAAAATAAAAAACAAAGAAAATGACAAATTTCCAAGTCTTGAAAATTATATTTTTGAACGTAACATTAATTGTTATTTTTGTTTTTTGTACAGTGATTCAGGATTAACTTTTACTTGTCACTTTTTTTTTTGGAATATTTAATGTGTGACTTGTTTAAAAATACACTCATTGTCATTATAACTGTTACAAAAGATGCTAGAAAAGACGCCAAATTCACGAACGTGTGTCATGTTGAAAACGAAAAAAACAATGTTACTTGTAGCACGTCCATCAGGAGGGGATTTAATATTTAAGCTGACAATAACTGGATGTCATGCGAGGCTGAACACAAGAATATATTGTAATTCTGTTACGTGTTTTATTGCAAACGTTGGCGTGTTTTGACATTTGGGCAGCAGCAATATTGCGAAATTGAAATTTTTTATTTAATGTAACGTGGGCAGTTAAGCTTCGGGCAGCTTTCAATCAACGATATACCTTTGCTTAAGAATAAACATTTTAAATGCATTAAGATTATTGTTTTACATATTCCTTTGTAAAGCACAACAAATAATTAATCAATTCTCCTCACAAGTCCACCATAGAAGGTTAATAGACTGGCAATGGTCATAGTTATGGTCACACTTACCAATTTCAACCCATTTGTCATTTTCCAGCGTTTTCGAAGCTTTGATGAAAACTTTGGTCTTCGAGTTTTTCAAGATTTGCCTACTGGAAAATATACACAGCACGGATGTTTCAGCGTTCAAGTTTATTTTACCAGAAAAACATGGATTGCTACAGTCCTTCTCTTCAATAACAAACCCCAATGTACATGTTTCTTCGCCTGATGTAGTAGATAAGCAGAACCGCCCAATCTGTCATGTATCTGATTGAAATCTAAATGGTGGATACTTCTGATGGACTGAAACCGCTCTAGGGTGCATTTTTAAATTGTTCTTCGTTTGAATATAATGCCCTTGAAATGAAATAGATACAAACCGAGACACTGGACAACCATAACCGATCATTGGACGTTTAAGGGCCAACAATAATCATCCTGGTCCAATTTGCGAATTTTGTGGTACTTTTTACCTGAATCTTGTAAGAAATTTCCAATGAATATACAAATAATATTTTAACTAGGACTCACGCCTTGATTTCCCTGCAAACAAAGCCATTGGAAAACCGAATTTCGGTCCTACCGAAGCGCCATTTGTGGTTCATTCTCAGAAACAGATTCAGATTTAGGTTCGGTTGAGTCATAGCTTCCAAGTATCATTTTTCATAGTTGGATTTCGTCTTTGCAGACATTCTACTTCAATTTCACCTCTTTGCAAGCTGAATTTACCATTTTGCAAAACAAATTCACCTTTTTGCAAATCGAATTTAATTTTAAAAATATACTCTCTTTGTTAAAGGTACTAGCTGAATTTGATTTGCAAATAGGTAAATTTACTTTTCAAAATGTTGAATTCAACTTGCAAAAGGGTGAATCTGAAGTAAAAACGACTGTAAAACGTAGCACTTCAGAAGCAATATCTCTATGTTGTATCTGCTTCTTTGCACTTGCTTCTTTTTGGAGATACAATCGGAAAGGGACCTATTTAAGAACTTTTACCATTTGCTTGTATGCACTTGGTTTATTGAGATAGCTTAAGTTCAGCAAGCCAATAATTTGAAATTCACTGTTCTTATTTCATTTTCGTCGATCTTAATTAGGCTTTTCAGGATTTAAGATTTCGATTTAATGCCCTGAGGAGGTTTAACTTAGCTCACAGGAAAGGGAGCCTGTAAAATCGCTCTTTATTGGGTGTTCGTCAAGCAATCTACGCTGACTGAAACTAAAGACTTGAAAAGATTTCACTGCTGTTTATTGTACTAGAATGTGTGCCTATGCACCACTTTCCTTCCCTTCCCAAACAACATTCCACTTGATTTGAAACGCAATCTACTGTTAAAGTTCTAGGCAACCACAATGTTGACCATGGGACGTGGATATTCTCTGATCACATTGCATAACATTGCATAACAGTTGTCAAGAAGTCTATAAAAGTACATACAACCGGAAGCTTTCTGTATTTTCATAGGTTCGTCTGACTGCCTGTGTGGTCTCTATCGGCCAAATATTCCACAGTATAGCGAAGGATTAATCTTTATTCAATAGATTTAGTTGAATATGAATACTTACTTACTTTAGGTGGCGCTACAGTCCGTTGTGGACTTGGACCTCAATCAACAGTTTCTACAAGCCAGCTAGGTCCCTAAATAGCTGTTTCTAGTTTTGCACTCCAAGTTGATTGCGGTCTACGCCACCTGAGTCGCGGTTTCCCTCTCCTTTTTCGTCCCTCGGAAATAGTGTCGAATGCTTTCCGGGCCGGAGCATCGGTGTCCATACGCTCAAAATTACCAAGCCATCTGAGCTGGGACGAACCGTCATATAGACATTTAAGACAGTGTCTACCCAAACGAAATCGATAGGCTGAAGAAACTAACAAGAATAAACTATAAATAGATCATAAATAAAATAGTTATAAAATAATGAATTAATAAATAAACATAGCATAGTGAAATTTGAAATGCGAACATTGAACAGAGAAGATACACAAACACAACACACGTCAACGCCATACTCATACTTCATACCAAGTTCGGGAAAAAACGAAGACATCCCGAAAAATGTCTTCGTTCTCTATTGAAAATGTTTGGGGTAAGAAGAGCCAGTACAGTACACGGTTGTTTTCGGTTTTTGTATGGGAAAAATAGACATAATTGAAAATGTCTAATTTTTTGTTTCTTTTAGTTCATTTCATCCTTGCGTCCACTGTGCGTTCGGGAAAAACCGAAAACAGACGAAGACATGTTTTTGTTTCGTTCAATTTTTTTTTCAGGTTTTGTATTTTTGTATGGGGAAAAAAGACAATATTGAAAATGTCGAATTGCTCGTTGTCGTTTAATTTGATTTCAATTATTCAATATGATTTTTGTTTTTCAGTAATGGTTTATTATAATTTTCATTTTGCCGATCCTGCTTAAAATAAATAAAGTATTTCTGCCATCAATCCGTTTTATAATTAATTTTTAGGGAATATTTTTCGCCTTTTCATCTCAAGAACTCCAGTTGAGACTTCTAAGAAAAACAAGATTTGAGATTTTGCTTTAAGATCTACACATATCGATAGCTGAAATGAATACCTACGGCTTCACGTTCTATGTATTCTACGTCTTAAAAGGACAAGAGAAAGGAACAGAATTTTTGCTGTCTACCCAATTTCAATAGTGGCGAGTCGTCCCTGCATCTGAATCTCTGAACCTTGACCCTTGTGGCTAGGTACATGTCGTTTACGGTCAAACCCGTTAAGTTCCCTGTTGTATCTTCTTCGCCATTCCCCATCAGTGCACCCGGGCCCAAAGATGACCCGAAGAACTTTCCTCTCGAAATGGCCTAAGACACATTGCTGGAGAGAGGGCTTTTCCACTCAATTGCTTTCTTAGCACAAAGAAACAGCGATTAGCAAGAGTTTTTCTTCTTCGTCTGACTCGGCGCTGCGCTGGTGTTACTGCCCGTTTAAGCAATCCTCTACTATCTCGAAGTTGTATGCTTCTATACGTTGTCCGAGCCGTCGGTGTTGAGTGTTTTTCCTCGCTTCTGTCTCAATACTCGCAAAGGCGCCATCGACATCACGCTGTGTTCTTCCCTTTATATCAATATCATCGGCATACGCGGGAACACAGAGGAGGTATACCTAGAGTCGCAACTCAAGGCATTTTACTCTCTTTCGACTAAAAAAAATAAATTTGATAAAATATACTACCCAATGTAAATGTATAGGCTTTTGAATGCATTTTAAATGGGAGGCCGAACCAATACATTTGCAATGGGTAGGCCTGTGTGCTGGGCTCAATAAGGTGAAAAGCCTAGGCTCAATTTTAAAAGCCTGCGCTCAAAATTCAAAAATAAGAGTCGGTTAAATTCAAAAATTAAAAAAATTAAAAATAATTGTATGAAATTCATGTTTTAAGTATTTAAATAACAGTACAAAGTGCAGTGCTTAGTGTTTTTTGCTTTTTAAATGGAATTCAACTACGATTTACGAAAAAATACCTAAAAAAACACATTTAAACACGTTGGCAGAGTTTATTTCACCCTTAAAACAGTGCGGTCATGTCCTTATTGAATTTTTGTTCACCTCTTTCACAGATTCACGGACACGAAAAATAAGAGTAGATTGAGAGACTCACCATAACATTTTTTGGACAGTGATTTTTTAAAAAAGAGAGCGAGTTGCGACTCTAGGTAAATAGATTCTCTATGCGCGAGAAGTTGAACAGACTTCTGGTGTTGACGATGGAGTTTTCCACTATCTTCTCAAGAACGATGTTAAAGAAATAGTATGACAGTGCATCGCCTTCCTTAAGCTCCTTGCCAACCTTGATGGTGCAGCGTGAGTTCTCCATCGTCATTTTGCACAAGCAAACGAGCTTGGCAGAGATGCCAAAACTAGACATAGCTTTATACAGTTCGTCCTAGTAGATGCTGTCATACCTCGAATATGTATGATGCTATAAATAAAGTACGTTTACTAACTTATTCCGCCGTAGAACGTGGTTTAGCGGAAGAATAAACAAAATGTAAAAAAAAACTGCTTATCTGTCAGTTCATTAGATGGCGCTGCAATCGATATAGGAATAACAACAATAAACTGGCCTTCAAGTATCAATAACAACAAAAATCTCAAAGACAATTTTTGGTAAACGTCACTTTACTATTCCGGGAAGAAATCATTTTTACTCTCATTCTATGAGTTATTTATATTTAACATGTGGAATATTACGGTGACGTGAAATAACGCCCGACGAAATAAGGCCCCATCTTAAAAGGGGCCTTATTTCCATGGTAAAATTGAAATAACGCCCGGCGGGCCTTATTTCAATTGCATTATGGAAATAAAGCAGCATTTTACATGGAAATAAGGCCGCACTTACAAAACACATAAGAAAACTTGAAAAAGGGCCTGGTTTCCATGCCAACTTGGAAATAAGACCCCTTTTTACCGCTGTTAGCAAGCTCTTAAACAGAGATTTACTCTCAATTGCACCAATAAACTGTTGTTTAAATGTGAAGAACATAATATCTTTCATGATCTGTGTATCAGTTGTTTATGAAAAAGTGCAATGATAAACAAAGTGAGAACAATTTTTTGATTATTTGCAAAATTTAAAAGTTTCAAAAATTTTAACGGCGCAGTGTCATAAGTTCGTAAGTCATAAGTCCGTAAAGGACTTTTGACCCACTTAGGTGGGTCAAAGTGAAGATTTGATCCACTTTTGTAGAGTGTGGTTTGTTCCCATGTACGGTGGGAATTAAAGTCCTTAATGAATTATTGGTTCTCGTTCTCTTCGAACGTGAAATGAACTGCCATTTTAACCGAGACAAACTTAAATAAGAATTCAAATACTGAGCAATGTTATTCGTAAAATTAAAATAAATTTCATGTATAGTCATTCAGTAAACGAGTTTTAAGACTCTGATTTTTTGTTTTTAATCAAATGACCGTAAACATTCAGAAACTCAGTCATACCGAATTCAGTTCTCAACACTCTGAAAATAATGAAAAATCGCCCGATCTTTTTTATTAATATCATAGCTTATTTTAGTTGTCGAGCAAATAATTTTTCTAAGCTTTTACTGTTTCGTTCTATTTGAAAAAGTAACCACTACACAATTACACATCCTGTAATGCATAGAAATTAGCAGATGCTGCATTTCAATGATTCATTCTGAGCATCTTTTTTTTTATTTCGATTGAGGATGAGGATATAATGATAAAAAAGATTCAAGATCGATTTGATTAGATTGCGAGCGATGCGAGCGGGAAAAAATTTGCCCAAAAGAGAATCAATTTGGGGGGTGAAAATAAAAAAATTCGCGCGCATTCTTGTACTTATAGGATGCCCTACTCCCACCGAACTTGGACATCCCATTGTGCAGAAGAATGTTTTATTTTTTCAAAATTAAATAGATTACTTTTACCAACTAAAAGGGTCGTTAACAGAAAAGTGTGGACATTTTTTGTTTGACCATCAAAAAGAAAAAAATTAATATTCAACGAGCAGTTCAAACAGCAATAAAAAAAATTAATTTTGTGCCTTTCTTGCAAGCATATTGTGACAAAGAAAGCGAAATATTTTGTCTTAATTCTATTTCGTATCATAATAGGTTCATAAATTATTGTTTTTTTTTTTAGTCTAGTTCATAAAAGAAAAAAAAATTAATTAATTTTTGCCATATCTATTAAAATTTGTTTTCGAAGAACTTCTGGCTCTTTTTTTTTTGCTCACTTATACGTGGGTTATAAGTTCATAATCGATTTATGAAGTTTTGACCCACCTAAGTGGGTCAAAAGTCCTATACGGACTTATGACACTGCGCCAATTTTAACTCTCAAAAACTGAGCTTCAAAAGTGATTTACATTTGAAAACTTTTTAGCATTGTATTTTGAAACTCAGTTTTTTGAGAGTTAAAATTTTTGAAAACTCGACTATGAAGGCTTTGCAACTAATCAAAAAAATCGAAGCTTAGCTTAACTAAAACAGAAAAACGAAATAAGGCCCCACGGGCTTTATTTCGTACTTGCAATGGAAATAAGACCCCAACCCTGGTAAGGGTCTTATTTCCATAAGAAATGGAAAGAAGGCCCTATCGGGCCTTATTTCGTCGGGCGTTATTTCACGTCACCGAATATTAGGTACTTTAACAATTGAGTTAACTGGCTTGAAAAATAACAGTAATCATCAGAAAATCTGCTTTTAGGGTCATTCATAAGTTACTTACGAGCTAGTTCATCTACTCTACGCTCGCAATTTTAAGCGCTAGTGTTTTTTCCGTTACAAATGGAATCATTGTGAATTTATTTACTGACAGTTAATGGATACTAATAGTACGTCAATGGTACTAAGAACATATGATTTCTGTAAGAATCAATATCGAGTTAAAGAGATGAAATCCAGAGTTATTATATTCACTCAGCATCTAAACTTCCCCACACTCGTGTTTTTTCCGGTCTCATTTTCAACCAAGAAGAGAAATTGAAGCGCATGCTATTTTCCTTAATTCAATTAAATCAATAACCCGGTTTTGCATCACACTAGCAAATATTGAATTAAACTACTTTTATTTTTCAATTTTTTTGTCAACGCAGCAACACATTGAGCAATAAATTCTAATTAACATCCTAATTTGCTTCAAAGTTTCGAAATGGCTAACATATTTGTAATTAACCCATTTGCATCACTGATGCTTTGACACGTTGACACTATTCGAAAATTAAAAAAAAAAAAGAAAAATCATCATGGAGATTACTAATTTAATATTATATCATTAAACCAAATTACTTTCGAATAGAGAAATCGATTTTGTTTTTTAATTGAATTTTCAAAAAAAGAGGATTTTTAAATACAAAAAAAATTGAATACTTTTTTTTGAGTACACAGTACACACCCCCGAGCAACTCACCCACACAATTTGTGTGCGTTGCTCGTGCGAACATTGCCACAAGAAATATGCACTTTCGAATGCCCGCAACCAGCCCCTTCTCGAATAAAACCATTTTTCATAAAATTAAACAAATAATTTTTTTTTAAATATGAAAAAACAGGCCTCCCTAAATTTGTCGTCCATCGTGGTTTGGTGGTTTCGTTGTTAACCCGACCAGTATCACTGCAACATTGTCCTTTTGCAATCCATTGCTGAGAAATAGAATAAAAAAAATGTGCACGACTGGGTCGTACGAACTTGCTCCTGCATGCTAAAACTAAATATTTATGATTACTTAAATTGCAAAAGGTAGTGTTAAAATAAGAGATATACTTTAAGCAATTCTGATTACACTCTTACTTACAGCTTACACTTAACTCAAAAAAAAAAAAAAAAACGAATATATAAAAATAATTCGAATTTATTAAAAAATTAAAATTTGGAAATGTACCTCTTATATACATTTCATTCCAAAAATTTAAATGCCGAACAAATTCAAACCTTCTTCTTGATTTATTGAATTTTTTTTTTGAAAATCGTCGGAGCCGTTTTTTTTTTAATTAATTTATTATATATAAAATTTTTCAAAAATATCTTAAAATTAACTTGGGTATGCAGTTTTCAAAACCATGTAAATATACATATTATATTCCAATTTGGATTTTTAAAATTGATCCGTTTTAGAGATACAGAATTTTGAAAAAAAAAGTTAAAAATATTTTTTAAAAATCCAAAAAAAAATTTGAAATTTTTTTGAAAACAAAATATTATTTGAACAATATATACGTACTTTCGAAAAAAAACTTACGCTGATCAGACTTTCAGTTTTCGAGAAAATCTAATAAGAAAAAAACACATGAATGTTTAAAAAAATTAAACTCGAGGAAGTTTAAAAAAAATCGTTCGGGCTGTTTTTGTGAAAAAAAAAGTTTTGATTTTTGGCCAAAAAAATCGTATGGTGGCTACCCTAAATTTTGATCTTAAAACAAAAATAAAAAAATTGGGATATGAATTTTTGCTCAAACAGCTAATTTTCAAATTTGAAGTCAATCGGACCAGTAGTTAAGGCTGTAGATGCCTGTAAACTTTCCGACAGACAGACAGACGGAATCGCCGGACCCACTTTTTTCGACGTCTCTATCATCGTAATATCATATCTCATCCTCACCTCAAATTTTTTTTTTTTTTACGAATTCAATACTTGCCATATATTCTATATGTCGCAAGTAAAAAACAAACGCTCGTTTATGGCGGCGGTTTTAGCTTCTTTTGCGGTCGGTCTGCTGCAATTTGACATGTGCCAGCAATGCCCGCTGAATATTTACCTAATTTATATGAATTAAGTGCCAAAAATATGAGCATTTTCGATTTCTTTGCACTCTGCAGCTTCTCTGATCAGACCCCCAAAACGCATCGGGGTGAATGGCAATGACGGCCGTGGCGGGAATTCTGTTTGGTATGGGTTGGTGGTGAGGATGAGGCAGAGAGATAGAGAGAGAGTGTAGATATGGTCTGTGAACGTGAGTCATGTGGAACAAAAGTGGCCGCACATGCAACTCGTATGATTTGATGTGGAAAGTGTGGCGTTGGTGAAAGTGGGCTATTCAGAAGTGGGTATTGGGAAAAGTGATCAACGCGATGATATAGGAGGGGATGGTGGTCATGAATGGCAGTTTTTCTACATTCATCATAGTTCTGTGTCATATGCAATGACGTCATTGGTCGAGGACTTTTTTGTGAATCAACTTCTTGCGACAAAATTAAAATGGAAGTAAAGTCAAAAAAGTAGGTCCACACTCCACAATTTTTCCAGGTGGTTGTTTGAGCTTTTAACGAAAATTTCTTATAAATTTTCTGTGATTTTTGTATCTATCGTCCACCATTTGAAGGAAAACAAAAAAAAAACATTAAATTTGTCATACCTTCTTTTTATTTATATTTCAAGTCGGCGCGACGCTATGACCGATGACCACTTACTTTATGATGCATTCAAAATGTGTTTGAATCATGCCAAAAACGAGTCACCAAATGTCAAAATAAAATATCTTATTTTTGCCTTAGCCCGAAGTCTCAAATTCTAAATTTGTTTATCATCTGCAAGTCAAATTTTAGCATGAAAAAGTACTTAAAAATGCTAAATTATTTAATTACTTAATTATCGTTAGATGTTTGATATTTTCAGTCAAGACTGTTTCCAACAACCCCAGCCTCATAAAATATCCCCACATATAGTCTGTATAGTCTTAGTCAAAGAGTATAAGAATTTTTAAAAATATGAATCGTTAAGATAAATTTGCTTGTGAGGACATTTTTGTTGGTAGATTTGGGAATGTCACAGTCGAGTTGACGTTGCTCCGTCTTTGGTTTATAATTAAATTGCAAATACTCACCCGAAAAGCATCATTAACTGGATGAGATATGTGAGTTGATTTTTCATATTTTGGGAAATAGAAATTTATGTCATCCTGGCAACGCCTGTTGACGCTTACTCTGCTCTCCGTGTTGTTGCTAGTTTCGCGTTTTAGTTGCCATTATTTTGTTTTTTTTCTGCTTTTGAATCCTTACGCTTGGATTGTTATGGTAAGCACGACAGGGGAGGGAAGAGGGTAGTTTTGTTATTTAAATGGAGCATTTTGTTTCATGCTGGTGATGATGAGGATGACGAAGGGGTTAGTTTCGGTGTGAAGAATTTGAGTGGGTTAACAATCGAATTAGTTGTGTCAATTTGGTGACAAGTTGTGACTTTTACTTCAAAAATCTTTTTTAGCGGTGGTCGTTTTGGTTAATTTGAACAATTTTGCATGCCATGCCAGGTCGAATTGGTGAGGAAATTGCCGTTTTCTTGATTGGAAGATGAAGCGACTCAACTTTAAGTGGCTCATTCATAAGCAGATTTTTACATTTTATTTGTTTTTTGTAAAGCTTTTTTTTATTGGAGGAATGAGGATCATTGGTGACAGTTTTTCTTATTTTTACTCACCACACCCAGTAGTGAGAATTCCGATCCTACTGAATTTCTTATTTATGGGTATTGCTTAGTGCCTTTATTCTTCTCCCACTATGGCCTCGCCGTCTACATTAGGATTAATGTTGCTTTATCAATTTTTACCACGGTATGGACTAGGGACACTGCTCCAATCCTTTTTTCAATTGTATGAAGTTCAAGTTTTCCGTAAATAAGCACATCATTTACTACTATTTTCTTTATCGAAGTCCAAATTTAGACAGAGCTTCAACTTCTCGTGAATTTGATGCTCTGTCTGACTCGATCCAAAGAATTGTTTTCCTGTATCCTCACACTGAAATCGTTATTACGGGCGATTTCAATGTACACAATTCTTCGTGGCTTCTCCATTCGGGCCAGACAACACCCGAAGCAATGTGTGTTGAGATCTTTGCTGAGTTTAACAACCGTACTCAGCTTATCACCGAGCCCACTCGAATATCGGACATTAATGGCCAAGCGGAAAATACTCTTGACTTGTTTCTTACGTCTGACCCTGATAAATACACTATCAGTGTATTAACGCCTCTAGGCAGATCAGATCATAGTATTATATCTGCAAATTTCTCGTGTCAAGCTAATCCAGTTAGAGAAAGAGCTCCGAAGAGAACCGTGTGGCAATACGAGAAAGCCAACTGGGACGGTCTCAACAACTTTTTCCGGATCTTTAACTGGTCACTATGCTTCCTCGATAGTGACGTAGACTCCAGCGCAGATATGATTACTAATATGATTATTTTGGGAATGAAAACTTTTATCCCGAATAGGGTTAAAAGCATCAAACCCAAGGAAAAGTCATGGTTTGATTCAAGCTGTAAAGAGGTTATCAGGGAAAAAGAAGTAAAGTTCCGGTGTTTAGAGCCAACCCAACTGAGGAAAACTGAACAAGTTTAAACAAGCCAGAAGGCCTGCAATGCCCATATTCGGCGGACCAAATTTTTACATGACCAAAAATTAAGGCAAAAAATACTGCAATGTCCCAAAGGCAGTAAGAATTTTTGGTCATTTGTAAAAAATATGAAGAATTCTTCTTCTTCCTCGTCCCTACGCTCGTCGACAATGACACTCCAGTTGTTAGCTCGCTGCGAAAGCTAACCTTTTTGCTAGGCAGTTCGCCGCCAACTCTTCGCTGCCAGAGAGTGTCATGACTCCGCCAGTTCTTGAGCGCGTCAATGATTCCATGGGACAAATCTTCTTCCGCACTCGTGCTGTGGCGAGAGTCTTAAAGGATCTCAACATACATAAATCCGCTGGTCCGGATGGTATTCCCGCTATTATTCTGAAGAGGTGTTCTTCCACGCTGGCAAAACCCTTGCGTAAGCTTTTCCATCTATTCTATTCTTCTGGGCTCGTTCCGAGCAGTTGGAAAACAGCATTTGTCCAGCAAATTCCAAAAAAAGGCGAATCGTATTCTCCCTCCAATTATCGCCCGATTGCACTGACGTCCCTTCTTTCTAAGGTCATGGAAACGCTGATAAATTATCAGCTCAAAAAATATCTCGAAGACCGACAGCTTCTTAATGACCTTCAGAACGGCTTTCGTAGCAACAGGTCCACTGGTGATCGCTTATCTCACCGAACAGTGGAACAAATCCTTACATCGTTTTGGAGAAAGTAAGATTGTTGCACTTGATATTTCAAAGGCATTTGATAAAGTCTGGCATCTTGCTCTTTTATCGAAAATGCGTGCCTTCGGTATCGACGAATCCCTTCTTCGTTGGATTAGAAAATTTCTTTCGAGTCAGAAACCCACAATATAAATGCTGGTGTGCCCCAGGGCTCCGTTTTGTCTCCGACCCTCTTTCTCATTTTCATTAATGATCTCTTGTCTGTAACTTCTAATCCAATACATTGTTTCGCTGACGATAGTACCCTTAGCTTTCATATTCGTTTCCAGATCTCACATCCCTCCTCTTCGGATGTGGAACTGCAACGGCAAAATATGATAAGCTCATTAAACTCTGACTTAAACAGCATTGTACAATGGGGAATTAAAAACCGCGTAGAGTTTAATGCTTCGAAAACTCAATGCTGTCTTGTTTCGTTGAAGCGAGATATACCCCCCTTGCCACTGTCCATGAGTGGCACTTACATCAATGAGACCGAACATCTCGAGATTCTCGACCACCTCTTGTGGACCGAACACATACGCGATGTTGCTAAAAATGCCGCAAGATGTTTGGGTTTCTTAAGAGTGTGCAAGAAATTTTTCTCCCCGTCTTATCTGGCTATTATCAATAAGACTTATATCCATCCAAAGCTTGAGTACAATTCCCATCTTTGAGCTGATGCTCTAGTCACTTACTGACTTTACTGATTCATTCACTCCCTTAGACCACCGTCCTAACGTTTCGTGTCTCTCTCCGTTTTATCGTTACTTCTACGGTAACTGCTCTAGAGAAATAGCCAGTTGCATTCCTCCCCTTAAACAATTCAACCGTAATACCCGCGCTTCCAGGAATGCCCATTCAATTATCCTCGAGCCCAACTCTCTTCCACACTCTGTCTTTCCTAGTCATTACAATGTTCAAGAATTCAAGACACCGACACCTCCTTTCCTACTTTTCCCTTCTTTCTAATTCACAGATGACACAGTGATCTGGCATAAAAAGGGTATACAAAATCCCTTGAGTGGGTGCAAATTATATAAAACAAAATATTACATATTTATAATATCCCAAAAAATTTAAAAGTTTAAGGCTACTTGTTCCGAAACTACCTCACGATTCTCTTAAGGAAAATCAAAATTACGTGATATTTGTTACTGAAAAATGGCATCTACACAAAAAAAAAATTGAGATAAACAAAAAAGCCTTGAAGAAGAAAAGGCTCCTCCGCAAACTTCATATTAAAAAAAAAAAAAAAACACAAATGAACGTGAAAACAATCAAACTGATTTGTTGTTTTTTGTTTTGCTCTAAAAAAGAAATATGGTTTCTTTATATTTTTTATAAATAATAATCAATTTGAAACAATTGCATCATATGGTGCCAAGACAAATAGCAGTTGCGTGGGTGTTTTTAACCTACTTGCTTCCAAAAACGTTCTCATTTAATTTTCAAAAAAAAAAATCTATTTTTCATCCAAACAATTCCACATTGTATATTCTATGCCGCAGCATAGAAACAAATAAAAATTCACAATACACGAGAACAATATTTGGCAACCAACTTGATACCATAAAATATAAAATGCAAAGAACTTTTTAAATAAATTTTTGGATTTAAAAATCACATATATGTAAGAAAAAATAACAACAAAAATCCTCTTTTAATAATAATTTAGGATTTGAGATTTTCAAGTGCTTCTCAGCGCTGACATTTTTAAACAAATGTGAATATAAAAATTAATAACGTTTTTATTATGAAGGTATTTATTATAAAACCAACACAACAACAACAAAAAAAAAAGAAAACTCGTAACAATAAAAACAAATGATTTATGTTGTCTTTTATTTGTTTATTAATTTTCTCAGCGTTTATTAAATATAAAAAAAAATAAATACGGGAAAATTTAAGTTTATTTCTCAGTCAAAAGTGTTGTTTTTGAAGAACTTTCTTTCTTAATTTCCAAAAATAAATAAATAAGAGACTATTTTAACCCCATCAGACCAACAAGGACCATAAAATATTAACCACTAGAACAATTAATTTTACGACTTACAAGAACAAAAGTTCCTATTAACAAAACCAAATATTTCAAAATTTTCAATTTTTATTGTTTTTGTTTTTGCATTTAAATAGATTTCAATAGTCATTTAATAGTAATAAAATATGCCGGAGATTGGCAATCAACAAATATTGCAACATTTTATTTAAATGAATTAATTACAAAACCGACAGTTGCGGAATGTATAGAATTGCCAAACTGGTAAGCTTTTTGATTTGCAAGCAACAAGTGTTTTAATGAAATTTCCAATTAAGTTGCTGAAATTTTATATACTGAAATTCGGTCTGGTAGCATCTGTCCTTCAACTTCCTGTTTTGATTATTGTCGTTCAAGAAATCAAGTGTTTTGGCGAGCACGACAAGTTCAATGCCCTTAGTGGCACGGATCAACTGGTGAAAAGCCTCTGGTGGCAGATAATACGAACGATTATAGCACCTTCCGTGGAGTAAGTACCATGACCTTGTTGAAAACCAAAACGGACGAAACTACTAAAAGATCTAAACCCCTAACCGCTGGTGGGAAGAAGTTCACCAAATTGATACTAAAGTATCATTCGATAGCGGTAGTCAAGTCAATTTTAATAAGACCGCACTATTCTCCTTCTAATATTTTCCGAAAGGAGTGCGTGTGAATTGAATAAATAAAGTTAAATTTCGTATGGAAAAATATGAACATGTATGCGACATCCCTATTTGGATAAAATATTGACCAAGTAAGAGTTAAAACTGCCTTATAATGCGGATTTCAAGCCATTAAGTTATCACCTGGCTGTAATCCGCATCAAGACCAAACTACAAAACTATGTGCACACGCCCCTACCGATGATGCTGGGATTTTTACGACCTCCTTGGTAGAGTTTACGGAGCCTGTCCAGAAAACGACATCAAAATCGCACTCGGCGATTTCAATGCAAAAATCGGGAAGAAAGACACTTTTGGTATGGATTAGTTGGAGAGCTCAGCCTCCACGAAGTTAGAACAATTAACGGCTTCCGACTAATCGACTTTGCTGCAGCTCGTAATACGGTGATAAGTAGCTCTTAACTTCCAAGACGAAAGACAGCAACCTGCCGATCTCCGGATGGTCGAACCACCAATCAAATCGACCATGTGCTAGTCGGCGCAAGGCACGCATCCAACATATTGAACGTGCGCACTCTCCGAGGAAGCAAATGTCGACTGTAACCACTTTCTGGTAGTGGCTAAGTTTAGAGCTCGACTATCAAATTACAAAAAAAAAACACGGCCCAAAGAAAGTAGTTCAACATCGATCGCCTTTGAACTCCGGATAATGCCAGAGACTACAGTGAGCGCCTGAGTCAGCGACATTGCGCCGTCCTCTCAAAAACCTACCACTGATCAACACCTTGTAGGACCAATATCGTGAAATGATTAAAAAATGTAGCCGGGACCAGCATAGATTACCAGCTACCTTCGAAAAGGAACCAGTGGTATGATGATGAGTGCGCGTTATTGAAAAGAGAGACGGAAACTGCACGCTTGCAAATGCTGCAACGGAAAACAAGAGTAGCAAAAGAAGTGTACCGAACTAAAAGGAGAAATTATAAAAAGACCCTGCGAAGGAAAAATAGAGCATCCGCAGTTTCTCAGCTCAAAGATCTAGTAAAGTCTCGGGCGTTTCTTTAAAAGGTCGAAGCAATTAGCTTCTGGTTTCAGAACCGGGACACAGGCTCTTCGAAACAGTAATGGAAATATAGTCACCGAAGCACAGGGAATTGTAGATGTTTTCAAGCAGCTCTTCCGACAACTGAATGCGCATAATGAGCGAGCCAATGGTGAAGCAGGACCAGTCAATAAAGACCCAGTCCCAGTACAGAAGAGGTAGAAAGAGCCATGCAAAAGCTAAAAAATAACAATTCCGCCGGGTCGGTTGGCATACCTGCGGAGTTCTTTAAATATGGAGGAGGTGTTTTGATGAACCGCATACACCAGGTCATCAACATAAGTGTGGAAGGAAGAATGCATGCCCACTTACTGGTCGAAAAGCTCCATATATGTCCCATCTACAAAAAGGCGATCCAATGTCATGCAAAAACTACCGAGGCATATCCCTGCTGAATGTTGCATACAAAATACTATCCAACGTAACTGTGTGAGCGTCTTAAACCGTTTGCAATGCAATAATCCAGTGTGTACCAGTGTGGTCTTAAGCCAGGCAGAACAATGATTTTCAGACTGAGGCAGATCCTGGACCAACGAATTTCAAGTTGAAACCCACCATCTTTTCATCGACTTCAAATCTGCTTATGATAGAATCCATTCTGCATGACGCTAAACAATACGCAGTGCAGTGAGCAAATGGATAACAGCTCATTCGAGTTTTTGCTTCTTCGACATAGTCCTGGAGCAGATACTGCACAAGGCAGGTATGAGCACGGAAAACTCTATCTTCAACAAATCAACCCAGCTCTTAGGCTATGTGGACGACATAGACATCATCGATCGATTCAAGAGGCCTTCACAGCGATTGAAGAACAGGCGAAACTCGTTGGTCTTGAAGTGAATGAGGACAAAACAAAGTTCATGCTATCAACTAACAAAACAACATCTGGCCATCGCCTTAAAAACCTCACTGTTGGTAGCAGCAATTTTGAACAAACATCAAACGACACCTTAGTGGGGATCCGAAGAAGAATAATTCTAGCGAACCCCTACTGCTTCGGTTTCGCAAAACAACTGGGTTCAAAACTCCTCACTCGAAAGGCAAAGGATCTGCTATTCAAAACTTTGATTTTACCATACCTACTCTACATCGCCGAAGGCTGGAAGATAAGTAAAAAAGGGGAATTGATACTGGGCACTTTGGAAAGAAAAATTCTTCTACGGATTTTCGGTCTCGTCAGCGACGATGGCGAATGGAGAAGAAGGTTTAACCGCGAACTGTACGAGCTGTACCAAGATATGGATGTAGTCCAGAAAGCCGAGAAAAGACGACTACATTGGCTCGCCCACATCGAGCGAATGGAGGGAAACGTCTCCAGCCCCCAGGTTCGAGACGGCAAGGAAGACCGAACCTACGGCCCAAAGATCAAGTGATTACGGATGCCAGAGCGCTTGGTTTCGGCGACTGGAGAGTACATGCGAGAGACTGTTTCCGATGGAAGGCTGCAGTATCTCAGGCTGAGATCCTTCATGGATTGTGAGCCAAATAAAGAAAGAAGAAGAAGAAGAGTCAAAACTGGTAATTCAGCAGCCGAACGTTGAGCGAAGAGGGCGAAAACTGACCTTTCGGCGAACAAGGAGTTGGCCACTGTTTTCTATGATTCACAAGGAATGAAAATAATGCCCTTCTACCATGATAACGCACTGGGTATACCACATTGGAATTGGACTACGACCTAGTGTCCTACCACTGTAGGTACTGCTAAGATTTTTCTCCGTGCGACTTCAAAAAGGGGAGAATTTTCAGACGTATGGAGGTTAGCTGACCTCAAGTGACACTTAATTCCTTGGAAATGAGACTTTACAATACTCAATAGCACCATACACATGGACTCGAAACTAACTCAATCTTCCTTAACGAACTCAGTTCTTCATAGAGTTAATAAAAACTCATGTCTCTTTTCAAAACGAAGAAAAAATAAATATCTCATCAAGGCTAACAGTTACAGACACATAATTGATTTTATGAACTTCGACCTTCACAAAAACACATCAAAATAGACGACGACGACTTATTGAAAGCAAATAACAATTGGTAATAATTTTTTATTTTCAAATAAAATGTTTTGAAAGCTGTTCTAATACTTTCAATCAAGCGCCTCCTCCACATTGCTTCAAGATGACCTTGTCATCAAATTTCGACAATATCAATCTCCTTAGTACCATATCCATCCATAGACAGGGCGACAGACAGACAGAATACAGATAGAAGACATGAAGACAAACAAAATTGATTGACATTTGACAAGAATCCACCCAAAAATCAAAATTTCGAACGCAGAAAAAAACAGCGTTCGATGCCCTTTCATCCTCCAAAACCGACCGCAACCGACACAAATGTTTTATTACCCGTTAAATTGTCTGAAATGAAAACATGGCTTCATAATAAAACGTCAAGAATGCAACAAAGTTTTTTTTTTTTGATTTTGAAACACAAAAACAAATCAAACAACATCATCGACGCTGCGACGCTAAGCGAAATATAAACAAATTAGTAATAAATTTCGTTTTTTTTTTGTTGTTTAAACACTGAATTTTGCTTAAATGTTGCAACATTAACGCCAGCAAAAACACACTCCCTCTACTTAAATTAAATATTCGCAAAAAAAAAAAAAACCGCCGACATGTGTGCAACAGGCAAAATGGTGTTTGAAAATGTTGATGCTTCGAGTTTTTTTTTTTTAATTTTCAAAATCTAGGACATAAAATGCTAATATTTTTAATTATTACCGAATCCTCGTTCGGTCTCTTTTTTCGCTTTTATTTTCGCACTGATACTGAAATTGAATTTTTATTGAGCGTATAGAAAAATTAATTAAATTTAATTGAGGACACATTTTGATGTTTTTTTTTTCGTCAAGCCCGACCGATGTGGATGTCGACAACAAATGCGACGACGAGAGGAATTTTCGCCTCTTTTTGGGATGTGTGGTGGCTGTGCGATTGATTGAAAATCCCTGAAAAAATCTTTATTTTGCATCAAAGGAGTTGTAAATAGTGGTCAGGCCACCATACCAATAGCAATCATTAAAAACATTGAGCCCCCTGCCCCCCAACCAAAGGCAAAACAGATTGATGACCACATAATGTAAACAAAACATCGCGTCCTTGTGCGTCGTCGTTGGTCGTTGGTGGGGCGTTGTATTGCGCGTTCGTCAGGGAAAAAAATCAGTTTGAAAAAAAAGTGAAAAACAAACAAGCGAAAGAAAAATCACACTGAAGAAGCAATTAACCGAGCTATCGGTTCTTCGATCATCAACAAACAGAAACACCATAAAATCGATACACAATCCCAAGCAGGAGCGGTTGTAAAGGGTTTTTCAATAGGGACGCTACAAAAGTAGACCGATAGGGACAGCAAACGACGCCATATTTTTTCCCGCTCTCTTGGCATTTCTCTTCAGCAAGGTTTGCCATTTCATCATGGAAAGGTATACGATCCAACAACGAGTCGAAATTATTAAAATTTACTACCGAAATTCGGAGTCAGTAGTCAACACTTTAAGAGCGCTACGTACAATTTATGGTCGTCATAATCGTCCTACCAGATCAACAATTGAGCGCCTAGTGGGAAAAATTTGAATCCACAGGCTCAGTACAAAATGTTCCCGTGCCAGTGAGACAAAGAAGTGCCCGTAGTGTCGAGAATATTGCTGCCGCTAGCGCATCAATTGCGGAAGACCCAAATCAGTCTCTCACACGTCGTCGTTCTCAAGCGTTGGGCATCTCTGTGACGTCGTTGTGGCGAATTTCGCGAAAAGATCTTGGCCTACATCCTTACAAGATCAAATTGACGCAAGAACTGAAGCCGCTTGATCACCAGAAGCGTCGTATGTTCGTGAATTGGGCTGAGCAACAACTTGAAAATGATCCGGATTTTCATCGAAAAATCATCTTCAGCGATGAGGCTCATTTCTGGCTGGATGGCTTAGTCAATAAGCAAAATATGCGTTATTGGTCAGGCAGCAATCCACGAGGCACCATTACATCCCGAAAAAATCACTGTTTGGTGCGGTTTACATGCTGGTGGTGTCATTGGGCCGTACTTCTTCCGTGATGATCAAGACCGGCACGTTACTGTGAATGGGAATCGCTACCGCTCAATGCTAACCGATTATTTTTGGAATGAATTGGATGATATGGACTTGGACGATATGTTGTTTCAACAGGACGGTGCCACATGTCACACAGCGGGCCAAACAATCGAATTATTGAGAACGAAGTTCGAGAGCGCATTATCTCCAGAAATGGACCTGTGAATTGGCCGCCTCGTTCATGCGATTTAACGCCGTTAGACTATTTCCTGTAGGGCTACGTCAAATCTACGGTTTATGCTAACAAGCCAGCGACGATTGATGAACTTCGTACGAATATCGAACGTGAAATTGCAGCAGTATCGGCCGATTTATGTTTGAAAAGAAAACCGTCGAAAATTGGGTTGGACTTCTGCAAGCGTGCCCGTGGTCGCCATGCAAAAGAAATGTACTTCACAAGATTAAAGAATTTCATTGATATCAAAACCCGTATTTGTTTTATTTAAGAAAACTTTTGTAGCGTCCCTATTGAAAAACCCTTTAGAAGTACGGTATCCCGTAGGTTTTGATGTCCTTGGTACATAGTTTGCACAAAGTCGCTGTCTGACGTTTTTGAGAAACAGAAAATAATCTGTTTCGGCAATTTTTGTTTGTCATAGACATCCCCATTCTCCACAACCCAAACAAGAGGTGCGCCCTTCATCACAAAAGTTGCGCCAATGCAGCCACTGACTTCAATCAAAAGTTTACATTCGGTTTTATGACACCCTAGATTTGCCCTTTTATTTTTGGCCCAAATATACAAATTACATCGGTTGATAGCTGGCGGTGTGGTCACTTTCCTCTTCTGCTTCTCACTTGCTCAATATGGTCGAAGCGGATGGTTCGGTTTTGTCAACGTGTATCGCGATTCATGTTTTTCACCGCAACATTTTCTGTTCGATGACATCCTCAGAAAATTAATTGGAACTTAATTAGTTCTTGATGGTGATGTTTAATATTTTCCGCAAGTCTGTATTTTTTTTTCGGCCTCTATTGGCCATCGATCCAAATTTGGATGAAGCGAAGGTATCTTACAGTTTTTTTTCTCTGAACTTGAAAATTGATTTCTGATAAAATAAAAGACAAATAATATCCTTTAAGAGCTTCTTTATCATTGTTTTTGGTTCCAAATATAAAACCGTTGAAACTATTTCCATTGTTTTTCAAATATCCATGAGACAATATAGAACTCAATTTCCATCTCGAATTGAATTTTCATAGAACGAAAGGAAAAAAAACAGAAAAACTTGTTATGGTTATTCAGTGCATTTGTTTAGGTTTTTTTTCTATTTTGACATGTTCTGTGAACAAGAGAATCGTCATACCTTTTGGTATTGATTTTTTTTGTTCAACAAAACAATATAATGTTTTGTCTTTGAGTTTACTCACGTTCCACTCAAGAAGTGAATTTCTTATATTTGCTATTTGTTTTCTCTCAGTAGACTGAAATTTATATTCACAAATAATTGGAAGAAGTTATGAACATGAAGTTTGCCTCAAAAACGATTGTTAAAAAATGTTTGCAACTATGGATTTAAACAACCATAAACGCAATGTTAACATGCTTATCAGGATCAGATAAGATCCAAAAAGGACATGTTCAATATCCTCTTAAAGTTACAGAAGCGATTGTAATTCAACAAAAAATGCACCTACAGCCTTAACAACCGCTGGTTCAATTGACTTCAACTTTGAAAATTGGTGGTTTGAGCGTGAGGTGGGTAATTTTTTTTTAAATTTAATTTGAAGATCAAAATTTAAGGTTAGGTTAGGTTAACGGGCTGACAGCTGATGTTGTTACCGACACACTTATACTTGTGAGTATTGTTACTCAATCTAATAAAAACCTATGTTTCTCAGTTAATCAAGCCATTTGAAGGCATTGACGAAGTTCAAAATGTTGGTACCTGGAGTACTAGAGAGTTCTTCTATGTCATCGAAGAAATAATAGCCGAGCAATTTTTTTCTTTGCTTTGGTGGGAAAGTGCGTTGCAGTGACAGAAATTGTGAAGTGTCTTCATGCATTTCACCGCATCCTTTGCATCATCTGATCTGATTCTCATCTTTTCCTTGTGATATAAAAATAAAATAATAGAGTGGTGCGACAGCTCTTGAAGAGCCAATGCCTAAGTGGCTTACCCTCATCAACAATTCTCTGGGTGCGTGTGAAGAATAGAGCCAACCTACAATTCAACACCGATTCCGAACGGCAAAGTTGAGAAGCACTTTTTCATGAGAGATTGATACTTTTGGAAGTTTTGTCAGTTCTTCGCAAGAGGTAATACCCTTGAAAGATGAAAATAAAAACTATGGCCACGAGTAGGACTCGAACTCACAACATTCTGCTTAGCAGGCAACGCACCTAACCACTAAGCTACGGACACTACCTTGTGATATACAAACAGATTATGTCCGGTGCTTAAAATAGATCGAAGTGATCTCTTGTTTAATTGCATAATTTTTTCCGTTCTTTTTTGTTTTTGTTAAAACAAGGCTAGATCTTCTTTGTTGTGCCACAGGTGTCAAGAAGATTCCACCTTTCATCGGCCTTAACAGTTATTCTAATCGAGATTTACTGCCTTAAGTGACAAAATGGGGTGCTGAGTGGTTGAGCCTGGCTTACGTCAAGCATTTATCATAGTCTTGCTAATTCATCGGCTTTCTCGTTGCCTGGTATATCGCTGCGGCCTGGGACCCAGCAAAGTCTAATGTTATGCTGTGCGCCAAGAACCTTAAGTTCTTCGAGAGGCTTCGACACAACTATTTTCACTGACGGACGGCTTAAAGATGGCGTGTGGGTTGGTGCAGACATTTTCTCCGAGTCTTTTAATGTTTCCAGGTCTTTACGACTTCCTGACTTTGCTAGTGTCTTTCAGGCTGAACTACTCGCGATTAAGGAAGTATGCAAATTACTAAAACCTGATCCAAATCAAAACCGCAATACAGCTATTTTTTCGGACAGTCAGGCGGCTATTCAAGCAATTGGCTCATCCATTTCATCCTCCAACTAATGTTCAACAATGCCGAAGTGAGTTAGTCGGCATGAACATTGGACTCAAGGTCACTCTTATCGGGTCATAGTTGCCCTCAAGGCAATGAACCAGCTGACGAGCTGGCTAGGCAAGGATCAGCCCTTCATAGTTCACTCGCGGAAAGAGTCATCATTCCTCTTGGTGCTATGAAGGGCAAGATCTTCTCAATTTTCCTCGCTGAATCAAACCTCAGGTGGAGTAGCCTAACCACCTGTATCATATCTAAAAGGATATGGCCCACCTACAATATATCCCGTACTAATAATCTTATTTGCAGACCCAGGCAAGACATAGTCAGGGTCGTTGCTACGTGCACCGGACATTGGCCTGTTGGAGAACACGCATCTAAGCTAGGCATCCCCCACCACAAATTTCTGTCGTAGTTGTGGGGACCGGCGAGGAAAGGAAACTCTTCTTAACTTATTGTGCAAGTGTCCTGTCCTAACCAAAACGAGAGCCAAAACATTGGGAAAGTCCTTCTTCAATGACCTTAGTGAGCTTTCCGAACTGAAGATCAAAGATTTGATCTCCTTTCTAAACGCAACAAAGTGGATTTGAGGCGTATTTTTAACTAATTGTTTCAGTTCTTCTTCAAACTTGAGATCGCCAGCGCACTCAAAACTCAGTTTTATATATAATCTCTCTTTTAATTTTATAAGTCAAGCGAGTTTTTTTATGGTATCAAAACGGCGCAACTCAGCGCTAATTGGGTCACCGAGATAGACTGCTCGTGGCCACTATTTCAACTACTAACTACTACCTCAGTTGCAGTAATATCTTTTATTGCCGCCTGGCTATGAATGTCAAATATGTTACCAGCCCGTGATATCGTCATCATTAATACCTGTTTAGTAGCTGGTGTCATTACCAGGACCAACCGCTACAGTCTGGAAGCCTAAGCGAGTCGGTTAGAAGGCTGCACCAACATCAGTATCTATCTTAGAGCCATCTGTATAGATAGCTATTGATGACTAACTGGAGCGTGGTATGTTTTCTATCCATTTATCTCTGCTTAGAATGGCAGCCTGGAATGGTTTGTGAAAATCAAGCTCGGGTGTTTTATAGTCTGTCTAAGTACTATGAAGGATCTGAGCATGTCATATGGAACTGTTTTTCCAGACTTTAGTCTGATCTAAGTCTCAAGGCACTTTTAGCCGCAGATTCTTCAACAAAGAGATCTAGGGATATTCAATTGAGAATAACCTTCAGTTCCACAGTTAGGGTTGACTCTGGTTGCCCCTGTAATACCTGTGCATGCAAGTCCTTTGTACTTTTGTCAAAGTTTAGAGGTTCGTGCTCTTTTCAACAGCATTCCACCAAACAGTATTTCCATAAGTTAGTCTAATTATGGCCGAATACATCCATCTGATAATTTTAGGGTAGTAAAATTCGAACGAAAAGTTAACGAACGTTGCTTAATTACATTATGATTGGTCATGGGTTCGAACGTGTCATTCGTGCTGCGCAATATACTTTGCAACTGCTATAGTTGAGCCTTTACTTGAAAGACATTTTTGTAAATCCTCATAACACCTGCAAAGATGAACATTTTACGATTAGGTATATATAACGAATCATCGCTTATAGCTTAATTAAAAAGTAGAGGTCCTAGATGGCTATCCTGAGGAACTTCTGACTGAATTAGCACATAGAGTATTTGCGTATTTTAACAAGATAATTTGAATCCATTTTCCACTTTCTAATACATTCCTTCATATTTCAAAGCTGAAATTAAAATAATTCTTACATCCACTCAAATATTGCTACTCCGCCCAACAATTCTGAGCACTCATTACACATTTTCTTATTCACCGACATTGCCCACATTCGTTTTTGTGTTCTTCTGCCTCTTACACGCTCATTCTGATGATTAAAGTACATTTAAAAAGAACAATCAAGTTAATCTTTGATTTATTGACAATTTCTTAATTTTCATTTGAATATTATAATTTATTTTTCAACTTGTGTCAGAACAGAGTTAACAAAATTCACTCGTAAGATAGTGGCTGCCCACTTTGTATATATTTTTTTTTTTTTTGCAAACAACAAAAAATGGCTGTCAACTGTCAACTTCAAGAAAACAAAAAGAAAAATAATGCAAAATAGAAAAAAAAAATACAACTGAGAAGCGTAAAAAAAATACTACCAGAGCCGTATGAACTTTGCTTCTCGACATGTACTCGTTCTCATTTTTTGAAAGCTTAGCCTTGTAGCCTTTGCTTCTTAAAGTTTTGTTCTCCGATGTTTCAAAACCAATTTGTTTAACTAGCAATCATAAATATCACAATATCGGTTCTTTGAAACAAAAATTGAACAAAAGAATGTTCAAAATGTTTAAATAAAAACATAGATTGCCCCCACTTAACTACGGCCCTGGCATTACCGGCTTGAAATACAGGTATTAAAAGAAAACTGATAAAATAAATAATAATAACAAAAAAGGAAAAAAAAACTCGAATACATATGGTCAAGCAAAACAAAACAAAATAACAAAAAAAAAAAGAACGAAAACTCACTTTGAGAGCGTCTTTCCAACAATGACACATAAATGTAGACTCTAGACACCGAACAACTTTGCAACTCGTAACTCGTTCTTCGTAACGTCCAATCTCGTAATTCTTAGGTAAACTTCAAAGTGTTGAGTTAATTCGCGAAATCGTCATTCGATATCGATAGAGTGTTTGTTTTTTCTTCAGCAGGCTTATCGATAAGATAAAATAAATTCTATTGGCGAAGTTTTCCTCAATTCTGGCATTTCTGTGTTTTGTGATTTAATCGCGTTTTCAAGATGCGCAAGGAATGTCTTTCCGGTTTAGACAGTTATCGTTAGAAAAGATAATCGGTTGATCGGTGTTAAATCAAACAGCCGGTAGTGTTTAACAGAAATAAATTCATAGCCGGTAAAATTTGTGTCCAGCCAAGTATCTGCATTGACGTCGAATTGGTGCAAGAAGTAAAACGGGTTTCCTCTTGTATATGCCATCATCATCTCCGTCTCTGTGCCGGCTTGTGTTGGTTCTACTTGCTTAACCTGTATCTGTCCATATGACGAGTTGGTGTTCCATTTACCTTGCAACTCATTCAATGAAAATTTTCATTCGACCAAATTGTGCAATTTTTGTTTGTCGTTTTTGTTCAATCTGAAAATCGTTGTGTCTCAGTTATAATTTGATTGGAATTTCTAATAAAATCGCAAAAAGCAAAACGAACTTCTGTTTGCTCAAAAGAATCTTCTTCAGGAAACAGTTTGAATAATTTTGATATTTTTTTTCCGATAATTCTGCGAAATTATGCTCATGCACATTTTATCTAAACTCAAACTGAAAATCCATCATCATCGAGACAAATGACGACGGCAACGAGAAGCGGCTGGCAACGACCGACGGAAGGGACGGTTGTGATTTGTTTTAGTATAATTTTGTTTGCATTCATTTTATAGAAAAAAAAGAGATGGAAAAACAAATCTGTGAATATTTTGATATGTTCAATTCCAAACTGGCTGATGGAGATTGATTTCAATTGAATTTGTGATTTTTTTTTTCGTTTGTGATTTGAATAATTCAGACGTTCGTTTTTCTGATTAAGGGTTTTCGGTTTCAGTCCGGTTCGCTGGAGGAGGAGAAGGAGAGGCCGAGCAAACTTAGTGTTGTTTACATTACGTCATATTCAAGCACAGCTGTTGGTTAAACAATCATTTTTTTTCGTTCAATCGTTCTCCTAACACAAACACGGATTTTTTGTTAAGATACACAACTTTTTTTTGCTATAAAATTTATAATCGATTCGTGAGTTATTGATGGCGTGAGATTAAATACAATTTTTTGTTTGGGCATAATTCTTCATTTTAAAGACGAGCGTGTATTTTTTTGTTTGTATCGTTCGAAAACTAGAAAAATAACATTGAACTTTGATAAATATGTGTACGTAATTTTTTAAAACATAAAATAAAAGCTGAAACTAAGTGATCGTGAGTGCTTTGGAGGTTTCTAACTGAGCAAATACAAGCTATGACTCAGAGCGTGATTGTTTTGATTGGATTGTTATATTGGATATTGATAAATGTTTGGTAAGTTATTGGCTGATTAGACTTGTGGTCTTTTTCTTCTTATTCTTATCACTGATGTGAAAGTTAAACTTAACGGGTTTAATACATAAATAATATTTTTAATTGTGGCTGACTCGTAAAAACATGTTCCTAATTGCCTTATTTGGCTTTTGTATAGGGTTTTCCAATAAGAGGTGTTATTTTGAATAGCCCGCTATTTTGGTAGCTGTCACTTTTGAAGCTGTAATTTTTTGACATTTGACAAGTAGAAACTACGCCATTAATAAAAATGGAACGATACACACTTCAACAGCACATTGAAATTTTTAAAATCTCTATATATATAAAAATGGATGTGTGTTTGTTTGTATGTCTCTTATAGACTCCGAAATGGCCCAACAGATATTTGTGAAATTTTCATGGTTGATACTGTTGTATTCAGTGATGATTTCTGTGAAAAAAAAAAATTGGAAAAACCTCATGGAAGAGTGGGAAAACTGGAAAAACCAAACAAAGGTCGGAAATTAGATTTTTTTGCTTGGAATTTTTTGGTTCAAAATGGGTTTTCGAATGGAAAAATAGAAAGTTCTTGATGTAAAACTCGAAAATCATTGGTTTTCAAATGGAAAATTGCATGAAATTGTGGATGCATTGGTTTTCAAGTGGAAAACTGGAAAATTCAAATGGAAAACTGGAAAATTTCAAAATGGGTTTTCGAATGAAACTCGGAAAACTCATTGGTTTTCAAAGGGAAAATTCATTAATATTAGGTGCAGTGGTTTTCAAATGGAAAACTGGAAAATTTAAAAATGGGTTTTAGAAAGGAACTCGGAAAACTCACTGGTTTTCAAAGGGAAACTGGAAAATTTGTGATGGGGAACTGGTAAGCAAGAAAAAGTAAAAAAAAAAAATTGAAAAATGGAAAAATTGAAATGCAAAAAAAAAATTGGTTTGCGGGTAATAAGTAGTGGGTTTCTGGCTAATGGTGTAACGGTAAGCGTGTAGAAATAATTGGTAGCGGGTAACAGAGTAGTGTCGTAACGGGGTAGCGGATATGGGTAGACGTACTGGGTAGCACAAGGGGTAGTGGGTTGGGTAGTGTGGTAGAGGGTTATCCTTATCGATTATCGATTGAGGCAGTACGAAGTCTGCAGGGTCAGCTAGTTCACTATAAAAATGGTGAAAATTTGGCAGAGACGGTTCGTAAAACTAAAACATTTTTGGGTCGTTCGTGAAGCACCTTTTCGGACCGCAATACAGAAATTGGTGACAAATTCGAGCTGTTGGGACAAGTTAGTGATGTGAAGAATAAAACCCGTGCACGTCGCTCAAGAACAACTGAGAATATTGCTGTTGTAGCCCAAAGTGTTGAAGAAAACCCAGGTTTTTTCATTCCTCGTCGTTCTTTGCAATTAGACATTCCACAAACGTCATTTCACCGTATTTTGCCCAAACACTTGGGTCTTAAGGCTAATAAAGTTCAGTTAACACAAGAACTCAAGCCGGCTGATCATCAACAACGTCGTGTCTTTTCTGATTGGGTCCTCGTCTCCTCGAAATGCATGAAAATGATCTGGAATTTCATCGAAAAATCATCTTGACTGATGAGGCCCATTTCCACCTCGGAGGCTACGTCAACAAGCAAAACTGTCGCATCCGGGGCTCGGAAAACCCAAGAGTTGAAAAGCCTCTCCATCCTCAACGCGTGACTGTTTGGTGCGGTTTATGGTCCGGCGGGGTCATTGGACCTTACTTTTTCGAAAATGAGGCTGGAGCAATAGTTACGGTCAATGGATTGCGCTTATGGCCGGAATTGGATGGTATTGATCTGGACAATGTTTTCTTTCAACAAGACGGCGCTACGTGCCACACAAGCAACGAAACCATCGATCTTTTACGGGAAAAGTTTCCGGACCGTGTTATCTCTCGAAGAGGTGATCACCATTGGCCACCGAGATCTTGTGATTTAACACTTTGCGACTTCTTCCTATGGGCCACGTGAAAGATAAGGTCCACGCCAACAGCCCAGCGTCGATTCAAGACCTCAAATATGGAATTCGTGAGGCCATCGAGGACATAGGGCAGACACTTTGCGATTTGGTTATGGAAAATTTCATGAAAAAGATATGGTCCTGTAAGCGTGGTCGTGGCGGCCATTTGGCTGATGTTGTGTTCCATTGTTAACGGCATACCTTCCTCTTTATAATGAAATAAACATACGATCATTTATCTCAAAAAATGCCATTTTACTTTGAATATCAAAATAACACCTCTTATTGAAAAACCCTTTAATTTAGGAAGCATTTGTTTGTAGTTATGCGGAAAAAGTGTGGCTCGGATCGACTGCAGTTTCTTAAACAATAAAATAGGTTAAGGCTGTAGATACGAAGAGTTTTTTGGAATTATCTTTCTCCAAGACAAACGAGGGCTTGAATTTCCTTACTGACTTTCAATACTTATAGAGTGAATTTGAATGACATATCTGTCGAGTTAATTGGGATACGTGACAAAAGTACGTCTTCACTTTATAATTTTGCAGTCAAAATTTTGTCATTTTCGTGAATTGGCTTCAGGCCAGGAAAGTCAACCATCGACCAAATTTTCACGTTGCGGCAGATCCTGGAAAAAACCTATGAACTCCAAGTCGGGACCCACCACTTTTTCATCGATTTTAAGGCTGCATATGACAGCATCTAAATAAACGAAAAGCTATGTCTAGTTTTGGCATCCCTGCCAAGCTCGTTCGCTTGTGCAAAATGATGATGGAGAACTTACGCTGCTCCATCAAGGTTGGCAACGAGCTTACGGAATCTTACGATGTCAAAAAAGGATTCAGATAAGGCGATGCACTGTCATGCGATTTCTGTAACATCGTTCAGTGCAGAACTCCACCGTCAACACCAGAGGCACTGTCTTCCAAAAATCTGTTCAACTTCTTGCGCACACCGATGATATTGATATAATGGGAAGAAGACAGCGGGATGTCAATTGTGGGGAATGAGACAGAAGTGCCAAAAATAGAGGGAAAAACGAAGTATATTCTGTATTCGAGGAAGGACACCCAACACCGACCACTCGGACAGAACGTCACAATAGACGCATACAACTTCGAGGTAGTAGAGGAGTTTGTCTACCTAGGCTCCGATGTAAAGACGGGCAATAACACTAGCGCCGAGATCAAACGAAGAATAACTCTTGCTAATCGCTGTTTCTTTGGGCTAAGAAAGCAATTGAGTGGAAATGCCCTCTGTCGAGCAAATATGGTAAAACTGTACAACACCCTCATCATCCCAGGCCTGCTGTATGGTGGAGAAGAATGGACTTTTACAAAATAGGATGAATGTGCCTTAGACTATTTCGAGAGGGAAGTTTTTTGGGTCTTCTTGGGCCTCGTGTGCATTGAAGGAAGACCGCGACTCAGGTGGTGCACTAAAGTGGAAAAGGACTTCAATCAACTTGGAGTGCAAAACTGGAGACAGCTCGCTAGGGACCGAGCTGGCTGGTGGGGACTGTTTGATTGAGACCCAAGTCTACAACCGACTGTAGCGCCACCTTAAGTATTAAGTAAGTTTCTTGACTGAGAGTTTGGTTCTGTTGCCAAGTCGTGGTGGATATATGTTTCAAAGAATTTTCGATGTAAGAACTTTTGGTGCCATGCCTGGCAAATCAAGCGAATTCAAGAATTCAATTGAATAGTCTTGAAAAACTTTCCGTGGCTTCGTGCAAAACAACTTTGCACAGTAAAATACAGTCTAAATTATTCCTGAATATTGTAGTTTGCTTTTAATGAAATAATGTTCTTAATCGGATGAGTGTTTCCAAAGATTAACACTTATATAGCAAAACAGCGTTTTCAGGGTCAGCTAGTAATTAAATATAGCCTATGATATACCGGGTGAATGCAGCCTTCTAACAGCGAATACATTTTAAAAATCGGAACAGTAGTTTTTGAGTATACATAAAATATACTTATTTCCGATTAATACTAAGCCTCATCGCTTGATGGCGCCAGTATCGAAAAAGCGAATTTCTGTCTTGTAGTTAATTCACCTAGGTGGCTGCTGTCATGATTTTGGAAGAATGGAAAAAGAGTAATATGGATCGGTTATTCAATTAACTCTAAGGAAATCAATCAGTGCTCGGATGATATCTACGGTGAGTCTTCTCCTCCGTTGACGATCGTCAAAAACGGATTGAACTTGTATCAACATGGTCGCTCGTCGGTTTTGACGAGTCACGTCCAAGTGGCATGAAAACTGTTACCACGAAGGATAGATAATGTGACAAGAAATCCATGATCTCATATAGGCAGACCACTGATTGAAGATGCGTGAGTTAATTGGGACATGAAGTTTTGGGCCCTTAGATAAACCGTATTGAATGCCATCAGGAGCCTGATACTTAACGATTCATTAAAGCTTAGATCTACTAATAGTGCCAAAACAAAGTATTCGATCGTGTTGAACACAAAACCCTGATTGCTGGAGTAGCTCAAGCAGAGAACCAATATCCAAGTGACAACCGGACATCCGACAGCTTTCGTATATCCGATAACCCCGTTTACATTTCTTGGAGACCACTTCACCGCACTGTGATCGAGATAACCGTAAGAAGCAAACCAAACCAGACCAATGGAAATCAATGTTGTAAAACTTTGAGTGAATTTTAGTAACATTTTTTTGGAGGGTTTGAAGGCCTGTCATTGAAAATGAACATCACAATCGAAAGTTGCATTTTTGTTTTTGTTTTTTTATGCCAAAGAACAAAGCTAGCGTTAAGGAAAATGAGATAGACGGAGAGGGTTTAGGATGGAGTCTTGAATTCCTGAACATTGCAATGACTGGGGGAGACAGAGTGTGGAAGAGAGTTCAACATTCGCGTAGTACGGCTAAAAAAAACGATTCTCTGACATGACTGCCAAAATGCTTGTAAACTTTCCGTGGGTTCAAATGACATTTAATTACTAATATTTCCTGGCTAATTCGATTTGTATTTATTTATACCATAAATTAAACTCAAATCCCCGCCCACAAAACTTCGTGACAATCCCTAAAATTTATTACAAACGCAAAGAAACAAACCAAAATTATTGGCAAGACCTCACCCAGAACCCAAGGAATTGTTATCTTAAAACTTGTCAAATCGTTTAACTTTAATTACGTTCCATCTACGTGACAAAAGTCTCGTTTATAAACCTCTTAAATTAATTTCAAAAAAAAACTCTAAGCTCAAAGAAAATACGATTATTGATTCACTTAATAAAAAAACCATAAATCATACAGAACACAAAAACTACTTCGACGTGACTTACTGAAACAGGAAAGGAGAAAAAATCTCCATAGAAAAAAAGAAAATCAGCAATTACAAGTAATCTTCGGACTCTGGACAATCCCACACAGTAGACGACATGTTGCTGGACAAGACAACAAAACGAAGAATGAAATGGAAAACTCTTCATTCTCCTTCAAGTAAAATTGAAAAAAAGAGTGAAAGAGAAACAAACTTTCTTACCATTAACGAGATTACTCGGTTTTAAATGTAAATATAGAAATTGTGTCATAGTAGTTCACTGCATTTGGTCAAAACTATGAACTTTGCCCGCAAAGACCAGTACACACCCTGTTTTTCCTGTTATTGAAATAAGTTTGAACAAGTTCTGAATAATTGTACCCAATAGAACTTTAATTACTGTTTGTGTGTAAAGTAAAGTTCAATTGGGATTCGTTTTGAATTATGTGTAAATGGGTTTCGAGGGTGTGATGAAATTAATTGCGGACTCGACTGACTGAACTGAAGGGAGTGTGTGATGGAGTTTAACTGAGGTGGGTGCTGTTTTATTTTAACGATTATTGTATTGATTGTGATGAAATAAATTTAAATTGGAAAAAGTTGTCTAAGTCAGTTGTTTTGTGAACTTATCATGTATGTATATTTACGATGGTCCGATAAGTACTTAGGCATTCTTTCCACTATTCCTTGGCCTCTAGCCCTGAGGTGTGTACCAGTGGATCTATTTCTTCGTCGACACCATTCCGGCAGCCTTCTCATGCCTAAAACTTTATCCAGGGTTTGACCCATGTGCTTTTTGGAATTGCCTAACTGTCTGCAGCCATCTTTCGGACCTTAAATCAGTGGCTTGTAAATATGAGATCATGGATTTTTGCCACGTTATTTAATTATCTTTCGTGTTTAAAACTGACGAGCGGCAATGTTGTTACTATAGTTCAACCAGTTTTTGGCGGTTGTCATGGAAGGAGAAGACCTACCGTACGCTCCTTTGATACCTACCCCATCAGACGGTGAGGCTTCGTATTTATAGGACAACCCTCAAAGTTGGAAATCTGATGAAATATGACTAACACCAATAAGACAAGTATAAATACTCAATCGTTACATATACAATTCAGTTTACTAACGGTCCTGACAGATGTTATCTTAAAGGAAAGCTTATAGGTTAGGTTAGGTTAAAGTGGTTGTTAAAAGACACACTAAGGCCAATCAAAGGCCCATTGTAATACCACATAGGTTAGGTTAGGTTAGGTTTAGCGGGCTGATAGTTGATGTTGTCACCATCACACTTAGATCAATGTAGATCCATTGTGATACCCTGAAGTGTTGTAACTTCCTGAAAAGTAAATAACCTATGAATCATGTGGTTCGATTAACCATTTAGAGGTCTTGGCAAAGTTTAGTAAGCTTTTGCCTGGCAGTTCTGATAATTCCTCTAGTTCATTGAAGAAGAAGTTGCCTAGAGTTTTCTTTCTGGTAAGACAGAGTGAAGGACAGTGGCAGAGAAAATGAGCAGTGTCTTCATGCTCATTCTCATCACCACAGCCTCTACAAAGGTCATCCGTACTGAGCCCCATCTTCTTCTTATGGTAGCCGAGTAGGTTGTGTCCTGTAATAATGCCGATAAGGGATCTTAGGGAGGGTTTGTTAAGAGTTAAAATCCAATCGGATCTTTTCTTATCGTATCTAGGCCATAGCTTCCTGGTGTTAACACAGGTTTCTAGGAGATTCCATCTGTTGTTGGATTTTTGAATGATGATTTTTCTGACGTTATGTTTCAGTTCACATAACGGGATTCCTATATGATGGTCTATGAGAGAGGGTTCCAGTGTAGAGCCTTCTCTTGCAAGTTCATCTGCCTTTTCGTTGCCTGGTACATCACTATGGCCAGGAACCCAGCAGAGACTTACGTTATGCTGTGTGCCAAGAACCTTTAGCTCTTCGCGACAGCAAGAAACAAGCTTCGACTTGATTTGAGTGGCAGAGAGAGCTTTTATTGCTGCTTGGCTATCTATGAAAAAAGTGATGTCCGCGTGTGATATCGCCATCATGGATATATGTTTAGCAGCGTTTTTCACTGCCAAGATCTCAGCTTGGAAGACGCTGCTATGGTCGGGGAGCCTGAATGATTTGGCAAGGTCGAGGCTTTCGGAGTAGAAGCCTGCACCTACTCCATTATCCATTTTAGAGCCATCGGTGTAGATGGTAATGGTTGAGTCGTTAGTGTAGGGCACACTATTTTCCCAATCAAGTCTATTGGGGAACCTAGTACTAAAAGATTTGTTGAAATCTAAGTAGGGGGTCATATAATCTGTGCAGATATTGGTATCTACGTATTTCGTAAGAATAGCTGCGTGCCCGCTCTGGCTAGTTTTCCAGATGTTAGTTTGGCTGAGCCTGAGGGCGCCGTTTGCTGCTGATTCTTGGACGAATAGGTCTAATGGGGGGAGATTGAGGATCGTTTCTAAACCCGCAGTTGGGGTAGTCCTCATCACACCACTAGTACAGATGCAAGCCATTCTTTGTACTTTGGTAAGTGTTTTTAAATTCGTGGATTTCTCCAGCGCTTTCCACCAAACCAAGCTGCCATAGGTTAGAATCGGTCTGACAATGGCAGTGTACATCCACATGACTATTTTTGGGTTTGGTCCCCAATTTCTACCCAGAATCTTGTTGCATGAGTAGAGTGCGATCGTGGCTTTCTTATATCTTTCTTGGATATTTGGACCCCAATTGAGTTTTTTGTCCAAAATAACTCCGAGATATCTCGCTCGGTCGGAGATTTTTAGAATTGTGTCATCTATTTTTGGTATTGCAAACGGAGGGATTTTCCTTCTGTTTGTAAAAAGAACCAGTTCTGTTTTAAGGGGGTTTACATTAAGACCGCATTTCTTGGTCCAGTTGCTGACCCTTGATAATGCGCTTTGTAATTGTTCGCTAATAGTGGTAAGGTATTTACCCGTCGCCAAAAGCGCTAAGTCGTCAGCGTAGGCTACCACTACTATACCGTTATTCCTAAGTTTTATTAGGATCTCGTTCATCACTAAGGTCCATAATAAAGGTGAAAGAATTCCGCCTTGCGGGGTTCCTCTGGATGCGTACATCTCTAAGTGTGCGTTACCAAGTTCACCATGTATTTGTCTGTTTTTCAGCATACACATAATCCATTTGATAACTACTTTTCCTATGCGTTGATCATTAAGTGCTTTCTCGATTGCATTGCTGTGGACGTTATTGAAGGCTCCTTCAATGTCCAGGAATGATGCAAGAGTGTATTCCTTAACGTCAAGTGATTTTTCTATGGTTCTAACTACGCAGTGTAGTGCCGTTTCTACACTTCTACCTTTTGTGTAGGCGTGTTGAAAAGGTGATATAGTTTCAGGTTTTAAATTACTGCGGATGTATATATCGATAAGTCTTTCAAGTGTCTTGAGTACAAAAGACGTGAGACTTATAGGTCTGAAGTCTTTGGGTTCAATGTGGCTAGGTTTGCCGGCTTTTGGAATAAAGACGACTTTTACCTCACGCCATGTCTTGGGAACATAACCCCATTTAATGCTACTTTGAAAAATGTTTATCAGGTGTGGAGTGATAAATTCAGAGCTCTTTTGCAGCATCATTGGGAAAATGCCGTCTAGCCTACAGAAGTAGAGGTTTTCGAAAGGATTTTCCTGAGCCTAGCTGACTCGTTGGTGCTCTCGATATTGCTACAGAAATTTTTCCACGAGCTCCGTTTAGCTCGTTGGGTTTCTGTTTTGAATTTACTTTGACTAGTCTTATAATAGTCCCAGTCAATTTCTAGTCTTGTTCTTTTAGCAGCATTGAAAAGTTTTCTCGTTTCCTTTCTAATGTTGGTTAGTTCTGATACCACATGAATCTAGAAAGGCTTTTCTTCGAAAGCTCATTGAAACCAATTAGAGTTACGAAACGTAGAAGATTAATTATATTAATATTTACGAGATCGTTTAGATCATTGTAGAAGTATTCTCCTAAGTGAATCATACGTTTATGAGCCAGAGAAGGACAGGTACAGAGGAGGTGAAGAACTGTTTCCTCCTCCTCCTCATCCATGCAGCTTCTGCAGAAATCATTAAAAAATACGCCCAGTCGCGCAGCGTGTCTTCCAATTAGACAGTGTCCAGTAATGACACCAATTAAGGAGCTTATATGCGCCCTGCTTAGAGATATCAGGCATCTAGATCTATTTAAGTCCAAATTAGGCCAGATGTTTTTCGTTGCCTGACAGGTGGTTATGTTATTGCACCTGATGTTAGTTCTCTTAATAGCATTTTGCTGTAGCAAAAGCTTACATGCAGCGATTGGTATACCAACATTAGCCATTTGTGGTTTAATGGGTTGTTAATTGTTAATGTTGTACCATGCTTGGCGAGTTCGTCGGCTTTGCAGTTTCCTGGAATGTCTCTATGGCCCGGCACCCAGTGAAGTTGAATGTTAAACTGTTGTGCCATCTCCATTAGAGACGATCGACAGTTTTGGACCGTAATCGAGTTTGTAAAGACAGAGTCCAGGGACTTTATAGCAGCCCGACTATCTAAGAAAATTCGGATATCAGATGTGGATACCACGTTTTCTCTGAGCCAGGACAGGACCTCCTTAATCGCCAAAAAGGAAAGCTTATAAATGCAGCAAGTTTTCTTAAGAGGCCTTACCGGCTTGCACAAAATTTGCATGTTTGAACTTCCAAATGCAGTCTGTCGATTTTCCGGCTGTAACCCAGATGTCGGTTCTCGTTCACTCAGCCGCCAAAACGAAATCCCTATTTTGACGAAGAATGCAGGCAGACCCATGCATCCAAGCAGGAAGCATATAGCTGCGCTGCATAGAAGGACAAGAGCTGCTCGTGAGCTCTACGAGTAAAAGAAAAGAGAGGAACGCCCTGTATTCTCAGAAGAAAGAAAGGGAGCATATGAAGCGTCAGATCGAGGATGTTGAGAGGGCCAACAGCAGGAAGGTGAAATAGCTGACTCAAGATCATTGAGCAAGAACCGATGCTTACAGGGATAAAGAAAGGAAAATCATAGTAGAATCGCAGTCAATGCTGTGAATTTGGAAAGACCACTTCTGTAGATTGTATAACGGCGACGACGCAATCCCGCCGTCAGGCAGGAGCCTTTCTTCGGACACGATGATAGCCAACAATTCTGTGAACCCGACCTTGAAGAAGTGAAAACGGTAATGGCTGAAATCGAACAAAGCAGCTGGAGCAGATGGTCTAGCTGCCAAGCTCTTCAAAGCAGTAGGCAATAATCTAGATAGGAGCATGCACCAAATCATCCGATCCTAAAAAGGGAAATCCTCTTAACTGCGCCAACTACAGAGTCTACTTAACATCGCCTACAAGATCCTCTCTGCCGTAATATGTGAATGGCCGAAATCTTTCGTCAATAATCTGAGGCACCAGAGGAACTATCCAAAAAGTCTGTTTAACTTTTCGCGTACGCCGATGATAGTGATATAATGGGAAGAACACAGCGTGATGTCAATGGTGCCTTTGTGAGAATTGAGACAGAAGCGGCAAAAATGGGTTTAGCGGTAAATGAGGGAAAAACGAAGTATATGCTGTCTTCGAGGAAGAACACCCAACACCGACGGCTCGGACAGAACGTCACAATAGACACGTATAACTTCGAGGTAGTAGAGGAGTTTGTCTACCTAGGCTCCGCTATAAACACGGGCAATAACACCAGCGCCGAGATCAGACGAAGAATAACTCTTGATAATCGCTGTTTCTTTGGGCTTAGAAAGCAATTGAGTGGAAAAGCCCTCTCTCGAGCAACTAAGGTAAAACTGTACAACACACTCATCATCCCAGTCCTGCTATATTGTGAGAAGCATGCATCTTGACAAAATCGGAGGAATGTGCCTTAGGCTGTTTCGTGAGGAAAGTTCTTCGGGTAATCTTTAGCCCCGTGTGCATTGAGAGTGAATGGTGAAGAAGATACTAAGCGAACTTTACGGGTTGCACAACGAAATGGAGCTAGCGAGAAGGTTCAAGGTCCAAAAATTCATATGACTCCGTCATTTGAGCAGATGGACACCAACTTCTTCGGCGGGAAAGCCTTCGACACTATTCCCGAGGAACGGAGAAGGATAGGAAGACCGCGACTCAGGTCGCACACTCAAGTGCGACCTCAATCAACTTGGAGTGCAGAACTGGAGACAGCTAGCTAAGGACCGAGCTGGCTGGCGGAGACTGTTGATTGCCACCTTAAGTTAGTAAGTAAGATTGATTATTGGAAACAATTCATATATTAACTCTGTGAAGTGACGGGAAAACGCACATCCAAGCCTTAAGTTACCACAGACAATGTGGGTACAACGTCCCGGGGTTCGGCTAGTATTGAATAACTTGACAGATTTCTACCAAGTGGCGTTTGTCGTTGAGCGTATTTTGAAACAGATATTGCATTACAATTTTAACCATGAATAAGTTTTAGCCCACAGAACTCGCGGAAATAGTCGCAATGTTGGTTAAATGTAATCTTTTAGTTTGCAACCCAGCGTGCGTATAGTCAAAAGTATCGTAGTAGTTCTGAGTCTAAATTCGCATTTCGAGATGGTTTGTATCGGAACGTCCACATTCAAATCGACCAAATTCTTAAATTCAAGTGACGCGTGGTATTGAAATGGGGAATATTGACTGGCCGGCCACCAATAAGGCCCGATTTTACTGTAACGGCAACGGATTTGTTTCTTGAGGGCACTTTATTTTACTTATTTTTCTCTTCTGGGAAGTTAGTCGTGTGGATCACAGGGGTCGCACTCATATTTCATGGATCGAAACCAGCAGACATTTAATTCCTCAGCGTAAAAAAAACAACGATATTCGCTTAAAAGTATAAAAGACGAAATTACAGCAATTCAAAACCCAAGTAACATTTTATGCTTTTCTGAAGTTCTATCAGCGTCTATAAAGCTGTCTTTATTTGCTATCAGTTTTGAAAAGAGCACTAGAAGTGCTTCAAGAGCTACTGTATCATTTATTTGAAGTCAATTTTTTAACTTTGAGAGAAAATTTCTGTGCTATATAAGCAATTTAAAAGACGTTGCTGTAACTCTTTGGTTCAAAACGACCTCTTAATAAACTCTTGAAGGCAATGCAAAGCTACAAAAAAGCTGATTTATTTAAACTGGTAGCAATTGTTCTACTTTAAATCAGTTATGAATGTTCCTTTGAGCTCTATAGATGAAAATTAAGTCGATTGCATTCTTTCTTAGAGCTACTTCGAAGCTTCATGTTTTTAAAAAGAATTTCTAATTATATTTTATACTTGTATTGGTGTAGAAAAATAATCAATGAATATGAAATTGTATAATGAAAATGAAAAATTATACTGTGTATGAAACTTACTTTTGATGTGTATCTTTTCAAATATGGCACACAGATAAAAAAAGAAGTAAAATCAATCAAATACTTTTGGACTGAAGATAGTGTTTATAAATGTAATTTTTATTGCCGTTCTAAATTTTTCACATCTTCTATATATATAAAAGAACAGCCTAATTTTTGTGTTCGTTCGCTAACCGGGCACACTGGCTGACCGATTTTCCTAATTTTTTCTCTAAATGCAAGAGGTTTTAGGGTAGAAGGTTTAGCAAAAATAAAATGTATACTTTTCAAATCACAAATGGTTCAATTGTTAATAAATGTTAAAAAATTTTGTATTTCACACTACAAAAAAAACTGATCAATATACGAACACTCAATTTAGTTTGAAAATTTTGTCAAATATTTTTTTTTCAATAAAAAAATCAAAAAATATGTCAGTGAAGAAAAAAAAAATATTTGACAAATATAATTTTTCTTCGACAAAAAAAATGTCAGTGAACTTAGGAAATTATATTTGAACTAACTGACCCGGCAAACGTTGTTTTGGTGTATGAAATGTTTAGAGTATCAAAATATGTATGTATATCTTATTTATTTTAAGTGGGTGCGTATTTGTTATTTGTAACGTTTTGAATGTTGATGGAATGTGTCATTAATGAAATTTAATCAACACTAATGAACTGGAGGTATTCCACGTATAATTATTGTCTGAATGAAAAACATGGTGGAAGTGAATGCTTTCAAATTGAAATGTGCCAATTGCTTACGAAAAAACCGTTTTGCGAATAAAGCATTACCACAACTGAATTAGTTGTTCGACAACAATTTTACGTTAAGGACAATAATTATATGGCATTGGATTCAGAATATTGGCGCAAACTATTGAGCCGAAGTTAAACGATCAACAAAAGTACCTATGTGTATGACACCATTAGATATATGCAAGGTGTGATCAGTCTGAGGGTGGTATATATTTTTGTGATGCACCCGGTGGGATAGGGAAATAATTTTTGTTATCATTAATTTTAGCATCAATATGATCTGAAATTAAAAAAAGAGTTGGCTCTTTTTTCTTCTAGAGTTGTGAGCACATTATTAGACATAAAACTGACATTACAATATTTCAAAAAAGTTGGTAGCGGCCGAATATTTGTGTGGGATGAGAGCACAATGGCGCACAAAAATTTACTTGAAGAATTTCACCGCAACCTGAAGAATTTGGATCTCTGAATCTTTTTGTTGCTGAGGACAAACTTTGTCGATTATACCACGGTCAACTGCTGCAGACGAATGGAGTCGTTAAAAACTTCTATTTCAGGAAACTTACATTGGCCTATTATTGGACATTAAAGAGAGAGTGGCGCGATAGATCTTGAAGAGCCAAGGCTTAAGTGGCTTACTCTCATCAATAATTCTCTGGGTGCGTGTGAAGAATTTAGGGCACCTACAATTTAACGCCGATTCCGAACGGCAAAGTTGAGAAGCACTTTTTCATGACAGATAGATACTCTGGGAAGTTTTATCAGTTCTTCGCAAAAGGCAATGCCCGAGAAAGATGAAATAAAAAACTTTGGGCACGAGTAGGTCTCGAACCCACGACGTGACGTTCTGCTTAGCAGCCAACGCACCTACACTATTGTACATTGGAAAATGGAATAATTTCACTTGATTCTGAAGGCCGAATTTCACTTCCAAACAATTTTTATTGTAATGCAAATCCACGGAATGAGTTGATTCAAGATGACTTTTCCAAGCATTGAGTTGAAATGCAATAATGGCTGGTACAGATTAAAGTCTTTCCAAAATCCATGCAACAATTTGTTTTGAACTAGACAAATAAGTGCATAACTTTTTGCCCACAAGTCGTTTGAGTGGTTTGACAAAATACAAATGAAAACGATGTAGTAAATTTTACAACGAGACGGAGTTTTTGAATTTTTTGCATTTATGCATTTATGTACCAGGACTGCCTCCACATTTTTTAACTCTGATGGTATGAGCATTACTATGTTTCGGGCCATCAATCAACTTAAACTTTACAGTATTACAAGACCAGCCGTGAAGAAGTCAATGGCATACGTCTTATAGTTTCCTGTTCGACTTGAATTCCCTGATAAATAAACAAGACGCAAGATCAATCTTTAAAAATATGTGGTTTTCATTTAGAAATTTCTGTTTTTCCTCATGGTCAACTATATCCTATAATTTGACTGCCATATAAATACTTTTGGATGTAATTCTTGGTCATATTCTTAGAAAATAATCCTTCTAAGACAAAGTTACTTTTTCATCACTTTTTGACGATTAAAAAAAAGGGTAACTTTGTATTTAAGTGGTGTTCAATTTTTCTTGCCCGAGTGTTGACTTTAAGATATTTTTTTTTTTCTCCAAATAATGCGTAAAGAACATATAAAGTTTTCTTATTTTTACCTTATGAACAAAAAAATTAGCAAATAAAATCTTATTGATAAACAAAAACCCATACATTTTATAATACTTGGGAAAATCTAAAACAGCTTAGAACATGGAATTTAGGTTTTTAGTTTTAAGAAAATGTATAACATTGTGCAATCCTGAAGAGGGTTAAAAGCATACTTATGCCTATACCTGGGACGATATGTTTAATGGGTAAATTAACTAAAAAAGTTATGTAGAAGAATTGAGAAACGAATAGATTATTCATCAGATTAGCAAATACAAGCATGATTTTTCTATGAATATTGTTCATTTCTGCCTATCCATCGATTACCGCATTCTTCATCCTGCCAATCTCTAATTTCCGAACCGTTGCGGGCCGAAGCCCTGCGAAGCGGGCAGGGGTTTTGCTAGTATTTTTATAATTTGCCTAAGTAAATTTTAAAGCGCCTTCTTAATTATTAATATTATGATACCGAACAAAATAAATATTAAAATATAACAGTATTTTTATTTTCCATTCCTGAGGAAATCTTTTTAAAATAAATGGATTGATTTTTTTTAATCCACCATCGTTTCAAGAATAAATGAAGCTTTGATATAGAGCTCTAATATTTCATTAAGTTTTGTCTTATGTTGTACTGGAGCTATTTTTCATGTTTATAGAAATGAAACAGAGTGCTCTACAGTTGAATAAGAAAATATAAATTATTCTTTTTTATAACTGAGAAAATTATGAAGTCACCGACTTTCTTGTTATCGCATTCGTATTGAATTGTAGTTTAGATAATGTCACTTCTACACAGTTTGTCCAAGTGTAACTTAACTTTTACCTTATTTTTTTTTTACCGTTTGATGTTTCGATTTTGAGGAAGAACGTGTAATACATTCAAAATATGAAAATAAAGAAGAAAATCAAAACAAAAATAAATTCCTGGTGCAGGAATAGTGTTTTTAATTTGATTTATTATGTACTGGTAATCATTCACTTCGCGATCAAATTCTTTTTGCAAAGAATACATTTGTTTTCTCAAATTTATTAACATTTGAGATGAAAAATTAGGTTTATGCATCACTATATTTCTATAGTTTTGTTGAGAATTTGTAAGGAATTAGGTCTTGAAACTTATCTTAAATAACTTATTATCATTCATTCGTCGTTCGTTTGTAGTGCTCATGTGATTAATTCTTAAAACTTGACGTTCGGGTAAAATTTGACGTTTGGTTTGAAATTTAGTCATTTTCTGTGTGAAATGCGTTAAACCGATTTTTATTAAAACTTGTAGCTTGGTTAAGCTTTGAAAATTGGTTACAAATGGTTAGCCGTTTGCTGTGAATTTCGGTAGCCCAAGTGAATTGCATTACAATTTTGATTAAAACTGGACGTTAATTTTGAAGAGACACACTGTATGTTATATTATTACATTCTATTTCTTCAATATAAAATCGAAATTCAGACAGATGTTGTGAGTTTCACTCAGGAACCCATTAAAACCTTCTTTAAAGAAAGGAGCTCTACATGAGCTTTAAGAAAAATTCAAAGTGTCAATACTGTCATTAGAGAAGTCAGATTAGTACTTGGCTCTTTATTAGGCGTTTTTCTTTTTTACATCTGAACAGAGCCTGCACTGCCAAACTGAAATTTGTATTTGCTTTTAATTTAAGTGTGTTCAGAGCATCAAAGTTGTGTTACTTTTTTTTGCTCTGAGCAATGATTCTGAATTCAGAGTTCAACAGACCTGCTCGGAAAAAGAGGACGAGCATTGTGAGCAAAATGATATATCAACATGTGAGTTGTGATCAAATAAAAAGAAATGTTTAAAATTATTAAAATGGTGTAGGAAGCAAGTGATATAGCAGATAATATCAATTTTGTGATAAAAAAAAGTCTGGAATATTATTTATACAATATGCAATATGCAATACAAAATTTCAAAATTAAATCAGAACGTTCAGAAAATGTTCAGAGATAATTTTTTTCAGAGTCTGTTCAGCATGCTCTGAAGACTCAGAGTTCGGAGCTCTGAACAAAATAAGAAAAACGCCTATTTGTTACCTTGTTTTCTTTTATACTTCCTCAATAGAAAAATGCTCTTTTATGACTTTAGTGAATACGTTTAATTTTATAATAGTCTTTGAAATGTATTTTATAATGCTTAACGTATTATAACAACAAACAGCTCTTTTTTAGCTCTTAGCATGTTTTTTTTTATTTCTAAGGAACTTTCATAGAGAAAACACTTATAGAATAGGCAATGCTCGGATAAAGAAGTGAGACGTATTTTTTAGGAGCATTCTTGTAGAACTAGAAGCTGTTTAAAGGGATTAGAGCTCTTTACTGATGTGAAATTCTGATATAGAGACGGGTCAGTCAAAGTAAACACATAGAGCTGCAAACATTCTTTAAATAGAGCTAGAGCTATGAGTTTGACTCTTCCAAAGCTGTAAAAGAACATTTAAATAACTTTTAGCTCCAGCAATGTTACTTGGGAAGGGAGGTAGGTGCAAATGTCTGTCCAAGAAAGAGCCATATTTGCTTTATAGTTTTTGTGTTTAATCCTTTTAGTGAAGGACACAGATATTAAAAAGTATTCATTTCCATGGAATTAAATTGGTAATTTCAATTTTTGTTTCCTTTTTTTTCAGGTAAGCATCATTCTTGCTAAATATTTGGAAACAAAATAAAGTGAGTATACTATGCCTCGACGATTTTGTTCCCGAAACCCCCAAATAGCAAAAGTACCTAATAAAACTTGACCATGAAAAAGTCCGACTTCATTGTCTACACACGAAAAGAAGTCTCCTTCCTTTCAATTAACGGATTTTATCTTGATAATTGCAATTAACGCATCAAAACATTTTAATTACCAGTATTGGCAGCTGAAATCTCCTTCTCTCCCAAAGGCCATACACCTGTGGCCTAAAAAAAAAAAAACGTATAAACATTGTAGTTCGCTGCGTTGCTTAATCCACCCCAGCCAATCCTATTTCAAGGACACCGAGCAGAATTTGAATCCATCCCACGCTTTGATTTTATTTCATCATAAACAAAACGCAGCGAAAAAATAAAATTACGCATTTAATACAAAAATCTCAATCTCATCTAAATGCACTGATGCCTTGCGGACTGCGTTTACCCATCCGTAGGTGCTCGTATCTGATTTTGCAACTATTTAGCAAAAATATTGACAGCGCTGAAAGATAGCCGCCACATGGCACATGTTAGTTAAGTGTATTATATCATCGCAGTGCGGTGGCCTCTCAAGAATCAAATAAAAAATAAGTTTCATTCAACCGAATACACAAATCGACAAATAATCAATTGAAGAAATTGCAAAACGTTTAAAAAAAATTATTGACATTCACTTGCCTATAATTATAGTGCAAAATAGGATTATTTAATCGAAGCAAAAATAATGTAATTTGTCTATGTTTATTTTTTATTGTTTATTGTGCAAAGTGCAGAGCTAAGCCAAATCACTGCTAGCCCGCTGATATACATTTAGAAATTTTAGATAGTTCAAGCTCGATTATTTTCAATTTATTTTATCTAATTGTTTGGCAGAGATGCGGTTTATTTTTAAAGCCCTTGCTCGTCAGCCAGGGAGTAGAATACGAAGACGACAACGTCGACGAAAACGACGACACTGTCTGCATACCAAAATATTGTGTTTGCCAAAATTAAACCACACTTATCAAATGAATCTATTGACGTTTGAGAGGGGGTAGTGTAGCTGAGGGCTTATTTTTGTTCGATTCGGTAGATTTTATTGAATGACTTTCGATTGGACATTTTTCAGGCTTTGGGTTCGTACTTGAAGGCATGTAGTAGTTAAATTAGCAGGTGTTTCATTCTTGACGATTTGTTATGATATGATTACAATCAGAACACTTTAAGAACGTATTTAAAGTGGCGCTACGTTTGAGTCAGACCATGACTTCAGGCAAGAAGCGTCTCCAGCCAACTCGGTCCCTAGCTAACTGTCTCCAATTCCGCACTCCAAATTAGTTGAGGTCCTCTTTCACATGATTGCACCACTTTCTCTATTTCTTCATCCCTCGGAAATGATGTCGAAGGCTTTCCGAGCCGAGCCAATCGTGTCCGTTTCACTGAACAACCCGTTAAACTAGCTGAAGAATCTTATTCTCCCTTCTCCATCAATGCACACGGGGCCATAGATATTCCGAAGAACTTTCCTCTCGAAACAACCTTTCATACGGTGGTTGACTTCTCTGATCAAAAACCACATTGATAAGAACCAATCAAATTGTTAACGAAAGGCTTCAGACGTTCACATCTTACGGCGGTGTTAAGTAGGCTGACTCCTCAGTAGAATCTCCCTTCTTCAGGATCAGGCATTTTCTGACCTTAACCCAAAATCCTATGAATTTGATACACTTCACCCAGTGATGCTCCAACTTCTTTATTTCATCTATAAGATTCATTTTCTCGGGGTTAACAAAGAAGGTCTTTGTTCCGGTGATGACCTCTTCATTGAACTGAAACATCCGCCCAGCGAGTGACTTTGTAAACAAAAGCAATTCGTAGGCATCCAAATCTGGAGAAAACGGCGTATTGCGCAGCAGTTCGTAACCGAAGCGATGGCGTATATCTGAATCGGAGCTTTATTGTGGTGGGCAAACACTTTTTTCTTCGCCAAATAAGGTAGTTTTTCCCTCAATCCGTCGTCCAATCAGCGCAAATAAAGGGTCCGACATCTTACTTTTTCTTTTTTTCAACAAGTGCATATTTCGTGAATGGTAACACTTAGCTCATGTCTGATTTGATAATAAGTTTTATCCTTCCGCTGAACGAATACAGTTGTGGATACAAAGTCCAATTGGTTCAGGAATTGAAGCCAACCGACCATCCAATGCGTTTTCGCTTCGCTAAGTGGACCTGCGATCAACTGAGAGAAAATGCTGATCATCTTTTCAGATGAAGCTCATTTTGATCTTGGCGGATCAGGGCTGCCGTTTCAAATTTTCACAGAGGAGTATTTTCAAGTTCTAGAGGGGAGTGTTTTGCTATTGAAGGGAGTACACAAACAAACATTTTTTAACAGGGAAACTTTTTGATTAGGTAGAAGAAAACAAAATCGAGTTTTGACAGCTTTGAATTTACCTCGTGAATGCACATTTTGACTTATGAATCACAATCCATCATCATGAAAATTCTCCAACGGCTTTCTGCCGAAATGCGGAGTCGATGACCACAAATTCATTCGTATTTCTCACCCTAGTAGACCGGGGGTAGAATCGTGTAGGCTGATTTTTAATAGTTGTCAGTTAAATTCAGGAAAAAAAGAAGAGATACTTGAGTGTCAACTATCAACTATCAGCTTACACTATTCCAATCCGGCAATAACAAGTCGAGTCCAAAATTTGAGTCAGTATATTCGTTCTGTAATTTTGCCTTTCGAAGTGCCGAAAATATTGCTGCCGTTCAGGCATCCGTAGCAAATGATCGAAATCAGTCAATTCCATGGCGTTCTGAATGGCCAGCGTTATCGCATCATGATTACCGATTATTTTTGGCTCGCATTTGAATTTATATGGACTTTGGCCACAAGTAGTTTCAACAAGCCACAAGGCACACCTAACAATCCCATTATGGAAGAGTAGGTTTGATGGGCGAGTTATCTCAAGAAATGGCAGTCTATTGCCCGCCTTGTTGATTTAACACCACTAGACTAGTTGTGTTCGCTCAAATAATGGTATGATATATGTAAGCCCGGCAGTTAATATAATATAATGTTCCTTTAAGTTTCTAAGCGTCTGTTTCACAATGTAAAAGTAAAGTTCTGATTTAGTTAACCAGCACTTAAATTAGCTGCCAGTTAAATCCTCCTGTTAATGAGTTTTACGTTTCACATTCATCCTTCTAATAAATTTGTGTTTTGGGTAACTAATTGCCAGTTATTCCAAAAACGACAAGGACAAAGATAATTTCCAGTAGATTTTGCTCTCAACTTAATAGAGTTCAGAACCACTATTAACTTTTGAGGGTGCTCGGAAATCAGAACTTATCTACGGCAGTGACCTAATAGCGTTCAATGAATAAATACCAGCCTTTGAAAATTATAATTCTTTGTTTGACATGTGATTGTTGGCCATATCTTTAATCAATCGAATCATATTTCGTATTGTGGAATGTAATCGATCGAACCATGCACTATTTTGAATAAACCCGAAAATATTGCGAATATTTCTAATTTGGGAATTCTATGGTGTCCAAGGATTCCATGATAAGCGTTCTTACTCGGAAAACGCGGTTTCGTGGTAACTCCACAACGCGAAAAAACTCATAAAAATCATCGTGTCGAGAAGAATATCCATTTTATTGGAAAAAATTAAAATTATATACGAATCCTTGCTTTTGAGAAATTTATTTTCATTATAATTGAAAAAAAGACAAATTTTGATTTTTTTTTTCAGACTTTTAATTCTGTTAACTGCCAGTTAACTACTTTATAGGGCACTTCATCCTCCCTATAAAGTACTTCACACTTGAACTACTAGTTAGCTCTACTAAGTTATTGTGAAACGCTATTTTGAATTTTAACTGCTAGTTAGCTTTAGCTTCCTGGAAATTTACTTGTATAATGTGAAACAGGCGCTAAGGGGAGTATTTTCGAGTATAGCGGAGTATGGGAGTACACTGAACCCATGGTAGTAGTTCCGGCAGCGCTGTGGCGGATATGTAAACAAGTAAAATACTTGCATTTGGGGCACAGAAAACCCGCACGCATACATTGAAAAGCCGATACACCCAAAACCAGCCACAGTTTGGTTCGGATTATGGTCTAGAGCCATAATTGGGCCATTTTTCTTCGAAAATGAGCAAAAAGTGGCCATTACAGTCAATGGTGATCGTTATCGGGCCATGTTGAACGAATTTTTGTTCACACAGCCGAAGCTACACTCTATGATTTGCGCCCTGTTTTTGAAGATCGCATCAACAGAGCTGATGCTGTTTGGCCACCTCGGAGCTGCGATTTGACACCTTTGGACTATTATTTGTGGGGTGCCGTAAAAGATAAGTGTTAAGCCAACAAGCGAGAGACAATGGACGCTTTAAAGGACTATATTTATGAAGCATTGGTGAAAAGCTTACTGTGCTTAAAAGTTGGACCGATCGTGTAGGCTACTGCTTGGCCAGACGAGGCCATTAAATTATTTTTCATTATTAACCGGAAGGATTGTATCTTAGAATAAAAAAAAGAAATTTGTGAAAATATTCAGTAGTTATTTTGTTAAAAGTATTTAAAAAAAAAGTTATTAAAATCATAGCCCTATGATTGTGTTGCGCTTATCTAAGTAGGATTGATGTGGATCACCCGTGAATCATTGAAAAAGGTGGCCAACACCTTTGCGACCGATGCATAGGTTAGTCTCTGCCTTCTTAGAAGCAAGTTAGTAGACTGAAGTCCGATGGTCTCTGCTGTGTACCAGTGGATCCGTGTTTCGTTGACTGTCACAAAACGGCGCATAAAACCCTTCGTATTGCGTTTAATCAGCGTCAAACTCTGCTGTCCGGAATGAGCAAGTATGACACCCATCATCACACCGATCGACAGCTTTTTCATCTTGTGTTTCTTGAATCGGCAGCCTGCCAATACGTATTACGTTATCCTCTGTGATAACTATTTTCGGGGCACCATGACGTGGATGACCAAAAATCAATTAGGAACGTAAAAACTCGCTAAATAAATTTTTGACAGTTGTGATCGAAGGAGAGGAGTCACAAGGCATTTTAATTTTAAGGCTTTGATTCCACTTCAAAGATCGCATCAGCAACCGATATTGCTCTTTTTCAATATTTCAGAAATCCGAACGATTCCGTTCTATCGATAAATAGAACCTCACCCCTCATGAATAAGTTTTATGACCTTAATCTGCTAACCTTAAGCGTTTTTCTGATGGGTGTCTTCATTTCCGATTTAGAATTGACAAAGTCTACACTGCACTATGCTCGTGAAGCACACATGTTACGATGATCCTTTGTAAACCAGCTATATGAACATCCCATCAACATTATCACGATGTCAAAGCAAAAGAAGAAAACGAGGCCAATCCGTCGCGGGGCTCAACATCGATTCATCAATCATGGCCATTCGTGTTCATCGAGCAACACAAGACACACAACCCAAAGGCATAACGAGGGGTTACGCCATAGCCACACTCTCGCTGTCAGTATTTCACTTTCTCAACTGTAAAAGTTCATAGTTCTACATCATCTTCATCGCCATCGTTTTCTTCTTCGTTGTGTCGAGTTAGTAGTCTGTCTGTCAGTCGTTCAAAATCTATTCGCAATATTTTCCATTTTCTTGTCACAAACAACGAACAGCTGCTACCCATTTTCACACCACACCCCCTCTTAGCTCTTTTTGTTTCTATTTTATTTTATTTGTTTTTGTTTCGTTGTGTTCACCTTCTGATGATGCGTGAATCGTCTTAATGCGTTCGACACCCCGTGAGTCGTTGGCAACTGCTTGTTGCTCCCCGCCAATTGGAACAGACCCACGCGATTACTTCTTCATAAATTCAAGCACGATGCGTTACACCGATTGGACTAGATTCTTTACTCCTCGTTCGACACCACCGCAACATTCCGCCACACTCCGCCAGAGAGTGCTAACAAGTGAAAAGAGAAGAGAGCGGAATGGGAAAACTACAACAATTTGAATTTTTTGTTTGTTTGTTTTCCTCATTTTTTTTTTCAATTTAATTTTAATTATTTTGAAAACATTATTTTAACCTTGGAGCACTTAAACATGGGGGAGAACTATCATAAAAGTAAAAAAAAAAAACCAAAGTGAAGAAAGTGAGAGACGCAATTTCTTGAGAGGATGGAAGCTCTAGGAGCTACACAAATATCAGTTCAAAAATAGTGCCCTCTGGCTGTGATGTGTTTGGTTTTATTTCTTCTCGTCCAACTAACCCAATTCATGTGAGATTGATTCTTCAACGCACAAGTGTTTGAACATATTTTTCAGTGGGTGACAAGGCTATAGGCGATTAAAGGCAGGGCGTAGCGTAATATAGCCGCGGCAGCTTATTTTATAAGTAATACAGTTTATCTATTCTTAAATCCATTTAAATGCTTACGTGCGATTTGGAACGGATCAGCTGTCAACAAATTTTTTTGGTAAATCTAATTTTGATGATGTCGGGTGTTGCTTATTGGAGATGTTATTGTTGAAAATATGTTAAATGTTGTGAAGCATGTTGCGTGCTATGGCAATGTTAAGTTGGCTGATTGGGACACAACAAAGTTGTATTTATTCTTTATTTCGAGAGAGAGAATATCCACATCACACGTTAACTGACATAAATTATGGGACCATGTCATGTGAAAACATCCAGTTCTTACAACAACTGCAATGAATCTGTCAAATGATTGAGCTGGCCTGTCTCTTTTACAACCAAACATTGGGCGAGGCAATACGCAAATTTTAAGAGGGACGATCATCAACAAGTCGACTATAATATTGGCTTGAGCGGAAGATATTGACATCTTTGAAAGAAGCCATCATGCTCTTCATTCATCTAGATCTTGCAGGCAGCCAAAAACCAAGGGTTCACATGAAGCATAAGAAGAAGAACTACCACGGTCGAGAAGCACCATTTTGAATCGTTCTACTAATCTGAGTTCGTTCATTCCATTCATTGGACACGACGATAGCCAACAATTTCATGAGCCCAATCTAGACGAAGTGAAAACACCAGTATCACGGCTGAAATCTAACAAAGTCGCTGGACCAGATAGTTTAGCTGCTGAGCTGTTCAAAGCAGCAGGCGACGATCTAGATAGGAAGAACTCATGCCCGATAAATGGAATCTCAGCATTGTTTACACGATCCTGAAAAAGCGAGATCCTCTAAGCTGCACCAACTATAGAGGAATCAGCTTTCTTAACACCGTTTATAAAATCCTCTCTGCCGTAATATATGAACGTCCGAAGCTTTTCGTCAATAATCTGATTGGTCATTATCAATGTGGTTTCAGACCAGAAAAGTCAACCATCGAACAAATTTTCACATTGCGGCAGACCTGAAAAAACCCTATGAACAACTCCCATTTGACACTCACCACCTGTACATTTGGCATCTCTGCCAAGCTCGTTCGCTTGAGAAATATGCCAATGGAAATCGCACGCTGCTCCATCGAGGTTGGCAATGAGCTTACGGAATCATTCGATGTCAAAAAAAGGATGCAGACAAGGGGTACTTCTTGCGTACGTCGATGATATTGGCTCAGAGGAACAGCGTCTTAATAACAGCGCGGCAATAACACCAGCGCCGAGATCAGACGAAGAATAACTCATGCTAACCGCTGTTTCTTTGGGCGAAAAAAGCAATTGAGTTGCAATGCCCCCTCTCGATCAACTAAGGTAAAACTATACAATTCCCTTATCATCCCAATCCTGATGTATGGTGCAGAAGCGTGGGCACCGAAAAAATCGAATCAAAGTGCCTTATGCTGTTTCGGATGAAAGTTCTACGGGTTATGGGTTATCTTTGGCAGCTTAGTCCCTGTACATTGATTGAGTATGAGAAAGAGATAAAACAGCGAGATACGGGTTGTAAAAAAATACGAACCTATCCAGAAGAGTCAAGGTCCAGCTACTCAGATGGCTTGGCCATATAGAGTGGTTTGACAGCACTGCTTTGGCCCGTAAAGCTTTCGACACCATTTCTCAGGAACGAAGACTGCAATTTAGTTGGCACTCAAGTGAAAGAGGACCTCAATCAATTTGGAGCGCAAAACTTGAGAGAGTTAGCCAGGGACCGAGCTAGCTGGCGGAGACTATTGGTTGAGATCCAAGTCCTCAACGGACTGTAGCGGCAAGAAGTGTGCTATGATAAGGGAAACCGACCGATTTTGTACTGGATAGTAGATATGCTCGATTCGAAAGTGCAACAACCGTTGATGGTCTGAAATCCGTAGTACATGTCATAATAGTCTTTGAAGGCATGAGGTTATATTTTGTCATAATATCTCAGATTGTCCTGTTCGGTTAGAATTGCAACCAGAATTAGCCTTTTGAGGCATTTACGGCGGTGTAAACCCAATTTCGAGTACATGTCTTAGGCGGTCGATGGAAGAGTAAATGTCGGTCGCTAAGTGGCCCTGTCTTCAATAAACTCAGAAGAACTTCGTCCAGATACTAATAAAGGATTTTTCAATAGGGACGCTACAAAAGTTTTCTAAAATAAAACAAAAACGGTTCTGGATATCAATGAAATTCCTTATTCCTGTGGAAGTACATTTGATGCCATTATGAATGGCACTCAATTTCTTTCGCATGGCACGGGCACGCTTGCAAAAGTCTAGACGCTGAACCCAATTTTCGACGGTTTTCAAGCATAAATCGGCCGATACAGCTGCAATTTCACGTTCGATATTCGTACGAAGTTCATCAATCGTCGCTGGCTTGTTGGCATAAACCATAGATTTGTCTAATGGCGTTAAATCGCATGAACGAGGCGACCAATTCAAAGGTCCATTTCTGGAGATAATGCGCTCATCGAACTTCGTTCGCAATAATTCGATTGTTTGGCCCGCTGTGTAACATGTGAAACCACATAGCGTCCAAGTCCATATCATCCAATTCATTCGAAAAATAATCGGTTAGCATTGAGCGGTAGCGATTCCCATTCACAGTAACGTGCCGGTCTTGATCATCACAGAAGAAGTACGGCCCAATGACACCACCGTAAACCGCACCAAACAGTGATTTTTTCGGGATGTAATGGTGCCTCGTGAAGCACATGTGGATTGCTGCCTGGCCAATAACGCATATTTTGCTTATTGACGAAGCCATCCAGCCAGAAATGAGCCTCATCGCTGAAGATGATTTTTCGATGAAAATCCGGATCATTTTCAAGTTGTTGCTCAGCCCAATTCACGAACATACGACGCTTGTGGTGATCAAGCGGCTTCGGTTCTTGGGGCAATTTGATTTTGTAAAGATGTAGGCCACAACGGCGTCACAGAGATGTTCAACGCTTGAGAACGACGTGTGAGAGACTGATTTGGGTCTTCCGCAATTGATGCGCTAGCGGCAGCAATATTCTCGACACTACGGACACTTCTTTGTCTCACTGGAACGGGAACATTTTGTACTGAGCCTGTGGATTCAAATTTTTCCACTACACGCTCAATTGTTGATCTGGCAGGACGATTATGACGACCATATATTGTACGTAGCGCTCTTAAAGTGTTGACCACTGACTCCGATTTTCGGTAGTAAATTTTAATAATTTCAACTCGTTGTTGGATCGTATACCTTTCCATGAGAAATGTCAAGAGAGCGAAAAAAAATATGGCGTCGTTTGCTGTCCCTATCGGTCTACTTTTGTAGCGTCCCTATTGAAAAACCCTTTAAAATGCTTCGAAATTATTCATGTTTTTTTTTTTCTCTCCGAGAATTCCCAATGCCCAATGTTACACTATTGAAAATGTTCCTTCTTCTGACTCCAGTAATTTTGTTCAGGCAACTGGGAATTAAGAGGAAACAATGTGTAATATCCCCTTAGAAGCTTATAAATTTGAGGCTGAAACATTTGATGCAATAAGTCGATGACTGAATAAACGTTTGAACAAACAGAAATGAACTTTTTGACTGAGAAAATAGAAAACCCCTCATTTGATCTTTATCATTTCAAGCCTTACATCTCACCACCCACACGATTAAACTCACTCTTGTCTATATTCCCAATAAAATACGAATCTCAATAAATTACTTTCTCGGGTTGCAATAAAATTCATTTGAGGGGGCGAGACTGCTTTTGGTTTACCTTTCAAACGTAATGTCAGATTGTGTATGTATATGGCAAAGGTAAATAGAAGATTTATTGCTTGATCTTTAAGGACATTGATTTTCTTTTTATTGACTTAAACTCCCTCTGATTGCAGTCAAAGAGAGGGCGAGAGAGAGATAAAGACGAACCAAATTGGTCGCTTATATGAAGTTTATGTCCTCGTTAAGGGAATAATCTTATCGTTGTTATTTCGTCGTTTGCGTATGTTGACATCGACAAATTTCTGATGGGTTTCGGTCTTAGACAGATGGGTTATTTTTGTAGGGAAATTTCAGCCAATGACAGGGGAAAAACGTTGTTGAAACGGCGAACCTCCTCATATGAAGTACCAAATCTAATCTTCAAATTAAGTCTTCATCTAACCACTTCCTATTTTCTTGTACATCTACAGCCACATCCCAAAATAAACAACAGCAGTGAACATATCAATCAACAGTCATTAGTTCGTTAGACAAACTCATTAACATAGAAAAAAAAACAACAAGAATATCAAAACCAAAACACCGAAAAGCAAACAACTTAATGTCCCATTAGGTTGTTAGTCTTAATCTGAATCTATAAAAAGTCATCAGCCAAAATTACATAATTCTAGCATAACATTTAGACAAGAATGAAAACAGACAAAAACAACAAAACATGCCCCTAAATAAAATGTCCTAAATTATATTCCCATCACATACTTTTGGCTACAATAATATCATGCCACCACCACCGGTCACCCTCGCTGCCGTTATCCCCCTCGCTTTTGGCTGGCATGATGGGCGGACGCCATCAACATTACTATTTTCATCAATTGAACAAACACCGCAAAAAGACATAGTTCTTTCGATCTGATGCAGTTCTTCATCTTGCTTGATAGCCGCCAACGCCACAGCCACAGCCGACCGACACCGCCATGTGACGAACAAGCCAAATGAGTTTTTACAGACCCTTTGAACGAATAAGCAAAATAAAGAGCAAGCAATGAGCTGTGAATGCATTCCGAAGACTCCCCCGATTAAATGATTTTTTTTTTGTCGTTGACTATTCAACATAAAAGCGGAAAGCTTAAATGTCTTTTATTTTTATTCTTTGGCGGAATGAACCTCCTGATTTAAGAGTTTCTATTTTTTAAAGTATTATGCAAGTTACACAAGAAAAGAACTTGGTTGTTTTTAAAGATCGCAAACCACACTTGCGCCACACAAAGGGACTTTTTCCCTGAATGAGACCTACACGGTATTGGATGGATCAACATCTGTTGAAGTTTACATGAAAGCTTCTTTTGCCTATAGATTGCGATTAACGTTTGAGATGAAAAAAACAAGCCCTTTGCTCTAGAGCCAGTTCTTTCGTAACGTTTCTTATCTTAAATTAGAAACAAAAGTTTGTTTTAAATCCCCTACTGGCCTTCTATTCGTGAGAACCAATTTAGCTGCTTAACCGCGTTCGAGAGAAAAGTTTTACGGAGAACAGGTGACCCCATTCGTGAGGAAGGACGATTCTTGAGACGATATACATAACTTCGAACTATAACAAGTCTACTGCAAAGCAGACTTGATGACAAAAATTAAGCTTGGTAGATGCCGTTGGGCTGGTCATCTAGCTTTTATGAGCGATGAAGAACAGGTAGGGGACAGCGGGCAGACCATGTGTCCGCTAGAAGGATGGCGTAGACAAGGAAGACGAAATTCTTGGGGTGTGCAACTGGATGGCGGGCGTCGGCAAACAATCGGAATACATAGAAGAACTTGCTGAAGTAGATTTGGCCTTGGACCGGGTCCTGATTGTGGCGCAGATTAAGGCTGAAACTTCATTGACCAGGCCGATGATGATAATGAAGCAAGCTATTTTCCCATCCACTGCTCCGGCTTTCTCCACTCCCAGGAGTTATTCATTTGATCTTTGGTTTTAAGGTTTATTTTTTCTTATGAGCACGCCGATCGGGACCGGACGTAAAGCCCCATGTCCTTGGGTGTCTGGAAAAATTTAATCTCCGACGAGTTAAGTTTTTTTTGACGTACCAGTTCCGCTATTTTTTTTTTTTTTTTTTTTCAAAATCATCTTAGTCTGAAAGACACTGCATTCGTTGGGAGTTCGTATGACTTTCTATCTTTCTAATCGTTTCTAACCTTGCTTGTGGCGTAGAACGTAAATCTCTGTTCCGCTGTTATGCCTATACAGATTTACCTCTGTACCTTGATCAATATTTTGAGATAGCTCTTCTTTTCAACAGCTCTCCACTACGGCACAACGGTACGGTAAGTATGGGTCGAACAACCGCTGTGTGCAAGTAAAATTAAAACGCTTTGCATATTTTTTAGAAATAAAGTTTTATTTTTTCAACCTCACTTCTGGACGGCTCTTGTAAGACAAGCGAACTTTCAACATCTAAAACCGATCACAAACCAAAAAAGCAAGGAAACATAGAAACATGCTGATCTCTTAAGCCGTGGATTAACGGCGATGTTCTTAAGCTAATCCCCTTTTGCAGATTAGCAAGCAGCTTAGACCGTCTTATGTGCGGATTAGCGGCGGCGAGGTCTTTTGATGTTTGCAAAGCCAGCAGCTTAGGGCCTCTTATTTGAGGATTAGCGGCGGCAAGTTCTTTGATGTTTGATGTTTGCGCTTGCAGGGTGTTCACTTGTTAACTTGCATCCATTGGATGACTTGCGGTCGCATGCCCCAACGTGCACCGAATTTTTTTTTTTTGCACATAATGCTGTTTTAATTTTTTACATTATTTTGTTTCCAAGTTACTTACTTACCGCAACCAATAGTCTCCGCCAACCAGCTCGGTCCCTAGCTAGCTGTCTTCAGTTTTGCACTCTATGTTGATTGAGGTCCTCTTCCACTTGGGTGCGCCATCTGATCGCGGTCTTCCTCTACTTCTTCTGGCTATTTCCGAGTCGTACAACCCTTAAAGTTCGCTGTTGACACTTCTTCTTCTTCTTAGGGCCTCACCACTCAATTGCTTTCTTAGCTCGCAAAAACAGCGATTAGCAAGAGTTATTCTTCGTCTGATTTCGGCGCTGGTGTTATTGCCCGTGTTAACAGCGAAGCCTAGGTAGACAAACTCCTCGTATGCGTCTATTGTGACGTTCTATCTGAGCCGTCGGTGTTGGGTGTCCTTCCTCGAAGACAGCTTATACTTCGTTTTGTCCTCGTTTTTCGCTAAACCCATACTTGTCGCTTCTGCCTCAAAGTTACCATTGACCTCACGCTGTGTTCTTCCCACTATATCAATATCATCGGCGTTCGAGAGAAGTGGAGCAGACTTTTGGAAGAGAGAAGAGAGAGAGAGGGAGAGAGAGAGAGAGAGAGAGTGGCACTGGTGTTGACGGTGGAGTCTTGCACTATCTTTTCAAGCACGATAGTATTGAAATCGCATGACAGTGCATCGCCTTGTCTGAATCCTTTCTTTATCATCGAATGGTTCCGTACCAACCTTGATGGAGCAGCGTGAGTTGTCCATAGTCATTTTTTACAATCGAACGAGCTTGGTAGGGATGCAAAACTAGACAAAGCATTATAAAGTTCGTCTCTGTAGATGCTGTCATACGCGGCCTTAAAATCGATGAAAAGGTGGTGAGTTTCGATTCTGGTCTTTAGCCACATTGCTAACGACCAATCAGATTGTTGAAGAAAAACTTCAAACGTTCACATATTACGGCAGAGAGGATGTTAAGAAGGCTGATTCCTCTGTAGTTGGTGCATTTTAGAGGATCTCCCTTTTTCAGGGTCGGACAAACAATGCTGAGGTTTAATTCTTCGCACATGCGTTCTTTTTTGTTTCCAAGTTTCTTCCTTGACGGGGTTAAAGTCCTCTAACTTCCTCTTAATCCACCGTAGTATGGAGTTAACCCCAGAACCGTTCTCAGTTGCCCACGAGAAACCATTTCTTTGAGTGCGTCATCCATGATGTTTTCGATGGTGGTAAGGAACTTACTCTAACATTCATAACTTTGTAAGAATCCAAAGTAGATATGAAGTAACAAATAACTTTGTTACTGTTTTCTCGAGATTGCTGTCTCCCATGTTGATAATATTCTGCTATTCTAAATAGTGTTAATCCAATCAACAATGACAGAATCAACTCCAACTTTAACTAAGGCAGCTTTTATTGATATCGTCTAAACGTTGTTAAACGCTAAATAAAAAAAGAACAGTGAGTTGTACGGAGGGTCGCAAGTATATTTTGGTTTTTAAGTCGAAACTCAAAATTTCTACGTTTCAGTAAATAATAGTTAATGCTAGTAATTTTCACAGATCGATAGACTTACCGAATCAATAACCGTAAACGATATTTCTTTTTTCGGCAAATATTTTCGATTTTTATAAACTTTAAGATAAAAATCAATTTATTGTGCTTGCGGTCAGAAAAACAAGTTTTTTTATGACTTTCTTAAATTCATAAAAAAAGCCCCCTTCGCTAACAAAACTTAGAATTTATTTGATTTTTTTTTATAATTGTTTTTCTTCAGTTTGATATAATTAGTAAACCCTGACCATTTGCCCTTTAAAATTTTATTTAAATTAACAAAAATCGAAATCATTTCTACCCCAAACATTTTTCAAAACAGTGACTTCGCGCTTTATTTAAAAAAAAAAAAACTCCTCCGTCTTTGTGCAAGAAAATAAATCGCCTACTAATTAAAATCGAGCAAATTGTCTAACAAAAACATGAAAGCGCATTGTAAAATCATAAATTTTAATTTTATATTATTAATAACTCTGCCGCCATGTTTTAATACTTTTTTATATTTTAATTAATGATTAAAGACAAAAAACATATATTTTTCTATACAAAATTAAGAACAAAAAACGAAATAATTTCAAAATCCTTGGCGACAAGTATTACAAACAAAAATATCACCATTATGGATGGTTTTGCAGAAGCGGGTGCTGATAAAATTTATAGCATCCGTATAAAATCATTGATGGGGGCGACATGGTGCGTGGATTAAACATTATAATCTTTTTGTTCATCGTTTTTTTTTTGGTGTGGTGTGTCTTTTTAATTCTCTCTGATAAACGATTCAACGCATTCAACATAAAGACAACAACAAAAAATCTAAATTTAAATCCATTGCTGTTCGCTTTTGATCAACGTTTCGGTTGGTTTATGGTTTATCACGAGCTTTTATCATGTCATGGTCTGCCGTCAGGGTGCCAGCCGCGCCCACAACATCGGTCAATCATGTTTTTCTTTTGTGTCGTTATTTAATTTTAGCAAAATTTTAAACATCCAATGTGTACATAAATTATCAAACAATTATTTTGTACATAATCGTAATTGATGGGCCATTGGAAAATTAAAATTGGCAACTCCCAGTTGGATTAACAAAATAAGAATATTTACAAGTTTGAATTTAAAATTCAATTTCTGATAAGAATTTTGTTTAAAATGATTGGATGTTTTTTCTGTGATTTGTTGTTGTTTCCTATTTTAAAATATTTCATGTATAGAAAAAAATTCAATGTCATTGGTCAATGTTCTATTCTGAAGACATTCCTTACTCTGCTTTTAGATTTTGAAAAGCTGTTGATCAGATTTTTTAGGAAAGTTTTGTTCAATCAATTTGAATGATTAGTTTGACAAAGAATAGAACACATTTTGTTATTTTTGGGGCTCAGATAAAATTAGATTTGTTTTTCGTCACAAAAACAATTGTTTTAAGAGTTTTACGACATTAAAAATGTATTTATTGAGTCACTATTCGTATAAAATAACTTAAAACTTATTAACAGAATTGTATAACAATGAAAATGTTCACAGTGTCATGACATCCTCAGTTCTTGAGCGGGTTAATGATTCCATTTTTCATGAGACAAATCTTCTTTTTCAATCGAGCTGTGGCAAGAGTCCCCTAAGTCGATATGCATAAATCCGATTGTCTGGATGCTATCCCACTAATATTCCGAAGAGTTGTTAAGACAAAACCCCTGCGTTAGCTTTTCTATCTAGCACAACAGCATTTGTCCATCCAATTCCAAAAAAAGGCAAAATTTACCGTCCGATTGTACTCGCGTTCCTTCTTTATAAGGTCATGGAAACGCTGATAAATTGATTTCAAATACCAAACGCTTCTTAATGACCGGCAGTACGGATATCGCAGCAACAGGTCTACTGTTGATCTGATGGTGAATCCCTCCTTCATTGCATTAGAAACTTTTCTTCGAACCGTTGAATGTAAGTCGCATTGGACGAATTCAAATCTTAAACCCACAATTTAAATGCTGGTGTACCTTAGGGCTCTGTTTTGTCTCCGATTCTCTTTCTCATTTTTATAAATGATCTCTTGTCTGTAACTTCCAATCCAATAAACTGTTTCGCTGACGATAGTACCCGAAGCTTTTCATATTCTTTCACTTACGTGGGTTATAAGTTCATAATCGATTTATGAAGTTTTGAACCACCTTAGTGGGTCAACAGTCCTGTACGGACCTATGACCTACGGACTTATGACACTGCGCCGAAGAAAAGCACCGTCAGCTACGTATTTTCCTTATCTTGTAAAAAAGGTGAAAGAAACTGGCATTCCCATCGATAAACCACAGCGTGAAAAGCCAAAAACAGTGCGAACACTAGAGAATATTGCTGCTGTGGCAGAAAGTATGCGTGAACCGCCATCAACATCAATTTACCGTCGTTCTCAACAATTGAACATTTCGGTGACATCATTGAGACGAATTTTGCATAAAGTCCTTGGTATGACGCCATACAAAGTCCAATTGGTTCAGGAGTTGAAGCCAACTGACCATCCAATGCGTTTTCGATTCGCTAAGTGGGTCTGCGATTGCCTTAGAGAAGATGCTGATTTTACCAAAAAAAAATTATCTTTTCAGATGAAGTTCATTTTGATCGTGGCGGGTATGTAAACAAGCAAAATGTTCGCATTTGGGGCACAGAAACCCCGCACGCATACATTGGAAAGCCGATACACCCAAAACGATTCACTTTTTTGGTGCGGATTTTGGTCCAGAGGCATAATTGGGCCATTTTTCTTCGAAAATGAGCAAGGAGTGGCCGTTACAGTCAATGGCGTTATCGAGCTATGTTTAACGAATGTTTGTTAAAAAATCTTAAGAGAAGGATATTGCCAACACTTGGTTTCAACACGACGGCGCGCGGCGCTACGTGCCACATAGCCAAAGCTGCACTCGAAGTTTTGCGCCCTGTTTTTGAAGATCGCATTATCAGCCGCAGAGCTGATGTCGTTTGGCCACCTCGGAGCTGCGATTTGACATCGTCGGACTATTATTTGTACGCCGACAAGCCAGATACAATTGAGGCCTTAAAGAACAATATTCGTGAAGCCATTGGTAAAATACAGCTTCACACAATCGATAATGCGCTTAAAAATTGGACCGATCGTGTAGGCTACAACATGGCCATTCGAGGCAGTCATTTTCCAATATTAACCGGAAAGATTGTTCTTTCAAATACAAACAAAAAAAATGAGAAAATATTCAGTAGTTAGCATTTTCACAATAAAAAAAGTTATTTGACGGACACTTGAGTAAAACTCCCACGGTTGGCTTGGTGCAGTGACGCACTTGTGTCTTTTGGACAGTTGTCAAAACAGAGCATTCAAGATGATTGGTGAACTAACCATCGTTGAAACATTTACGTCACTTGAACATCGACGTAATGTCTTATACCTAATCCTCTTTTACCGATATTTCAACGGTATATTCTCTAGTTAAATAGCCAGTTGCATTCCTCTCCTTAAGATATCCAGCTGTAATACCCAGTTCCCCATTCCTCCATGAATGCCCATCAGTTTAACCTCGAGCCTTACTTCGGGCGTACGGTCATGTTCAAAGAATCGTTCTTGAGTCGTACTACGCGAATGTAGAACTCTCATCCACACTCTGTCTTTCCCAGCCATTGAAAATTCAAGAATGACTTCCGATGACATTTACAGTGGACACAATAAACAACTATCGCCTGTCAACATCAACACATGAGCTTCAGCTATTGCCTTTCCTCTGTTTTTTCTAACAATAAGACAAATGAAAGAAAACACACCAGGGATTTTATTATATTTTTTTGGTTCTGATTTTGTTTGTTTTGCTGTCGTTGATTTCCTGTCCTAAAAATAGGGACACCGGATCATGGTCGTGAACCACATCATTCAAAATAAGATTTCACACGTTGTTTTGTGGTGTTGTAATTTGTGTGCAGTAATCGGGCAATTACGATGAAATGCCACAAGTGTAATTCATTACACACTGTGGGGTAAGGTGGCACTTAACCATCGAGTGTGTGAAATGGATGAGAGAAGGGTTGGGTATAAACAGATGAAAGTCGATTAATGTTTATTTTTATGGGCAGTTAGCGATTGGTGTTGTTGTTCGGTGTTTAATGTCCTTTGGATGGTTGGGTTGACAAACAACCGATTTTTTATTGCCTAATGGTGAAATTTAATCAAGTGGGTCCTTGTGAATATATTGATGAGATTCGATTAAATTTTGAAAAGACATGATTTGTTTCTTACTATATTCGTTTAATCGACAGTTATAATCAACCATTCGAAATGAACACCCTCATTTGCTTTCATGAAAATCAACAAGTTCCTTCTTTTGTTAACAAATTTCTAAAAATACCACAGAACATTTTTCAAACTCAGAATAAACTCCCAAATCAAATTAAAAAAAAAGAAACAACTCTTCGTGGCACATTTATCCACTCCAATTGATGTTTCAATCAAAGTTTTTCCTTCCATCATTTTGGGCTGCCTGCCAGCCCTGCTACGGAAATCCTTTTGTATCCGTTTTGGACTGAGTGAATTGTAATACGCATATTGCCTCAATATTGTCCAAGACACGTTCGCTCTCCAAAAATCCAATTGTTGAATCTAAATCCAAATCTAAATCCTCAATCAGAAAATTCGATGTGACTTTGAATCCACCCTAAAAATAAAAAAAAACAAAAACAAAAATCTCGTCGATGTTAAACACAACAAGAAAAACACAAAAAAAAAAAAAAACAACAACAACACCAAAGTGAAAAATTGTTCCCTTTGAATAGAACAATAAATTTCGATTAACAATCCTTCAATCCAATGACTTGCTTAATTGTTTGGAAACCGCCTCTTCGCTTCTCGTTCATGCTGAAATAGCACAATATTATCCAAGAAAAACAAAAAAAAAAAAAAACTACAACAACAAAAACATAAAAATAGAATAGAAAGTAAAAAAAAAGAAAAAAATCCGGACATAACCTCCACAATCAATATTCGTTTTCAATTTACTATGTTCAAATCCAATTAATCCACTTCCGAGGTAGATCATGCAAAAAACAAATTACCATTCATTCAAGGCCTTGCCTTGGCTCCTAAACCCAACATCATCATCATCATCGACATCGACATCCAGGCATCACATCACTTATAGGCGCGGCAACGCGAGCGTACCAACCTCCTCCAACCTCCTCTCGACGAATGGAGATGAACTTAAAAATAAAACCTCAACTCATACACAATCGTCATATTCACCGGAACAAGACATTTAACGAATGTCTTTGGGGGATTATGGGGTGGAGTTTTTTTTTTTATTTTCTGAAAAGGAAAATATCAACGAGTCGCAAGAGATACTACTTTTCCTTTTTTTTTTGCTAGGAATGTAGAGGTTTGCATATTTCGGATAGGAGGTATCTATTTTGTCGAATTTTTGTGATTTTTCTTTCTGATCTATCTATCGATCCAATTTGATGTTTCGGAAGAAAATTGTTTCCTATTGATGATGATGAGATGATGATTTCTTCTGCTTTTAATAATCATTAATCGAAACAGAAACAATTTATATCTTTCAAGGATTATTTTCTTCTCTTGGGTTTTATTCCTTAATTTGAAGCAGCAAAGTCTTCGGCTTGAACGAATCCTAATAAAATAACTTGACTTTAAATAAATTTTCTTGCAACTTAATTGTGTTACTGCTTTCGTTCAGTTCTAAAAACTGGCCATCCACCTTCACAAACATAATACTTGTCAACAATGTTTCCATTTACCATTTTTAATTATAAAAGAAAAAAGTTCCATGTCGACTCTGAAGAACAAAAACCGAAATGGCTTATGCTCTTCAGCAATTCCTTGATTTCGTGCTAGTACTTGAGGGGACCTAAGTTTTTATGCCCACAACAAATTATACCTTTTGGAAACTTTCTCAAATGCTCAGTACTTCTTTAGAGGCAAGACATCAATTGACGAAATGAAAACATTTAACATTCGATTAGGATTCGAACCCAATAACCCTTTTATGTTACTGGTCAACGCCCATAACCTTTACCCAAAACTATTTGCAAAATCGCAAAAGACAGCTTCCATTTGATTCCAAGTGCCTTGTCTGATTTTCTTTGTCTTGAAAAAATTATGAAGTCTATTGCATTTTAGCTTCAGAGTCTTATGCATATTGCATGTTATTTATAACTTGAATTCATTCATAACATTTATGCAAAACTTTTTCTTTAACGTTGCGTTATTGACACACACTTGCAAAATTGCAACGTAAACGTCTCAAAGTTGAACTGATACCCAAAGATTTCACAATCATCTTTGATCGGAATTGCCATCGAGCTCGGTTGACTTTCAACATAATATGATGGATGTACTGTGGTTCGAGATGGTGCTTTCTTTCCTCAATTCGAAGATTGTTAGTTCACAAACTTGTTAGTATAAAATTTGGACAGGTTGCGTCTAATTTTCTTTGTTCTTTTCTTTTTTTTTGTGCTTTGGAAAGCTTATGCAATCATATTAAACCAAGCACAGTCCGGAAATTTTGCACAAGAAATAAATACGACAAAAGAAGAATTCCAAATTGCTACAAAACAAGATAATGACAGAATTTTCGTGAACATTTTATTCACAGTCTCGTCGTTTCTTGTAGTTCAAAAGTTCAAGCGCAGAAGGAATAGTGTTTTCACATTTGTGTCCGTCCATATTAAAGTGTCATTCAAAAAAGATTTCCGAAGTATGACGGTTGATGGCGAAAATCTTATCAAATTAGCTGCTGTTAGCTGTTAGCTGTTTTTATGCTGTAGTTTTGCCAAATAATCATAGACGCACGTAGCCTTGAAATAATTAAAGTGTTGTATTGAAGCAATTTTCCAACTGAGCAACTTGAACTCCATTGTATGGTGGCTACAATTGTAATTCCGATAAGACTATGGACTGCGACTGCGACTCTCAAAACCAATGCCATCGCATCGGTTAGATTCATTGATTACTGCTGTAGAGTCATGAAAAACTTGATATTTCGGATACGCGCTCCCAATATGGAGCCGCAGCGAAAATCTTACCTATGTTCCACGCATACTTGCAATTCAGAGCCTTTTAAACGAATTCAAAATGTGGATGAAATAGCACACCCACTTTGTTTGTTTAAATTTGTAGTAGACTGTCTGAATTGAATTACACTAAACAACATACTTCGCACTGCCTCAATCGATACATTGCAACCCACTACCATACTACCAGCTACCTCACAATCCTCTACCCACTACATTTACTTGCTTCCTGCTAATCGGCTTCCCCACTACCCCATTACCCAACGTCCCCGTTACCCCGCTACTCACTACCGCACTACCCGCTACCCAATATTTCTACGCTATACTTCAACCTACTTCACGCCAACCCGCTACCCCGTTACCCAGCTAAATCGATACCCGCTACCCACTGCTTCTAAGTTACGCCGCTACCCTCTACCCTTCACCTCGCTAATCGCTACCCACTACCCCGCTTTCCCACTACCCACTACCCTGGCCACACCACTAACCGAACATTCCCTCAAAATTTGTACTAAAAACCCCACTGGTATAAAAGTAGCAAATCAACAGATTTGGATGAGATTTTTATATTATATAGGAAAACAACGTTTGCTGGGTCAGCAAGCAAGGTCGTGACAACTCAGAAACCTTCACTGTCTCATGCTAAACAATTTTGGTAAGAACCATCACATGGTCAAATGCATAGTTAACGTTCTATAGGAAAATGTGGTTTCCATATTTTTAGCCATATCTCTTGAACGACTTGGCCGATTTTGTACAAACTTCTTAAAAACCAACTACACTGCTACCCAAAAAAAAAAAATGCGCGGCAGCTCTTGAAGAGTCAAGGCTTAAGTGGCATCTGAGTGCGTGTGAAGAAGTGAGGGGACCTATAATTCAACGCCCATTTCGAACGGCAAATTTGAGATGCACTTTTTTCATGACAGATTGATACCCTAAGAAGTTTTGACAGTTCTTCGCAAGATGAACGAGTAGAATTCGAACCCACAATGTTATGCTTAGCAACCAACGTACATAACCACTAAGCCACTACTACTACTTCTACCGAAACATTGCCATAAAAGTTGGTGCCAAACGGTCAAACCGTTCTAATTTTTATAATATCTCATTAAGTCTACATCAAATCTTCACCACTACCCGAACATTCCTTCAAAATTTGGTTTTGCGCCTGGCAACACATTGAACGTTCCATTTTTATATAAAGGGTTTTTCTTAAATAAAACAAAAACGGTTTTGGATATCAATAAAATTCTTTATTCCTGTGGAAGTACATTTGATGCCATTATGTATGGAACTCGATTTCTTTTGCATGACCACCACGGGCACGCTTGCAGAAGTCCAGACGCTGAACCCAATTTTCGACAGTTTTCAAGCATAAATCGGCCGATACTGCTGCAATTTCACGTTCGATATTCGTACGAAGTTCATCAATCGTCGCTGGCTTGTTGGCATAAACCATAGATTTGACGTAGCCCCACAGGAAATAGTCTAACGGCGTTAAATCGCATGAACGAGGCGGCCAATTCACAGGTCCATTTCTGGAGATAATGTGCTCATCGAACTTCGTTCTCAATAATTCTATTGTTTGCCCCGCTGTGTGACATGTGGCACCGTCCTGTTGAAACCACATATCGTCCAAGTCCATATCATCCAATTCATTCCAAAAATAATCGGTTAGCATTGAGCGGTAGCGATTCCCATTCACAGTAACGTGCCGGTCTTGATCATCACGGAAGAAGTACGGCCCAATGACACCACCAGCATGTAAACCGCACCAAACAGTGATTTTTTCGGGATGTTATGGTGCCTCGTGAAGCACATGTGGATTGCTGCCTGACCAATAACGCATATTTTGCTTATTGACGAAGCCATCCAGCCAGAAATGAGCCTCATTACTGAAGATGATTTTTCGATGAAAATCCGGATCATTTTCAAGTTGTTGCTCAACCCAATTCACGAACATACGACGCTTCTGGTGATCAAGCGGCTTCAGTTCTTGCGTCAATTTGATCCTGTAAGGATGTAAGCCAATATCTTTTTGCGAAATTCGCCACAACGACGTCACAAAGATGCCCAACGCTTGAGAACGACGTGTGAGAGACTGATTTGGGCATTCCGCAATTGATGCGCTAGCGGCAGCAATATTCTCGACACTACGGGCACTTCTTTGTCTCACTGGCACGGGAACAGTTTGTACTGAGCATTTGGATTCAAATTTTACCACTAGACGCTCAGTTGTTGATCTGGCAGGACGATTATAAATTGTACGTAGCGCTCTTAAAGTGCTCCGAATTTCGTTAGTAAATTTTAATAATTTCGACTCGTTGTTGGATTGTATACCTTTCCATGATAAAATGGCAAACCTTACTGAAGAGAAATGTCAAGAGAGCGGGAAAAAATATGGCGTCGTTTGCTGTCCCTATCGGTCTACTTTTGTAGCGTCCCTATTGAAAAACCCTTAATAAGAAAACAAGGTTTGCATTGGGTCAGCAAGCAAGGTCGTGGCAACTCAGAAACCTTCACTGTCTCATGGTCAACAATTTTGGTAAGAGCCATCACATGGTCAAATGCATAGTTAACGTTCTATAGGACAATGTGGTTTCCATATGTTTAGCCATATCTCTTGAACGATTTGGCCGATTTTGTACATACTACATCAAATCTTCAGCACTACCCGAACATTCCATCAAAATTTGGTGCCAAACAATCCAACCGCTCTCGAGTTTTGAAAATCGGATATCTGTTTATTTGCTATGGAGTTTAGTTAAGACGTTGTCGGGTTTGAAACAGAAAACAAATGATAAAAACTGAGCAAGGAATTCCAAGTCTTTTTATTGCTTAGTATGGAGTTCCTCAGAGATCTGTCCTTGGACCACTTCTTTTTTCTCTGTTTATCAATCTTACAGTTCACATGCATGCACATGATGTTTCATTGTATATGTTTCGCAAATAAGGTATGAAAGCAGATCCTGTAGCTCAAATAGTAATCAAATCAAATTAACGTTTTGTTTTTGTAAATGAAGAAATGAAGAATATTTTGTTCTAAATGTTTCAAATGGTGTCAACAACAAGATTTATTTAATTTCTTTGAAAAAAAAGTCGTATGTGATACTACAGAATTTTGTTGTTTACCAAATATTTTTGCATTTAAAATAGAACGAAATGAACGAATTGAAATGTGTTTTCTAAAAGCTGATAAGCAACAAGAAAAAAGACTGATTCAAATACATTTCAGAGGCAAAAACCATCTTTGACTTACGAAAAATCATAATTTGAATATTTTAATTTTTCAACAAGAAATCACTCAACCTTTAAAGCTTCTTAATTAACTAGCTGACAACTTTGTTATGGCTATGATTTGCTTCCTTCAACGCGTGGTTCCGTTTCAAGTGGTTCAAAATTTACTTCTTTATTGCATCTGTGTTTCTATTTTTCAACAAAACAAGCCAAAGGAAAAACCGATGGAAATACGAAACGATTCAATTTTCTTGCCGACATTATACTTTTTTCGAGTTTTCTAACAAGGAGAAACAGAAAGAAAAAAACTGTCAATTAACGATATTATATCGTGAAACGTGAAAGAAAATTTAATCCAAGAAAAATCAAGAGATAATTATCAAAAAGAAGACAGTGAAACGATAGGACAAAAGTTTTCTCAGCTCATTTATTCTTTTTCTTTCATTCTGTTCGCTAAGAACTCAGGAATGAAACTTTTCGATGAAAATGAAATAACACAAAAAGACAATGAAAAGAAAGAAGAACAGAAGACACTAAGTGATAAAAATAGAACTCAACTACTTGGTAACTTTGTTGAGCTTCTTTATTGAAAAATACTTCAATGTCTTGAGAGAAGACAATTAAGATGAAGCTACCTGAGGGAATACAAATAACTTCAAATAAGTATTAATGTTCGAAATATACACCTACGTTCGCATTTATGGTAACCAATACATAAGTTGATACCCACATGCTGTTTACATTTTTCTTTATTAATTTTTCAAGTGTCAGGAACTAAGCTTCGAGGATTGCAACTTGAGGATTTATTTTTAGATATTGAGGTTGTCATCGAATAATAATGAATACTTGATTGTTTGACTTAAGTGTCACTTTGACAAATAAAGAAATGAGGTATCCATTAAGATATTGCGAAAATCACAACTTCACTCTCTCTGGTGGTGGGCTGTATCTTTTCCCACACACCAAGTGCTTACTTTACCTTCAAGTGACAACCAAAAGGTATTGTTTATGTCACTAGGTATAACTTGCGAAACTTGTAAGCGCGAATGCAAAGCAGAGAAACAGAATCAAAATCAAAATCGTACTCGGAGATTTTAATGCAAAAATCGGGAAGGAAGACATCTTTGGCGGATAAGTTGGAAAGCACAGTCTCCACGAAGTTATAACAGATAACGGCTTCCGACTAATCGACTTTGTTTCAGCTCGTTATACGGTGATAAGTAGCACAAAGTTTCCAAGACGAAAGATCTACACAGAAACCTGTCGATCACCGGATGGTCGAACCACCAATCAAATCGACCATGTTCTAATCGGCGAAAGACACGCATTCAACATATTGAAAGTGCGCACTCTCCGAGGAGCAAATGTCGATTTTGACCTCTTTCTGGTAGTGGCTAAGTTTAAAGCTCGATTATCAAATGAAAAAAAAAAAAAAACAAAAACACTTGCGACCCAAAGTAAGAAGTTCAACATCGGTTGCCTTAGAACTCAGGATAATCCCAGAGACTACAGTGAGCGCCTGAGTGAGCGACTCTCCGCCGTCGTCCTTCCAAATACATTAGACGTCAACACCTTGTGCAACCAATATCGCGAAATAGTTAAAAATGTAGCCGAGACCACCACGCGTTACCAACCACTCCCGAAAAAGAACCCGTGGTTTGATGATGAATGGGCGTTATTGAAAAGAGAGACGGAAAATGCAGCTTTGCAGATACTGCAACGGAAAAAAGAGCAGCAAGAAAAGAGCAACGAACAAAAAGGAGAAATAAGAAAAACACTCTGTGAAGGAAGAAAAGAGCATCCACATTTTCTCAGCTCAAAGTTCTTGAAGAGTCTCGGGCCATGAACAACACCCGATGTTTCTTTAAAAGGTCAAAGCATTTAGCTTCTGGTTTAAGAACGGGGACATAGACTCATCGAAACAGTGATGGAAATCTAATCACCGAAGCACAGGGAATTGTAGATGTTTTCAAGCAGCACTTCCAACAGCTGCTGAATGCGCACCATTTACAAGCGAGCCAATGGCGAAAGAGAAGCAAGTTCAGTCAATGAAGACCCAGTCCCAGCCCCCAGTACAGAAATGGTAGAAAGAGCCATCCAAAAGCTAAAAAATAACAAGTCCGCCCGGTCGGATGGCTCATCCGAGTTGTGTCAAACATGCACAGGGTCTAGACAAGAAACTACTCTGTCATATTATGATTGCTTCCACATAGTCCTGGGGAGCAGATAGTGCGCAAGGCAGGTGTGAGCGCGGAAAATACTATCTTCAACAAATCCACCCAGCTCCTAAGCTATGCGGACGACAATGACATCATCGGTCGATCCAAGAGTGCTGTCATTGAGGCCTTCACAGCGATTGAAGAACAGGCGAAACTCGTTGGTCTTGAAGTGAATGAGGATAGAACAAAGTAGGTACATACTATCAATAAACAAAGCAACATTTGTCCACTGCCTAAGACAAAACCTAACTGTTGGTAGCAGCTGGTTAAGGAGTTCACCTACCTTGGAACAAACGTCAATTCCACAAGCGACACCTTTTGAACCGCTGCTGCATCAGTTTGGCAAACAACTGGGTTCAAAACTCCTCACTCGAAAGACAAAGTGTCTGCTATAAAAAACTTTTATTTTACCAGTCCTGCTCTACTGTGCCGAGTGCTGGACGATAAGGAAAAAAGAGGAATTGACTGGGCATCTTCAAAAGAAAAATTCTTGGACGGATTTCCGGTCCCGTATGCGACGACGGCGAATGGAGAGGTAGGTTGTATCGAGAACTGTACGAGCTGTACCAAGATGTGGATGTACCTAGTCCAGAAGGCCAAGAAAAGACGACTACATTATTTCGGCCATATCGACTGAATGGACGACAACGCTACAGCCAAAAAAGTCTTCTCATCGCAGCCCCCAGGTCTCAATCGAAAGAAAGATCGAACCTATGGTACTAGGATCAAGTGACTGCAGATGCCAGAGCGCTTGTTTTTGGCGACTGGAGAGTGAAGCAAGGGACCATTCCCGATGGAAGGCTGCAGTATCTCAGCACTCTCACGCACGACCCTCAGGTCTTTATTTAAATCCCGATAGGGAGTTTGCTAAACCGCTGCTTCTAGGGCTAACTTCCAAACATTAAGCTCCACCAGGATTTCGTTGAGGAGTTTATACTGACTGGGAATCAAGACATCAACATTAATTTCATTTGGACAATTCTTCCACTATCGTTTGTTGTAAAAGGATGTGCGCTTTAATGATAGCACACTGTACCCACTCTCTCTTTTTTCAGCAACAATGCATTGTCTATTAATAAGTTCTTAATTACTATTGAAATTCAATCCACACGTGAACATCCCAGCCGTCTTTGTCATCGTTATCAACGAGTTCATTATCCGTCATTCATTCCCGTTTTGCACATCAGATTTCAAAATTGGAAGTTGTCACAGCTTCGTTGATGATACACGTCAGTTATGAACAAAACATGGAATAAAAAAAATCCAAAAACCATAAAAAACCAACAACTCCAATAAGAACATGCAACATACTGACATAAACAACCTTCTTATATATTACCTGCAAGTCCAACAAAACAGTAGCTTGCTACATTGTGACATGAATATCAAAAATGGCAAAAAATTGAAAAACGTGAAAAGGATTATGAAACACTCACGCGTCATAAAAATAGACTGCATCCAAAAAGGTAGGAGTTGCTGATAAAAATTGAAATAATATTCTGTGTAAAGAGGTACACCTACGTTATTTTGTGTGTGTGATTGCAACAAAAAAAAGAACATAATTTTGTATTCACCGGATGAAGCTGCTTCAACTTGAACAACACGCATGGTGCATTGCAATTTCGCTAGCAACACATCATCAGCAACCATACGTGAAGTGTGTCCACGTAGTAGCTGTTCAATTTGGGATAGAGATAGATTCAGACAGACACAGCACCGCCATCCAGCGTGTGTCGCTGGTTGTGTGTTGGTTTTATGAAAGGAAGACAGGGTCGGTTTTTAAGGAGTTGGCTTGTTTTCTATCTACTAAAAACTTTACTAATGTCCTTGGCCACTGATTCGAATCTCTATTTCATTTTGAATACTTTCCATTGAATTGTTGTAAATTTTACGACTTCCCTCAGTATTCTTCAAAAAGAAAAAAAAATCAAATCGATATTCTGCCTCATTGACTACGCCCCTGAATGTGTATCCTCATTTAATGGAGCTTAAACCCACTCGACTAGTTGAATGGACGTCGACAAGGTTTTACCGGCACACAATTTGAATATTGTTATCCACTTTTGGGACTAATATTGAATGGCTTTTATGACCAACTGACACTTTTATAGGCAGGCTATGGTATACCATGGGGATATCCAAGCAACAGCATGATTTGGTTATTAATGCAAATTGTCGGGGATAATTTTTGGAAATGGGATTTATTAAAATACGTTTTGAAAAATTAATATTTTATTCAAAAAGAAAAAAAATGAAGGTTGACATCCGTAATAAAAATAAAGTGGATTTTGGTTGATTCTTCTTTTTTTTGTGTGTTTTAGAGGCTTATAGAATTTATGCAACGTCACCAAATATATCAAGGATCGTACAGACAAAGAACGAAAGGCATAGTCACGTTTGAAATTGAATTCATCTCATCATGCTTAAAGGGTGTGTTATGGTTTTAATATTCGATTTTGGCCTATCATGCAGGAAATTGAAAAAAAAAAGGAATTTCCGATTGCGAACAATTTGCGATAAACGGAATGCGCAACAGTGTACTCGTGTGAATGCTTAAACAAAAGTGAACAGTGCTGTCAGTTCTTTTTTCTTATTGTACTCTTCGTACTCGAAAAAATATACGAACGAATCTGTTCTTGTAAAAAATGGTAGAAAAAAGTAATCAGGACACTTGGTCCCGATTCTGAATTTCAAAAATCTCATTTTCAAGTTAAAAAAAGTCTCTTCTCCAAAATGTCTTATATCCTTTAGCATTTAGCAAAACAGCCACCCAATGACGCAGCCATTTGTTTTTGTATAGTAGTGTTATTTCAGGAACTGAAAAGGTGATATACGACGGTGTTCCGATGAGTACCAACCTACTTAGCCTTTTAACAAAAAAAAAAATAAAATGGGACTGACGATTTGTTTTCGATGCTCCAATTTCTTAAACACGTTTGAAACGTCCGGTTTCTCGAGGTCTGGACACCAAAGGAAGTAGCACGGGCAAAATTTGGAGAAACCAGGGAATGAGCCAGAAGTTTGTAGCCCAATGCGGCCAAGTTGCCCATGGATATGGCGGCGTTGTGAGCTATCATTATAGAAGAACCATTTTTCTTCGCCAAGTGGAGTCATTTTTTCTGCAGTTTTGAGTCGAATCCGTCTAATATTTTGACATATCATAGCCTTGTAATCGTTTGCCCTTCTCCATGTAATCGATGTGGTTCACACCTTGTGAATATGACAGAACTGTAGCACTAATCTCTCCTGGCCGATGGGAGAGCTTTCGCCTTCTTCTTAGCGCTTCCTCTTTTTTCACTTTCCTTGATCTCTGGTGTGAGAGGGAGTAAACAGAGACATATATTTAAAGGGTTCGTAACTCCTCGCGTATTTATACAGGTTGTCCGGTTATTCGTCTACCATACTTTGAGATATGATTCTTGGTCATATTCTTTCTTTTTTTAAGATCAAATTTTATTTATTCGAAAATTATACATAAATGGCCAAGCGGAAAATACTCTTCCTTACGTCCTTACGTCTGACCCTGCCTCTAGGCAGATCAGACCATAATATTATATCTGCAAATTCCTCGTGTCAAACTCTTCCAGTTAAAGAAAGAGCTGAGAAGAGAACCGTATGGCAATACGAGAAAGCCAACTGGGACGGTCTCAACATCTTTTTCCGGATCTTTAACAGGTCACTATGCTTCCTCGATAGTGATGTAGACTCCATCGCAGATATGCTTAATGAAAACTTTTATCCCGAATAAGGTTAAAATCATCACACCCAAGGAAAAGTCATGGATTGATTCATGCTGTAAAGAGGTTATCAGGGAAAAAGAAATGAAGTTCCGGTATTTTAGAGCCAACCCAACTGAGGAAAACCGGAACAAGTTTAAACAAGCCAGGAAGGCCTGCAATGTTCATATTCGGCGGACAAAATTTTTACATGACCAAAAATTAAGGCAAAAAATACTGCAATTTCCCAAAGGCAGTAAGAATTTTTGGTCATTTGTTAAAAATATGAAGAAATCTTCCTCTTCCTCGGTACCTACAATCGTTTTAATGCCACTCCAGTTGTAAGCTCTCTTGCTCTCTCGCGAAAGTTAGGCAGCTCGCCAAACTCTGATAATATCACCATTTTTCGAGGTGGATTACTAAACTGAATTTCATACCACCAAATGAAATTTCGGTGCAGTGCATTAACGCCCATGGTATTAACACCCGCGGGTGTTAATTCCACAAGCAAAAGGAATTAACCGCCGCGGGTATTAATTCCTTTTTTAAAAGGTACTAACACCCACGGGGGTTAATTCCTTTTTTTGGTGGGCCTTAATTCCAATTTTAATTGGTAATAAGACCCACATGTGAAACAAATTACAAAAAAAAACGCAATACCTTATTATGGCGACGTTAAATAACTCTCGACGAAATAAGGCCGTATAGGTCCTTATTTCCATTTTTATGCAAATTAGATCCTTACAAGGGTTGCGGTCTTATTTCCATTGCAACTTAGAAATATTGCCTTACTTACTAATAAATGCCTTATTTTGGTTTTTCAATTTTGACTAGTAGAAACTTGGTGCAGGGAAACTCGTCCCGAAGCCAGAAGTCCCGAAAATGGTTTTCGGTTGGTCAGTAGTCCCAATTAAATTTTACTTCTTATGGGGCAAAAGTCCCAAATGAAAAAAAAAGCGAAACAACGAATGTTCATGCTAAAAAAATAAACCAAAAATTTAAAGTCCTGCAAAAACGTATAAATAAATAGGACAACGTATCTTTATTAGCCGTTTACAAAATTGTCAGAGCAATTAATTTTTTAAAGCTGTTGAGGTTTCCTTTTATTTGAAAAAGTAACGACTACACATCCTCTAATGCAGAGCAAGATTTTTGCAAGCATTTCAATGATTCATTTTCAGCACCTTTTTGAATTTCGACTGAGAATAGGCCGATACGTAAAATTCAAGATCGATTTAATTTTATTGCAAACGAAGCGAGCGGAAAAAATGTTGCCCAAAAGAGAATCAATTCGCGCGAATTTTTTTATGTTCACACCCCAAATTGATTCTCTTTTGGGCAAAATTTAGTCCGCTCGTGTCCATCCATATTTCTGAGGCAGCTTTTAATGGAACCGAAACAGCTCTGTTATATTAGTTGCCAGATAGATGCAATAAGATGATATTGGCTTCAAGTATATTGCGCTTGTAGAATACCGTTAACTCACTTAACTTTGACATCCCAGAGTGCAAAAAACGTTTTAATTGGAAAATGTTTTCTTAACGTCACATAGACTTAGAGCATACCGCATGCGGTATGTTTCAGCCATTATGCACAGAAAAAAACTTGAAAATCTGTAAAAACTGTCCACTTATTTTATTATTTTACAAAATGTTTAAAGATAATCGCTAAGGTCGGAGGCCCTGAATTTGATTTCTGGACTAATGACTTATTATAGTGGGTAGGTCCTAAAATAAAATTCGCGCAAGTATTCACACCCGAGGGTGAAATGATCAGTTCCAAAAGATAATAACACTCGCGGGTCTTGTTTTTGTTTTTGGAATTAACACCCGCGGGCGTTAATGCCACGGGAGTTAATTCACTGCACCTGAAATTTCATATCGCCAGTTTGGCGATAAATCACCACATCTGACAAGCTTGCCGTCGTAACGTTTCGTGTCTCTCACTGTTCTATGTGCTCTTGTGAAATAACCACAGTTGCGTTCCACCCCTTAAACAATTCGCTCGCTTCTATTAATGTCCATCAGTTTACCCTTGAGCCCAACTTCGGACGTACTCTCAAGTAAAGAGTATCGTCCTTTAGCCGTACTACGCAATTGTGGAACTTCCTTCCACACTCTGTCTTTCCAAATCATTGCATTGTTCAGGAATTTAAGACCAATGTACACCGGCACCTCCTTTCCAACCTCTTTCACCCTTCCTAAAGTACTCACTGTGTCTCGGGCATAATAAGAGTATAAAAAGCCCCTTAAGTGTGTGTGAATTATAATAAACAAAAAACAAAAAATATTCTTAAATACTGCATACCCAAAATAAATTCTTTGACATTTTTGACATTATTAGCTATATAGAAAAAAATAATTTAAGAAACCGCTCCACAGAATTAAAAAAAAAAAACAATCAACGATTTCTTAAAAAATTTTATGACATCAATTTTTTTCAGATAAAATGTGTTTTTCATATCTCAATTTAAATTTTTGCTTATGAATTTTAATAAATTATATGTTTTCATTTTTAATATTTTTTTTTTGAGTTAAGTTGTGGAATACAGGATCAAGTTCCTGTGACCCAGTCGTTAACATTATTTTTTTTTTAAAGTCTACTGTCACAGCTATTTCCTGGTATCGTGATTTCTTGACACGTTATTCTCTGTGCCATTTTCGGGGCACTCGAACGTGACTAAGAACCGGAGCGCGTGCGATCTCTTATGAAACTTGTTAAACCAAGTTATCGTAAACAGCATCCAAACGTTTTTGTATTTCGCTCAGAGGTTTTTCTTCCATAAAGAAGAATCGAGTCACCAACCGATATTGCTCATTTTCTATTTTTCTCAAATCCATGGATAGTCCCGCTGTCACAGGCGATGAAAACAAAACTATGTGTCCGATACGGATGAGATTGACAATAGCCGTCTACTTCACGGTAGTTATAACTGGCTTAAAATTAATAGGCTTTTTTATACGACAAGCCTAGCACTGTACTCAGACGATCGTTCTGTCGTTTCTACATATGGATGGAACTCAAATGAGTGGTTTAAGTCACGATGACGTTCAATACTTATTTAAATACTTTTTACTTTATTCCATGGCGTCTGTAAATCCTTATCATTTTGTTATAAATAAAATAAATAGAGTGGCGCGACAGCTCTTGAAGAGCCAAGGCCTAAGTGGCTTACTCTCATCAACAATTCTCTAGGTGCGTGTGAAGAATTGAGGGGACCTACAATTTAACGCCGATTACGAACGGCAAAGTTGAGAAGCACTTTTTCATGACAGATGATACTCTTGGAAGTTTTGTCAGTTCTTCGGAAGAGGCAGTGCCCGTGAAAGATGAAATAAAAACTTTATGGGCACGAGTAGGATTCGAACCCACGACCGACGTTCTGCTTAGCAGCCAACGCACCTAACCACTAAGCTACGGACACTACTTGTCATTTTGTTACTACCGCATAAATAGCAAATATATTTAAAATTACCTAAATTTCCGTTTATCCTATTCTTTAGAGCATTTCAACAGAAATTTATATTTCACTTTAATATTTTTTTCTTCTCTTTATGTAAACATGAATGTCCTTAAAAAAAAGAATCGTTTGTATTAAATAAGCATTTTATCGAGAATACAAATTTTTCCAAGAATTTTCTTTTTCATGGTAACTCGAAATGAAATAATATTAAATATTCTGGGAATGACGTCCTGTAAAAATGTTATGTGTGCTCATCAATTCAAGCTTATTGTTCCATTTGGATGATATTAGCATGTGTTAACATTTAATGTAAAATTTTTTTTTGGCATCGTTATCACGTTGAAAAAAAAGGCAATTTGAGAAAAAGGGAATTTTTTTGTTGAATTACCATTTTTAAAGCCTCCTTGGCACCTTAAGCAGAAAGGATAGCAAACTGAATTGAAGTGAGACCAAGAATTTGAATTAAATTGAAATGGAAACGGGTGATTTCTTTAAAAGTAATTTTTTATGAATCGTTAAAAAACAAAAAGTGTAATTCACAATTCTATTTTATTTTCTTGCAGAGTCTACGCACGGCGTGGACGGGCCTGTATCGTGGCGTCTAACGCTCGATCAGGATCTTATCGACACGCTTAAGGGGAGTTTTCCAAGTTGGTTTACAAATAACAACAACAATAGCATTACCAACATCAACAACAACCTTATAAGCATCAACAACAACAACAACAACACAACAACAGTTGATAATTCAGTATCATCATCAACGTCATCACTGTCCGCATCTTCATCGCCATCCTCATCTGCAGGATTATCATCATCATCTGAATCATCGCCAAATAGTTCACTCAAATCGTCATCTCCGTCATCTTCTTCATCGTCTTCGTCGTCATCATCATCATCGTCGTCTTCCTGTACAAAAGCAACAAAACTCTCCAAAAAGGCACTTTCCTCGGCCATTATCAACAAGTGCAACAACAATTTAATTTCAAAAAATAATTACAACAACAAACACAATAAAATCAAGACAGCACCGACGACAGAATTGTCACTGGCCGATATAACGTCGGATTCGTCTTGCAACGGATTATTGGAGCACCTGTCGAAGAACATCGATAGGTCTTATCTGCAGGATTCGATCCTATTGCACAACACATTCGACGATATGTCCGAAGGTAAGAATAGTTGTCAAAAAAGTTTTTGAACCTTTCTAAAGTGTGTATGTAGTGGTATTGAACTTTTGTGCATGTTTGTTTTGTATTTTCAGGTGATCGCCTATGCAATCCTTCACTGTTTGGAAGTGATGATGGTACAAATTCAGATTTCTATGATTCAAGACAATCACCGCCAAAAGCGATCGTTGATTCCAGTCCATTGCAACCAGCGATGGACAAAAATAAAGAATGTGAGTGTGTGTATTCATGTTGGTTATCCTTAAGTTATTTCTTATCACAAATATAAATTAAAAGAAGAAAGCTGAAAGCGTTGAAGTTGGGATTTAAATTTTCCCATGTCTTCCCGCATAGTGAAATTGTCAGAATCATTTTTTTTTCGACTTCGTCATGAGTCTGATTTCAATGTTTGTTCACTAATTACTGCGCTATTTTTAAATACATGCAAACCGTAGCCTTTTCTTTCTTGACACGAATACATTCATATTTGATGACAACCTTTCGTAGAACTGCCCTGTGGCATGGAAAATTAGAGTTTATCTCCATGAATGACCACGTCTGTTTTTTGACGTCGACATTGTCGATGAAACTGACATCGAAGCTGCTGTTGTTATTTTCATCATCATTATTATCATTATCATCTTCGATGCCAGTCAAGTTGCTTAAAATGGAACAGAAGCATGAGATAATTCCATTTTGTCTATTTGAAATATTCATTAAGATGAAAAGTGAGTGATTAATGGATATTTCGAGATAAACAACGTTTCGCTGTAATAATTAAAAATTAATATGAACATTTTCCATTTAGCTTTTTGTCTTTTCCTAAAACTAAACTTCCGATGGTTCTAAGAATCAAAAGGAACAAAATGTTTAACTGTCGGAACTTGTATTTCCGTCTGCTTTCAACTTGTCTGCACTTCTGCAGTGAAAAAACCGAACTAGAAATTGCTTTAAAATATGTTTTAATATTACATGCCCACGGGACCTATAAATTTCGTCTTAATGCTTCTGCATTCAACAAGTAATCATTTTATTAAACAAAAAAGAGAACCAAAAACAATATTCCAATGTCACCATTGACGCACTCGGAAAGTCATAGTCATAAAGAAAATCCAAGACTTTTGACCCGACAACCACTCACTTTTATAGTCCTGTCATCCCATAATTAATGTCAAATAAACAAATTAAATCAAAACTCGACAATTGACTGCATACGTCAATTTCTTCATATATTTTATTATTACTCTTGGAAATGTCAAATCATTTTAGAATGCAAAATTTTTCATAAATTTGTCAACAGTCACCAACAGTTAAAATAAAACCACATCCTTTTGCAGAAAATGAATTATGTGAAGAAAACAAAAACATGAGAAAACAACGTTTGCAATTAACAAAAATTAGATATGTATTTTTTTTATGAGTTGACTAATGTTCTTGTTTACTTTATCTTTGCACTTTTCTTTCGAAAATGTTGTACTTAATTTATTAAACAATTTTTACTTGCGACCAGTGTTGCCAGATTGAGGGATTATCCCTTTTTAAGGGATAAACTAAGCTAAAAGGGATTTTTTAAACCTCGTAGTACAAAAAAAAGGATTTTTCGTTATAAAATATCTGTTCAATTTGATTCTTATCTAAAGGCGCATAAGTGAAAAAATTTCAACAGATTAATACGTATTCGGGTTTTCACCAAAATTTTATTTTTACAAGAACATTCCGTCTTCCGTTACGACGCCGCCGTACTTCATCTATGGTGAAAATATATTGCTTATTATTGCCGCTTTAGTAAGGTGGCTTTGCATTACAATGTGAACAACTTGCTTGTTGTCATTTTATTATAGTTTAAGAGCCAACCCAACTGAGGAAAACCGGAACAAGTTTAAACAAGCCAGGAAGGCCTGCAATGCCCATATTCGTAAGACCAAATTCTTATAGACCAAAAATTAAGGCAAAAAATACTGCAATATCCCAAAGGCAGTAAGAATTTTTCGTCATTTGTAAAAAACATGAAGAATTCTTCTTATTCCTCGGTCCCGACGCTCGTTGACAATGACACTCCAGTTGTTAGCTCTCTCGCGAAAGCTAACCTTTTCGCTAGGCTGTTCGCCGCAAACTCTTCGCTGGCAGAGAGTGTAATAACTCCGCCTGTTCTTGAGCGCGTCAATGATTCCATGGGACAAATCTTCTTCCGCACTCGTGCTGATCCTAAAGGATCTCAACATACATAAATCCGCTGGTCCGGATGGTATACCCGCTATTGTTCTGAAGAGGTGTTCTTCCACGCTGGCAAAACCCTGCGTAAGCTTTTCCATCTATCCTATTCTTCTTTGCTCGTTCCGAGCAGTTGGAAAACAGCATTTATACAGACATTCCCAAAAAGGCGCTCCAATTATCGCCCGATTGCACTTACGTCCCTTCTTTCCAAGATCATGGAAACGCTGATAAACTATCAGCTCAAGAAATATCTCGAAGACCGAAAGCTTCTTAATTACCGGCAGTACGGCTTTCGCAGCAACAGGTCCACTGGTGATTTGATGGTTTTTCTCACCGAACAGTGGAACAAATCTTTACATCGTTTTGGAGAAAGTAAGATTGTTGCACTTGATATTTCAAAGGCATTTGATAAAGTCTGGCATCTTGCTCTTTTATCGAAAATGCGTGCTTTGGGTATCGATGAATCCCTTCATCGTTGGATTAGAAACTTCCTTTCGAACCGTTCAATACAAGTTGTACTGGACGGGTTCAAGTCTGAAACCCACAAAATAAATGCTGGTGTGCCCCAGGGCTCCGTTTTGTCTCCGACCCTCTTTCTCATTTTCATAAATGATCTCTTGTCTGTAACTTCTAATCCAATAAATTGTTTCGCTGACAATAGTACCCTTAGCTTTTCATATTCGTTCCCAGATTCACATCCCTCCTCTTCGGATGTGGAACTGCAACGGCAAAATATGATAAGCTCATTAAACTCTGACTTAAGCAGCATTGTACAATGGAGAATCAAAAACCGTGTAGTGAGTAATGCTTCGAAAACTCAATGCTGTCTTGTATCGTTGAGCGATATGATATGAGTGTGATATTTCCATGAGTGACCGAACATCTCGAGGTTCTCGGTATGTGCATCACTGGCCACCTCCTGTGGACTGAGCAAGAGCATGTACGCGATGTCGCCAAAAATGCCGCAAGATGTTTGGGTTTCTTAAGACGGTGCAAGAAATTTTTCTCCCCGTCTGATCTGGCTATTATCTATAAAACCTATATCCGTCCAAAGCTTGAGGACAATTCACATCTCTGGGCTGGTGCTCCAGATAAGGGCTATAAAAAAAAAAAATTCCAATCGAAATGGATGGAAAAGCCGAAGTTCAGCGCTTGGTAGAAGCCAGTTACTGCGAAATATATATGGACTGAAATATTTTTTTATTAAATTAAATTATTATAAATGAATTAACATTTTTAATTTAAAATTGTCAATATTTCATTTGATGCTAGTTAAGACAATATTTTGAACTATATTTTAACTATGTTTTATTTTGGTAATGTGTGGGATAAGTTGAGGGATTTTTATAAGATCTGTGTGGGATAAAAGGGATTTTTCGCATCGTCTGAGGGAAAAACGAGTTCAAAAGTCTGGCAACACTGCTTGCGACATATAGAATATATGGCAAGTATTGAATTCGTAAAAAAAAACATTTGAGGATGAGATATGACATTACGATGATAGAGAAGTCGAAAAAAGTGGGTCCGGCGATTCCGTCTGTCTGTCTGTCGGAAAGTTTACAGGCATCTACAGCCTTAACTACTGCTCCGATTGACTTCAAATTTGAAAATTAGAGGTTTGAGCAAAAACTCATATCTCAATTTTTTTTATTTTTGTTTTAAGATCAAAATTTAGGGTAGCCACCATACGATTTTTTTTGGCCGAAAACCAAAACTTCAAATTTTCTCCAAAACGGCTCCTACGATTTTTTTTAAACTTCCTCGAGTTTTATTTTTTTAAACATTCATGTATTTTATGTAAAAAAATTTTTGTTTATTGCTCCAAAACGCTACCTCCCATAGAACCGTTTTTTTGTTTTTAGATTTTCTCGAAAAATTAAAGTCCGATTAGCGTAAGTTTGTTCTTTAAAGAACGTTTATATTGTTCAAATAATATTTTGTTTTCAAAAAAATTTGGATTTTAAAAAATATTTTTAACTTTTTTTTTCAAAATTCTGTATCTCAAAAACGGATCAATTTTAAAAATCCAAATTGAAGTATAATATGTATATTTACATGGTCTTGAAAACTGCATACCCAAATTAATTTTAAGACGTTTTTGAAAAATTTTATATATAAAAAATTAATTTAAAAAAAAACCGCTCCGACGATTTAAAAAAAAAAAAAAAATTAATAAATCAAGAATAAGGTTTAAATTTGTTTGGCATTTAAATTTTTAGAATTAAATGTATTTACGAGGTACATTTTCAAATTTTAAATTTTTTTAATAAATTCTAATTATTTTTTATATATCTCTTTTTGTATATATCTTATTTTAACACTACTTTTTGCAATTTTTGGAATATAAAAGTAATCATAAATATTTAGATTTAGAATGCAGGAGCAAGTTCGTACGACCCAGTCGTTCACATTTTTTTGTAACAAACTCTGCAAAGTTACCCAACCAACGACAAACTATGTTATTTTGAACAATAATTATTGCACAGTAATTTCTGCGAAATTTGTTTGCATACCTTCCAAAAGGCTAATTTAAATTTAGTGTAAGCCAGCTGTTGGAAGCTCACGCAAACGTTTATGGTTTACCATCAACAATGTCAAAATTCAAATATTTTCTTCAGAGTCAATGACTTACTTACTTACTTAACCGACTCACATGAAGGACTGCAGCCTTCCAACGGGAACCGTTCCTCGCATGGACTCTCCAGTCGCCGAAACCAAGTGCTCTGGCATCTGCAGTCACTTAGTCCTTGTGCCGCAGCTTCGGTCTTCCTTGTCGTCTCGAACCTAGGGGCTGCGATGAGAAGACTTTCTAAGCTGGATCGTTGTCGTCCATTCGCTCGTATGGCCTAGCCAAGGTAGTGGTTTTTTCTTGTCTTTCTGGACTACATCCACATCTTGGTACAGCTCGTACAGTTCGCGGCTTAACCTTCTTCTCCATTCGTCAACGTTGCATACGAGACCGAAAATCCGTCGAAGAATTTATCTCTCAAAAGTGCCCAGTATCAATTCCCATTTTTTTACTTATCGTCCAACACTCGGCGCCGTGCCGTAGAGTAGGACTGGAAAAATCAAAGTTTTGTATAGCAGACATTTTGTCTATCGAATGAGGAGTTTTAAACCCAGCTGTTTTGCCAAAGCTATGCAGCAGCGGTTCACTAGGGTAATTCTTCCTCGGATCTCCACTAAGGTGTCGTTTGTGGGACTGATGTTTATTCTATGGTAAACTGCTGCTACCAATAGTGACGTTTTGGCCTTTAGGCGATGGACAGATGTTGCTTTCTACTGTACTTTTTTGTCCTCATTCACTTCACGACCAACGAGTTTCGCCTGTTCTTTAATCGCTGTGAAGGCCTCAAGCACAGCTCTCTTGGATCGACCGATGATGTCTATGTCGTCCGCATAGCCTAGGAGCTGGGTGGATTTGTTGAAGATAGTGTTTTCCGTGCTCTCATCTGCCCTGCGCACTATCTGCTTCAGAACTATGTTGAAGAAATCACATGACAGCGCATCTCCTTGCCTTAGCCCTGCAAATGTTTGAAACAACTCGAATGAGCTATTACCCATTTGCACTGTGTATTGTTTGGCGTCATGCAGCACACCTGGATCAGTTCGTTCGGGATCCCGAATTCAGACATCGCCATTATAAGCTCTTGGCGGTGGATTCTATCATAAGCAGCTTTGAAGTCGATGAAAAGATAGTAGGTTTCGACTTGAAATTCGTTGATCTTTTCCAGGATCTGCCTCAGTCTGAATATCGTTGTTCCGCCTGGCCTAAAGCCACACTGGTACGTGCCGATAATTTTGTTGCAAAACGGTTTAAGACGCTCACACAGTACTTTGGATAGGATTTGTTATGCAACATTCAGCAGGGATATGCTTCGGTAGTTTTTGAATGACATACGATCGCCATTTTTGTGGATGGGGCATATGCAACTTATCGTCGAGTCAGTGGGCAAGCATTCTTCCTCCCACCCTTTGTTGATGGCCTGGTGTTCAAAACACCCCTTCTTTCTTTGGGCCGCACTTGTTCCTTTGACTCTGCAGGCGTTTTCCTTGAGCTATAAAACTCTGATGGACTGAAATGTTTAACAGCGTCTTTTAATTTCAGAATCTCATGCGATTTTATGCTAAAAAACAAAATGCATTCGGAAAAATTGGGTATAGGAACATTTCTATTGACTGCCTATGAGCTGAGCAGTCCTGATTACAAAACTAAGTGAGAATGTCCGTCAATTCTCATTCTACGTTCTAAAAAAAACTCATATCCTGCTCTTGTGCACACACAAAATCTAATCGAAATGGTTCAATCAAACGCATTTGAGTACAAAAATGGATCTGTATTCAAATGGAGTTGCTGTGGCGTATACGTATTTTTTTTTTTAAATTCTGTGCCTTTCTGCCTTTTGATTTCTTCGCCTGGACAATTTAAATGAACATCAAATAGACTGAACGGCGTTCAAAGCCAAACTATCAAACGAAATTGACAATTTTCCAGGGATGTCCTTTTATATTTAAGCTCTCGTCCACTTTAGAGCAAAAAAAAAAGTACTTAAAATATCTCTTAATAAACTCCAACCATCAGAGCGTAAATAAATAAATAACCATTCAAGCTGCTAGCAAACCCTTTCTCGACCGAAAATTTCGTTAACTTCAAATTCGAAATTCGCGAAAGTAAAGAAAAGTGTCCCTCGCTTCCGCTTGAAGAATTCCTTTCCAAATTAATTTCGCATCAACAGACGGCAAAATAAATTATGAAATCCGATTTGAAACTTCATTCCACTTATATTTCCTCTACACTCTAATTGTAGACTTTTCAGCCCGTGGCGATAGAGAAAACAGTCATTTTTTTTTTTTTTTTTGTTCTATTGCTCGCCTCCAAAAAGTAACTTCAAGCGCAGCAAATTCAATTAGACCAGTCCAAGCTATTTCCTTAGAATCGCGTCAATTTCTTTGCCCTACAGTTGATGCGAACATACAAAAACCCCTAAAGCGCCATCTACATTCTCCAATCCTTGGCTAGAAGTGAAAATAAGATTTCCTTTTCGATTGTTTATTATGACATTTACACATTTTATTGGATTTTCTCGCCTAGTATAAATGTATAAGTACTTTGTTGCTACTTATACTGAATTGGTGGGGGAGAGGGAGATGAGTAGGTAGAGAGTATTTTATTTTATTCTTTTGGTTTTATGCGAGGTACTTCCATTTGGTGTTTATTATTGAAGAGAATATCTTTTTCTCGTTGTAATTGACTGCGGGATTATGTTGTGTTCAATGGTTGGGCGCCATTCGGTATTTGTTATTAAGTAGCGATTTGTACAGTTGGATGAGTTTATGTTTCTAGGATTTTAAGTGTGCTAAGTTGTTGGTTGTTAAGAGCTTAGCTTAGAATGATATTAAAACTTTTAATAGGGAATAAAGACTTTGAGTTTTGGAACTTGGGGGGTTTGGGTTTGTGATGGAAGAAAGAACAGGAATTCGCGGTTTTATGACATATTAATTGTTAGACATTAAATAATTTGAAGTCTACCATCTGGTGGGTAAACATAAATAAAGTTCGTAAATTTGAATTTCAGATTTAACTGTGCAAAAAAACGTGAGAAATGTTAGTCATTGAAACTCTTCCGGAATAGTAGTACATTTGTCTCGCTTTGAGATTTCGAATAGATATTTATCTGAAACTAATAATAGTTTTTTGTTTACCTTTTTTTTACAATTTGCACCCAATCAAGGGATTTTTTAAACCCTTATTATGCCAAAAACACAGTGACACAGTGGGAAGTCTTGAATTTTTGAACATTGCAATGATTGGGAAATACAGAGTGTGGAAGAGGATTCCACATTCGCGTAGTACGGAAAAAGAATGATTCTCTATACTTAAACTGATTGGCATTCCTAGAAGCGCGAGTATTACGGGCGAATTTTTTGAGGGGAGGAATTCAACTGGCTATTTCTCTAAAGCACTAACCTTAAAAGTAGCGATAAAACAGAGAGAGCCATGAAAACGTTGCGACGGTGATCTAACGAAGGGAATGACGAAGTGCTGTCTATCACCGATCATTCTTAGGGCTATTTTTTGAATACCATCCAAGAGGCTTAAGGATGTAGCTGGAGCGCCAGCCCAGAGATGCGAGTTATACTCAAGCTTTGGACGGATATAGGTCTTATAGATAGTAGCGGGTAGAAGAATCTCTTGCACCGTCTTAAGAAACCCAAACATCTTGCGGCATTTTTGGCGATATCGCATATATGCTCATCCCACAAAGTTGGTCAGTGATGCACATATCGAGAATCTCGAGATTTTCGGTCTCATTGATGCAAGTGCCATTCATGAACAGTGGCAAGGGGGGTATATCTCGCTTCAATGATACAAAAGAGCATTGGGTTTTCGAAGCATTAAACTCTAAGCGATTTTGTATTCCCCATTCGACAATGCTGTTTGTCAGAGTTTAATGAGCTCATCATATCTTGTATCTTGTGTAATCCGAAAAGGAGGGATGTAAGTCTGGAAACGAATAAGAGAAGTATATCGTCAGCGATACAATAAATTGCATTAGAAGTTACAGACAAGAGATCATTTATAAAAATGGGAAAGAGGATCGGAGACAAAACGGAGCCCTGGGGAACACCATCATTTTTATACTGTGGGTCTCAGCCTTGAATCCGTCCAATACATTGTTTGAACGATTCAAAAGAAAGTTTCTAATCCAACGAAGAAGGAATACATCGACACCGAAAGCACGCATTTTTGATAAAAGAGCAAGATGCCAGACTTTATCAAATGTCTTTGAAATATCAACTGCAACAATCTTACTTTCTCCAAAATAATGTAAAGATTTGTTCCACTTTTCGGTGACCTATTGCTGCAAAAGTCGTACTGCCGGTCATTGAGGAGCTTTCGGTCTTCGACATATTTCTTGAACTGATAGTTTATCAGCGTTTCCATGACCTTAGAAAGAAAGGACGTAAGTGCAATCGGTCTATAATTGGAGGGAGAAGAAGATTCACCTTTTTTGGGATTGGCTGGACAAATGCTGTTTTGCAACTGCTCGGAACGCAAACAGAAGAATAGGATGGATGGGAAAGCGTACGCAAGGGTTTTGCCAGCCTGGAAGAACACCTCTTCAGAATAATAGCGGGGATACTATCCGGATCAGCAGATTTATGTGTGTTGAGATCTCTAAGGACTCTCGCCACAGCACGACTGCGAAAGAAGATTTGTCCCATGGAACGATTGACGCGCTGAAGAACTTATGGACACTTTCTGGCCGCGAAGAGTTGGGGGCGAACTGCCTAGCAAAAAGGTTAGCTTTCGTGAGAGAGCTAACAACTGGAGTGTCATTGTCAACGAGCGTAAGGACCGAGGAAGAAGTAGAATTCTTCATATTTTTTACAAATGACCAAAAATTCTTATGTCTTTGGGACATTGCAATATTTTTTGCCTTAATTTTTGGTCATGCAAAAACTTGGTCCATCGACTTGCTTAAACTTATTACGGTTTTCCTCGGTTGAATTGGCTCTAAAACACAGGAAACTCATACATCTTTCCTCATGTTCCTCGACAGTGTTTTTTAATTTTTTTTTTTCTTTTAGAAAAAACTGTACATATTTTCCAACTGTAAAACATCAATGCTTGCAATTTTCAAAGCATTTAAATGCAAACAAAATTAATTAAAGAATTTTCAAATTTCTTGCGAACCCGTTTGAATATACACAAAAAAGTCTTAAAAACGTTTGTTCCTTAATTTCAAATATCCATAAACAAAATGTTTTCAAAATCAACAAAAACTTTTATTTCATTAACACGAAAACATAGAATTTAAAAAAATAAAGAAAAGAAACCCCGTCTGTATGCAAATGACTAATTCTTTTAATTAGCTCGTAAACCTTGCACAAAGCAATCCATGCGTTCATTTACGACACTTTGAAATTGCTTGTTGTTTTTTGAAAATTGCATAAATTTTGTTAATGAAAAATTATATTCATCAGATTGTTTCGACATTAAACGCGTGTTAACACTCAGACACAAAATAGAGGCCAACACAAACATTTCGTATATCAGCTTTTAATCTTTACCGAAAAAAAAAACAAAAATTTTTAAAGAGAATTGTTTAATTCAGAATTGAGCCGAAGCTGATTATTCAAATCGTAGAGCATGACAAAAAGCATTAGATTTAATTCTTAATCACATATTTTTGCATATGTCTGCGTGGACTTTATGTACACACTCTTGTCATTTCATCATTAAATTTTGTCTCCCCTAAATGTATGCCAAATATGAGAAAGTTGATATTTAACGGGGATTTTTGTTTTCTATTTCCTCTGAATCGAGTTGAGCTCATCATGCAAATTCCTTTTATTTTTATTTTTTGTGTTTTATTCGCAACGTCAATTCTTGAAAGCGGATCAAAAACCAAAGCAAGCGTACTAAATCATAAAACTGCAAAAATAAAACGAAAAATTTTGGTATCTACATATATATACGTGTATTGTTAAAAACGGTTCGTGGAAAGCAACATCCTTTTGAATTAATTTAAATTTTTTTGTCTCTGACTTGTTTGCCTTGGGAGGCAAGTTCGCTTGTTGTTGTCGTTTTCTTGTCTTAGGTTTGCCTTCGAAATGGAAAGCAGAACAAACAAAATCACGAAAACGGAAGAATACATAAAATACACTGTTGCGCTGGATGTAAATTCGAGATGCGTATCCTTGAAGGTCAGCGGAATATTGGGAAACTCGTGTGTCTGTTGATCCTTTTTTACGAGAGAAATTTCCTTTGCTGGGGGACCAGGAAGTTTTTTTTTTGTTTTTGCTTCTTTTTTTGTGAGATTAGGTTTATTGTGAATAATGACATCGCTGTCGTCGTCGGGTTGGCTGTGGGAGTTACTGCCGACTGCGCCATAAAGTTAAATGAACTTAGAATCCAATTGACAATTTTCAAAGAGCATTTTTATGCTCAGAGCGTTAAAAGGACTAATCGTATGCATATGTGTGAGATTTATTGGTTCTTTTAATACCGTACATGAATGTTTTTGATTAAGTTACTCTTGTCTTGAAGTTGCCATCATGAGGGTTGTTCTTTTTTGTGCCATTAAAATGGCATGGGCCATTTTGTTTATTTTGAAGAATTTAATGTTATAATGAAAGACCTTTAAAGTAGCAATTCTCATCGAAACATCGATCTAACCTTTAAATGCATCATTTTTCTTAACAACATCCACAGAAATCTCTAGTCAAATAAAAATAGTACGTATACGCCCAAGTGTACCAAGAATTCTTACACATGAGATAATGGAAAGAAAGCGCAATAAGGAAGGATATGCAATGTCATTATCCTTGAAAAAATAAAACCTCGTTAACTATTGAAAGGCAGAAGCCAAGCCTACAATAAAATACAACATTATTCTCAATGATTACTATTTCTCCCAGTGCAATTTTTGCCGTGTAAACAATTTTTTGTATCTAATCTTCTTCTGCTTGCGGGTTCTTCGAGAATGTTTCTGTCTTTGTTTCCCATACTATGCATTGCAGATAAATATTTATCCCTCGACACAGGCCATTAAATATTTAAATATGTTTTCAAAGCATTAAACTGTGTAAAGTTTATGTTTACACAAGAATTGTTTAAACAAATTTATTCTGATGCGTACATCCAAGTTTTTTTTTCTTTCTTCCTGTTGGCTTTTTGATTTGCAACAAAAACGAAATCGCATTTTTGCACTGGTTTCAAGAAATAGGCGGAAGTGTATGTCGAATTTTGGCTAATTCAATTAAAGAATCGAAAACATTATTTTTGACGGTCATTTTATGCAGTCTAAATAGATTTGGTTGTGTGCGGTTGGGTTTGACCTTGTTTCGATATAGGTAAACATTCAGTGGATCATTTCATTAAAAATCAATTAATTGATTCGCTGAAAATGATTCTGTGAACATATGAGAAAGCAGATTTTTCCGACACGGTATAGGAGCGTGTAGTGTCCGTAGCTTAGTGGTTAGGTGCGTTGGCTGCTAAGCAGAACGTCGTGGGTTCGAGTCCTACTCGTGCCCATAGTTTTTATTTCATCTTTCACGGGCACTGCCTTTTGCGAAGAACTGACAAAACTTCCAAGAGTATTATCTGTCATGAAAAAGTGCTTCTCAACTTTGCCGTTCGGAATCGGCGTTAAATTGTAGGTCCCTTCAATTCTTCATACGCACCTAGAGAATTGTTGATGAGAATAAGCCACTTAGGCCTTGGCTCTTTAAGAGCTGTCGCGCACTCTATTTTATATATAGAGCGTATATTTTTTTTTTTTACAATAAATTAACTATGCTTGTACATTCATTATGTATTTGGAGAATATGTGGTTTCAACAAAATGGTGCCACATGCCACAGAACTCGAGCGAATATGGCTTTAATGAAAGATAGATTTCCTGGCCGCGTGATTTCTCGCCGTAGCGATATCAACTGGCCACCAAGATCACGCAAACTCAAATTCAGTGAATAGTTAATTTAACGTTTGAAATCGGTCAATTGGTCGCCTAGATTTTTCGATTTAATGCCTCTAGAGTCTATAGAATTATTATTTTTGTGGAGCTCCCAAGTAACAATTTAACTTGTATAAGGCTTAAGCGAAGCTATTTCTTGATTTGTATATGGCTTGTATAAAACCTTACACAAATACGTTTGGCGCAAGTTATGCAAGCCATTGTTTCCTTAAATCAATTATGACAAGGCCTTAAATCAATTTATTTAAGGAAGTAATAGCTTCTCGGATGAAATCTCTACAAGGTCTTATAACAATTAATTTAAAGAAGCAATAGCTTCTCAAAGGGTATATAAATAAGGTCTTATATCAATTTATTTAAACAAGCAATAGTTTCTCATATGTTTTCTCAAAAAGGTTATTGTAAAGTCTTATGGAAGTTATTCGAAGAAACAAGGAAAAATTAAATTTATGAATTTATTTTTGTTTTTTTCCTATTTTTATGTATCCGATTATTTTGTTTTTCTGCTTCCTGAAAATTGTAACATGTTGAGCGTATCTCGATTATACAGAATATGTGAAAGAAACATTACAGACTTCCTACCGGATTTGAACTTGAGACCCTCAGCGTGTCAGCCGACCATTCATCCATTGTGCTAAAGTAACTTGTACATAAGGGATAGCACATTTAAAACTAGTTGTTTCATGTCAAACTTTAAGAGTTATGAAACAATTATGACATATTAATGGATAAAATTGTTTAATTATGTTCAGATTGATGATGAACAAAGCTTTTCGTTAAGTTGGTTAAGTTGGCAGCATTAAAACTGAATTAAAATATGTGTGGTATACGCATAGAAGTATGAATAAGATCTTTGAACAACGTAGGAAAAAAGTTTGGGATTTAAGGGAATCTATCTTTTTATTGTAAGAGCTTACTAAGAAAACCTTCAGAAAATAAATTAATTTATTTCTCAAAAAAAAAAAAAAATACAGATTAATTACAGTACAAGCTCAGGTAATAACGATACACCAACATTTTTATTCAAATAACGATGGACATGGAATACTAGTTTTTCCATTCAATAAAAAAAGAAGACACAAAAAACATGGGTTTTGAACTGGGGTAGTCCGACATTCCTTAAAGTGTCAACCTTCTTAAGAGAGCTATAACTATATAATTTGCACAAGGAGGTCTTATCTGTGTTATCAAATTGCAAACTTTTGTAAGTAAACAAAAATAAGGTCTTATACTAGCTATTTTAAATGTGCTTTCACGAAAAGGCCTTATGGGATTTCGGTAAATCAATCTTGCGCAAGCAGTTTGTTATAATTTGCACAAGGAGGCCTTATCTGTGCTATCAAATTGCAGACTGTTATAAGTAAATTACAAAAGGTCTTATTCAAGCAAAATAAAAACAATCATCCTTAAATAAGTCTTAAAATAACATTATAGAAGCTATTGCTTCTGAATATTCAGGAATCAAGATAAATTGTTACTTGGGCTATGTTAATGCTCAATTCTAAAGCGAAAAGTCCGCTTCCGTCCTTCTAGCATTGTAAGTATTAATTTGTGAGAAACCGGACTAAATGTTACTTTGGACCATTTGATGCACAACCGCGGTTAACATTTGCACGAACTTATTTGCAAGAGAATTGTTGATCAGGGCAAGCCACTTAGGCCTTAGTACTTCAATAGCTGTCGCGTCACTCTATTTTTATAATTTTCAAAATACCTTATATAATATCGAACGTACTCTAAATTCAAACATGATTTTTCGGAAATTTGTTTGTTTTTACTTCTGATTTATTTCTTAAAATCATTCGTTACTCCTATTAATTCTAATACAAGTACTACTCCTCTACTTCTACCACATCAACTAAAGGGTCCACCAAATAACTTTTTCTTTTTTGGAAAGGCCTTAAAAAAAATTACTGAATATTTTCTCAAATTTCTTTTTTATTTGAAAGTACAATCCTTCAAATGGCTGCCTCGGCTAGCCATGCAGTAGCCTTCACGATCGGTCCAATTTTTAAGCACATTATCGATTGTTTGCAGCTGTATTTCACCAATGGCTTCACGAATATTGTCCTTTAAAGCATCAATTGTACTTGGCTTGTCGGCGTAACACTTATCTTTTACGGCACCCCACAAAAATTAGTCCAACCGTGTCAAATCGCAGCTCTGAGGTGGCCAAACAACATCAGTTCTGCGGCTGCTAATGCGATCTTCAAAAACAGGGTGCAAAACTCGATGTTGTATAACCTTGGCTGTGTGGCACGAAGCGCCGTTCTGTTGAAACCAAATGTTGCCAATATCCTCCTCTTCAAATTTTGTGAACAAAAATTCGTTCAACATGGCCCGATTAAGATCATCCATTAACTGTAACAGCCACTATTTGCTCATTTTCGGAGAAAAATGGCCCAATTATGCCCCGGACCAAAATCCGCACCAATGTGACTCGTTTTGGGCGTATCGGCTTTTCAATGTATGCGTGTGGGTTTTCTGTGCCCCAAGCGACAATTTTGCTTGTTTCCATACCCGCCAAGATCAAAATGAGCTTCATCTGAAAAGATGATTTTTTTGGCAAAATCGGCATCTTCTCTAAGTCGATCGCAGGCCCACTTAGCGAAGCGAAAACGCATTGGATGGTCAGTTGGCTTCAACTCCTGAACCAATTGGACTTTGTATGGCGTCATGCCAAGCTCAATGATGTCTCCGAAATGTTCAATTGTTGAGAACGACGGTGAATTGATGTTGATGGCGCTTCACGAACACTTTTTCTGCAACAGCAGCAATATACTCGGGTGTACGCACTGTTTTTGGCTTTTCACGCTTTGGTTTATCGATGAAGATGCCAGTTTCTTTCACTTTTTTCACAAGATAACGAACATACGGAGCTGACGGTGCTTCTCTTCTTCCAAAATCCGTACGCAATTTTCGCACACAATCTGCAACATTACCATGATTTTCAAAGTAATGTCGCAATATTTCCCAGCGTTGTTCAAGCGTATACACAACCATATTTGTTCAGCGGCAGGATAAAACTAATTATCTGTCGAATAAGACATGAGCTAAGTGTTACCATTCACGAAATAAGCACTAGTTGAAAAGATGGCGGATCCTTTATTAGTACTACTACTAGTTCTACAAATTCTACTACTATTAATACTGCTCTCAGCGCTTGGAGAGTTTCGCATGAAGGCTATCAAGTAACGACTTGATACCTTCGTTTTACCTGTACTTTTACTATCAGATAATCCTAAAAAAAAATTTAACAAATTTCAACGTTCATTGAATTAATCGCCTTGGGTTTACGTCTGCCCACAATAGCTTTAACGCCTTCTTAAAATTGCTGACATTTTTCTCTTTCAATTTCGCCCCTGTTTACTGCATCTTTTACTTCCTTGGCCAAAGCTATTTATTTACGTTTCCCTTCTGCTCGCTACTTTTTTCTTTTTTGTTGACACTATGCGGCTCTGTACTTCTTGAGGTTTCTCGTTCTCGACACATCGATTTAACCTTTAAAATCGGCATTTTTTGTAATAAAAGATCAAGAATTCAAAAGTCAAATAAAAATAATACGTTTACGCCAAAGTGTACCAATTATTTCCACGTCTGAGATAACGAATTTTAAGAACTGCTACATACTTTCCATATAATTATTCTTGTTGCTTGTGATAAGAAAATATATCTCACATCATCATTAATCATCGTGCAGCGATTTCCTCATTTGAAGAGAAAAGTGTCCAGTGTATGTCTTGTCTTCTCTTAAAAAGTGTAAAAGACATTCACGCTTAGTTTTGCATAAAAAACTAAACGAATTCATTCGGTCCCAAACATGTTAAGTAATTGTTCTAAGCTACTCAACACGTCGACAAAGACAGTACTTTAAAAATTAACAGCCGTATTCATAATCAAAACTTAAAGGCTGCTTAAATTTAAGCGGGCTCTATGTGGTACTTTAGCAGAAAATCCTTATTCATAATGAATTTTCTGATTTAAGCAAGGTTGACTAAAGGTTGCTTAAGTTAAACAGAAATTTGTGCGTTTAAAGGCTGATTAAATCCTACTTAAATGTTGATATTTCAATGAGATTGAAATTTTTTGATCTGGTTGCTTTCAATTCAGTTTTATATTATCTACGTAAATATTTGCCAAAAGAATAAAAATAAAAATGGAACCTCAGCAAACTTTTGAAGACTTAAATATTGTATTAAAGATATTACGACTGAAAATTAGTCCAATGGAGCTGGACCACAAGAAGATAGTTAGAGAAGAGATAGGTATAGATATCGATTCTCAAAATTGAGCATAACAAAAATTATTGACCAAGTTCGATCCAATCTAAAAGGTTCCAAAAACGTAGGGCCATATACCTTCCGATCTTCAAGCTATGACTGCCGTTGGGTATTGAGGAAGAAATCAGAAAAAAAATATAAAATGCACTCATCTCACAAAAACTTGATTTTATTTTTCTTTTAAGCTGCAGGATTATGGAGCAGATATATTCATGGGCTTAGCTAACCAACCTTATATTTATCTTGTCTTCATCTAATTGCCTAGGAAGCATCTATAGAGCAGGAAAAGAAAAAATACCAAAATTTTATTGACATGAGTGCTTATTTGATCTAATAATCTTACCTTTTCTGCGGAGTCCTAGTTCTCCGACCGTTTTTTTTATTTCTTACTTCCATTGATTTTTTTTTTTAATTTAAAGTAACAATACAACTCTTACCAATCCAAACCATTGAATAAGAAGTACAGGAATCGGTGTTAGCTACATGTACAGTGTACGTGAGTGAAGCAACAAAAATGTCTGATGATGTCCATTTTTAGGGTATGTGCTGTCAATTTTTGGGGTATGGGCTGTCAAACTTTGACTGTGTTGTCAGTCGAGTTCAGGGGTGTATTATTTCTGTTCGTGATGGTAAGGCGCTGCAATTCGTTGAGTTCCCCTAGTGTGCACGGTTGTTTTGAATAGTTCATCCATCGTGTTTCGAAACGTTTTTATCTGTTGGTTGTATTATAATAAACGTGATGAATTACGGATGAAAAATCAAGAAAATGTACTGGAAAATAAAAAAAATTAATCATTTAAAACCGTGCAGTGCACCTTTAGTGTTAAAACACCATGCTTCCTAAAAAAAGAATTGAGATTGAAAAAAAAAGTTGAAGCAAAACCGATGAAATCTTGATTCAATCAAATTTCGCTTGGCGCCCCTGAGATTAACCATTCAACTGCAGACCAGCCCTGTTGTAATGCGTTTGTGTTTGTGAAACTCACACTACTTAGAAAAATGCTTCAATTCTTCTTCATAAGACCACTTTTTGTACTTCTTATTCGATGATCCAAACCATTAGGATTTTTTTTTTGTATTAATATGAGTTTGACAACTAAAACGTTATAGCATTCAGTAATAGATTTTCAGTTTCTATTACATTTTTAACAGGGACGTAACTTAGTAAAGGTCGCAAATCACTTATGAATACGAATTTTTAGTACAGCTGCTTAAAGGTCGCTTAAATATTTAAGCCTGCTTAACTAAGTAACCTTTAAGAGCCTGCTTAAGAAATCATTATGAATACCGCTGTAAATGTTTAACTTAAATTCAACAACAATTTACTTAGACTTCTTGTGACATTTATGGCTGAACTTTTACTCTCTCACGATTTCTGTTTCCTTATAATGTAATTTGAACAACCGTCAGAGGGTCCATTAAATATATTTTTATGTGAACAATCATCATCCTCATCAAAAATATATCACCGAGTCTCGTTTACGACATCCTACCTGTCATTTCTCACATTCAAAACCAAAAAGCTCAAAATTCTTCTAACCAACAATCCTCGAATTTGGCAGCATTTACCCCAAGGTACTAAATCAAAACTAATTTTTATTTTTGTAAAATTTTTAGATTGACAACTCTGAAAAACAAAAAGAATAATAATTATCTCTCAACACCTAAGTTAAACATGAAGATTTTGGTGTTTTTATACACGTTTATTTGTACATAAGGTTACTCATAAAAATGTTATTTTTATAATAAACACACATCCTCTTGTATATTTTTATTTATTTTCTTCTTTTTTTTTTTATTGCAGCGCTCAAAGTCAAGTTAATGGTGCGAAGGCCCATAACCCAACTGGTAGAGCAAGGAATAATTCCACGTAAGTACTTTGTATGAAATAAAAATAGACGCACAACACGAATTAACGAGCCTGCCTACATATATAATTTAATAATTTTATGTTCGGAATATCAAACGTTAAAAAAAAAAAAACATGAATACTATTGGTATTTTGCACCACAACCAAAAAATAAACATGAACTTTCTAGGAATCAATTTTAAACGCAAATATTTTCTTAATTTTCATTTTCCTCTACAATTTTTTTGTGATGATTCCCGCGCATTTTAGCCGAAAGCTCTTTTTGATTAAACAGAAAAAAAAGAACTACCATCCCCCTGTGGTTTATTGCACCGTTTTCGCGTTGTTGTTTTTGTCTTTGGCCTTTATCGTCGTTTAATGACGTCATTACTTGTATAATAACACGTAAACAAAAATAATAAAATCACTCTCCCTCACCCAGTGACATAGCTAAGTTCTGGCATCATCAACCTGATTTTACAGACAACAACAGGAAACATACAGTGGGAGAGCGAGCAGACTTAAAATATCAAAAAAAAAAAAAAATCCTTAACATGACTACAAAATTTACAATTTTTTCCTATTTTCAAAGTGAACTCATCCCACTGTTGTTTTGGTTAGTGTAAATTTAAGTGGCGGAATTTCGCAGGGCGACGACGAATAAAATAGGAAAATTATTTAAAGATAAATAGCACCACCAGTTTCTCGTGTATACACCAGATAACAACAGGGAAGGATGAAAACTGGGGATGGGGCGATGAAATAGTTTACTAGTTGCAGCATATAAACAAATAAACAATACCGATCCGCCTTCGGCGATGATGGAACGTAAAATTTTCTATTTAATGGTTCGTTAGTGTTGGCTTATTATTTCTGCACTGTGGTGGTGGTTTATTTTTTAAATAAAACATAACAATGGAAACGCCTCAACAACGTTCCAATCATGTCCGAGGCTTCTGAAAATGACGGGAACGGTAATAGGGTATCTCAAAGGACTCTGATTAAAAATTAAAATTCAGATTTGCTTGTGGGTTTGTCGGGAGCTGTTGACAGATTGTCACTATTTTAATATGTTGTTTTCGAATTTTAAGAATTTTGATGGAAATCAAAAAAACTATTTTGAACTCTAGTAAAAAGACTTGTTTAGGATTTCAAAGACAATGGTTTCTTAGTTTTTACAAAAAAAATAAGAACTGATAATTGTAATTAAACTTTCTTAAAATAATATAAGACAGTTAAAAAGCTTCTATTTAACATTAAAAAAAAAAAAAATACTTACTTACTTAAGGTGGCGCTACAGTCCGTTGTGGACTTGGGCCTCAATCACAGTCTCCGCCACAGCTCGTCCTAGCTAGCGTCTCCATTTTGCACTCCAGTTGTTGAGGTCTCTTCCACTTGTGTGCGCCACCTGAGTTGCGTCTTCCTCCTTCTACGTCCCTCGGAATAGTATCGAAGCTTACGGCCGGAGCATTGTGTCCATCGCTCTAAATGACCGAGCCATCTAGCTCTGGACCTGACCCTTATGGTCCATGTCGTTGTACAACCCGTAAAGTTCGCTGTTGTATCTTCTTGCCATTCCCCTTCAGTGCACACGGGGCCAAAGATGATCGAAGAACTTTCCTCTCGAAACAGCCTAAGGCACTTTCATCCGATTTTGTCAAGGTCCATGCTTCTGCACCATACAGTAGGACTGGGATGATGAGTGTGTTGTACAGTTTTACCTTAGTTGCTCGAGAGAGGGCTTTTCCACTCAATTGCTTTCTTAGCCAAAGAACCGTTACAAGAGTTATTCTTCGTCTGATCTCGGCGCTGGTGTTATTGCCCGTGTTAATAGCGGAGCCTAGGTAGACAAACTCCTCTACTACCTCGAAGTTGTATGCGTCTATTGTGACGTTCTGCCCGAGTCGTCGTGTTGTCTGTCCTTCCTCGAAGACAGCATATACTTCGTTTTTCCCTCCCATTTTTGCCGCTTCTGTCTCAATTCTCACAAAGGGCCATTGATATCACCCTGTGTTCTTCCATTATATCATACTCGTTTATCACAATGATCCAGATCAGATCATTGATTTATATGTATAACAACAACAAATTGAAATCCTGATTTTCACTTGGATCAATTTTTGTGATCCAAAAATTAGTTCTTCTTCCGCACACAAGTTGAAATCTTGGCGTATATTTTCAATAAAAACTGTGCTGCCACTTTCACATATTCATCTATCCGCCCTATCCGGTAATGAAATATTTTTCAATTACATAGCAAAAACTTTTCGCCTAAAAAAACAACATAATAATCGTTCAACAAAATTATCGTAGGGCAACTCCGATCTAGTTGTCAGAATGAAAAAATTACAAACAGCTGCCAAACTTGAAGTAAAAAGCAAATTGATGATAGAAGCTGTTTTATTTTCTTGATCTGATCCGGATCAGATCATCGTAATAATAAAACGCAGCTATATCATCGGCATACGCGAGAAGTTAACAGATTTTTGGAAGATAGTACCTCTGGTGTTGACGGTGGAGTTTTGCACTATCTTCTCAAGAATGATGTATAAGAAATCGCACGACAGTGCATCGCCTTGTCTGAATCCTTTTTGACATCGAAAGATTCCTAAGCTCGTTGCCAACCTTGATGGAGCAGAGTGAGTTCTCCATCGTCATTTTGCACAAGCAAGGCTTGGAAGCGATGCCAAAACTAGACATAGCTTTGTACAGTTCGTCTCTGTAGATGCTGTCATACGCAGGCCTTAAATCGATGAAAAAGTGGTGGGTATCGATTTGGAGTTCATAGGTCTCTTTCCAGGATCTGCCGCAACGTGAAAATTTGTCGATGGTTGACGAAACGCTTCAGACGTTCACATATTACGCAGAGAGGATCTTGTAGGCGATGTTAAGTAGACTGATTCCTCTGTAGTTGGTGCAGTTTAGAGGATCTCCCTTTTTCAGGATCGGGCAAACAATGCTGAGGTTCCATTCATCGGGCATGCATTCCTCTGACCATATCTTACAGATGATTTGGTGCGTGCTCCTATCTAGCTCGTCGCCTGCTGCTTTGAACAACTCAGCAGCTAGTCCATCTGCTCCAGCGGCTTTGTTGGATTTCAGCCGTAATATTGCGGTTTTCACTTCTTCTAGTTCAGGTTCACGGAATTGTTGGCTATCATCGTGTTCGATTAAAAGGCTCCTGTCTGACGACGGGATTTTGTTCGTCGTCGCCGTTATACAGTCTACAGAAGTGGTCTTTCCAAATTCCCAGCATTGACTGCGATTCTACTATGATGTTCCCTTCTTTATCCCTGCAGGCATCGGTTCTTGCTCAATGACCTTGAGCGAGTTGTTTTACCTTCCGGTAGAACCTCCGAACTTAATTCCTGCTGTTGGCTTCTCAACATCTTCGATCTGACTTCTAATGCTCCCTCTTTTTTTCTTCTGAGAAGCTGACGTTCCTCTCTCCTCTTTTGCTCGTAGAGCTCACGAGCAGCTCTTGTCCTTCTATGCAGCGCAGCTCTTTATGCTTCCTGCTTGGCTGCATGGGCCTGCCTGCTTTCTTCGTCAAACCAGGCGTTTCGTTTAGGTGGCTGAGTGATGTTGGCGGCATCGGACTCCTTAAGTGGTTACTTGACACTCGCACAGGTCGTCTCTGTAAATGCTGTCATAAGTGGCCTTAAAATTGATAACAAGGTGGTGGGTGTCGACTTGAAGTTCATAGGCTTTTTCCAGGGTCTGCGGCAAAGTGGTCTGAAGCCACATTGATAAAGACCAATCAGATTGTTGACGAAAGGCTTTAGACATTCTTGTAGGCGATGTTAAGTAGACTCATTCCTCTTAAGTTGGCGCAGTTTAGAGGTCTCCCCTTTTCAGGATCGGGCAAAAAATGTTGTTACCTATGTCAGCTTTAAAAGGCTTCTGATATAGTTATTTATATCCAATCCAGTCATCAAACAGCTTCATTTATGGGTTGTTCCAGAGCATGTCCTTAGAGCTGAACTCGCTTACATGACAGGTAGAACATTCCAGGCGAAGGTATATCTTCCATCAGCAAACTTGAAAATGAAGTTCCACAAGGTTTCCCACTTTTTGCTGTAGTGTACAATGCCTTCATCGATTCATTGATATGCGAACTAACTTATGGATTAGATTTTATATGAGAGTACGCAGATAACACACTAGCGTCTGGAGAGGTGCCGTGAAATAAAGTCGAGCGAAACAACGCTGAGTTTGAAATAAATTCGCTTTAAACAAAATTTTGCTTTTCACAAAATTATCACTGGTCAACAACATTTTTGCCAAAAGGATGAGACACAGAATTCCTATACATTTTGTATGCTGAAACTAAATCCGGACACAGGATCCCAAGTAACAATTTAACTTGTATAAGGCTTAAGCGAAGCTATTTCTTGATTTGTATATGGCTTGTATAAAACCTTACACAAATACGTTTGGCGCAAGTTATGCAAGCCATTGTTTCCTTAAATCAATTATGACAAGGCCTTATATCAATTTATTTAAGGAAGTAATAGCTTCTCGGATGAAATCTCTACAAGGTCTTATAACAATTAATTTAAAGAAGCAATAGCTTCTCAAAGGGTATATAAATAAGGTCTTATATCAATTTATTTAAACAAGCAATAGTTTCTCATATGTTTTCTCAAAAAGGTTATTGTAAAGTCTTACGGAAGTTATTCGAAGAAACAAGGAAAAATTAAATTTATGAATTTATTTTTGTTTTTTTCCTATTTTTATGTATCCGACTATTTTGTTTTTCTGCTTCCTGAAAATTGTAACATGTTGAGCGTATCTCGATTATACAGAATATGTGAAAGAAACATTACAGACTTCCTACCGGATTTGAACTTGAGACCCTCAGCGTGTCAGCCGACCATTCATCCATTGTGCTAAAGTAACTTGTACATAAGGGATAGCACATTTAAAACTAGTTGTTTCATGTCAAACTTTAAGAGTTATGAAACAATTATGACATATTAATGGATAAAATTGTTTAATTATGTTCAGATTGATGATGAACAAAGCTTTTCGTTAAGTTGGTTAAGTTGGCAGCATTAAAACTGAATTAAAATATGTGTGGTATACGCATAGAAGTATGAATAAGATCTTTGAACAACGTAGGAAAAAAGTTTGGGATTTAAGGGAATCTATCTTTTTATTGTAAGAGCTTACTAAGAAAACCTTCAGAAAATAAATTAATTTATTTCTCAAAAAAAAAAAAAAATACAGATTAATTACAGTACAAGCTCAGGTAATAACGATACACCAACATTTTTATTCAAATAACGATGGACATGGAATACTAGTTTTTCCATTCAATAAAAAAAGAAGACACAAAAAACATGGGTTTTGAACTGGGGTAGTCCGACATTCCTTAAAGTGTCAACCTTCTTAAGAGAGCTATAACTATATAATTTGCACAAGGAGGTCTTATCTGTGTTATCAAATTGCAAACTTTTGTAAGTAAACAAAAATAAGGTCTTATACTAGCTATTTTAAATGTGCTTTCACGAAAAGGCCTTATGGGATTTCGGTAAATCAATCTTGCGCAAGCAGTTTGTTATAATTTGCACAAGGAGGCCTTATCTGTGCTATCAAATTGCAGACTGTTGTAAGTAAACAAAAATAAGGCCTTATACTAGCTATTTTAAATGCGCTTTCACGAAAAGGCCTTATGGGATTTCGGTAAATCAATCTTGCGCAAGCAGTTTGTTATAATTTGCACAAGGAGGCCTTATCTGTGTTATCGAATTGCAGACTGTTATAAGTAAATTACAAAAGGTCTTATTCAAGCAAAATAAAAACAATCATCCTTAAATAAGTCTTAAAATAACACTATAGAAGCTATTGCTTCTGAATATTCAGGAATCGGACCTTATACAAGATAAATTGTTACTTGGGATAGTTCTAGTACTTCAGGATTTCGAGATACCCTCATCTCAAAGTGCTCAAAACACGGTTTTTGGTGATGTTTGTAGAAAAACTTTGAGAACAGAAAATTTGTATAGACATTTGTAACTGCAGCATTCCTTAGAACTACTCTTTATCTTTCAAACCCATTTTAGGTCTGTTTCCTCAAGAAATTAAATGTTAGCTAAGGTACTTCAAAATTACCTACGTTATAATTTGCAATTTTGTACGAACCAACTGAGTTATGAAAATAAAATGGTATATTTTGAGAAAAAAAGTCGTAAAGAAACAAACTAAAAAGAAAAAGAGTAGTGCCACGATTTCATAAACGACTTTTAAAAATTAAACAAGCTTTTAAACCGTAAAATGAGATTTTTCGGTTTCACCAAGCGTTTTTAAATAAACAAACTTTTAAACACCCTTTAAAACTAAATGCCCATTTTTGGCTCATTAAATTTTAAAAGTGTCATTGAAAATTTTGAAAACTGAATATAACGCTTTCTCATTTTTTCTCACACAATTTTCATAAGGATGTCAATTTTGACAAAAATTCCCTGAAATTTCCCATTTTAAGTTGGTGAAACTCAAAAGTTTTAAGGGTTTGATAAAATTTAAAAAGATTTTTGCTAGAAGTACTTTTAGTGTTTGTTTATGAAACTGGGCATAGTTCTGGTGAATGCTGCAGTTACAAATGTCTGTACAAATTTTCTGTCCACAAAAATATTATTATTCTTACGTATACAACGTTCAACAGTGATGCCATTGTTGCAGAGAGAAGTTTATTGTGTTATGAATTTAACGGAATATGTCTGGCAGATAAATGCAAATGTCTGATTCAAAATTGACTGTAAAACATCCATGTTATGATATGGTGATTTCAAATTCTCGACACAACAAAAATGTTGCCAGATGCTGGCGTTCAATAAAAAGCTATGCAAGTGCATAACGTCGTATCTGGCTAATAACTTCCGCCAAGGAAACTTATTTGAAAAATTTAAATTTTTGAAAAAAAAGATACCTATCGATTTTTATAAAATTTTTAAATAAACGTTTGAAGCTCAAACAAATGTTAAACGGGTTGGGTACGATTTGCCGATTCTTTAAATGTCGATTTAAAAAAATCGACTGTTATAATGTCGACTTTCAAAATATTGATCGGTAATAAGACCGAACGATCAAAATGTCGACTCTTATAAAGTCGATTTTGCGGCGCCGCATGCATGTGATCATCATTCACTTTGTCACTGTCGATCAACGAGTCACTCCGGTTACCTGTTAATGTTTACATTCGCCGCATGCATGTGAAATCTCAGATAACTATTAAGATTTACATTCTTACTTACTTACTTACTTATGGTGGCGCTACAGTCCAGGTCGGACCAAGGCCTCACCCAACAAACTTCTCCAGCCAGCTCGGTCCCTGGCTAACTGTCTCCAGTTTCGCACGCCAAGTTGGTTCAGGTCCTCTACCACCTGTGTGCTCCACCAGAGTCGCGGTCTTCCTCTTCTGTGACGTCCTTCCGGATTGGATTCGAAGACGCTACGAGCTGAGGCATTATTTTCCATTCGCTCAACATGACCCAACCATCTTAACTTTTCTGGGTAGGTCAGTGTCGCTGTACATTAATGCAGACAGGACCAAAAATCACTCGAAGAATTTTTCTCTCAAAGCAAGCCAAAGCGTTTTCAACAGATGTTGTCATAGTCCATGTCTCTGCACCATACATGAGGACCGGGATGATGAGGGTTTTGTAGAGTGTCACTTTAGTTGCTCGGGAGAGGACTTTACTACTCAATTGCCTTCTAAGTCCATAGAAGCAGCGATTGGCAAGAGTGATTCTTCGTTTGATTTCAGCGCTGGTGTTGTTGTCTGAGTTGATAGCGGATCCCAGGTAGACAAAGTCCTTAACTACCTCGAAGTAAAATCTGTCTATGTTGACGTTTGCTCCAAGACGTCGATGTTGGTTGTCCTTTCTTGTCGACAGCATTAACTTGGTCTTGCCCTCGTTAACCGCTAGACCCATCTTCCTGGCCTCCGTCTCAAGGCTCACAAACGCTCCACTGACACCACGCTGTGTTCTAGTAGCTGGACGGACTTTTTAAAGATTGTGCCTCTGGTGTTGACATTGGAGCTTTGCACAATCTTTTCAAAAATGATGTCGAAGAAACCGCATAACAACGCATCGCCTTGTCTAAAACCTTTTTTGATATCAAAAGCGTCCGTTAGGTTTTTTCCGACCATGATGGAACAGCGTGAATTTTCCATTGCCATCTTACACAGACGGATGAGTTTTTCTAGGATGCCAAAACTAGACATTGCTCTATATAGTTGGTCTCTATAGACGCTGTCATACGCGGCCTTGAAATCGATGAAAAGATGGTAGGTATCGATTTGAAGTTCTTGGGTCTTGTCCAAGATCCGTAGATGCCGTAGGGTGAATATTTGATCGATGGTGGACTTTCCGGGTCTGAAGCCACACTGATAAGGACCTACCAGGTTGTTGACGAAGGGCTTCAAACGTTCACACAGCACGGCAGACAAGATCTTATAGGCGATGTTAAGGAGACTTATACCTCTGTAGTTGGTGCAGTTCAGGGGATCTCCTTTTTTGAGGATCGGGCATACGATGCTGAGGTTCCATTCATCGGGCATGCTTTCCTCCGACCAAATTTTGCAGATGAGCTGGTGCATGCTCCTAACCAAATCATCTCCGGCTGCTTTGTACAGTTCGGCGGCTAGCCCGTCTGCTCCAGCGGCTTTGTTCGACTTTAGTTTAGATATCGCTATCTTCACTTCGTCCATGTCGGGTGGGTGGAATTGTTGGCCTTCTGCACCCAAATTGAATGGTTCTGTATTGCTGACGGAGTTTTGGTTGTCATCGCCATTATACAGCTTGGAAAAGTGGTCTTTCCATAGTCCTCAGCACTGACTGCGGTTGTACTACAATGTTCCCATGGTGGTCTTTACAGGCTTTAGTTCGGGGTATATAAGCCCTGGAGGTTTGTTTCACCTTTTTGCAGAACTTTCGAACCTCGTTCCTGTTGTGACATCCCTCTATCTGCCCGATCACTCGCTTCTCATGCTCCCTTTTTTTCTTTCTGAGAAGTTTATGCTCCTCTCTCCTTTTCTGCCCGTAGAGCTCACGAGCTGCTCGTGTCCTTCTTTGCAGCACCGCTTTGTATGCATTCATCATTCCTTTTACCAACCTGCTGTAATCCTCTGTATATTTAAGTCATTGAATCATTCTTGTTTTTTTCGTCGACATTTTAACCGACATTTTTTCAGACGACATTTTTTATAGTCGACATTTAGTTTTCAGTTGATCAGTCGACTTTTTTTTATTTGTCGACCATTCGTACGCCACCCATGTTTTAACATTGCAAAAAATTAAATTAAACTGAAATCCACAACCAAAAGATCAAAGAGCAAAAATAAAGTTTAAGTGACTGTGCATTTAATTTGCTGTAAAACTTAAATGTACACATAACACATAACTGCTTTGTCTCAAATTAAATTCCTTTTTTTATTAAGATCATAAATTTGAATACAGATTAGAGAACATGAAGAGAAATTCATTTGAATATGTCTTACAAGCAAATGGAGAAAAATGCCAGAATTGTAAAATCCAAGCCAAATCGCGGATATAAATTTGACTTACGGTCAGTCTCCTAAATTCATAGTGTCCCACAAAATAAATTAAACTAAATGAAAAACTACTTCAATTTCAAAAAAAACAAAATGAAATACGCCTTCAACTTTGATTGTACCAAAGTTGCTCCCTCGTCATCTGTCTCGTTTGGAAGAGAAGTTAAACATTTTGATTAAAATTGGCCACTTTCTTTGGATGTTGTTTCGGGTTTGTAATTTTGTAGGCAATTTGCATTCAAATCTGCTTTGGGGAGTCGATTTCCTTGAATTTGAATTTCAACTTGAAGGAGAAAAGAAAAAGACACAAAAATTTAAGCCACCCTTAAAATGAAATGAAGAAAATGGCAGACGGCAAAAATCATTCATGTTGGTTGACGACCTCATCTCATAACGGAATTGGTACATCCTTTTTTATGGATTTTTCAATATCGGAAGCTTGCTTGATGAATACATAATGAAGAAAAGATGAATTTTTAGAAAACCCAAGATAAAAAAAGTCAGAAAATAGATCTACATGTAAATTCTGTATCTTGTTCAGAGCAATAAAGGCTTACTTTTGATCCTGTGAAAATGAGGAGGTGCAATTCTTCATCTTGCCTTCCTTGACAACCCAGCGTTCCTTCATACATGTACAGGACATGGTTATGTGATGCTTATTAAGGAAGAGGCAATGAGGAATTTATTGATTCACAAATTATTGGATTTATTTGCATGTCCTTGCCAATCCCGGAAATGAGTGAGTTAGCTTCAAGCGTGCCTAGCATGCAAGAATATTTTTTTTTTTTTTATCAAATTTGTTAAAAGTATTAACGTTATGAGAGGAAATTTGTTCGGGGTGGATTATAAGAGATGATTGCTTGCAGACCTCACACAGATTTTGAAGCGGAGAATTTAACAATAACATCATCATCATCTTAAATATATTCCTTCTTTATTTCTGAATTTTTTATGTTTCCTATGTTTTTTCTATATTTTCTATGTTTCTCTATGTTTTCTATGTTTTTTCTACATTTTCTATATTTTTTTTCAATTTGAAGTTTTTAATGTATGGTTTTTTCTTTCCAGCACTCAAAACCTCACCGGCTATACATGAACAATGCAAGCAGCTCGAACGTGCCAAAACCGGAGATCTACTCAAAGCCAAAATCCAGCAGCGTCCCAATCGCGAAGAACTCGAGCGCCGTCACATCTTGGAGGAGGATGAATCCCACATCGATCCGTCTCTTGCTGAGAAACAGCGTATGCTCAAGAAGGCCCGACTTGCCGATCAACTGAATTCCCAAATTCAGCACCGACCCGGCCCCTTGGAATTGATCAGAAAGAATATCCTCCATACAGAGAAGCCAATCGAAAAGATCGTCAAAGAGGGTTTAGTCTCATTCAAGGCAACGAGCGAAGGACTTCTAACACGACCTCAACATCCCAACAGTTATATTACATTCGAAGATGACTCCCAGAGTTCGGAGAGCGATACCCGTAATACACCGCCGCGATCGACTACCGATGTCCTTGAGGCGGCCGCTGCTTCAGCGGGTATCGTTACAGTCGCTTTGACAATTCCAACGAGTGGCGGTCAAGTGGTCGTGACATCGGCCCCAATACTTCAGACTAAATTCCACACAACACAATTGACACCTTATGTTCCTCCACCGCCGCCATTGCCATCGAGAGTGAAGCAAGATACGGCAAATCTGTTCGAAGAGCTTTGTCAGTCGGTGGCTGGACCGAGTCCTAGTCCGGGCTATTTGCCCTTGGCTAATTCGCCTCTGTCGTTTGGTTCGACTGCGTCGACACTCAGTCCTCTGTCTTCGGTTGCCTCGCCGCCACATTCGATTACCCCAAGGCCAACAATTGCATCGCCTGCACTCTCTCTCCAGCAACCGCAGAAATCCGATGCCCCGGGCAAAGACAAAAACCGCAAGAAAAACAAATCAAAGCCGGTTTCGAAGGCGAGAACAATCAAGTTCCACGAGTATAAGGGTCCGTCGAGTGCCCAGAAGGTTCCTTCATCGTCGGAATCTAGTGCCACTGAGGAGACATCGTACCAACTCATGCTGGAGCAGCAAAATTGTCTGCTCAAATTTCTCGAGCATCTCAACAAGAATCAGTCAATAATTCCATCGACCAGTGGTGCTTCAACTCCCAAAGCAGTCACAATGACAACTCAGCAATCGGCTGTGAGTAGCAGTGATGTGAGTACGTCAAGCTCTTTGCCAATGTCGGCAGCCAGCACGCCACGTCCTCCACCAATGCCATCACCAGCTCTGTCTGTGAGCTCATCGATTCCACCAAGTCCGGCGACAAGTTATGCCGAATCCACTTGCTCGCCGAGTGAGAACACGCGTCTGGAGAAAATGAAGGTGTCTGACTTGAAGATGCATCTAAAACGTCGAAATCTTCCAGTTTCTGGTCCGAAGCCACAGCTTATCGAACGGCTAAGACCATATCTGCCGTTCGACTCGATGGACTGCACTCCAGCATCCAACTCCGAGATGCCACCGTCCGTTGTGAGCAATGAAACGAGCGACACTCCAGACACAACCGTAGCCATGATGGTGAACTCTCCACGTCAATCGATGTCACCAGAGTCTGGCAATCACGACCATCAGGAACATATGGAAGTGATGCAGCAAATGGACTCACCCAGACCAATTGCCATGCAGGTGCAACCACAGACTCAGACAACAACCTTTGTGACTCTGTCCAATGAGGACCTGCTACGGGAACAACAACGCAAAATTGATGAGCTCCAACGACAGCTGCAACTCAGCCAGCAAGAGCTGCAACAAATTCGTCAGAAGCAGCTGGGACAAGTTCTTCCTCCACAGCAGATCACCCTTATAACCACTGCTCCAAAAGAGATAATGGTTCCACAGCAGCAGCAGGAAGAACACGCATCAGCAGCAGATTATCAAGATTCACCAGCAACCAATTCAGCAGCAGCAACAGCCTGTGGTTTCGAGCACAATCCAGGTCAAACCTTCACCATCTACTCCGGCACCTCTCAGCCAAAAAATGGTCGTCAAACAGCAACTAGAAGCTAAGATTCAAAAACAGAAACAAGCAGCTGCCGCAGCAGCTCAAGCTCAGGCCCAGGCACAGTTGCAAGCTCAAGCCCATGCACAGGCTCAAGCACAGGCCCAGACTCTGATTCGCATGCAAAAGGCTATGGCAACCCCGACACATCACACAGTCATCATACCGAAGTCTGGACGACCAGAAGACCATCATAGCAACCGCACCGGCTTCATCAATCGCCGCCGCCGCGGCAGCACACCATCACAAGGGTCAAAATAATGTTGGCTTGATGTGGAACGACGGTAACCAGACCATCTTTCTGGTGGGCCTTCCGCCGCAGGACAACGGCAAGAAGCTCATGAATGGCCACCACAGAACCACATCTCTGCCCAGCATTGTATTCCCCATAACCCCGGCAGAGCAGCAAATAATTGAAGCCAAGCGCCAGCAAATGCAGCCTCGCATTCAATTAGACATCAAAAACCAAAACTTACCGCCACCTCTACCACCGCCACTCTACGAAGAAGCAACCAAACAGCTGTGCACGGTCAAAATCAAGGAAGAAATAGTCGAACCGCAAAGGAACGGCCTCATTGTCAACACAACTCAACACCCAGCCCAAGCGTTCACTTCCAAACGCAAGCAACACGTCAAATCGGAAAAACTCACCGATGTCCTAGACATCCTCATAAATCAAGGCGAACTGCCCGAAAGTGCCCGCGAACCACTCACTCCAATTACCCCACTCACGCCCGGCGGCAGCAGCATCATGACCGACCTCAGTGGCAATCTTATCTTCTCGCCTGCTCCACCTGCTCAGCCAGCAGTCACAGTTACAATGGACTCCACACTCACAGCCACAGCATCTCCATCTTTCCAACTTCTAAACACTCCAGCAGCTCCGCCACCACCTCCACCGCCACCAGCTCCAACGCTACAACAGCCCGACCAGCCAGCAGCACTCTTGCTCGAGAACATCGACATGTCTTCGCCGATGTCAATGCCGATGCAATCGGAATCGCAATCGAATTGCCATCATCACATCGACCCGGCCAAGACGCTGGACATATTCCTGGAGCAACAACATCAGCAATCCTCACCCACATTGATGCATCATGAGAAATCATCGCCAGTCGATGATCGCGACAGCAAATTGAATCATTTTGACGAATTCGAATTGCTCGAGCTCATGAGTCAACAGCTGGAAATGGACATCGGTGGTGACGAGAACTGCCACAATTTTCCAGATCTGCAGTCGCCGCCACCGCCAACACAATCGCATCAAGACATAACATCTCAACAAAATAAACAATCAATAACACCTCCAATGCGACGTGACATGAATCCTTCGCTCCAACCATCTATTAGTGAGCTCATCCAGCAGCAGCAACAGCAGAACACTTCCATCAACAATAATAATTCCAATTCCAACCCCATGACCAATGGTCTGGTGCACCATCACCATCAGCTTCATCATCATCCACAGCATCATCAGCAGCAACAGCAGCATCATCATACCTTGCAACATCACAGTGTCAATAATAATCCCGGTGAATCGTCTTCGTCCAATTTTGCGTCGTCAAACAACAATAGCTTCTCATCAACGCCAATGGACGTTTGCGATGACTTCGACAATCCTTTGGCTGGTTTCAGTTTCAATTCCCAACTATCGCCCGACTCGAATATAAACACTCCCCCACATCCGTTTGTCGATGAGGGAGGAATTATTTCGAATGGCGACAATATGGGAAGAGAAGGAGCATCTGGTTCCGGTTTCGCCTCATCAACGACGATACAGCCATCCTCTATGAACCCCTCGGGACACAATAATTCGATTTTGGAACAAATGTCAGTGTGTGGCAATAATATTGGCGGCGGTGGCGTTGGCGTCGGTGGACAAAATCAAGGTGCTTCAATGATGGATAATTCGGATAGTTTCGGAGACAGTCATTTATCGCCAATAAATCAGGACAACATTTTGGATCTATTCAATATTGACGATTACAAGATGTCCTGGGGCGAAGGAGATTTCGCTGTGTAAATAGCAAGCGATTACAAGCGAGTACTTTGTGACTTTTTGGGGCGCAGGACACTGGATGTTGTAGAAGTCCTTTTGTCGTCGCTAAAGAGATAGACGTGCATTTATTACCAAACATAAATGATGTGTGAACGCGATTTTATCCCTGCTGGTAAGCATGATGGAGGTTTTACTCCTTAAAAAAAAAAAAAAAAACAAAATGTTTAAACTTTGAATGTGTGGTTTATATTTAAAGAACAACTTTAGTAAAAGAAAAAGTGTCAGTAATGAAACAAAATAAATAATTTAAATGCAAAATAAAAGAATAAAAAATATCGTAAAATTAGACCATTCCAATGAAATTCTTAAAAAATTACAAAAAAGGGAAAATAAAAATAACGAAATGCTTAGGTCTTTGGGGTTTACTTTTTAATTTGAATTGCTTACAGAAGCTCAGAGAAGACAATTTTTCTAAAGGGAAATCAAAGGCTTGCTATCGAGGGTCAACATTTCCTGATGGACAGTCTTTTTTTTAATCCTCAACTTCACTGTGCCATGAATCTTATTTGATACACGAAGCCCTTTTTTTCTGAATCAGGAAAAATTGATATGTTATAATTTTAATTTTTAAAATAAAACGATCTTATTTCAAATCCAAGTCAGTTGTTATGATTTTCTCGAAGACAGTTTCAAAGATTTTGAATCACATACGATTCATGGGTGCTAGACCTACTGTTCACCCATATAAATCGGATTTGTCAGTTCATTCTCCGTCTATTTTTTTCTGAATTAAATATTATTCATTCGAAGTATTGATATGATATAAGAATTTGAGTGGTCCATGAATCAAATATGAACATACTCTTCGTTTTCATTTGAAAAGCCATTTAAATTATATATGTAAAAAAAGATCATACTGCAATCGCTATGCTTTTCCAGAAAACAGTAGAAATGATTTTGAATTTGGTTTGTGTCCATTAATTTATTGTCTCTTTTTCTGAATCAAATGTGATTCATTTGAAATATGATGACATTTGACTGGTCCATGAATCATATATGAATATATCCTATATATTTTAGTTTTACAACAATCTACATTATATATGTTAATTAAACGTTCTTACTTCAAATCCAACCAATTAAGCAATCGCTTTGAATCACATATGATTCATGAATAGAAGACACAAGAAACCGTATTTGTCAGTTTACTCATTGCCTTTTTTTTCTGAATCAGATGTGATTCATTCGAAATATTTATATGATTTGAACACTTAACTGGTCCATGAATCATATATGAACATATCTACACTTAATTTTTGTTTGACAGCAATAAAAACTATCTATGTTGAAAAGAAACGATCTTATGTCAAATCTTAATTATCGCTATGATTTTCCAGAAAACAGTTTAAAGATTTTGAATCACATATGACTCAGTCTTAACTTTTATTTTATATGGTTCTTGTGGAAGGAAGTCGTGTTTATCATGAAATCGAACAGTGAATAATGGTTCCTGTAATGCTTTAAAATATGTAACCAAACCTCAGAAATTCGTACTTCTGAAATGTTAAACAAAAAATGTTTACAAATTCATTTTATAAAAATTTGTTTGGCTAGATTGTAGTTTCATCCTGATCTCTGCCATTATGTGAATCATTTGAGTAGTAACACAAGAAAATTTCTGACCTGCACCGTTCCAGCACATCGAACTGTCACTTTTGCTTTAATGGCGGAGCCTCTACAATTGCTTGATAACACTCAAACAATATTTGTTTATGAAAACCAGGAGCAAGAGCTGTCTCATTTCGAATCTATGTACACATATTGCATGAGCCATTCCAACGCTGTCCTGCCAACTTAGGAAACCGATCTAAGAATTTTGAAATTCGCATCGTTTTGAAAAAAAATTAAAACCTTTCGAAAAAAATACTGAAACTGTCTTAACAATTCCAAGGCTAAGAAATTCCATTGCCAAAAAGAGCTGAATATTTATTAAATCAATTACATTTTTCCTAGAAGAAGGAATCTTAAAAATTCAAGCGAAGTGCGATTTTATTAAAATTTCTCGAAAGATTGTCTACATTTTCAAGAAGCAAAGTTAATGAAGCAATCAGCTCTGAAGTCATTCCATTTCACCTCAAACTCTGACCAAAATGCTTAGTTTCTATAATATTTATTTAAACTCTTGATTTTAAACAAATTTTAACCACATTAATATCGTTCTTTATGAAGAATTTACATGAGAAAAAACAGTCCTTCAAGTTAATAAATATCAACAAAAGTTTGGTAAATTAATTCCTATCTCGATAGCAAGCCACCCTTTAAGGAAAATAATAAACAAATATATCACAAAATAATATAAAAATTGCATAATGCAAAGCAAACACAAAAAATATATATAAAAAAAATAAATAAAAATGAAATAGAGTCTCTTCCTTCACAAATTACTATATTTAAATTAAAAGTGTTTTATTAATACAAAAAATAAAAAACAAACAAAAAAATAAATTAAATGAAAACAAAATTATTGTAAAAGTATTTCCTCAAAGGAAAGAAAACGCCTTTAATGAAGTAAACACAAAATTGTTTAAAATTTGGTTTTAGTTTCATATTTTATTTCTGCCTGTATAGCAAATGTTAAGCGAAGAAATTTTTTTCGCTATTCCGATATATCTTTAGAAAACAAATTAATCAGAAATTATGAGTTGTGTTTGATTATAATATAATTTAAATTTTAATATTTCCAATTTAATTGAGTAATTCAAAAATATATAACTTGCGCAAAAAACATAATCAAATAAATAAACAAAAAAACTATGTACTTAATTGCTTTGCTCTTAATTCAAGTGCAAAATAAAAAAACAAAAAACTTGTTATTAAATAAATTTAATATCATAGCTTAGAAAAAAAAAATGTAAATATATTTAATTTTAGAAAATAAATAAAGAAATATTGAAATTCACTTAATAATTGCTTTATTAAAATTGTTTTTAATTTTCCTTATTATAACTTGTTGTTTTAAAAAAATAAATAAATTGTTAGTCTAATCTATTAATATTTTTCATTAACTTTCCTGTAAATAAATATAAATTAGTGTTAATACAATGATATTATTAACTTACATTAACAATAACTTAACACGTGCTTGGCATAATTTAAAAAAAATGATATCAATGAAATAAAAAAAAGAATGCTATCTCTTATTTTTGTAAGAATGAAAAGAATTTTTAAAACTTAATTTTGTTTGAAAAATTAATGGAAAATAAATTAAAATTACAAGCAGAAGATTGCTATTAAAGAAAAAAGAAAAGAAAAAAATATGTAATTATTATTACAATATATTTAACAATAACTACTACTATTATTATTATAAATATTATAATTATTATTATTATTACATTATAACAAAGTGATATCAAGAAAAAAAAAACTATCTTAATATAAAATAAAAATCATTTTTCCAACAAAAAGAATAAAGCGAGTTGAGTTTATTGACCTTTCGTTCATTAATGATTTGAGAAAAAGATGTGCACATGGAGAAAAAAACGCTTTGAATTCGTTGCGCCACAATGATGTTGATTGTTGTTATAAAGGGTCCGCAAATAACTTTTTTTTTTTGAAAGTTCTATAAAAAAAAAACTACTGAATATTTTCTCAACTTTCCATTTTTTATTTGAAAGTACATACAATCCTTCCTTCAAAAGGCTGCCTCGGCTGGCCATGCAGTAGCCTACACGATCGGTCCAATTTTTAAGCACATTATTGATTGTGTGCAGCTGTATTTCACCAATGGCTTCACGAATATTGTCCTTTAAAGCGTCAATTGTCTCTGGCTTGTCGGCGTTACATTTATCTTTTACGGCACCCCACAAATAATAGTCCAATGGTGTCAAACCGCAGCTCCGAGGTGGCCAAACGACATCAGCTGATAATGCGATATTCAAAAACAAGGCGTAAAACATCGAGTGTAGCTTCGGTTGTGTAGCACGTAGTGCTGTTGAAACCAAATGTTGCCAATATCCTCCCGAATTTTGAACAATTGTGAACAAAAATTCGTTCAACATGGCCCGATAACGATCGCCATTGACAGTAACGGCCGCTCCTTGCTTTTTCGTAGAAAAATGGCCCAATTATACCCTTAGACCATAATCCGCACCAAACAGTGACTCGTTTTGGGTGTACCGACTTTTCAATGTATGCGTGCTTGTTTTCTGTGCACCAATATTTTCTTTTTAACATACCCGCCAGATCAAAATGAGCTCCGTATCTTCTCTAAGTCGATCGGGCCCACTTAGCGAAGCGAAAACGCATTGGATGGTCAGTTGGCTTCAACTCCTGGAACCAATTGGACTTTGAATGGCGTCATGCCAAGATCTTTATGCAAAGTTCGTCTCAATGATGTCTCCGAATTGTTCAATTGTTGAGAACGACGGTGAATTGATGCTGATGGCGCTTCACGCTCACTTTCTGACACAGCAGAAATATTCTCGGGTGAACGCACTGTTTTTGGCTTTTCACGCTTCTGCTTTTCGATGAGGAGCCAGTTTCTTTCACTTTTTTTCACAAAATTACGAATGTATGGAGCTGACGACGGTGCTTCTCTTCTTCTTAAATCCGTACGCAATTTTCGCACATATTCTGAAACGTTACCATGGTTTTCAAAGGATGTGGCAATATTTGCCAGCGTTGTTCAAGCGTATACACAACCATTTTCGTTCAGCGGACGATAAAAACTAATCATCTGTCAAATCGGACATGAGCTAAATGTTAACATTCATGAAATAAGCAGTGGTTGAAAAAAAGCATTAGTTGGTGGACCCTTTATTTGTTTGACTGCATAAAGCGCGGGAGAGGAGCTAGTTAGTAGTTAGCCTGCTTCCGATCCATGTAGCATCTCAGCCTGAGACTCAAAAGTATTTTATCGGGTACGGTCCCTCGCATGCAATCTGCAGCTCCAACAACCGCAGTTACTAACTTTTTGTGTCAGAGATTCAGTCTTCCTGATCGTCTTGAACCTTGGACTGCAAAGAGGACACTTTCTAGGCTTGAACGTTGTCGTTCATTCGGTCGATGTGGAGCCAATGTTGTCGTCTTGTCTTATATTCTCTCCAGTAACAAGTCGCTAACAGACCGAATATCCAGTATCATATACCATTTTTACTTATTATCCAATGTCCAGCACTTTACTACCTCGAAATTGCTGTTATCAACAGTTTCGTTTTGCCCTAGACAGTGGACAGTTGTTGATAGCATCTAGCGTGAAGGTATTTGTTTTATCCTCGTTCACTTCAAGACCAACTAGCTTTGCATGTGAAGGCCTCAAGCACTGCTCTTTGGGATCGACCGATGATGTCCATGTCATCAGCATAGTGTAGGAGCTCGGTGGACACATCTGCTCTGCGCACTATCTCTTCCAGGACTATGCGGAAGAAGTCATATGACCGCGCATTTCGTGCAGTTTCTATCTCTCTTGTAAACATTTTAAATAAAAATTCAATGACGATGACGATGGAAGCCAAAACTGATCAAATGTTGGATATTTAGCTAATTTTAATCTTTTCCTTTCTATTTCCGAGTTTCACAAACAAATACAGAACAATTGAACGGAGAATTAATTTGTTTTGTTCTCCTTGATTCTCATCATTTAGAGTATCTTCAAATTCGTTTTTTTTTTTTTTAAATTGTGGACCAGAGTAAGTTCTCTTTCCCGAAACGTTGAGTGACACGGGCAACAGTGTTGCTGTAAATTGTTTTGCAGTCGGCTTACTTAAGATGGCGCTACAGTCTGTTGTGGACTTGAGCCTCAACCAACAGTCTCCGACAGCCACCTCGGTCCCTAGCTAGTTGTCTCCAGTTTTGCACTCCAAGTTGATTGAGATCGTCTTCCACCTGTGTGCACCACCGCGGTCTGCCTCTTCTTCTACGACCCTCGGGAATAGTGCCGAAGGCATTCCATCATTTGCTATCCATTCGCTCTAAATGACCAAGAGTCTCTCTGGACCTTGGCCCTTCTGGCTTGGTCTATGTCGGTGTACAACCCGTAAAGTTCGCTGTTATATCTTCTTAGCCATTCCCCTTCAATGCACACGGGGGCAAAATATGATTCGAAGAACTTTCCTCTCGAAACAGCCTAAGGCACATTCATCCGATTTTGTCAAGGTCCATGCCTAACACCATACAGCAAGACTGGGATGATGACGGTGTTGTACAGTTTTACCTTAGTTGCTCGAGAGAGGGCTTATCCATTCAATTGCTTTCTTTGCCCAAAGAAGCAGCGATTGGCAAGAGTTATTCTTCGTCTGATCTCAGCGCTGGTGTTATTGCCCATGTTTATAGCGGAGTCTAGGTAGACAAACTCCTTTACTACCTCGAAGTTGTAAATGTCTATTGTGACGTTCTGTCCGAGTCGTCGGTGTTGGGTGTCCTTCCTCGAAGACAGCATATACTTCGTTTTTCCCTCATTTACCGCTAAAACCAGTTTTGCCGCTTCTGTCTCAATTCTCACAAAGGCACCATTGACATCATGCTGTGTTCTTCCCATTATATCAACATCATCGGCGTATATACTCGAGAAGTTGAACAGACTTTTCGAAGATAGTGCCTCTGGTGTTGACGGTTGAGTTTTGCACTATCTTCTCAAGAACGATGTTAAAAAAATGGCATGACAGTGCATCGCCTTGTCTGAATCCTTTTTTGACATCGAAAGATTACGTAAGATCGTTGCCCACCTCGTTGGCGAAGGCGCAGCGTGAGTTTTCCATCGTCATTTTGCACAAGCAAACGAGCTTGGCAGCTTTATACAGTTCGGCTCTGTAGATGCTGTCATACGCGGTCTTAAAATCAACTGCCTTCCGTCAAATTCATTCTTGGCGCCGCTCTGAGTATCCGTGGTTGTCATTATTTTGTTTCATTTGTTTACAAACAAAGAGTAGCAGAAGTCAATAAACCGAAATCGGTCTTGTAAACTGGCGAAGAACTTCAAAGCTTCAGGTCAAAGTTTTGCGCAATGCTTTCCCTTGGAAATAAAAAATATGTCAATAAAAACCAGTGGATTTACCTGAAGTTGGTGTTTTTAAAACTTTCCCAGAGTCCGACTCTCCTAATTTAATTAATTTTTAACATCGTAACGCCGTACTTGCCGAAGAGGAAAACGTAATTAATTCTTAAGCACACTTTTACGTCGCAAATTCATAATTTACTCACGTCACTTTAGGGTATCTCCAAAACAATATAATTAATTACGATGGTCTTAGCCGCAATTTGAAATGAATAACAGAAAAGCTATGTATTTATCTCAATTGCTGGAAACTAATCCTCTTTCACCAATACATCTGCACACCTGTTGCTTGAACTACACGATCTGAAATGCTGTCCTTCAAAAGGACACTGCGGAGCTGCCTTCAATTTCATTAATTTTTGACCAAGAAAACGGCTTTTTTGTTTGCAGATTATTGTGCAGATAAATTCAGTGACATTTCGAACCCTCTTAGATTTTGTTTTGGTTTTTGGATTGTTGTTGGTACTCGTAGGTACTGCCGAGGACTTTTTCCTTCTCTTTTTGTCGATTCTCCAATGATAAGAATAATAATGAAATTACGACAAGCCGTCCTTGTAAGTTAATGGGAAATGAACTTAGTTCTCGTTATCCTGTTATTGTTAACGTTAATGAATTATTCAAGTGAAAATATTGAGCGTGTGGGCGGTGTCTTTTTTGTGAGGGGCTGATTTTTATTTCTCTCCACTCTTTGATTCGTTTGAAAGATAATCACTTACTCGCAGTCCTCTCCCGGCGAGTTCACAGAATGTATTTTGGTTAAAGAGGATATTCAATGGCATAATCAGGATGATACAAGTAGACTCATCAAAACAGCGTCCGGGTGCTGTTTATGCCAAATTATTATCAACCGCTTCTCAAACTCACACGATTGCCTTGTTTTCGCTTATTTTCTGGTACGTTTTCGCAAGGATAACGATGATGTCGCATCCTTGATGACATTGAGTTTGATGACGACCATGACAATGATGGTAATGATGGTCTTATGGAAGTGTTTTTTTTTTATGTTTTCTTGACAATATCATCCGGAGTTAAGATGGGAAAAGAGACGCATGTTCAATCCATACCTACGCTTGCTCTGAATAGTGATGAGTGCGAGGTCGAAAGTTAAAACTCAAAAGAAAGACTCCTTGAGCGATGCGTTGTGTAGGCGTATGGTTTTATTACCTCAAAGGAAATAATATAAAAACGCACACAAACATCTAGGCACAGATCCGAAAAAAAAGTAGAGTAAATACAGTTGCTTGAGGGGGAAAATAAATTGGATAATCGCACACACAGCATCACCTTTGCTCTTAGCAACAAGTTGATGACATGATGACGCAAGACATAAAGCGTTGCCACTGCAACCGTGTGTGGAGCCAATTTGGGACATTAGAAACACACATGATACGCTATTGAAATTCTTGATATCGATTTGATGCTTTGTCTTTTTCCTTTGTCCATCTCCCTAATTTTCCATTCATTCCTTTGCCAGCCTGTTCTACCTGTCACTTGCCCTTTCTTTAAGCATCTTTTTTCCTTGCTATAGTACCGATTATTATCAGCAACCTCTACGAAGCGGAGGATGAAAGCCGTAGTAGCATATTGAATCTTGTAATTATTAAAAATCATCGAGTTAAACATTATTCGAATATTAAAAAGTATTTCAGAACCGAATTCTTCCCTTTTCCGCCCACTACTGCGACTGACACGTCTTGTGTTTGATATTTGCTAGCTATCGTTCTAGGAAATTAAATTTCTAATGGAAAAATACACCTCCTCCTCCCGGCAACCAACAAAAAAGGACCTTTATTTCAACAGATGGTTTTTCCGCTCAAAGTTTTTGTTGCTGCTATTGTCGTGGATCTATAAACTCCCATTCCCATACAGTCAAGAAAACTCATGATTCCAGCGAAAGGACCACCCGCTTGGCATAATAGATGTTCTTTTACTTCGTTACACTCATTCGTTTGATTCTGATGGCGGCGATATGGGGCGAGTGCTGTAGCTGTTGGACATTTATAAAGGCTATTTGGACTTTGAGTGCTTAGATTTTTTATTTTTTTCAATGACAAACAAGAACGTTAAGATCTGTCACAGAGATTTTTTGTTATATCAGTTCAAAACGAAGGTCGTTCTCTTGTCTAAAGGATTATTAAAATAAAGGAGCAAAGACCACTACGAAATGAGATAACCACATGTTGCCGCGAGCATAATAACATTTTGTGGTACTTAAAAGTCATTGAATAGGCAAGGCATGTACCGATTGAAATGATAGTAATCAGAAATGTAGATTTTGACAATAAATGGACAGTTTGGTTTCTCATAAAATTTTCTGGATTTTATGCGAAAACTTTACATTAGGGTATTCACGTAAACGCGGAAAACAATAGAAACCGTAGAAACCGTAGAATTTTCTATCGGTAGAAATGAGCTGTCAAATGAAACTGCAGAAAAAAAACTGATAAAATGTATGACGAGTATTTTGACGTTTAATTTGGCGCTCATTTCATCTTTCCTACAACTGAACTGACATAAGCGGGAAGTTCTCGTCAAATTAAATCAAAAAAAAAAATTTCAATCAGAATCAACAAACAAATGAAAGAATGAATGAATTTTGTTTTAAAACTACTTCTTGGCATCTTGAAGAGCAAAAATTAAAATGTAATTAGAATAAAAAAAAGAATCACTTTCACATAAATTCTCGAATGACGTGAATTGAACAAATTCACTTTGACGTTTAACATACAGCTGTTTGTTTCCCTTGTTTACGCAACTATTTTCTGCTGCGGTATTCATTTAAATCTTTTGCGGAATTTTCTATTTTCCGCAAAGTAGAAAATTATCTCGTTACGTGAATACCCTTTTTGTATTTTTTGTAAAAAAATAAATATTCGATGTTTCCTCCCTGTATGCCACGAATTTCACAAAATACATAGCAACTTCTATGAACAAATTTGAGAGAAGAACTAATTTGCTTTGTTCTCCTTGATTCTCAACATTTCGAGTATCTTTTATTTTTTTTTTTTTTTTTGCAAAAGGGAAGTGTGCCATAACATTGAGTGACTAAAAATGACTCATTAAATTTTCTGGATATTTTGCACAAGAGTAAAAATTACAGTTTAAATATTGACTCTCTCTTCACTGAAAATAAAATTGTATATAGAATCAATGTATTCCGTACATTGAGCCGTTTTACATTGAGACAATGTAAAATACGTTGAGCCAATGTAAGAAATGAATGTTAAATTTAAAAATTCAATGTACCAAACATTGGTTCAATGTAACTACATACATTCAGTGATCCCCATACAAAAATTAAGGAGTTGCAACTCGGTTTGCCCAACTCGAGTTGAACGAATCCAACTCGGTTTGCCAACTCGGTTTGAAAATTCGGTTCGCCAACTCGGTTTTCCAACTCGGTTTGCCAACTCGGTTTGCCAACTCGGTTTGCAACTCGGTTTGCAACTCGGTTTGCCAACTCGGTTTGCAACTCGGTTTGCCAACTCGGTTTGAAAATTCGGTTCGCCAAGTCGGTTTGCAGATCGGTTTGCCAACTCGGTTTGCCAACTCGGTTTGCAACTCGGTTTGCAACTCGGTTTGCCAACTCGGTTTGCAACTCGGTTTGCCAACTCGGTTTGAAAATTCGGTTCGCCAAGTCGGTTTGCAGATCGGTTTGCCAACTCGGTTTGAAACTTAAAAAAAAAAAACGAAAATAACAGGTTTTTAATCCGTCAAAATCTCTGCCATCCGCTGATAAAAGTTGAATGTTAATGGCTCAATCGAAAGACAAGGTATGAATCTAGGTCGCTAGAGGAATATTTCGTTCAAAATGTTACCGGATTGCCCCGAAAATCGCTCTAGAAAACATAAAAAAAAACGAAAATACCAGGTTTTTAATCCGTCAAAATCTCTGCCATCCGCTGATAAAAGTTGAATGTTAATGGCTCAATCGAAAGACAAGGTACGAATCTAGGTCGCTAGAGGAATATTTCGTTAAAAATGTTACCGGATTGCCCCGAAAATCGCTCTCTAAGGCACGATTCAAGGTCGCTTTATATATATTTCGTTCTGAATAATACCGGATATTCCCGAAAACCGGTCTAGAAAACACATAAAAAATGGAATAATTAGGTTTTTATCAATGCCATCCGCTGATAATAAAATTCTACCACTTGGTAATTAATTGCCCTTATGTACAATATTTAAAGTTTAAACTCAAAACTAAAAAAAAAAACACAAAATTAGAAGCAAGTAAACTAGGTTTTTTTTATCAATTGCCGAGTTGGTGAATCGGGTTGCTGAACCTAATTGGCAAACCGATTTGGCGAACCGAATTACAAACCGAGTTGGCAAACCGAGTTGCAAACCGAGTTGCAAACCGAGTTGCAAACCGAGTTGCAAACCGAGTTGCAAACCGAGTTGGCAAACCGAGTTGGCGAACCGAGTTGGCAAACCGAGTTGGACCGCTCAACTCGAGTTGGCAAACCGAGTTAGCTAACTTGAGTTGAAAAAAAAACAAACCGAGTTAACTCGAGTTAGGGCTAACTCGAGTTGACTCGAGTTAGCAAACCGAGTTGACCCATCACTAATTTTTTCGGGAGGAAATGGTGCCTCGTGAAGCACATGTGGATTGCTGCCTGACCAATAACGCATGTTTTACTTATTGACGAAGCCATCCAGCCAGCCATTAGCCTCATCGCTGAAGATGATTTTTCGATGAAAATCCGGATCATTTTCAAGTTGTTGCTCAGCCCAATTCACGAAAAACCGACGCTTCTGGTGATCAAGCGCGCTTCAGTTCTTGCGTCAATTTGATCTTGTAAGGATGTAGGCCAAGATCTTTTCGCGAAATTCGCCACAACGACGTCACAGAGATGCCCAACGCTTGAGAACGACGTGTGAGAGACTGATTTGGGTCTTCCGCAATTGATGCGCTAGCGGCAGCAATATTCTCGACACTATGGTCACTTCTTTGTCTCACTGGCACGGGAGCAGTTTGTACTGAGCCTGTGGATTCAAATTTTTCTACTAGACGCTTAATTGTTGATCTGGCAGGACGATTATGACGACCATAAATTGTACGTAGCGCTTTTAAAGTGTTGACCACTGACTCCGAATTTCGGTAGTAAATTTTAATAATTTCGACTCGTTGTTGGATCGTATACCTTTCATGATGAAATGGTAAACTTTATTGAAGAGAAATGTTAAGAGAACGGAAAAAAATATGGCGTAGTTTGCTGTCCCTATCGGTCTACATTTGTAGCGTCCCTATTGAATAACCCTTTACTTTATACATTTGGTACAATGTAAAGTACATTTGTTAATACATCGACTGATAAATAATGTAAAATACATTGAAACAATGTTGAATTACATTGCATTTACTTACTTTTTGGTTCAGTGTTCTTTGTCATCGTTTTGAGTTTGATTCGAAGACTTTTTTAGGCTGGCGGCAGGCGCAATCATGCTACACTTCTACAGGATCACGCTATCTAAGTCGTTTTAGGTGGAGTCATCTTTCTGTTGAGGAAAAATTACGCGAATAATCGTCCTCTCATAATGTTTCAGTAAGCTACACCTTAGACATTCTTGCCTTTATCTCGTCAACAAGGCCTTCAAGAAACTTGTAATCCATTTTGATGAATAGAGAGGATGTATCAATCGCTGGGTCTTAGAAGAATTTGTGTTTATCCAAAATATTGACAATCCTCATCATCCTGAGCCTATTAATGTAAGCCAATCCAATTCTGAACCCTGGTTGCCGAGATATTTGCATTAGAAGATATTTTTTGTTTAGTATTACAATAATTAGCTGTCAAAAACCAAGAAAATTGGTTTTGTGATCATAACTCGGTAACCAGAGCTCGCAGATAGGTTTGGTTTTCAGTGACTGATAGATGAGATGGCAAACAGAGCTTTGTTCTCGTGCATCATTTGATATATGTAGGCTTCCTGGGAAAATGGTTATCCACGAAGTGATTGAATGAAAGATTTCAACACAGAGTAGGAATGCTTCTACGTCAAGTAGATGGCTGAAATACTTGCAATGTCCATTATTCAAAGTTATTCAAAATTTTCCTACCTGTCATCCCCAATCAAATAACCCATCAAAGTAGATTCCGAAAATCTAGTTGAAAAACAAACAAATTTCCAAAAGGCAAATCAGTGATTGAGCCCAAAAATAAACTGTCCGTTACATCAGTGCCACCTGAATTAAGTTTTGACACTTCAATTTTCCCCATAATCCATTAGTTTTTATTAAATGTTATCTGGGATCCGGTTTTCAATAAAAAAAATAGGAAGACAACTGTCATTTGATCAACAAATTGATTACTGTTTGAACTTATTTTAATACCAACAGCAGTAGAAGTTACTGAAAAAATCGACAAGTCAACATCAGCAAGACGCAAAATACAATAGTTTGACTAAATTATTGATAAATTCTTTCCAAATATTACCCAAGAGGTTCTGTTTGCCCTTGTCTCTAGAATTTTCTTTAATTTCAAGAAGGCGTGCCACACTTCATCATTTTGACAAGGGTTATATTACACGTCAACTAAAATTGAAGTTGAAAATTATTTGTACATTATTTTTCTTGGTTTGTTTTATTCGGAGTGCGAAAAGGTTGAGAAGTTTTGAGGTGAATGAAAATTGAGTCGAAACCATCTTGCCATACGAAACAAGGATGATGTCAATGTTATCTTTCTTAACATGATTGACAACCGATATAATCGAAATAGAATTTGCGCTTGCCTTGGTACTTACCTTAACAGCATGCACAATGCACATTAATGCTTCGCATTCGTACAAAAATAATTTAGGACACAAAAACACAGGAACTTAATTGAAGTTTACTTATGAAAATGTCTGCTTTCCCTTATTCACCAAGGTAACCTGAAATGCATATTAACATAAGTTAAACGTTTGGTATCACTGGTACTTTTTACTCTCATAAAATGGGAACCGATATCGAAATAACTTTTTATCAAAATAAACACCAAAACACTCTCTTTGGCACAAATGAAAGGTTGATATTTGCGTTGTTCTTTAAAGGAAAACCAAATTTCCGCAAAGCCGAAGTAAATTTAATAGACGCCAAACGCTGAGAATCATGGAGAACGAACCATTAAAATTCTTCGTTCAAATGAGTCCAAATGAGAAATTTCTTTTTTGTAAAATCAGTCAGTTCCAGTTCCAGGTGTTCATGCTACAGGGAGGACAACCAATTGCGTTTTCTTGTAATCCGCGTGAATTTTAAACTAAAAGGTCCGCAATCTAACGTTTTATTTTCAAATAGTGCTTATGTGCTTATGTGCTTATTCGTGAATGGTTTTGTATACGCTTGAACAACGCTAAGAAATATTCTGACATTACTTTAAAAATCATGGTAATGTTGAAAAATGTGTGCGAAAATTGCGTAAGGATTTTGGAAAGGCGAATCACCGTCAGTTCGTATGTTCGTTATCTTGTGAAAAAATGAAAGAAACTGGCTCCTCATCGATAAACCAAAGCGTAAAGAGCCAAAAACAGTGCATTCACTCGAGAATATTGCTGCTGTCGCAGGAAGTGTGCGTGAAGCGCCATCAGCATCAATTCACCGTCGTTCGCAATAATTGAACATTTCGGAGATATCATTTAGACGTATCGTATGACGCCATACTATGTCCAATTGGTTCAGGAGTTGAAGCCATTTGACCGGTTAATGCGTTTTCGCTTCGCTTCATCTTTAGATGAAGCTCATTTTTATCTTGGCGGGTACGTAAACAAGCAAAATTGTAAAATTGCATTTGGGAAAAGTAAAGTCGATACACAGAAAACGAGTCACTGTTTGGTGCGGATTTGGGTCCAGAGTCATACTTGAGCAAGGAGTGGCCGTTACTGTGAATGGTGATCGTTATCGGGCCATTTGAAACGAATTTTTGGTCACAAAAATTGGAGAGGAGGATATTGGCAACATTTGGTTTCAACAGGGCGGCTTTACGTGCCACACAGCCGAAGCTATACTCGATGTGTTGCGCCCTGTTTTTGAAGATCGCACTATCAGCTGCAAGGCTGATGTCGTTTGGCCATCTTGGAGCTGTGATTTGACTCCGTTGGACTATTATTTGTGGGGTGCTGGCAAAGAGAAGTGTTAAGCTTACCAGCCAGAGACAATTGACGCTTTAAAAGACAATATTCGTGAAGACATTGGTGAAATACAGCTGCACACTGTCGATAACGTGCTTAAAAATTGGACCGATCGTGTAGGCTACGGCATGGCCAGCCGAGGCAGCCATTTGAATGAAATTATTCTTTATTATTAACTGGAAGGTTTGTACTTTTAAAGGCAGTGAGAATTGGTGGTCATTTGAAAAAAAAAAAACATGAAGAATTCTTCTTCTTCCTCTGTCCCTACGCTCGTCGACAATGACACTCCAGTTGTTAGCTCTCTCGCGAAAGCGAGCCTTTTTGCTAGGCAGTTCGCCGCCAACTCTTCGCTGCCAGAGAGTGTCATGACTCCTCCAGTTCTTGAGCGCGTCAATGATTCCATGGGACAAATCTTCTTCCGCACTCATGCTGTGGCGAGAGTATTAAAGATTTCAACATACATAAATCCGCTGGTCCGGATGGTATCCCCGCTATTATTCTGAAGAGGTGTTCTTCCACGCTGGCAAAACCCTTGCGTAAGCTTTTCCATCTATCCTATTCCTCTGGGCTCGTTCCGAGCAGTTGGAAAACAGCATTTGTCCAGCCTATCCCAAAAAAGGCGAATCTTCTTCTCCCTCCAATTATCGTCCGATTGCACTTACGTCCCTTCTTTCTAAGGTCATGGAAACGCTGATAAACTATCAGCTTAAGAAATATCTCGAAGACCGAAAGCTTGTTAATGACCAGCAGTACGACTTTCGCAGCAACAGGTCCACTGGTGATTCGATGGTTTATCTCACCGAACAGTGGAACATATCTTTACATCGTTTTGGAGAAAGTAAGATTGTTGCACTTGATATTTCAAAGGCATTTGATAAAGTCTGGCATCTTGCTCTTTTATCGAAAATGCGTGCCTTCGGAATCGATGAATCCCTACTTCGTTGGATTAGAAATTTTCTATCGAATCGTTCAATATAAGTTGTATTGGACGGATTCAAGTCTAAGACTCACAATATAAATGCTGGTGTGCCCCAGTGCTCCGTTTTGTCTCCAACCCTCTTTATCATTTTTAAAATGATCTCTTACTCTCTCTGTTACTTCTAATCCAATAAATTGTTTCGCTGACGATAGTACCCTTAGTTTGTAATATTCGTTTCCAGACTCACATCCCTCCTCTTCGGATGTGGAACTGCAACGGCAAAATATGATAAGCTCATTAAACTCTGACTTAAACAGCATTGTCCAATGGGGAATTAATAACGCGTCGAAAACACAATGCTGTCTTGTATCGTCAAAGCGTGACATACCCCCCTTGCCACTGTCCATGAGTGGCACTTGCATCAATGAGACCGAACATCTCGAGATTCTCGGTATGTGCATCACTGACCACCTCTTGTGGTCCGAGCACATACGCGATGTCGCCAAAAATGCCGCAAGATGTTTGGGTTTCTTAAGACGGTGCAAGAAATTTTTCTCCCCGTCTGATCTGGCTATTATCTATAAAACCTATATCCGTCCAAAGCTTGAGTACAATTCACATCTCTGGGCTGGTGCTCCAGCTACATACTTAAGCCTCTTGGATGGAATTAAAAAAGAGCTGTAAGAATGATTGGTGATTGAGAGATCACTGATGCATTCACCACTTTAGACCACCGTCGTAACGTTTCTTGTCTCTCTCTATTTTATCGTTACTTCTACGGTTAGTGCTTTAGAGAAATAGCCAGTTGCATTACACCCCTTAAACAATTCAACCGTAATACTCGCGCTTCCAGGAATGCCCATCAGTTTACACTCGAGCCCGACTTCGGTCGTACGCTCAAGTATAGAGAATCGTTCTTTAGCCGTACTACGCGAATGTGGAACTCTCTTCCACACTCTGTTTTTCCCGATCATTGCAATGTTCAGGAATTTAAAACCAATGTACACCGGCATCTCCTCTCTAGCCCCTTCCTTCTTTCCTAAAGTACTCACTGTGTCTATGGCATAAAAAGGTTATAAAAACCCCTTGAGTGTGTGCTCATTATAAAAAAAAAAAAAATAAAAAAGAAATTTGAAAAAGTATTCAGTAGTTTTTCTTATAGTTTCTTCAAAAAAAAATAATTACTTGGCGGATCCTTTATAACGGTATTTTATTGAAAAAAAAGCATTCTCTCAATCTGGAACGGACTGAAATACCAAAAATGGAATAGTTGATTATCTATAAACAAAAAATTTGAACGAAGAATTCTAATGCTTCGTTCTCCATGATTCTCAGCGTATGAGACACCAAACGTTAGTGTCTCATAAAGAAGAACGTGACAGCCACATGAACACTTTACAAGCTTTCTGGTCTCAATTTTTGGGAAAACACGAGCAATTTCTGGCTGCGTAAATGTACCTACCAAAAATGTTCTGTCTAGCGCCTACAAATCGAAGTATAAATAAATGGGAGGAAGAACGACAATAATCGTCAATCAATTTCGTTGGGGACCTTCCTGACACATATTTGGCCCATAGGTTTATACCTATCGACAAATTTACCTGAGCCGAATCAAAAAATACAAGAACTGAAAAACTTGTCCAAGTCGTAACATTATAACCGAAAATAACACGCACTGCCACATGATACCGATATCATCAATCAAGGAAGAAAAAAATAAACTGAAGTGAAAACAAACAACCTCCAGTATATAAATAGTTTTTAGGTACACTCAAATCCTTGCCTACAATATGCCTGCTAGTATTATGTCCTGGTGGTTTGTTGATTTATTTCTCCGAGACCCTTGCAAAGGTAAACTTCATGCATATATTCTTGTCCCTGCTACCCACACAGAATGGACACTACCAATCCCATATAGAGCACATGCACAACGAATATTTATCTTCCACCTGTATATTGTTACTACTATTTTATTCATTACGTGATGTCCTGTTCAATTTGATTTAATTACAAACAGAACAACAAGACCCACTGCAGAGCTCCTTAATTTTGTGGTCTTTTGCTTTGCTCTACACCAAATTTGTTCTTTGTGTGGGTAGATTAACATATTTATAAAGAAGAGTCCTTTGCAAAATAATATCGTCCTTCACCAATGAATGGTTCATTTGAATACAAAACCAAACTAAACCCATAAAGATCTCCCCAAAGATGACGAAGACCAAAAAGCAGACCAGGTTTTTCATCTTCTGTGTGACTAGTCCAGACCATTCAATTGATGTTTTGTGATCCCATTAAAATTGAGACATGACCCGTTTTCAAAATTCATACTCTGCTCTACCTCCAAATTCACCCATCCAAATATCCTTAGATAAGGTCCTCTGAAAGAGCTAAAACTGAAAACACAATTTTCTATGTTTTTGAATGCGAAAGTGCATCTTGGGTGAGGAAAAGACATTGAAGGCAAACATCAACTCAGAGCTCATAGCACCCTGGAGGAAGAAGGACATGAATATAAAAAAAGAAAGATAAACACTCCGTTGACACAAACAACTTACTATCATCGTCTTTATACGTTATTTTTTAGTTTTATTATCCTGATGAAGTCACTTCCTTTTGTCCTGTCTAGCTTGATAGTATTTGATCTTGATGAGAATATTTATAGAAAGCTGAAGACACAACAAAATTGAACAATAAAGGATATGGTTATGTCCTTTTGTTCAATACAATGCACATTTGGAAGAACTAATTAAAGTTTCGGTGTCCATGTTCTGATGGTAGGGGGTGAATATTGGTTAAACAAAGAGACCAAGCTTTGGAATTCCGTTATTGAAATCTACCTTGCAGGATGGTTTGGGGGACGGGGATAGGATGGTGCTTGCTGTTTATAGAAATTCTTAGTAAAATGAAGAAGATACATAAATTAAAAAGGGTGACACAATAATCGCCTTCTAAGCAATTATTATATTTGTTGTGGTTAGCATTTCTAGGAAAAGCCACAGGATTAGGTTTACTTGAATGCCGAGATTTTAGAAGGGTACGATTTGTTTTGGAATAATTTTGGTTTTATGCACAATCTAGACATTCTGTGCAACAAAATTAAATGCTCATTCGATTTGGTGACATTGTTTTGATTGTTTATTTGAATTAATTTTCTAAGCAATTGTGGTTGAATCTTAAACGTTTGGAATGTAATAATTGTAAGACATTTATTTATCCAGAGACAATTTGATCCACCTTAAAAGGAACTTGCGTCACAATTGCATTCCGAGCTCAAAGGGTTATTATAGCTGATCGCCGGGAAAGGGAGACAAAGTTCTTTACTTACTCACTGTTGCTGGTGCAAATTGTGACGCTCTGAACCAGTTGGTTGCCTTTTTTAGATGACAACTTAAATACTTTGGTGCAGCGTGATCATAGAGAATATATTATATATTCTCTATGGCGTGATCCTGCATATTTTTATAATTCATCCCTCATTATTCTGTCGTACGCAAATTGAAATCGATAAAAAGGTGTGGTAAAAATTTGAAGCTTCCGGTATTTTTGATTTTAGAAATATTTCCCATGTTCGGAAAATTCGTATCGTGCATAATGTCGAAATCCCCTGGAATTATTTCTACCATGAAAATGAAATTTCTGCTGAGCTTATCACGAGCCCACTCTAATATCGACATTAATGCCAAGCGAAAATCACTTGACTTCTTCCTTTACGTCTGACCCTGATAAATACACTATTAATGTATTAACTCCTCTAGGCAGGTCAGACCACAGTATTATATCTACAAATTTCTAATGTCAAACCAATCCAGTTAAATAAAGAGCTCCGAAGAGAACCTTATGGTGATACGAGAAAGCCAACTGGTACGGTCTCAATAACTTCTTCCGAATCTTTAACTGGTCACTATGCTTGCTCGATAGTGGTTAAGACTCCAGCGCAGATATAATTACTAATACAATTTCGTTGGGAATGAAAACTTTTTTCCCGAATAGAGTTAAAAGCATCAAACCCAAGGAAAAGTCATGGTTTGATTCAAGCTGTAAAGAGGTTATCAGGAAAAAAGAAGTAAAGTTCCGGTATTTTAGAGCCAACAAATACTGCAATGTATCAAGGCAGGTCATTTGTAAAAAAAATATGTAAAAGTCTTCATCTTTCTCGGTCCCTACGCTCGTTGATAATGGCACTCCAGTAGTTATCTCTCTCACGAAAGCTAACTTTTTTGCTAGACAATTCGCCGACAACTCTTCGCTGCCAGAAGAGAGTGTCATGACTCCGCCTGTTCTTGAGCGCGTCAATGATTACGTGGGACAAATCGTCTTCGCAGTCGTACTACGGCGTGAGTCCTAAAGGATCTCAACATACATAAATCCGCTGGTCCGGATGGTATCCCGCTATTATCTGAAGGGGTGTTCTTCCACGCTGGCAAAACCCTTACATAGGCTTTTCCATTCATCCTTATCTTCTGCTTTCGTTCCGAGCAGTTGGAAAACTGCATTTGTCCAGCCAATCAAAAAAAAACGAAGTCTTCTTCTCCCTCCAATTATCGACAGATTGCACTACGTACCTTCTTTCTAAGGGTCTTGGAAACGCTGATAAACTATCAGCTCAAGAAACATCTCGAAGACCGAAATCTTCTTAATGACCGGTAGTACAGCTTTCACAGCAACAGTCCACTAGTGATCTGATGGATTATCCTCACCGAACAGTGGAACAAATCTTTACATCGTTTTGGAGAAAGTAAGATTGTTGCACTTGATATTTCAAAGGCATTTGATAAAGTCTGGCATCTTGCTCTCTTGTCGAAAATGCGTGCCTTCGGTATCTATGAATCCCTCCTTCGTTGCATTAGAAACTTTCTTTTGAATCGTTCAATGCAAGTATTATAGGACGGTTGTAAGTCTGAAACCCACAATATAAATGCTGGTTTGCTCCAGCGCTCCGTTTTGTCTTCGACCCTCTTTCTCATTTTCATCAATGATCTCTTGTCTTTTACTTCTAATCCAATAAATTGTTTCGCTGACGATAGCACCCTTAGTTTTTCATATTCGTTTCCAGACTCACATTCCTCCTCTTCGGATGTGGAACTGCAACGGCAAAATATGATAAGCTCATTAAGCTATGACTTACATATCATTGTACAATGTAGAATACAAAATCACGTAGATTTTAATGCTTCGAAAACCCAATGCTGTCTTAAATCGTTGAAACGAGATATACCCCCCCTGCCACTGTCCATGAGTGGCACTTGCATCAATGAGACCGAACATCTCGTGACTCGAATGCTCGCGTAGCATAAGTCCAGCTTCCAATTTTTTTCTTTGGGACTTATGTCCCACCTAAGTGAGACATAACACCCAAATTGAGTTTGGGATTTAAGTCCCACCCTGTTCCTGAAAGTGGGACACAAAACCCAAATAAAAAAAATATAGTTTGAATAGAAAAAGAAATGTTTGTGTTATTTTTATTTAACTGCATTAACTTTGCAGTTAGGCTGCGTCCGTCAATTCCATTTATGTGTTTTTGAACAACGATAGTAACCTAGAGGTGCTTCCACCAATGGCTTTTTCCGTCAATTCCTTTATTTGACTGGAGTTACAGCTATTTCACGGTGCCAAGCCGATCATCAGACTCCTTTATTAGTGGTGCTGTCTAGTTGTTTTTTCATTTTAATCGAAAAACTTTTTGAGTTCAGATTTAGGATTTGAACCTAGGACCCACAAAGCGCGCGATTTTTGGGCTTTAATTTGATTAAGTCTCGAAAACTTAAATTTTATATGCAAGTCTCTGTTCTCATATTCTAAAAAAATAAGTTTGATACATACATATACATTTGTAATATCTAAATTTGTATACTTGTCTAAAATCTTATAACTTTGATTCATGTTATTGAAAGGTTTGAATATATGCAGAATTTTTTCTCAAAATTTGAAGTAACAGTGCCATCAATATCGATAGTAAAGGATGCGTTGGAACGTTGGAAGATATTAAAAAACTGATTTGAACAATAAGGTGCAGATTTTCCTAAGTATTTAAGTAAGAGGCACTGTAAAAAAAACATCTTTCCTGGTATTGAAAAACTTCTAATTTTATCATCAATACATACATTTACATTATATGTGGGACATAACGCCAACTTTTCTTTTTGGGCCTTATGACCCACTTGGGTGGGACTTAAATCCCAAACTCAATTTGGGTGTTATGTCCCACTTGGGTGGGACATAAGGCCCAAAACTCAAAGTTGGGCGTTATGTTCCTGGGACTTATGTCCCTGCGCCATGTGCATCACTGACCACCTCTTGTGGACCGAGTACATACGCGATGTCATTAAAAAAGCCGAAAGATGTTTAGTTTTCTTAAGACGATGCAAGAAATTTTGTCCACTTCTGATCTGGCTATCATCTACAAAACTTGCATACGTCCTAAGCTCGAGTACAACTCTCACGTCTGGGCTGGTGCTCCAGTGACGTACTTTAGTCTTCCGGAAAGTATCCAAAAAAGAGCATTCAAAATGATTGGTGGCAATACCATCGTTGAGTCATTTACATCTTTAGAACATCGGCGTAATGTCTCATGTCTCACCCTATTTTACCGATGCTTCAACGGTATATGCTGTAGTAAAATAGCCAGTTGCATTCCTCCCTTTAAGATATTCAACCGTAATACCCGCTCTCCACTAATGCCCATCAGTGCACCCTTGAGCCAAACTTCGGACGTACTGGGTAATGAAAAGAGCCTTGAAAGCGCGTTGATTATAAAAAAAAGTTATTAGAATCGAAATTGACGAAAAATCCAGTGCTTGAGACGTAATAATGGAAGAACAAGTAAAGAACATGAACCAAAATGGTGCTTTGCCTACAAATACTTATGAGTCATGATTTCAATAGAAGATGACAGAGAAGTATCAAAATCTTTAGAAAAATGTTTACCAAATGAATTGTTAAATCTTGTGTTCCTTGAATAAGAAATTACATTTCGAACAATTCAATTTAAAATCATTTATTTCAAGGTTACCTGGGAATATGCGATATCAAAATTGTTTGGACAATATGAAACGTATTCAAAACGGAGTGTTGTGTATAGTTTTAGATGCATTTAAGTTTATTAAACAGTTAGATTCAGTCGATTCTTTGAAGCATCGAGTACATAAACTTAAAGTTCTCTAGCCAAACTACTTGATGTGGATGTAGCCATTCAATAAAATTCTGGTCTGATCTATATTATTGATGCAACAGTACTTTCTTTGTCTGTGTTTCTTTTTAAATAATTTCTCTATAAAACGTACAATTTTTTCGCAAAGTAGTTCTTGTAATCAACATTTTCAACAAATAAGCGAAAGTCAGCCCTCTGCAACAGCAAATTTCTGAAAATCCTCAAAATTCCAATATTCCAATGAATTCATCAAGCAACCTTGTTCCTCTTACGTCCCTAAGCAAACACTAAGGCCTGTAATTACATTTCGTAGTTTTTTCATTTTTTTTTTTATTTCTTCAAGATGTCTTAAATTGGAACAAAAAATAATTTAAAGTCAAAGAGCAAAACAGTGTTAACCATCATTCATGAAATATGAAAGATAATATATTAAAAAATAAAAATAAAAAACAAACACCGACACAGACAACTTTGAAAAATTAACTGTCCAAACCTTAAGGGCTTCCAGATTTACAGAAAGAATAATGAGAAAAAAAAACTTTCTGTTCCACTTAGGTAAGTACCCAAGTTGAACAACCCCTGTTCCGAGAAACGGGTAGATATCCACATTATTTTTTACTTTCATCATCGTCTTCGTTGGCGTTTAATATCACTTAAAGGAACACCTTAGTTCGTGATCCTTTAACCCCAACGAATGGTTCAATTTATTTACCAACAGACCTCGCATGTTTTGTATTTTTATTTGAAACATTTCAAACATTTCTCCACAAATCGACCAGAAAACTAATAAAAAAAGGAGAGATACGAAAAAACAGATATACCCACCTTTTTTGACCACAAAATCAAGCTCGTATACACTGACAATATCTCTCAGTGGTGTTGCTTGCTAAAGTCATTATAACGCTCTTTCCCAACACCACTTTTCGGTTTCGTAATATCCGATATATAGTACAGTCCCTATATCCTTGCGCCACCATGCCAGAACACAAAGAAGTAATGAAACGAAGCAAAGGTAAAAACATAAAGCAAAACTCATACGGTTTGTCACTTCTCTCACTTTCTCGGCTAAGCTCTATTTTCAATATAATTGCTTCTGAGCTGTCTTGTACACATTTTCGATATCTACAGAAATATATTTTGTCCCACATCTCAGACCTTTCAATTTTTCAACCAACCAAAGTAATCACCTGTAAGAGTATCATAAACTGCTCCCTTTTTTTTGTTCTCTCGCTCTTACTCTCTGTTCGGTTCTTACGTGAGAAATAAAAAAGAAAACAAAAACAGACAAAAATCGTTTTTCCACCCATTCTGGGGGGTGATAAATAATTTCTCAGGTCGAATGTTCTTCCTTTCTTCGTTTTTGATCCAAATCAATGTTTATAAGGATAACCCGCTTAGAATAATACTTAAACGAAATGCGATGTTTTTTCTTCTCCTGTTGCTGGCTGATATCCTCTTTACATGTTGACGTTGAAGACGCTGAGAAATTCCATTCCACTCAGACGTACAAAAGGGGCACGAGCAACAGACAGAACAGAAATCCCAAGGATACTACTTCCTCATGTGCAACATGTTTGTATAGCAGCCCAGAGTGCTAGCAGCACAGGGACTATACAACAACACCCACACGGCCACCCCATTGCCAACCAGTTGAATATCCAATTATTATCCTTTTTTCTGTTGTTGTCGTCGACATCGACATCGACGACTACGACTACAACAACGATGACGATAGGGACTCATAACGCCAGTGGGCGCAAAACACATTTTTTTCCACAGAAATTATAGTTTCCCTGTTGCGCGATAAATTGGATTGTTGGTGATGGTTGTGGGGATCAGGGAAGCTGGGAATACAACGCACCATTTGAAAGTGTAAGACACCCGAATTTTGAGAGTGAGAGTTTTTATTCCAGTGAGCGAGCGCATGTGTCCTGCCATCCATTGGAAGTCCTCGAAAATGCGATGTTTTACCTTTACACTTTTCCCATTTCACTTCAATTCATCAGTCGTTTTGTCTCGTTCGCACTTTACCAAGTAATTGTTGCGCTCATTATCAATGCCAGGGAAAAATTCCGATTACAAGGATATCCTTTCTCCAGCATTAACCATACAAAATACACATTACACACAAACAGTAACGACAATGGACAGCGATATCAAAGAGCGGGGGCCTATATGAGAAATATTATTCCAGAGAGGACTACCTCTATATTGCCCAGGGTTGGTGGATGGCAAAGGCTCCTATCGACAATTGAAAAGCCACTACAACTACAGCCCGACTTCTGTACCATAACCGCCAACTCACACACCGCGACTCCGGCATCAGGCCTCCGCTCCGAGCAGCAGCAGCCCACCCGGGCCAAAGTTCGAGTCGAGCAATTCAAAGGATCGCATATCCTTTTCCGGTGCGTGTTGAAACGTTTTCAGACGTTTTTTTCTTTTCCTGTACTATTTCTGCATGAAAAAACTAATATACCTACATATATATAAAAAAAGGACATTGAATTGTAAACCTGCAAAAAAGGATACAGGATCAATCTCATAAATAAATTAAAGGAAAGTCCTTTTTTTCGGGTTCTTAAATTTGTATTATCAATTTGAAACGAGCGACGACCTTTGTTAAACATTTTACAACCCAAAGGATATTTTTTATGTACATACACAAATAATCCTTTAAAGTTGTCCATAATTTTGCCTCAACACGACCTTCATCAGGATCAACAAACAGTAAAATTAAAAAAAAGGCAAACAAAAAATGAGAAAAAGTGAAATCAATTTTTTTTTTCACTCGCCAGGATATACATAATTAGCCTTGATGACTGACGACTGACGACCGACAACGACAATGATGGTGTCTGGGGATGCAATTAAATTCAACAACTCTCTGATACATAAAATCAAGCTCTCGTAAAATTTTCCATCAACAATTTAAACAAATAACAACAACAACTTGAAATGAAAAACACACAAGACATGGAAAATTCATCACACTGCTCCTGGCGCACCTGGAAACATTCTACACAATAATTGAAAGATTTTTCACTTGCCATAAAGGACACAGAGCAACAGGACGTACGACTGTACAAGCACTGAAAACAGAACAAAAAGACACACTGAAAAAAAAAGAACACAAGTGTAATTAAATCCTCTGTAGAGAGTCATTATAGCAACGAAACCCATTATCCTTTTTTGTAAAAATTGTAAAACATGGTTATCACTTGCACAACTAACAAGTAGTTACAATTTTATGTGAATTCAGTGAAGTTGTTGTGGTATTTTTGTTTAAAAAAACAAAAACAACAAAATTAAAAAATAGTTACGTATACGCCAAGTGGTACCATGAAAAAATAAAAATATCAACATAGTGAAATTATTGTGTTAGAAACGGAAACGAGTGAAGCTGAAGTTCAATTCGAAATCAAAAAATCGTCATCCTTAACTTCCTGATTGGCAACAGTACAGATGCGGGCGGTGTTGGGGTAACAAGGAAGCTCATGGGGCTATGAAAACCGAAAATAAAAGACTACGAGTTATTGAAAAATATTTTTGTTTCCCTAAAGTATCAGAATGCTTGGCAGAGGAGGGGGGTGGGGAGAAATCGGAAAATCTGTAAGGTGAAATATGGTTTTGTTTCGCCATTTCATGTACACACAGATATTTGAATTTTAAACGCGAGAGATAGGTGGATATGGCTTTTTGCCTATTTTATTGCGATCAAAATTGCAAAAATTCCTTTCGCCGACGATGAGGTAGCTTATTGTTTTTCGGTTTTTGTTTTGAAGTTTGTGGTCTCTGGGGGATGTGATTTTTTTGTGTTTGGTTATTTATTGCTGCTTCAAAGTTATTTTTTTTTGTTTTGTGAAAAATGATAAAAAAAACGAGATTTATTGTTACTGTTTCTGAATGGTGTGATATGGTCTTTCTGTGGGTAATCATAATAATTTTTGTATGCAGTATGAAGGGTATTCAAGAGGCAGTTTAATTTTAAATGTTGAAGGCTATGCAAATATTTGGATTTTTTTCCGAATAAAAAATCGAAACTAAATTATGCTTTGTACGGCAAAGTAAAAAAATTGATTTTCCTTGGAAACTTCAACTCAAGTTATAGCTTTAAGGAAAGTTAACAGTAATTATTTATAGAAACTTACCACCAAAATATTGAATGAGAATTTATTACTTTTTGCGTGATTTTAGAATAAATAAGAAATAAATCTCGTTGCTTATTCCACTTCTTTAATAGTTATGCCTGTAGGCCAGGTTATATGTTGAAAAAAATCAATTGTCTTAGGTGACTTTTTGGGTACAAGATTGTAAGAAAAACAGACAAAACAGCTAGCCAAAACTAAAGTAAGGAATCATATGACCCGAATTGTTTGTCCTATCTCTATCTTCGTAGTTTCTTCTTGACTGTGATTTCAATCTGGAATTTCACATATACAATAAAAGGAACGTCATTACGCGTTTTTTTGAAAGTTTTTTTTTTAAAAGAGTCTCTCTGACATAAAAGTGATGTATGTTTGAAGACAAATCAAATGAAGTTCAAGGGTGAATAGCATGAAAAGACTAAGAATTTTCATATCATCAATCGACAGTTGTTATAATTTACTGTCCTTCAATCTCTTACTATTGATAACCGTTACCTTGTCGGTTAATACTTGCACAAAGCAATTTACAAAATCATGGAATGCTGAAATATTTTTTCAAGACAAAGAGGATCCTTATGTTCATCATAAATTATTGTCGATACAATTGCAGATTCACTATTTTATTGGTATGATGTTTAAACATTTATTTCCCATGAAACCTATGAGGAATTGCATGCATCATTTGTTATGAAACATTATGAACCAATAATTCAGAATCTGAACGTGAACAACGTTGTCCACTACGACTAAATTTCCCAGAGTAGACAAATTAGTTAAAAAGTAACAAAATGTTTACACATATGTTCTATTTCAGTTTTGAAAAAACAACATCGCTCAAATGACCAACTACATTAGTGTTATTACACTCAGAACGGTTTAAGGAAGGACGCTAATAAGTACGAAAGAGAAATTAGGTGAAATAGCAATACTTTAAAAGTCTGAAGCCCCACAAATTGTGGGTTCAAAAATGTTCTGACGTTTTGTGAAGTGTGTTTTTCTCGTCTTTCTTTGTTCTTGGAGTTGCTTTATTTCAACTTCAAATTTCTTTGACTTTTGTGTTTGAGAACAAATCAAGAGAGAAGATGTCAAAAACAGTCAACCGAAATACATCCGAGTGTAATAATGCGAGATTGACGAATGAGTGTTCAAAAGAAAATCTACGAATCACGCAGCATGAAAAAAGCCTGGGTGTAGTAACACACATTTGTAAATGTGCCCCAACATGATTGTTATGCTAATTTTACTATGGGGGGAAATTGCAGAAGTCCACAGTGACTCTACTTACACTGTTAACTATCTTAGAAAAGCATCATTTGGTAGGTTGCTTTTACTAAACCAGCCGTTGAAGACATTTCTTTGACTTTAAGGAGTGAAATCAAATTCAAACTGCCACAACCCACAAATCAGCTCAACTTCTCGTTGTCGTCAAAAATATTTATTTGACGTTGACTTCGCAATCTCTATATTAAGTAAGATATTTATAAATGTTCCTATGAATAATTCTTACACGACCTCTTATGGACTGATATTTTTTAAAATGAAGTTTTTAACCTGTTTATTTGTTTTTAAAGAAAGTGAATTTATTTATTTTATGTTTTTTATATGTTAAAATAAATCGTTAAAACAATTTTGACTTTTCTTTCCATTCAACACCCGCTAATCCTTTTTATGCATATCTACGATCAATGATCATGAGATAAAACAGCAATTGTCAAATGTTCCCCGCGTAAAGTCAAAGGTCCCCCATGCCCGGGGCACTTTTGACAAAATGACTTTTTTTTTAAACAAATTTAAAAAATTGATACAGTTTGTTATAACAGTAAAATGTATCTGTGAGTCTTATCTAGAATGTCAATGCATCTTATAAATAAAAAAGTATTGGAATTCATAATAATCTTCGGAAAGACAGACTTTAAAATTAAGTGTCAAAACCCAGTTTCCCCTACAGCTCTTTGTTTTGACATTTTCATTTCGCAATGATTTTGTCTCCGTTTGTTATCGTACACTTTGCTTTTCAATAAACCCCATAAGGAAAAGCCGGAGCTGTTTAATCGGGCGATCTCGTTGGCCCGTCAATATCTCCATTTCAATACCACGAACATTTGATCGATTTGAATGTGGACGGTCCGTTTGAGTTGAAAAACGTCACTTTTTAGGCTTAGAACGACCACGATACTTTTGACGATACACATTAACTTGTATATCCGTTTAAGATCAATTGCTTAAGACAAATTATTGAAAAATAATTTATTTTCTAACATCGTAAGAACAATTTTCTACCCAATTCAATGACGAAATTATCATAATTTTTATGAATAAATGATGAATACGTTCAGCTTCTCCTCTTTCAGACTTTCTTTATAGTTCTTTCCTTTTAAAAAGCCGCTCAACCGATTTTGATGGAAACTTAATCAGTTTTTAGTCAAGCAATTCCGCGTCAATTGGAGACCAATTTCATGTCATAATTTTCATACTTAAATTATGATTTTTTACTACATGCACATTTAAAACCTCTATTTAACAACCTCTTAACCTTAACGCTGAAAAATTTGTCCAGTTCTTAACAAAGCAATTCCGCGGTAGTGGAATGAGACAGATCATGGCAAACACAAACACCCATTCATACATAAAATGGTTGATTCGGATTCTAGTGACCTCGAAACACGGAGATATGCAAATATGGTAGATTCACCAAATAGGCCCAGTTACAATAATTTTCATATAACATAAACAGTTAAAATTTTCTTCCCGAAGGGACATAATTACGTAACAAACAAAAGCCATTTTTGTACAGATGTACAGTACAAAATATTAAGCAATTTAATACTCGAAAAGCAACAGACCTTCTATGCAATAAAACATTGTTGTGAACCGTCATTTGAAATCCACAATAGTCACCGTTTCTTAGGCTAAAAGGATAACGATCATCTCGCCAAACAACAACCTGGGTTAAAATTGGCTAAGGCGATTAGTTGACTATCACTTTATTTGATAGTCGTTTTTGATTATCAACTATATTTTGATCTTTTTGTCAATTTGAATTTTTGGCAGCACCTACAATAAGCAATGTCGTTTTGCTCATCGTAAGGTAATTATCAAAACGATAATCAAAACAGCTATTTCGATTTCGTCATATAATTTTTTGTTTTTTTTATTTTTGTAAACATAGACCCGTGGATTGCCATTATCTTCAATCAATTTCGTTAGAAAATTTAAGAACCTGAATAGGGCTTAGTGCAAAACATACATATTTATTATTCCAATAGGTTTTTAACAAGCAATAATTTCGGTCGTATAAGATCGGATGGTTTACCAACACATGATATGGCAAACGTTGCGGTACAAACTGTTGATAGGAATAATGAAATCACATTGGATCAAAATATCACGCGTTGGAAAACAACCTTTTACGACCAAAAATATTGTTTTTCAAAAACGCAAATATTTTTTTCTTTACGCTCTATTCGCGTTATTAAATAATTTCAATAAACTGAACATCCCGGTTGTCTTAAATTTATTTGCTTCATATTTTTACACTTTTTAACACACAATTATTTTCTTAAGAAATTGATTGGAGCCAATCGAAGGACGTTATTTAGAAAAAAAAAAAAAAAAATGAAAACGACAACGAAATAGCTGTCGCTTCCAAATGCATGGAAAAAAGCGATTATCGTTTTGATAATCACCTTACGTGGAAAAAAAGTAATTATTTTGACAGTTAAATCTTAGCTATCAGCTTAGCTGATTCCACCCCTAGTTTGTAAAGGATTTACTTCTTCTCGTAATCAAAAAACATCTCGAAAAGCATCTCTAAGCCAAAACGGCATAAAAAGAACATTAATTGGTATGCGATTCCGTGAAAATTTTTAATAAATAAAAAGAGTGGCGCAAAAGCTCTTGAAGAGTCAAGGCCTAAGTGGCTTAATTGCATCAACAGTTCTCTAGGTGCGTGTGAAGAATTGAGGAGACCTACAATTTAACGCCGATTCCGAACGGCATATTTGAAAAGCACATTTTCATGACAGATTGATACTCTTGGAAGTTTTCTCAGTTCTTCGCAAGAGGTAGTGCCCGTGAAAGATGAAATAAAAACTATGGGCACGAGTAGTACTCGAACACACGACGTTGCTATTTTATATTACGACGTTCAGAGTGTTCTAAACGGTTGAGTGTTCCAAACTTTAACAAAATTTACAAAAAAAGGATTTTCTGATCTTAATGTTACACATAAGAAGGGATAATAAACTGATGAAATCTGTTTGAAGATCCAGTTCTTATTCTTTCAAAATAATAATGTGGAGAAGATTTACTTCATGTCAGAAAGCAAAATCCAACTATCAAGCTCTATATGTATATTTGTAGAGAAAATGAATATTTTTATTTTAATTAATCACCTTGTATGTCTTCTAAACGTGGACATGATGAATCACATCTTCACTTGATTCACACTTCAAATGATGTTTCTGTCAATCATAGAATAATTTCTAAGACTATAATTTTTAACATCGAATGTGGTTTCTCTAATTAAGGTGATATTTATTGTAAATTATTTTAAGTTAAAACTTGTAAATAATAAACAGAATAATACTCTAATTACAGAGCAGAGCAACTCATATTTGTTAAAAATTATTGGCATGTATTCATAAGGAAAACATAACCTTATATAGTTTTCGAAAGGCATTTTACTAAGCGCGAAGCAAACCACACATCCACGCAATCCAAAAATACGAGCTATCCATTTTGCGATTTCAAAAGTAAACGTAAATAAAACACATACAAAATATTTTTTTCATAATATTTCTTTTTTATTATAAAGTTTGTGTGAAACAGTGCAAGCATCGATTCTTTTGAGGTAATTTTCGACCACTTTTTGACAAATATTTGGCAGTATACCAGCCATAACTTGACGAAAGTGCTCAAGAGTTAAAGGTTTATCTGCATTAACACGGTTTTTCGCTTAGCCCCACAAAAAAAAAATTCCAGTGGTGTCAAATTGCATGATCTTGGTGGCCAGTTGATATCGCCACGGCGAGAAATCACACGGCCAGGAAATGTCTCTTGCAGTAAAGCCCTATTCGGTCGAGCTGTGTGGCATGCGGCACCAAGTCTCTAAGTCGTATATTTCAATAGCTGGCAAAAAAAAGTCGGTTATCATATGACTATAACGCTCTGAATTAACGGTGACAGTCGTTCCATCGTCGTTTTCGAAGAAGTAAGGTCCAATCATTCCTCCGGACCAAAAAACTCACCAAACAGTGACTTCAATTACTTGAGGATTCTCAAAACTCCAAATACGACAGTTTTGTTTAACCCACCGAGTGAGAAATGTGCTTCGTCGCTGAAGAAAATTTTGTTCAAAAAATCTCCGTCTACTGCCTGTTGTTCAAGCACCCATTCGATGTAATCTACGACGTGTAGATCCAAATGCAAAATACGCCGTAAAACAGTCTTAATTCTTGAGAGCGACGAGGAATCGACACATTCGGGTCTTTGGCAACACTTTCACTTACAGCAGCGATATTTCCAGTGGTACGAGTGAAACGATGATGCACAGACCTTAAAATATCTGTAACCAATCCAGTTTTTTAAAATTTATTCTCAATTTTGCCAATTCCTTGCATAGATGGACTTAATAAACGTCCATAATCTCTTCTAAAAGCACTGTATCTGTGGCAGAATCGCCGTTTTTGTGGTAGGTTTTAAAAATATTTATGTTTTGTGTGTTTTCAGTCTTTAAACTGAAAAATAAATTGGTTTAACAACTTAGTTTGATAGATGTCGAATTCCAACGTTATACTTGAAATCGCAAAATGAATAACCCGTTACAACGAACTAAGTTGAAAGTTTCATTAAGTTTTCGCCTGCATACAAATGAGAGCTAAATTTACTAAAAGATATGGATTGATGGACAGAAAAAAAGAGGATCAAGTTTGGAACCCTGTGGTACACCAGTAGCAATCGGCAATAAATTTCACAGGGAGTTACCAACTTGTACTGCTTCCTTCCTATAAGCTATAGAGCTTTTAAAACATCAAGCTTATTATTATCTGCATAATTTTTTTAAGTCCTTGTCAACTGAGCAGTATCCTTCAATGAAAATGCTGTAAAACCATACGCATGCAAGTTGATACTAAGCTTGTAAAAATCCTTAAATTATTTATTACTGATTTCGGTGTTAAGTCTAGAAGTTAAAGTCTTCATCAATGGTTTCACTTACCAACTAACGTTGAAAGTTTTCAAAAGTTAAAAATGATAAGGATAACACTTTGTATTTTCTTTCTTTCTTTTTTTCTTTCTTTATAAAATAGATCAAATAAAAGAACTATATAGACAAAAAAAAAAAAAGAATGCAAACAAAAAAAATTCAGATTTGACAAGAAAAGAGAACAGAGTAAGTGGACTACCTCCTACATCAATGCAGAAAATAAAGTGTTTCCAATCCTTATGCAAATAAAACACCAGGAAGACTTAGGAAAAAAATATTTCTATTTAAAGAAAAACCATTCTTCAAAAAGATAAAAAATAAATTGATGTTAAATCCATTCTAAAAAAAAAAAACAATTTATATTCCTTTTCTTGCTTACCCCAAACGCAAAGAACAATTTCCAAAAATAAACATTATTTTCAAATTATAATTCATAAAATTTGTATCACATTTCGGGTCAACACAAAAACGAAATCGAAAAATAAAACAAATTTCCCTCCAAATGGTCTCATAATAGCACTTAAAAGGAATAAAAAAGAATATAATGTATCTACGTGTTGGTATTGCACCTCGTCTCTTTTATTGTACTCAACCGTGAACCCACATTTCGATCGAAGTCAAGACCGACCGAACCATCTATACGTGCAAAGGACATACATTAAGGCTTTTAATGACATTTCGTGGGCACTTTATTGGCATCGGGATTTACTGCTTCAATATAGAATACCGGCACTCTCTATATACCAGCATAAACGCATAAATTTGGTACTTTTCTCCTATCGGAACCAAAACATGTTGGCCCAATATTATGCTGTCTCTTCTGTTAGTCACATCAAACCTTTTTGTGTGCTTTACGAGCTTAATACAAGTTCAACTTGAGTAAGGACAAACTGAAGACAAGCATCGTGCGTCGGTCGTGCTAGCAATGCGATTAGGAACTTTTAAGGCCCAATAATAATTGTTGTACTTTATATTCTATATTAAAATTTTATTTTACCTTTAGCGAGAGAAGACCGAATTTATGAACCACATAACAAAGATGTGTATTTCTTGAAGGTATTAAGATTTTTGTATGAGAAATATACAAACAAAATATATAAGGCTGGTTCATTTGAGTCATTCAGCCAGGCGGAGAGAGCTCTGGCAAGGGAGAAGGAGGTACTTTATTATACCTGTTGGGTGAGGGTATATCCTATATTTGTGTCAGTGACTGCGCGCCTGAGGAGGTGTCAAAGGAGGAGGAAATGGGTTGAAAATCGTCCTTAGAGAGTTTTCTCACTCTGTGCTTTTGTTTCCAACTATTCGTACATAAACAAAAAGTAATAGCTACCACTGAAAAAGTGGAAGAAAAAAATTATCTCGAGAATGTGGGATAAGTACGCATTTGCTTTGCTTTATCGCGTTACACTTTTCTTCTGCACCTACGTAGGATTTTTGGAAAGCATCGGTTTCCATATTCCTTAAATAAGAATAAATAGGTACCAGACTACATTTTTATATTTTAAGCACAGAACTTCTCGTCTTCAGTTCTTCGGTGGATTCATACTCTTAATGGGCGTGGGAAGGGTCTGGACACTGGAGAATGGAGAAAAGAAAAAAGATGAATGGGAAGGTTAAAAGGTTTTTGATTGTCTTTGTTTCAAAGATTAAAACTGCAGGTTGGTTGAAAATGAATATAAGTAGTTCTTTCTCTGTATTGTTTTGTCCGGTCATAATGACCTGTTGTTTTGAAAGGAACTTGGAAATTAAAATTTATTTTTATCTCAATTTTGTTTTCCTTTTTTATAATAAACCTCCCGAGTGGGGGGTTTATTATACCTCATTATGCCAAAAACACAGTGAGTCGTTAGGAATGAAGGTCTTGAATTGTTGACCATTGTAATGATTAAGAAAGACAGAGTGTGGATGAGAGTTTGACATTCGCGTGGTACGGCTAAAAAACGATTCTCTATACTTGAGAGTACGTCCGGCTCGAGGGTAAACTAATAGGCATTTCGAGAAAAGTGAGTATTACGGTTGAATTGTTTAAGGGGAGGAATTCAACTGGCTATTTCACTAGAGCACTTACCGTAGAAGTAACAATAATACAGCTAGAGACACGAAACGTAATGATCGTGCTCCAACGAAGTGAATAAATCAGTGATGTCTCTATTAACAATTTTATTGCTATGTTCGTCCTCATTTAGAATACGCTTCCCAAGATTGGTCACTCAATTACAATATTCATATTGAGAGGCTAGAATCTGTTCAACGAAATTTTACTCGTTTTGCCTTGAAAGGTATTCTATAGAGTGATCCTTTGAATGTCCCCCTTATGAAAACCGTTTGCTAACTCTCCAAATGGAAACATTGTCAAGTAGACGAAATAACAATGACATGGTTTTCTTCCATCAAGTTATTACTCGTGTAACAGATGCACCGGAATTACTTGGCGCTATATCTTTCAACCATCGGGGTGGCGGTTATAATTTTCGTAGGAAGCACTTGGTACATGAACCAAAACATCGTACCAACCATGGTTTCTATGAGCCCTTGACACGTATGAGTAGGCTTTCAAACTGCAACTCAGACTTATTTATTTAAATATAAGTAAGAATAAATTAAAATCTTTGCTCAAGGACCAGTGTTATACACTTTTAAATGTCTCTCTGTTTACTTAATGTTTGTAATTATTAATCTTGTTTTGTTAACTGTCTTGTTTTTGTTTCATCCATGTGAGTGTGTGTTATGTAATGTTTGCTTACTAACAACTAACACTGCACTAAGTGATGAGCCGGTGGTATAACATAGTCTACTATGCTGGCAAACCATTGGTCGTAAGACTGTGCTGGCTATAAGCTCTCTTCGACCAATTCTGATAGTGTAAAAAAAAACAATCGTTCTTAGAGCTCTTTTTTGTATACCATCCAAGAGGCTATCAGACATGGGAATTGTACTCAGCAAGCTTTGGAGCTTAGCCAGATTGGAAGGGAAGAAATTATCGCATATGTTCTCTTTCCACAAGACCACAAAATGTGGTCAATGACGCAGAAGCTTTAATCTCTGATTGTTATTCCCAATTTATTGAACAATACTTTTATAATCAGAGTTTAATGAGCTTAACCTATTGTTGTTGCAGGTTCATATTTGAAGGGGAAAGATGTGTGTCTGTGAACGAAAATGAAAAGCGAATTGTTAAATGATCAACGAAATAATTCATTGGATAAGAAGTTGCGGACAAGAGATCATTGATAAAAATGAGAAAAAGCGTTAGAGAGAAAACGGAGCCCTGAGGCACACCACTGTTTATATTGTGGGTTTCAGTCTTGAATTGTTCCAATGCAACTTGCATTGAAAAGTTTGAAAGAAAGTTAATTCAGGTGTACCCCAGGGTAGCCATTTAGGGCCTGTCATGTTTATCCTTTTTATTAATGATGTCGTCTCAACTGTTTATAATTCCAATATTCTTATTTATGCCCATGATATTAAACTTTACAAAAGAATAAGATTCGAAACTCACTTTACTCTTTTGCAAGACGATTTAAGTAGATTTAAGGATTGGTTCAATGATAACAGACTTTTTCTTAATATTGACAAGTGTAAAGTAATGAGCTTTACACGCAAAAAAACGACTTTAACACATAACTACACATTTAGCTCGGACCCCTTTCTCTCTTCTCTGACGTAGGAATTATTTTAGACTCTTAACTAACTTTTAATGACCACTTAGACTTTATTATTAACAAAGCCAACAAAACACTCGGTTTTATTAAGCGATTTTCGCGTGACTTCAAGGATCCTTATGTTCTTAAAACTCTCTATATTTCGTTTGTGAGACTAATCCTTGAGTACGGCTGCGTAGTTTGGGCACTTTATTACTCTGTTCATATATATAGGATTGAAGCAATTCAGCGAAGATTTACACGATTCTGTCTCCGTTTTCTCTCTTGGTCACAGGGATCTGCACTTGTAATGTACTCTCAAAGACTTCTTTTGATAAATCTTCCAGCACTCGAAAATCATCGAACATTTATCCAATTCTGTTTCATCGCTGGTATTTTAAATGGTAAAATATCGACTTCACTTTTTTGTCGACTGAATTTTAACTGCAGCCAATCTAGCATTAGACTTAGGGAACCCTTATGCCCTATGTTTAGCAGGTTTTTTATACTTTCTTATTACTGCTGTTAATGACAATTTGAAAACTGTAAAATTCAAAACTATGTTTTATAGAACATTATATTTATAATTAGATTTAAGTTTTTTTTTTATGTAACGTTTGTATTTAACGATTTCCAAATAAACAAGTTTCTAATTCAACAAAGTAGGGATTTGTCGATACCGAACGCACGCATTTTCGATAAAAGAGCAAGATGCCAAACCTTATCAAATGCCTTTAATATCAAGTGCAGCAATCTTACTTTCTAACTATGTAAAAATTTGTTCCACTGTTCGGTGAGATAGACCATCAGATCAACAGTGGACCTGTTGCTGCGTAACCCGTACTGCAGGTCATTTAGAAGCTTTTGTTCTTCCAGATATTTCTTAAGCTAATTATTTATCAATGTTCCATGACCTTAGAAGGGAATGACGATCTCGCGAGTGAGGTAATAATTGGAGTGTCATTGTCTATGAGCGTATTTACATATTTATGAATAATAAAGTCAATATACCTATATATAAAAATAGATGTATGTTTGTATGTTTCTTATTGACTCCGAAATGGCCGTACAGATAATTTTGAAATTTTCCATGGTTAATACTTTTGTATTCAGTGATGATTTCGGTGAAACAAAAATAGGAAAAACCTCACGAAATCAAATTTCTGACTGAATTTGATTTTTTTGCTTGGAAGTTTTTGATTCAAAGGGGGCATTCGAAATTGAAACTTCTTGATGAAAAAATCAGAAAACTTATTGGTTTTCAAAGGGAAAATTGCATGAAAATATAGATGCACTGATTTTCAAATGGAAAATTGTGGATTGCGAACTCGGAAAAATCAAGTGTTTGCATAGAATTTTAAGTGCATTGGTATGTTTGTTAGTCCGGTACCTCAATGCGTTTTTATAAAATTTTGACTGTAGATATAGTCTTACTAAAATCAAATTTTGGCATAGTCTTACAGGAAAATCAGCAAATAAGGGGGACTATCAAAAGCTGTATGGAATCAGAAAAACGGGAATTTTTCAACAAAATTTGCATTTAACTGCATGCTTTCATGAAAGTAGAAAATTAGTTGTAAAGCTTGGAAAAAATTCAGGTATGTTGTTTTCTAATTCAATTGGATTCAAGCAAATAACATTACATTTTAACAATATCTGTGTTAATTATAATTATGCTGGAGTTGTTCTGAAGGGTGGCGAGACGAGGTTCGCAGGGTCGGCTTGTTATTACTAAAACTCAACTGTGTCTTCAAATTACACTATTGTGAGAAGAATTTAACACCAGTTGCTGATCTGCTTAGAAATTCAAGTTTTTATTTTGAAGATAACAATTCTTTTATCTATCTTGAGACAATAATTGACGACGACCCTTTGAATTCTCATTTCCTCTTAAGAATCCTTTATTTCAATTGTCTCTTTTCCAATCTCTAATCTTTTGTTGCAGTTTTCAATATTCACTCGCTTATTCTACTTTTTCAATATGTTTTCTTACCAAGCTCGACCTTTTTTTGTGTTTAAATTCAAACCTTATCCTACCTAAAAAAAACAACACAAATAAATCGATTCGACTTATGCTTCGCTTTAGCAAATCCAAGTGGTGTTGAAACATAGTCGGTCGTTTCTATTCCTATTCTACTTTTTAAAAAAAAAAGGAAAAGTGCAAAAAAGAGTCTTTAATGCTTTTTTCTTATCTCTATCTCTTAGTCCTTTCAACAAAAATCTGAATTTACTCGTAAAGAAAAGAAAAAAGGAAATGAAAAGAAGATTATTTGTAAATTCAGTATTCAAAGCCAAAGTAATGTGCTTCCGAAAAGTACGTCTTCTCCTCTAGAAACCTACATAGACTATGAAATTGTTGGCTAAGAAAATAGAAATTTGACCTTTTTTCTTCTTAGTTGTTATTTTTTGTTTCACAGTTTTTTTTGGGAATAAATAAATCTAAAAAGGGAAATTTAAAAATTTAGAGATAACTAAAAGAGAAAGTAAGGCACAAGGATTGGAGTAGTGCGAGGTTTAAGTTAAAAAAAGCTTAAAACTTTAAAACTTTCAATAATTTATCAAACAGATGTTCTTGCCTCGTAGTTTATAATCCTCAGTACGTTTGAATTCTTAAAAGAAAAAAAAAAAAAACTAGAAAAAAATGAGTATGTAAATATTTAATTAAGAATCTAGTACTTTTTTCTTGAAATAATAATCTCTTTAAAGCCACCAATAATTCCTTTTTGAGACTCACTTTTTCGCAAAAGGAACAAATCTGAGGGAAAGACAAAAGGGAAACCTACCTTTTCGACTGAATTCGAACATAGTTCCGATCAATTCAGTTTCAAATAGCACATATGACAAGCACCTGTCGTCCTTGTCATTGCCATCATCTCCCAATAGTTTTTTTCACATGTCTTTTGTGTCAAAGCAAGGTACATTTTGTTTCCTTTCCTAAATGTCAAATTTCGCACCATGTTTCTATGAAATGACTTTGCACCATTTTCTTTTATAACGTCCTGACGTTTTCCTTTGTAACTCTCCACACACATAATATTCTTTGTAAGGACTTGTTTTTTCCCTCCAACACGTAACAAGTACATATGTTGGACTTGTCGTTTGTGACAGTTTTTTTTTCAAGGCAAAATAAGAAAAGAAAAAATGAATGTCAATAGTACGGTTCTTGCCTTTTATGATTATTTGACGAGGGTTTTACTTATTTTGGCACTGCACGGATATGTGCTTGCGAATGAGTTGCGAAATAGGAGTGAGCTCAAGTTGGATATAATACAAGCTCGCACATATCCTTTATATGAGCAATGAATAACCATAGTACCAGATATACATACTTACATTTATGTACACACGTTGAACGTAATGGAGTGTTTGCTCATTATTTTTGTTTCCTTCAAATACAATTTTTGGAAATGACACCGAAGGTGATAAGGTAAAGCTCTTAGGTGGATTTTCACAATAATAATAATACCTATATATCTTCAAGGAATGATTGTGATGAAGCTCTCTCTTTTAGTCGAAATTGTCAGCTTTCAAGTAAACATTCAAGTTTGTAGATGATTACGAATTTATCAAACATAGCTGACCCTGCGACCCTCGTCTCGCACCTTTCAGAGCAACCTTAGAATTATAATTATAATCTTCGTGCTATCGCAAATTTTGCGAATTCGCAATACAAAATTAATAATTTTTTCTATGAAAAGCAATGAGGTTTCCGAGATTTTCATCAAGAACTTTCTATTTTCAATTCGAAAACCGATTTTGAAATTTTCCAGTTTTCCATTTGAAAACCAATGCACCTGCAATTACATGCAATTTTCCCGTTAAAAACCAATGAGGTTTCCGAGTTTTTCATAAAGATCTTTTCTATTTTCAATTCGAAAACCGATTTTGAAATTTTCCAGTTTTCCATTTGAAAACCAATGCACCTGCAATTACATGCAATTTTCCCGTTAAAAACCAATGAGGTTTCCGAGTTTTTCATAAAGATCTTTCTATTTTCAATTCGAAAACCGATTTTGAAATTTTCCAGTTTTCCATTTGAAAACCAATGCACCTGCAATTACATGCAATTTTCCCGTTAAAAACCAATGAGGTTTCCGAGTTTTTCATAAAGATCTTTCTATTTTCAATTCGAAAACCGATTTTGAAATTTTCCAGTTTTCCATTTGAAAACCAATGCACCTGCAATTAAATGCAATTTTCCCGTTAAGAACCAATGAGGTTTCCGAGTTTTTCATAAAGATCTTTCTATTTTCAATTCGAAAACCGATTTTGAAATTTTCCAGTTTTCCATTTGAAAACCAATGCACCTGCAATTACATGCAATTTTCCCGTTAAGAACCAATGAGGTTTCCGAGTTTTTCATAGAGATCTTTCTATTTTCAATTCGAAAACCGATTTTGAAATTTTCCAGTTTTCCATTTGAAAACCAATGCACCTGCAATTACATGCAATTTTCCCGTTAAAAACCAATGAGGTTTCCGAGTTTTTCATAAAGATATTTCTATTTTCAATTCGAAAACCGATTTTGAAATTTTCCAGTTTTCCATTTGAAAACCAATGCACCTACAATTGAGGTTTCCGAAATTTCCAGTTTTCCATTTGAAAACCAATGCACATGCAATTACATGCAATTTTCCCGTTAAAAACCAATGAGGTTTCCGAGTTTTTCATAAAGATCTTTCTATTTTCAATTCGAAAACCGATTTTGAAATTTTCCAGTTTTCCATTTGAAAACCAATGCACCTACAATTACATGCAATTTTTCCTTTAAAAACCAATGAGGTTTCCGAGTTTTTCATAAAGATATTTCTATTTTCAATTCGAAACCGATTTTGAATTTCAGTTTCCATTGAAAACCATGCACCTACAATTGGGTTCCGAAATTTTCCAGTTTTCCATTTGAAAACCAATGCACCTGCAATTACATGCAATTTTCCCGTTAAAAACCAATGAGGTTTCCGAGTTTTTCATAAAGATCTTTCTATTTTCAATTCGAAAACCGATTTTGAAATTTTCCAGTTTTCCATTTGAAAACCAATGCACCTGCAATTACATGCAATTTTCCGTTAAAAACCAATGAGGTTTCCGAGTTTTTCATAAAGATCTTTCTATTTTCAATTCGAAAACCGATTTTGAAATTTTCCTGTTTTCCATTTGAAAACCAATGCACCTACAATTACATGCAATTTTCCCTTTAAAAACCAATGAGTTTCCGAGTTTTTCATCAAGAACTTTCTATTTTCCATACGAAAACCCATTTTGAAATTTTCCAGTTGTCCGTGATTAGTCCTTAACTCTACTTTTGGTTTGACCGAGACCGAAAATGAACGAATCAATCCCGAACGACACAAGCCTAATTTTGACCGAGACCGAAATGTATGTACCTAATATTCAAAATGCGAAATGTACATGCACAGAGATTGGAAACTAAAATCTATGCTTTGTTTTAATATCGATGTTAAAATTTTCTTTTGTACAGAAAGTCTTACCCAAGAATTCGCGTGTAAACATTGTCTTGGTGTAAAAGCTTAAGTAGGAGTTCAGCCTTAAATATAAAACAAAAGAATGAATAGGAAATGAAATGAAATGAAATGAGAATGGAGAGACATTTCAAAAAAATGATGTCGGCTGTCAGTTGCCTGAATTTAAAAACAAAATTTCCGAGTAAGTAAATTGAAATCAATGTTTTTTGCTATTTATAATTATTTCTTTTATTTTCAGACCCTCCTACTGCACAATCAGTGCATGGAACAGCAATTGTCTATCATTTATAAAGTGAGATTTTTGTTTGTTTGTTAGTTTATCGACTACAAACATACAACCGACAAACAAACAAAAGTCTCACTTTATATATTAGTATAGATTTCATTGTATGGAATCTTTTGCGAACTTGAGGGCGGATGTGTTTATGAAAATAATTTGAAGAGGCATCTGCAAATAAACCATTAGCTTATTTGTGTACCTTATCTAAAACTAAAAACCTGTGCAGATCCTGAAAACCTCTGTTAACCGCATTTTTAAATACTTTCCCCCAGTGATTTTTACCGCAAATAATTTGCGCGCAAAAAGTCCTACCTCTTTTCATGAAAATCTAAATATTTTCGTCACTCAAAGTTATGAAAAGAAATCTGGTACCCTTTTTCGATTTTTCCAACAGTCTTGAATTAGACAACACCCTTTTTATCAAAAACAGAAATCTTATGAGACATCAAACGCTGAGAATCATGGAGAACGAAGCATTAAATTTCTTCGTTCAAGTGTTTCTAGTTGCTTTTTTTTAGAAAGAAGCCAAAATATATTCGTATATACTTTTAAACATCAGAAATGCAAAGTTTAAATACTAATTTTGTAAAAAAGCGAAGGCATTTCTCTTTACTATGGTGTAAATGGAATTGCATTTGAAATTCCTGGAAAACACGTCAACCCGAGAAATATGGCTTTCATTTCAAATAAATCAAACATTCAAAAGCTTTGATACGGGAAACAAAAGCCAAACATATTTTAACCCATTCCTCCAGAGACCCAACTCGAATGCAACCCATAAATCCAAATGACTTATAAATGCTTTCTAAATGCCTTTAGAGAATTCTTACTCGAAATTTATTTGCAAGAAAGAACATTATACACCTGAGACGAATACAAAATCATGGAAAAACCATTCAAACTTTGTTTTCAATGAAACAAAACCTTTTCCCAAACACACACTCACACACAACAAACTTGACAGAATTCTTAACAATAAATACTAGATACTGTTAAAATGCCTCAGTCTCAATTTCTATATTCAAAAGCTAAAGCACAACTTTAGCAAAGCAAAACATAAATATTGTAAAAGAGAAAAGAAAGGCAAATACAAAATGTAGAAACCAAAAACCAAAAGTCAACAATTTGTGGTTAGATAAATCACTGTTGTAACATGAATCCTCAAAATGCACCTCCACAAAATAACCTCGAAATTCTTTGCAACAACTTTGACTGACAGGAAGTGTGGGGAAGTTTATTTTTTGTGCGCTTTGGTTCGCTTTTCGAGTTTCAAAAAAACAAAAAACAAAAATAAAAACATCTATAGAAAGGTATCCTTGTAACTGACTAACAAGTTCTTGATTTAACGTGATGTGCAGTTAATAGGGTGTTCTTGTGTTCACAATCAGTGAGTTAGGCTATAATGAGACATTATAAATGGAATGATTTACTTTCAATTTAAAGTGGATCTCAAACGACTAGTTGAAGAGAATTTTTTCAGCTTTTCGCTATGGAGGCATGAGTCGGATCCGGTCAGATTAATAACTAAAGTACTTAACTACTTTGCCAAGGGTACTGTAATTATTGTTTTTCAGAAACAAGATTGAGCCAGTAGTTGAAATCAAATTTCGAAATTATATAAAATACTAGCAGTTGCCCGTGACCTCGTCCGCCTCTACCTCATCCACCGGCCAGAGGAGCGTCTTTGACTTGTGTATCATACCCGCATGGGAGTTTTGTTGCAAAGTTATTTTAAAACAGTGGACTTTCTCTAAATCGAAATTGTTCTTAACTCGAAGCCTTCATAAATGTATAATTTTCTCCGATTTAATCACACTTTTCACTGATGCTTTGCTCTTATTATTCGTAACTTATAAGCGTATCGTTGTATAGCTAAAACCCTTCCTCGGTAAATGGACTTTTCAATACAAGAGAATTGTTCGATTTGATTTAGTAGTTCCTGAGATCAGCACGTTCAAGCAAAGAACAGAAGCCTTCAAAAATGAATATTTATTGCCAGTTTTTCCGCATTTTTCACTGACGCTTCGCTCCTATTTCTCGCAACATTTTCAACATAAAAAGAATGGTTCAATTTGGTTAAGCAGTTCCTGAGATAAGCGCGTTTAAACGCAGACAAATTAACATTTTTTGCAGTTTTTTCCACATTTTCCACTGATTCTTTGCTCCTCTATTTGTCACAACTCAATGTTAAGTAACCTTAAACCTTCCGCGATTAATGGACTATCCAAAACAAAAAGAATTATCAATTGGAAACAGTAGTTCCAGAGATTACAGCGTTCAAACGAACTTACACTGCAGATTTATATGTTAGAAGTAAGTAGTAAAGAGTATAGATATAGACTAGCCGACCCGACGAATGCTGTTTCATCAAGATTTTTATTTGTGAAGTAATTTTCGGTAAATATCTATTGAAATCTCAGTTTAAAGGTCGGTGTTTAATAATTCAAAATAATGTAACAATTTTATTTCATAAAAATATGTCTTACAAAATAATATAAATACTGCATCAACAGTCTAAATATTTCCTTATATTCTCAAACGAAATGAAAACTTTGATTTTAATTTCAAAGCTAGGTTGTTCAGATCTTGAGATTTTGGTCACAACAATATCCAATGTTTTGTATTTTTCGTATGCAGAAAATGTTCTTCTTTTTGCAACTTTTTGGTTACAAAGTCAATAAAAGACATTTTTGTTTTTCTTATCATTTAGAAAAGTTTCTTATACTTCGTCCATAACAAATCTGCAGTACAGGGAAGATAGGACATTCATCTCTCACTCTATCTGTAGAGGAATTCCATTACGTTGTGTGAAAGAAAAAATTGGCAAGGGTTACCGTAGGTTATATACTAAAACTGTAAAAAGCTCTCCGAAAAATCGAAAGGGTTGCCTTCTATATTTTATTTGCAAAGATTTTCATTCAGAAAAAATATTTAATACGAACATGAAATAAATTTGAATTTCGTAATTCAAACAAAAAAATTTAAATCTCTCTCTTCTCTGCATTGAATAAGCCTACTCTTTTTTTAACAGATTTTAAGTTTAATTGCAAAAAAAAAAACAAAAAATGGGCTGGCAATGATTAACTAAGAAAAAGCTACGATTCTTGAAAGCTCCCTTACAGAATCGAAATAAAAGTAAGCATTATTATTTCTTGGCAACGCTGATTTATATGTTTGTTTTGTCAAACGGAAAGAGCTTTGCAAAAACGAGCACAAAATCAGTATGGCGTTAGCCGTGCGAATAGCAGGTCATAGGGGATGTACGCTTGCTTTTCAAAATAAATCAAAACAAATTGTATGAGAAAACAGTGTTGTAGTATATTTTTTTTAAGGGGATTTCAGATTTTTTTCCTGGACAGGCACCCTTTGGAGTAAAAAAGCTCTCCCATAAGGCCTGTACTGCAGATTTGTTTTGGACGAAGTATAGTAAACGTTGTGCAAACTTTTCCAAGCCAACCGTCTGACATCTATCAGTTGACTTTTGTAAATCTTATGATCACCTATACCACTTTTATTTTAAGATTGTTGATCGTCGTCCTCGCGTAGTAGTGGCCTTGAGCGTTGGCTGTTACGCAGAACGCGTGGGTGTGAATACTGCTCGTGCCGATAGTTTTTATTTCATCTTTCACGGGTACTGCCTCTTTCGAAGAACTGCCAAAACTTCCAAGAGTTTCATTATGTCATGAATAAAGTGCTTCTCAACTTTACCGATCAGAATCAGCGTTTATATTGTAGGTCCCCTGAATTCTTCACACGCAGTCAGAGAATCGTTGAGGGGTGTAAGCCCTTAGGCTCCCGGCTCTTCCAGAGCTGTAGCGCCATTCTATTTATTTATTTAATTTTGTATTGGGAAATTCAGTGGATAATCGAGAGAATTTGAATACATTTATCTATTCTTAATAGTATTTATGATTTTTTAATTTAACAATCGGCCATTCCAGGAATCTGTTTTTATTTTTCTTAGCTGGCAAGTGCTTTTGATACTTTCTGTAAACATTTAATTTTTTTATCATAATCAAAAACTTTTTGACTCGACTTCAAACCTTATGAAAAACTGGCTCTGAAAAGATATTTTTTTGGTTGTTTAAAACAAAGAAACGGTGGCTGGGAAAGCTAGTCTAATTTTGTTCGGTCAAATTTGTTTTCATCATTTGAAAATGAATTGAATAAAAGCAAACCCAATACTTTGTTTTTTATTCTCCAAAAAGGTATGGGAAAATTAATTTTGCTCATAACTTCTGAATATGAAGTTTAATTTATGGAAAATTTCTAACCGTTTAAACCTTTCCTGAACTTCTACAAATATTTCAAGACAAGAATTAGCCAAATCAATTCAGCCTTTTTCGAGTTAAAGCGAGACTAACGAAAAACAATTCATTTAAATATCACAGTGGATGATCGTTGTTCTGTTAAAAGATTTATGCATGTTAAACACCATATATATTTTTATTATTGAAATTTTAATGAATTACAATTCATTTAAAGTTTTTGCTCTAGAAATCTAGTGAAATAGCCAGTTGCATACTTTACCAACTTTTACTCTGTAACACGCCTATTTCAATGCCAATCTCAAGGCCAGTTTCGGTTGTTTGAGAGACTCGTTTTATGGTAACATTACGTAAATGTGGAACTTCTTACCATACTCTGCCATTGCCGTACTCTTTCTTCGTAATATTCGAACTGTATTTCGGCATAAACCTTTCATAAACCAATCCTTTTTAACCCGAGTATGCTTAGTCAGATTGCCATCTCGAGTTAACCTAAAGGTCAAATTCCATCAGTTGATGTCAAAGATTTTGACTGATTATAAACCTCACTTTTTACGATTTTTAAGCGTTTTTCGATCGATTTTCGTGGCAATCCTGTAACAGAATAGAATAGAACGGAATATGCCTCTGGTGACCTTTTATTTTATGCCACTCATTTATAATCATTAGTAAAATACATATTTTACCCCACAATTAAATAATGTGGTCAACCCATTTAATTGGAGGCACTGAACCACAACTGGACCTAGATTTGTATCTTATCTTTCTTTTGAGTATTAAAGTGTCAAATTTCATCAGCGGATAGCAAAGACTTTGACGGATAAAAACCTAACTGATTCCGTTTTTCTAGGTGGATATTTGGGCAAACAAATTTGACAAAATGAGTTGCAACTCACTAATATTTAAAATCAGAATCTCCCATCATCTCGCCACAACCGCGATCCGGTTCGGACCTTCCTCAGCAATTTCTTCCATGAATCCGAATTGTTGGCCGACACCGTTCAGTTGCGCACCCCAAGGCTTTGAGTGTCCTGGTTTTGCCAACCTTCTACCTCAAGTTCGGTCTGCAGTCCATGCTGAATTGTACCACAGAGAACTTTCCAGACGTGTACCTTTTTGCGGATATGAGCTAGGTGTCCAGCCAACCGGAGTCTACCAATCTTAATTATTGTCATCAACTTCGTTTCACGGTAGATTTAATATAGAATGTGATTACGGGGGTCAGAAACTGTGAAAAGTTTAACGTCGGCAACTGACAATTAAGCCTTATCCGACGTGTGACCATTCATGAGTGTTGATAATCACCCTGATGATCCACCAGCATGCAAAAGCACACCTCAACTTTCTAAAGAAAGAAGCGGGTACCCTGCATCTAGATTCACACCAGTACCAATTGAATTAGTGCCATGCCAGCCCTTATTCATATTGGTTTGATTCTAGACTATTATTCATGCAACACACGGAACTGCACTCAACCTTCAGTCACCGAAAGAAGAGCCGTTGTCCGGTCACGGAAACTGCACTCAACTCTCAGTCACCGAAAGAAGCGCCGTAAACCGTGATTTGCGAAAAGCAGCTGAGGCCAAACTCAGACAACCATAACCCCCGCGAAGGTCCATCCCACTAGTGAGTTGGCAAATCTTCTCTCCCAGCGGTACCCAATTGCCCCTGGGTGAGGGGTTGATGTGACATTTTAGTTTTGCATAATTATTCGTTATACATCATTGTTTTTTGTGATCTTTTGTTGTTTTGCAGCTTTTATCCAACTGGCGGATGAGGAACCCCGCTCACTCTTTGTCAAGTATATCCACATTGATCGAAGGGATGAACCAGCCAATCAAGGGACACACCCAACAGGGCGTCTAATTTCATTAACGTTTATCCACATTCAGTACTCGTTGATCGTATTTCCTCATTTAATATATATTTAGATATATTATCTTTTAAGGATCGCATTAATCTTCATCATACGTCCTGCTTCAATCCGTTAATTCCATTAGACTAAAGCTGCCTATAAATTGACAACAACCTTGCAGAGGCACCACAAGAAGGTGTGGGTCAGCACGTTCACTTACGGGGGAATATGTACTAGGAAACATGTTTCCTTTCTAAATTTCCAGGTCCATGATTTTACCTCCATATATGGGGGTCAACTGTTCTCCGTAAAACTTTTCTCGCGGACGCATCTAAGAGCGTACCTAAGGGCGTAGGCTCTATTGGCTTTAAATATCCGCCCGCGTATTTTTTTTCCATAAAGTTATACAGAAGTACAAAATTCTGACGTGGATTCGCGCTTTTGTCTCAGAAAAGTATCAGAAACATGTTAATGATTTGTCTCTGCTCTAGCTCCCATCTCACTGTCTATTTTATCAATGTCAAAAAATAACAACAATTACTCTGCATGTTGATTGCAATTACTTTCTTTTGAATAGCGTGATCGATCATCATTGACATTGAGATTGTATTGCAACTTCTACATCCATAAGTTGGTTGTGCTCTCTCCCCTGTACTGCAACTTCCTTAGCGGTTGTATTCAAATACTCGCACTTACTATAGAGAGGAAGATTTTGAGGTTGTGCTTAGTTTCAATCTACAAAACGACATTTTTTGTCAGAGGTCAACGAATAAACTCAATTTTTCAAATTCATAAAAACTCAATTCACACCTACTCAATTTATCACCCGTAATGTTGGCAGCTAATTAATTTCAAAAACACCTTGTCTTAGAAACAATATGACATGACATTTTGAAATATTTGATTTTACAAGAATATTCAAAAATTTCTAATAGTTTGCTTTCTTGAGAAAGTTCTTGTGTCGTTCATAACTCAGTTAGCATACAAAACACATCCATAAAGCTACACACAAACAACCCAAAGAAATATCAATTTTACGTTTTATTGAAAGTTTTGATATTTCTTTGATTTGTAGCACTCATATGAAAATATCAATCCTTGTGTACTCATATCCTTCCGCTTTTGGATTCCCATCAATTCCTATCGAAGCCGAAAAGTTTGACATTTTCTTACAAAATCATCAAAAATTTATGTCACAGTAAGCAAACACCCCAAAGAAGATACAAATTGTGGGTGAAGATAGTTCATATTGTGTGTGTAGCAGTCTCGTTAGTTATAAGCGACATACACAGTAGGTACCGGTAGAGGGAACTTTAAAGTTTTCCTTGAAACGTGTGCATCATAAATCACTGTAAAAAGTAATAATAACGCACACTTCAAACCGAAGCCATGTATAAAACTTTGTAACAGAATAAAAGAAAAACAGAAAAAATAAGGAACACAAAAGCAGAATGGAAAAGTTTCTCTTTCATTCTATGGCAAGGTTTCGGTTCGTTAGGATCAAATAGCGTAAATAATAGTAATTGAATGGTTTCTTGTTGAAAATTCAGTGTATAGGTACTGTACTGTATACTAAACGAATGTCGTTTGGTTTATATTTTGAAAAAGTTGATTGATGGGAATTGATGAAGATGGAGAGTTGTTATAGGAGAATGAGTGACATAATGTGGAAGAGAATTAAAAAATCATTTTTTTTTTCATTGTTTGAAGTGATGACAGTTCTGAGATAGGTTATTGAAAATTTCATTAAAACGAATGACCGGATTTTGTAAAACGGAAGTTATGAAATGGAATCCGTTTGTGTTCTTATATGAGGTCACTTTTTTCTCATTTTGAAGTAAGTGGGCGACACATATTAGTATTGAAGAGCTAAATTTGACAGAGATGAAGTGACACATAATCAAGTTTGATTAAAGAAGGGGGACAATAACAAATAGCTATCGAATTTCTTTTTTTGAAACAACTTTTTTTTTCGAAATCTTAATTTTATTTAAAAAAAAATGATCAGTTCTCACAGTTCAGATAACTAGCAGACTCGTCAAGCGTTTTTCTACACAAAATCCTGAAGGTTTACTGAGAGATGGTTATCTGTTAAAAGATGATACAAATTACCAGTTGAGAACTACTCTTTTCAGAGTAAGAAACTATCCGGAAAAACCAACCGAGTGTATGATGGGCAACGAATAATAAAGGAATGCGTAGTAGGTACGTGATATTACTTAAAATTATGTTTTTTTTTTTTTAAGAACAATTGCTTCTGAGCAATTTCACCTGAAATTATATTTAAGGATGAATGAAACAAATTTGTTCACATTTTTCGAATCGAAATTGGCAGGGTTGCAATTTTTTAGACTTTGGAGAGTATTTTTTCGGAAAATATCATAAGAATATTATTTTTAAGGATAATACATTTTACTGTAGAATTAAACACTATAGAAGATGACCTGTTAACATCATTGGAATATTATCCTAAAGGCAAGCTAGGCATGCGCCTAGGGGCGCGAGGCAAGAAAGGGACGCGCCAGCGCAATGATTTTTACTAGTGGCAAAAAAATGGGAGTTCATACGTGGTTGTTTCAGTAGCAAAGTTATGAATTCGAAACGCATTTGCCACTTTTGTTAAATTAAAAATCGGTTCTGATTAACTTAAAGTACCTACAGAGTATTTGACTTTCGGCAGTCGACTTAGCTTCCTTTAATTTTTGTAACGCCTACTTTCTTGAAAAAGATGTCCCCTTAAAACTCGGTTTATTGAAATCTTAGAACACATTTCAATTAAGATCTAAGTCAGTTCTTCACCAAGTACTTAGAACTTTGTTGTAGTTAGAACTTCGATAAAATTAGACCATCGAATTCGGGGTCTATTGCCCTGGAACTCAGTTTATTTAAAATTTAAAAATGAATTGAATTTGTAATCATTTTCGGAAAATAAAGTAAAAGAAAATAATCTGTTCTACGTTCGTATATCGTCACCCATTATTCTGTTTGGATCTAATTTTTGATGATTTCCTACGAATACGATGCGAACGTTATGCTGGAAGAACGGCGTTTTTATACAATGTCAATACGTGTCACTATTAACACATTTTCAGCAGTCCTTCAACTGGTGGCAGAAGACCTTCAACATCTACAACCACGGTAAAAATTGGAATGAATTTACTATGCACTTTTTTCTTGACAGTTTTTGGACACGAGTAGGATTCGAACCCACGTTCTGCGTAAGAGCCAATGCACATAAGCACCTCGCCACGGGCATCACATAAATAAACATAGGTACACACTCATATAAAAATAACCATAAACAGATACAAACAAAAAAATAATCGCAAAGTCAAAAAATTATGTGTATTTGTTTCGAATTGAAGGAAATGTCTGTCAAAAAATACTGCCGGTGGACTCAAAAGTGTCAAAAACATGCTAGAACTAGATTCTCAAAACGATGATTTTAGATTGAGATCTAGAAAAGTGGGGAAATGCCCGAGTTCCAAATATTCTTCATTCTAAACCTAGATTCAGTAAATCGAGTTATAAAGGGAATTAGAGCTGGTGTGAAAAATTAGGCGTTAGTGTTATTGATTTTTATTATTGTAAGGGAAAATCACCTAATGGTCGAAATTCATCATCGGATGGTAAAAATTTTGACGGATTAAAAATCTCCAGTGTTGTGCTTCTAGATTTGGTTTACAAAATTTACGGTTCGACACAACTTTCCTAATTAAAATAATAATTCAAACCGAACTCGTAAGATCTTTTCGATTTCAACGCGTGCATCGGTTTTGATCAAACTAAAGAACCTATGAGAAATTTTTCAATATAGGGGCGCCGATGAGATGCTTGCCTATGACGCCCTCAACGTTTAATCGGCCACTGCTTTCAAGACTCCTGCAAACTAGCTTAAACAGGCTCAAAAATAAAGTAGAGTACCTATTGTGGTTTTTACGTCGATCCACACAAGATGGAACTAGTACCCCTAGTACCCTTAGCGAAGGTACAAAATTTCCCAAACTAACCAACCCACAATAAAAGAAATTCCTTTAGTTTCTCCGACAAAGCTAGGTCTAATTTTGACACAAACTAAACTGGAAGGCGAATATTGATGAAAAAGTTAACAAGGCAAACTGTAACATCCTTAACGTGCAAGAAGGCAATAGGTTCAAAATGGGGCTTTTCACCAAAAGTAACTTGTTGGATACTCACTTATTGAGATGTCATAGGGTGCAAGTCAGGAATGTGTATAACACGAGCACTTTCTTTTATATTAATTGTGGGACAGTTATTCCCATAAATTCACGCGTGAGGCTTAGATCCACCTCGCAATAAATGAGTTAAAACAACTATTTTAGGCATTTTCGAATCTATCCCAGATTGTTTAGATTATACCACCCCAAAAACAGTATTCGGTAACAACATTCAGATTTTTTCTCTAAGAAAACTCGAAACAAGTGTACTGAGTTGAAGGCCCGACAACGTCGTTGGAAATTGTATATACTCAGATCAACTGAATCTCAGTCTACCCTATAGACTTCCCAATCAATGTACTGTGTTCCAAGCAAAAGTAATGGCGACAAGAGAGACATTATTCTGGCTCAAAGAAGCTTTATCTTGCAAGGATACACGATTTTTCTCGGACAGTCAAGCCGATGAGCTCGAAAAAAACGGGACACTTACAGTTAAAAATAGACATAACATAGGAACACCCCTTGCTGCATGCAAACTTCTTTTTACGCAATATGCTCTAGAATCAACAAATGCTAGATCGTCAAAGGATACTCCTGCTTAGCAACAGAACAAACATGGCCGATTTCAGACTAAAAGTGTTCGAAATGCTTGATCCCCTTGAACGTTTTGTTTGCTAAGCTCGACAATTTGAATCGCTACCTCTCATTAGACATGCCATATGAGGCAGGGTGTCTAATGAAATGAATTCTGTATAAGTTGTATGGACGACGGCCCGGCAAAAATCCTCATTCAAACCTCCAAGTGGGTGCCAGGCGGGCAATGATCACTACAGTGTCCTGTTTTTTCGCAGGATAGTGATTAGCTAAGGTTGAGTTGGGTCGCTGAATTGTTGTAACTCCTCAATAGTGCAATGTTCGGAAACCTAATTCAATCATAGTTTAGAGGTTCCTAATTTCAGTGGTGGTGTGAGCGTACTTTGTACGAAAACCGTGCCGAAGAATGAAAGGCTGGGGGATAAACCAGCCATTAACGAGCTCTTTCGGATGCTGTGGCAAGGTCCGTCATATTTCTGCCTTACCCCGGCAAGCGGCTCTGCCGGGGCTGACCGTCTTTCCGCCTCACTCGTGGGAACAAAATGAAAAAAACAAACAGAAAAATTATAAAACAAATTAACCGCGCCAGGGCTGCCAATGCGGTCACATCTCCTGAAAAGGCTGTCGAGTCAACTCAGGGTTGTGAACGGGTTGTCAACCCTGTGGTTGCCACTAGTAGCGGGAGTCTTTCTTGCTCTACTAGCCGCAACCTTTATTTGAAGGAACCACCCGTCAGTGGAACAGCTGTGACGCTCGGCTGTCCCAAGGGCGGCAATTCCACACCCCAACCCTTCCCCACCCCTGCTAGGACGTCGCAAGCGACCCCAAGAAGGGACACCCCATCCGGAGAGGCAAAATCTACGACATGTGGAAATGACTCGAAGGTTGAGGACGTACCCCGATTGGAATCGGTAGCGATTAGATCTGGAGGTGGATCCACAGCTGTGTCACACGGACACAGCTCTGGGTCGGCCAAAAAGAGGTCCATGAAGTCACAGGCCAATCGAGATCAGCGTAATGCTACTCGGATTCTGGCCGCAGTCGGTGTCATACCGGCGGCGGAAAGAACCCCGGAGCAAACGCGAAAACTCGAGTGGGCTAGTGGCTTCCTTAGCAAAATTAACAAACCGGCCTGCAGCGACTCAACGTCAAAGCGCAATAGGTCTCTTGAGGGCGACAAGCCTGATGCGAAAAGGCAGAAAGTGCATGCCAGCAGCACAACAACCTTCAATAAGGATCTTTCTTTTAGCGACGCGCTCAAAGGCAAGATCATAGCCGCAGTCATTGACAGGAGTCATGTGGATGGAAACATCTCTCATGATCAATGGGCAGACGTCAAGGCACACCTTGGTTTCAGATTTTTATCTGTCATCGAGGAGAATCCGGGACCTCTCCCAGACACAGCTGATGCAGGATGGTACCAAAATCGTATCAAACTCATCGCCTGTGGTGATCAGAGATCTTTCGATTTGTACAGGGTTGCTGTCAATGGCTTGCCAGAAGTCTGGCCGGGTGCCAAGCTCGAAGTTGTTACAAGGGAGAATATTCCTTGCCGACCGAGAGCACGTATAATGGTCCCGGCTCTACACAACTGCCCAGATATGATTATGAAATTAATCAAAGCAAGCAACCCAAACCTACCTACTCACGACTGGAAGATCCCAAAGGTTGAGAAGGAGACAGTGGGCCGCTATAGATCAGCTCTCTTGGTGATCAATAGGGAATCACTGGCTCCACTGGCCGCGACCGAAGGCGTGATTAGGTACGGCTTTGATGAAATCATAGTCCGTATCTACAAAAAAGACGAAGACTCGCTAAACGCGCCCCCCACAAAAGCCCCTTCAGCGGAAGGAAACGCTTCACTACCCCCAAATATGGAAGTCGATGCAACACCACCATTGGAACCATCGACCTCCAAAGTCCTAAACAAGCCATCCGACGTGGAGGCTAACTCTATGGTCGACAGAAACTCCGACATGGATACTGAAGACTCCACCCTAGGCATCACTCTGAGTGAGGAAGTCCTACTTCATTCCTCCTCAGACGATGATAACGCCGACGTAACAGTGGTGGAGGTTGATCTAACTAAAAGTAGCAATGCTGCGATTAGTTCAGATTAATCTCCATCACGCCATCATGGCCGCAAACAACCTGATACTCCGTTTGCATAGAAACAAGGAAGACATCGTCTTGATACAGGAGCCGTGGGTCTCAAACTCCACCATTAGAGGCCTAAGGACTCCTGGCTATAAGCTATTGTATGCATCGGAGAAAGGTGAACCAAGGTCATGCATGTTAGTAAAAAATGACTTAAATGTATTTTTACTCCCCAATTACAGCGACAAGGACACCACCACCGCTGTCTTAACAACGGATAAAGCCACCTACTGGCTCATATCCTCCTATCTTGGCCACGACAGCCCAGCTCCAGGAGACACCTTGAGGAAGGCAATTGTGGACGCGCAATCCAAAAAAGTTGGTCTCCTAATTGGATCGGACGCTAACGCCCATCACACGGTATGGGGTAGCTCTGATATAAATGAGAGAGGTGAGTCCTTATTTGATTATCTATTAAGCACTAACCTACTCATAAGTAACATTGGTAATGAACCCACTTTTGTAACCAAGAACAGGAAAGAGGTACTTGATATTACACTTACCTCTGACTCGATCCACAATCTGATTTCAAACTGGCATGTCTCAAAAGAGAATTCCTTCTCCGACCACCGATACATTCAGTTTGAGCTCAATGATGTGGCAAATATATCTACGGGTTTTCGCAATCACCGTAATACAAACTGGGAACGTTATAGGGAGGTACTAGCACAACTGCTTGATCACAACCTTCTTAAAAGCTCCTCCAGTAAAGATGAACTAGACCTTTCTGTGAATCATCTCACCGAAGCCCTCAACGAATCAATGAGAACTTCATGCCCTGTAACCATTTTAAAGGGTAAAAAGAAACCTCATTGGTGGCATAAAGAACTAGAACCATTCAGGAAGAGCTGTCGCAAACTCTTCAATAGATCTAAGTACACTAGATCTCCTTCTGACTGGGACTTATACAAACAGGCTCTTAAGCAATATAAGAAAGAATTAAGAAAGAGAAAGAGGTCTTCTTGGAGAAACTTCTGTGGAAAAATAGAAAATACTTCAGAAGCCTCAAGACTCAGAAAAATTCTCTCAAAAAGTCCAACAATACCCAGTGCTTTAATGACAGAAGCAGACACGTGGACTACCACAGATGAGGAATCTCTTAATCTGTTATTAGACACCCACTTTCCAGGGAGCTCTAGCATACTCAACGACTTAACATCAGAGTCTCAAGCTTCTACAAGCGATTTAGTTGATCTAATAACGCGGGAAAAACTGAAATGGGCCGTAGATAGCTTTGATCCATATAAATCTCCAGGACCAGACGGAATCATTCCGGCCGAACTACAAAAATGCTCAGACATGATCATTCCTCCATTGGAAATCATTCTGACAAGCTGTTTAAGGTTGAGATATATTCCCAAAGCCTGGAGAATGGCAAAAGTAGTCTTCATTCCTAAAGCAGGGAAACCCTCCCACGTTAACCCTAAAGATCTTCGACCAATCAGCCTATCATCCTTCCTTCTTAAAACCTTGGAAAGATTGATTGAAATTTACATTAGACATAATTTAAAACCATGTCTCATTTCCACAGCTCAACATGCTTACTCTAAGGGAAAATCAGTAGAAACAGCACTCCATTCGCTGGTACGTAGTATTGAATATTCCCTCAAATACAAAGAATATAACCTAGTAGCTTTCCTAGATATTGAAGGAGCTTTCAACAACGTCAGTTACCAGGCGATCACAACAGCAATGAACAAGCTGAATTTAGAGAAATCACTCATAGATCTTATAAGTCTCATGCTCAAAAGCAGGACTATAACTTCTAGCATGAGAAGCTTTACTACCACCAGATCGGTGAATCGAGGTACCCCCCAAGGTGGGGTCCTTTCGCCTCTTTTATGGAACATGGTAGTAAACGACCTATTAACATCACTGGAAGCAGAGGGTTTCAGGGTGATTGCCTATGCTGACGACGTTGCAATATCCATATCTGGGAAACATCCCCAAGTTCTCTCGGAACTCTTACAAAATGCCTTAAATAGGCTAACAAATTGGGCTAAGCAATGTGGCTTGGACGTCAATCCACATAAAACAGAACTAGTACTTTTTTCGAGAAGGTACAAAATTCCTCAGATTAGCCCACCCAAGATTAAAGGAATACCATTAAGCTTTTCCGACCAAGCTAAATATCTAGGCCTCATTTTAGACAAAAAACTAAATTGGAAGGCTAATATTGACGAAAGAGTAAAAAAGGCTACCGTAGCGCTTTTTACTTGTAAAAAGGCCATTGGATCAAAATGGGGCTTCTCCCCAAAAATAACCCACTGGCTATACACTTCGGTAATCAGACCGATACTCATATATGGAGTTGTCGTATGGTGGACCGCACTGGACAAGATGGTAAACCTAAATAAGCTCATCAAAGTCCAGCGGTCAGCAGGTATGTGCATCACAGGAGCACTTCGCTCAACACCAACCGCAGCCCTGGAAGTGCTTTTAAACCTAACACCTCTTGACATCTTCTCCAAAATGGTGGCAGCCAACTCATGTGTGAGGCTTAGAGCCACCTCTCAATGGAACAGTAACAATACTGGTCATACTACTATTCTAGACAATTTCAGATCTATCCCAGATCGCCTAGACTATACCACCCCAAAAATGGTATTCGATAAAAGATTCCATGTCTCCATCCCTTCAAGATCTTCCTGGGAAGAAGAGAGACCCCTGGAAGACAATACGATACACTTCTATACAGATGGTTCAAAGACCGATTACGGAGTTGGAAGTGGTATCTATTCGGAACAACTGAATCTCAGTCTATCATATAGACTTCCCAATCAATGTAGTGTTTTCCAGGCAGAAGTAATGGCGATTAAAGAGGCACTATCCTGGCTCAAAGAAAACGTTATATCTTGCAAGGATATACGAATCTTCTCGGACAGCCAGGCCGCTCTCAAATCTCTCGCGTCTGTCTCCACAAACTCTCAAATAGTCCACGATTGTCGATCATCTCTGGATGAGATGACGGAACAGTTTAATATTCACCTCATTTGGGTGCCGGGCCACAGAGACATTCCGGGTAATTGCAAAGCCGATGAGCTCGCCAAAAACGGAACACTTCTGCCTCATGTTAGACAAAAACATAACATAGGAACACCACTTGCTACATGCAAATATCTTCTCAAACAATATGCTCTAGAATCAGCAAATGCTAGATGGTCACAGGGTACCACCTGCCTAGCAACCAAACAAATATGGCCAAGCATAGACCTGAAACGGTCAAAAGGTCTGATTTCACTGAGCAGACAAAATATAAGCTCTACAACCGGAGTCATAACAGGACACTGCCTCATAGGCAGACATGCCTTGAGGCTTGGGGTCTACGCAAACGACTTCTGTAGAAGCTGCATGGACGAGGAGGAGGAGGAAACAATCCAACACCTTCTGTGTACATGTCCGGCACTCTCCAATAGAAGGAATAAATATCTCGGTAATCCCTTCTTCGATAATACCAGTGAACTGGCAACGATAGACACAAAATGTCTTTCTAACTTCATCAAAAGTACAAAATGGTTTGTTTAATTTCATTACTCTCCCATGAGTAACCTCATTAGTGGTATCACAATGGACCCTTGAGGTCTAAGTGAGTCAATTACATCCAGACAGCCACTCCAACCTAACCTAACCTGTATGGACGAGTGGAAAAAGAAATAGTCCATCAGCTTCTCTGTACATACTCCAACAGAAGAAACGCCTCCTAGCTGATGAACCCCTTCTTCGATAGTACCAATGAACTAACAACGGTTGACATACGATGTATCTCCAATAAGAAGTACCAAAAGGTTTTTTTAAGTTCACAACTTTCCCATCAATAACTTCCTATAGCGGCATTAGAATTGAGAATTGCCCCTTAGGGTTTTAGTGCGTCCACAACATCTAGACAGCTACTGAATTGAGGGGAACTACAATTTAACGCCGATTCCGAACGGCAAAGTTGAGAAGCACTTTTTCATGACAGATAATACTCTTGGAAGTTTTGTCAGTTCTTCGCAAGAGGCAGTGCCCGTGAAAGGTGAAATAAAAACTATGGGCGCATTTAGGATTCGAACCCACGATGTTCTGCTTAGCAGCCAACACACCTAGCCACTAAGCTACGGACACTACAAGTGAACATATAAGGCTGAATAAAATGATCAATGCCTTACATTAGAGGGGCCCAAATGCAGTTCATAGCAGGATTTGGGAAGTAAGTTCAAGTTCCTTACTGATCTCCCTTTTGTTTGACAGCAATTCAAACGTTTCAATGCACAAATTCATATTTAAAGCGCGTAACATGTAACATCATAAAGTATGAATAATATAAAAGAAATATTAATTCATTAGCATATACGAAAATTTACTTCATAATATTTAAGTTAAATCTTCCATCTTCCCTCACAGCCACAATATTAATATTATGTATGTCTTTCCGGTTGTTAAATTGCACTTTTAATTTTAAATATAAAAATCATTAATTGTACAATCGATATGGTTTCCATTATGAAAAAGTCATAATATCCTGAAAACTTCAATGCAATTGAAATAAAAATTAATATACTTGCGCAAATACCCACAGCTGCAATGGTACACCCTTTTTGCCAATCTCTCTCCCTGATCCTGCAGACAACTTTTATATTTATAAACCTTTGGCATTAAATCGATAATATATGTAATTGGGATTTAAAAATAATATTAAGACCAATTTTGTGTGGGAGGTCCTTCTGCCTCTGTTAAATGAATGATATGTAATTCTGGTAGCAAACACGTGACTTTTTTGGTTGCAAGAATACGGCAAATTATTTCGTTGAAAATATTTCAACGTTTTTATTTATTTAAAAACTTAATTGGTGATTTTTTTCAATTCATTTAATTCTTTATTGTCCAGTGGTTGTTTATAGAAAACCATTTGCGGTTCTTTCCTTTTTTCGACTAATTAGCGACTTGTGTAAATTGGCTTCATTTACTATAACTCAGAATACCATAACATTGGTCGTTGGTCGGATTTTAAAACGTAAAATATTATTGAAAACCATGTTTCTCAATATTAATTGTCAATATATACAAGAATAAAGACATATAGGTTTCATGTGAACGGTACAATGAATATAAAAATGATAATGAACCTTACAAGCAGAAGCTTGTTAACGTGCACAGTCCATTGTTCACAAACAAGCCCATAAAACCGTGTGTAAGTAGGCGAAGTCGATAAAATTGAAAGAGAGAAAAAAATATGTTCATATTTGGGCTTCATGCGTGCTACAAAACAGTCGTTATGGGTATTTGCTTATGGAAAACAAAAAGCAAACAGGATATACTTTGCATAACTTCCCACGTTGGTTTGAATTCGTGGTGAACGGTGTGAAAGCTGATTAAAAATGCGTTACCACATAGACACTTTGATAGAATCTTTACGACTTTTGAGCCATTAAAGCGAGTAAATTCGAAACTCCTGTCTGCATTCCGTGAAAGACAGGCGTGTTAAAATATCAATTTTCAAAATATTGTTCATAATTTGAAAAAACGATTGTTTTGGTTATGATTTGCATTTGTATTTGGACAAATTGCGGTTCAGAGGTTCTGTAGGTTTATATCATTTATTTATAATGTTGTTAATAGCGCATATTATATACTTGTATTAAAGTAATATTTTGATTTCCTTACTAAGCTGAAATATATGTGTGCCTACCTTTGGAGAAGTGATGGATTGAGAATTAGCTGATTGATGAATCAGCAATAAATTATTGGAAAGTTTAGCTACAACAGCAATTGTATTAAAGTATTCAGTATTTTGTTGCTAATCTGTGCCACATGAATTGCTCATTTAGTTCTTGGAAAAAACGGGATCTAATAATACGCTAGCAGAACCATATTGATGTCTAAAGCACCAATTAAATTAGCAACGCGTATATTTTGACTCAAGTTTGTTGCTAATTTTTCTCATAAGAATTAATTTTGTTGTTAAAATTGTTACGCGGTTACGCATCTCCTCTTTTTTGACAAATAACCAGCATACCCCCGAAGTGAACTTTCTCATAAATCATTAAAACCAATATGTTCTTCCACGCTAGCCAAACCTTTGCGTAAGCTTTTTCATCTATCCCATTCTTCTTGGCTTATTCCAAAGAAAGGTGAATCTTTCTCTCCCTCTTTTTATTAAGGTCATGGAAACGCTGATTAACTATCAGCTCAAGAAATATCTCGAACACCTAAAGCTTCTTAATGAGCAGTACGGCTTTCGCAGCAACAGGTCAACTGGTGATCTGATGGTTTACCTCACCGAACAGTGGAACAAATCTTTACATCGTTTTAGAGAAAGTAAGATTGTTGCACTTGATATTTCAAAGGCATTTGATAAAGCCTGGAATCTTGCTCTATTATCGAAAATGCGCCTTCGGTCCCGATGCATCCCTTCTTTCTTGGATCAGAAATTTTCCTTCTAACCGTTCGATACAAGTTGAATTGGCCGGATTCAATTCTGAAGCCCAAAATATAAATGCTGGTGTTCCTCAGACCTCCGTTTTGTCTCCGACCCTCATTTTCATTAATGATCTCTTGTCTGTAACTTCTAATCCAATCAATTGTTTCGCTGACGATAGTACCCTAAGCTTTTCATATTTGTGATGCTTGCTTTCTATGGCTGAGGTATGCTCAGTCTGTCCAGGGTGTTCTCGACTAAGCACCAAACGTCGAGTTAAAGATCCAAACCAAATAACACAACCAACCTTCACTATTCGTTCAACGGCTTTTTATTTAGTAATATCTTAAGTGTAACAGGTTTCTTATACTAGTTCATGTATAGGCAATTTACTTATAATACTTATAATACTTAATAATACCACAGCGACGATGAGTTACTCCTTGCCTTTCGGTTCTCGGATAGTCGCGGCTCCTCGTAGACAAATAGTCGGATTATAAAGCTGTCAGTGTTGCCACTGAATAAACCGAGTCTAGTCAAAATCAGACTCCTGTTCACAACAAACGTTGTACGGTGAGCTATCGCCCCTGTTTGTTTACTATCCAGAAGGGAAGAGTAAGCGAAATTAACTTCTGTCAGCGAGCGGCAAATCTCCACTGAATAAACGTTTGGCCGAAGCCCTGTCTTTGATACTTTCAGAAGGAGTGGATCGAAGAATAAACGGTAAACGGTCGAGTAACAATTATTACTCTTGTTCGTATATTTTCCAGAAGGGAAAATACACAAAATAAGCGGTCGGCAAAATATCGGATCGGAGAGAAGCCCCGGTCGGTTGAGAATATATTTTGAAGAAATATATTCCCAATACAAAATACAGGTGGGTAGCTCTAAATATATAGTGCTTCCCGGCAAAAAATTTATAAATAGGATGCTGGTGTAGCAAACTTCTCTGGCGTTCTCTCTACCGAAGCGGAGTCGGAACTCACATCCTTCCACTTCGGATGTGCAACTGCAACGGCAAAATATGATAAGCTCATTAAACTCTGATTTAAACAGTATTGTACAATTGGGAATACAAAATCGAGTAGGCTTTAAGGCTTCGAAAACTCAATGTTTTCTTGTATCGTTAAAGCGACGCTATGGGGGGGGGGGAGGCACCCCTTGTCACTGTCCATGAGTGGCACTTGCATCTGTGAAACCGAACATCTCGAAATTCTCGGAATGTGTATCACCGACCACCTCTTGTGGAACGAGCACATACGCGAGGTCCCCGTTTGATCTGGCTATTATCTACAAAGCTTAAGTACAATTCCCATATTTCGGCTTGTGCTACATACTTAAGCCTCTTGGATGGTATACAAAAAAGAGCAGTAAGAATAATTGGTGATATAAATATCTATATCACTAACTCACTCACTTGATTGGAACACCGTTTTAACGTTTCGTGTCTCCCCTTGTTTTACCGTATTTCTACGGTTATTGCTCTAGTGAAATAGCGAGTTGCATTCCACCCCTTAAACAATGCAACCGTAAAACCCACGCTTCCAGGAATGCCCATCAGTTTACCCGCGAGCTCAATATCGGTCGTACGCTCAAGTATAGAGAATCGTTCATTAGCCGTACTACGCGAATATGGAATTCTCATCACAACTCTGTTTTTCCCGATCATTGTAATGTTCAGGAATATTAGACCAATGTACACCGGCACCTCTTCTCCAACCCCTTCCAAAAAGGACTATTGTGGCTCGCAATTATTTACTCAGCATACAGTGGAGGAAAAGTACATGATTTTTTTTTTGTCTGCATGCACAAAGACGTTTGTCATGCCAAAATGACTGAAATCTATCTGGACCATCCAAATTTAATTTCTTGACAGAAGCCAAACTGATAAGGACCTATTAGGTTGTTGACGAAGGGCTTCCAACGTTCAAACAGCACGGTAGACAAGATCTTATAGGCGATGTTAAGGAGAATTATACCTCTGTAGTTGGTGCAGCTCAGGAGATCTCCTCTTTTGAGGATCGGGCATATACGATACTGAGGTTCCATTCGTTGGGCATGCTTTCCTCCGACCAGGTGAGCTGGTGCATGCTCCTAACCAGATCACCTGCAGCTGCTTTGTACAAATTGGCGGCTAGCCTGTCTTCTCCACCGGCTTTGTTTGACTTAAGCTTAGATATCGCTACCTTCACTTCGTCAATGTTGGGTGGATGGAATTGTTGGAGATAGATATACAGTTGTTCATTTTACGTAGGACTGGAAACATTACATCACATATCTTGGATGGCGGCAATAATTATCTGCTTTATAGAAGTCAAGAGCTTTCGCTAGTTGTTTGGTTTGTTAAGGGACCAATTATTCCAAGTGCAGGACTGTAATTCGTTGTCCTTTAAACGTTTGAGTGGGTTTGAGTTCCGTCTGTATCCGAGGCTTTTTGGTGTTTCAGATCAGAGTCCTCTTGAATACACGGTGTCTTCCCTTCCATTATCTTAAGTTTACATTTTTTTTTTTGTAATATCTACTTTTCAAGAGTTAAACGTTAAAAAAAATGAGATTTTCGAATCGAAACATCTTGTAAATGGGTGACTTTTACAAAAAGTGCTCAGGATACTTTGAAACTCCAAGTTTTCATTGTTGTAACACATTGGACTTTGTCTTAAAACTGGGTGTAAATTTTGTCGACTAAACCTTTGACCGACTGCCTTGATGTTTATGTGAATTATGAGCTTTCTTTTTATTTTTCCTGCAGACAGCTAAAGCATTTAAAAAAAGAAACACTATCTCCTTAGCCGGCTTTAACCCGGGACGATCTAGGAAAATAAGTAAGGTATTCTATTCAGAAATGATTCTCCTTGGAAACGATTTATAAGATTCCCATTCATGCAAAATCCATAAATACAATACAAAATTGAGGTCTTAAGCATATTTTTGACGTTATAGCTTTTTAACTTATGTTCTTAAACATTTTTTGTCGAAGGATAATAGCGAAGGCTGATAGTTTTATAAATTGTTTCAACTCAAAATACTACTTTTTACAGACCTTTGTTGGTCGAGGTCGCTGATCAAATGGAATATTATATCTATATGAAAAGCAATTAATTAGTCAATAAGTCAATAACCTTTCGTTAAGTAGGCATGTAAGTTGTATGGACAAGTTGAATAAATGATGAATACTCCACACAAATACCCTCCCTCTCATTATGTGGCGCAAACCTAACCTCCAATCCTCTTTTTTATTGATTTTATTGAATTTAGTAATTTATGATAATTGTTGATGTGGTCAATTCTGTGGAGTATTTGTTGCCCATCAAACGATACCTACGCACGCCAAAAAGTTGTTGGAATCTTAAATATTATAACTTGAAACCGACCTGACATTCTTCGAAACATATTCATGCTCTTCATTTTCATTAGAGTTATAAAAGTCAAAAAACACAGTTAGGTACTTTAGCGAAATTCTGATTAATGGATCGTTTATTTTTGTCATTTATTTTATTTAAGTTCCGAAGGCGTGTGTCACAACGAGTTCTCCAAAGTTTTTATTCAAAATTTGACATTATCCTGGGAATAACAAAATTAATGCTCTTTTTCTCTTTTTTCGATTAAAATAAAAGCCTTTTTTCTGTTGTAGAATTTTTTCTGAAATATGAATTATGCACTTCATAAAAATTAACAATTTAAGTAGCAATGAAAAAAGGTATAAATCTGTTGTTGTACAGAAAAATTGTTTATTTTTAATCACAAAGTTGAAATAACTACCTACCTGCACAAGCACACTGCACAGCTTAATTAAAAGGAGTTGATTTACGACGCACGTTTTTTCTTTAATTACACTTACCCAAACTCAAAAACAGTGAGACACCCATCCCGCAGTCAAAGAGCAACCAGTGTGAAGACATGAAAAACAAAAGCAAAAGGATATGAAAGATGACTTGGGGTTTTTGGGGGGCTTTAAATTTAATATTTTCAGGTTGCAGTTAAGAAAATAAATATTCCACCTCACCGCCTACGAAAGGAACGATCCTTCTCATATTTCATGTTCTGCTAAGCTCTGTGATTATATTTTTGTACATTGTTTGGGTTAAATCCCTTTCCTTGCTTATTTTATATCAAAAAGCAGTTCCCACTTCCACAAAGTAAAGCACTTTCTAGATTTCTGTGAAGACTTTTCTCTCTAGAGTCTAGATAAAGAGACTTAAACGAATTATGGCAGAAAAAAGAATGAGGGGGTGTGTTGACAGAGTTGGTTAAATTTTGGTGTCATGCTCTACGCGTTCGCCTACGTATTTGCTCACGCAATAACAAAATTTACACTTTGTACAAAATAAACATTTTTCGGTTTCCAAAAGCCAAGAAAGACAGTAAATTAAAAAAGAAAACAGGAAAATTGTTTGAGATTAAGAATTTTTAGATGTCTTCATATTTTATAAAACTTCACCGCTTCGTGTCGTCTGCGCTGGCTGAAAAGTTGATTTTGTTACTAATTAGTTATGAATATTTGAAGGCATATTTGCATAGCAATTACGAGTTAATAGTCCAAATTAAGTAGAAATGGTTGTTTGAAGATGAAAAGATTGCAAACCAAAAGGATTTCAAAGGAAAAGTCCTTTGTTGTGATTTTAATGAAGTGCGATAATGGATTTTAAATCGTTGATGTAAGATTTACTATTTCGGAAAATAGAAACAAATGTATTTCAAACAGCAACCTGACATGGAACTTCAACCTGGAAGTTTCTAATAATAGTATAAATTGATCTCAATGCGACTTTTTCCTTCAGCGGCATTTATGCCACTTAATAGAATTATTTGGAAAGACTCACCAAGTGGGTAAATGAAAATAACCTACTAAGCGAATACCAAGCCGGATTCAGAAAGGGTTACTCCACAGTAGAAAATATTTTCATCCTGACAAGCATTGCACGATCATATCTAGAAAACGGAAAAAAACTGTATGCCTTCTTTGTAGACTTCAAAGCTACATTCGACTCCATAGATAGAAAAGCTTTATTCTTCAAACTCTCAAATCTAGGACTCTCCACAAAGATGACGAACATATTGAAACAGCCTTACCACGAAAATCGTTCAGCTGTCTGGGATGGTAATATACTATCAGAATGGTTTCATACAGAAACAGGAGTTAAACAAGGTTGTCTTTCTCACTTCTTTTTTCTCTCTTCCTGGATGACCTCAGCGTACACCTACCAGGGGTGTATATCTTACGCAGAAACTAAGATCAAAATTCTGATGTACGCAGATGATTTAGTCATGTTAGCTGATAATACAAATACAATGCAACTAATGATTAACAAACTCCAAACTTATTGTGACTTATGGAACTTAAAATTAAACACCAGTAAATCAAATATCATGATTTTCCGTAATAGAACCGGACGGTATGCGAGTAACGAGAAATGGTACTGGGGACGTGAAGAATTGGAGAAAGTCAAAGAATATAAGTACCTGGGCGTCCTGCTAACCCCGCGAATTTCATTCAAGTCTCACTTGGAAGGAAAGTTGAAAGAGGCAAAAAGAGCAATTAACAGCACCTGGAGTAAAATTTTCAAAAAGGATATTATTGTGGCAAGTGCCAAATTTAGAATATTCGAAGCAGTTGTCCGTGCAATCATGTGTTATGCAGCTCAAGTATGGGGAATATGGCAATTCGAAGAAGTAAAAAAACTCCAAAGATACTTTATCAAAAAAATGTTCCGACTTCCAGTTAACATACCAAACTATATACTGCACACGGAAACCGGACTACCAACAATGTTCACATATACCCTAAAACTCCATGTGGACTACATGAAGAAGGTGTTGAACCAACCAGCATATCGCCTCACATTTATAATTGCTTCGCATCTGCAAAACTGCAACAACAAGCTCTGCAGAGAACATAATGTCACTGAAGAAACAAATGGACAGTGGGCAATACAGGAGCTCATTACAAAGTTGACTCCGCCCAATTTGCAAACTTCCGCGACCAAATCCAAGATAGCCAAATGAGATTGACGTATAAGCATCTCCAACATGATCTAGGACTTAACAATTACTTCCATGACGACCTAAGTGTAAATAAGATATCAACAATCTGTAAGACTAGAAGTGAAATCCTGCCTTTAAACTATAGACCATACGTAACTGACTCTGATTCAACGTGCACGCTATGCAACCTCAGACAAATAGAAGATACGCAACATTTCATCGCAATATGCCCAGTGTTGAAAACAATTAGAATACGGGTCTGGGGGAAATCTATACTACAAACGAATGAACTTATGGAAATACTAAACGGAGAAAACTGGAACCTGCTCTACAATTACGTCAAAACGACACTCAAGTACAGACAACAAATAATAAACGAATACTTTTAACAGAAAACCTTTTTAGAATAAGATTAATTATCAAATTTTCATTAAAAAAAAACTCTCTTTTCCGGCTGACGGCACAAAGCCAATTGCACTATTGTGAAAGATGTAATATGTATAAGAAAGAAAAATGAACAATAAAATTCACTACTTACTACTACTAGAATTATTTGAACGAAGAATTTGTTTGCTTCGTTCTCCATGATTCTCAGCGTTTGGTGTCTCATAAGATTTCTGTTTTTCATCAAGGATTCAGGGCTGCTAGAAAAATCGAAAAATGAACCAGTTTTCAATCTCCTTTTTGTGTAGATTTGCATGAAAAAGGAAAGTTTTTTTTCGGACAAATGATGTGCTGCATAAGCACTTTCCAAGGTTTCGTTATCCGGGATTCTAATTACCAATCTTTCGACCCAAACCTGAACGGATTCGCCAGTAAACATAACCGCCGTATTTGCATTTGCAAAATTTATAATTCTGGTATAGAGCAATGATTGCTTACTTTTTCGTTCGTCAATTGAAAAACTAGAAGATAAAAAATCATCTTTATATATACACTAGCGAAACCCCCGCCAACTTCGCAGGGCTCCGGCCCACTATGGTCCCAGAGTAAAGGATGGGTAGAATGAAGAGTAATGATAATCGATTGAAAATGGATGGCAGAAATGGATCAATCTTATTAGAAATATCGTGACTATACTTGAAAATCTCATAAATTTATTTGTTTTTCATTAAATATACTTACTAACTTACTTATCCGGTTTAAAATATATAAAAGATCTCAGTCTGAGATTCTGCAGCCTTCCATCGTGAACGGTCCCTCGCATGCACTTTCCAGTCGGCGAAACCAAGCACTCTGGCATCCTCAGTCACCTGGTCCTTGTACCGTAGGTTCGGTCTTCCTTGTCGTCTCGAACCTGGGGTCTAGAGCGTTGTCGCCCATTCGCTCGATGTGGCTGAGCCAATGTAGTCGTCTTTTCTTGGCCTTCTGGACTACATCCACATCTTGGTACAGCTCGTACAGTTCGCGGTTGAACCTTCTTTTTAATTCGCCATCGTCGCATACGGGACCGAAAATCCGTCAAAGAACTATTCTTTCGAAAACGCCCAGTATCAATTCCCCGTTTTAACTTATCGTCCAGCACTTGGCGCCGCCGTAGAGTAGGACTGGGAAACTCAAAGTTTTGTATAGCAGACACTTTGTCTTTCGAGTGAGGAGTTTTGAGCCCAGTTATTTCGCTTAAACGAAGCAGCAGCGGGTCACTAGGGTAATTCTTTTTCAGATCTCCACTAAGGTGTTGTTTGTGGGATTGATATTTGTTCAAACGTAAGTGAACTCCTTAACTACCTCGAAATTGCTGCTACGAACAGTGACGTTTTGTCCAAGGCGGTGGACAGATGTTGCTTTGTTTGTTGATAGCATGTACTTTGTTTTGTCCTCATTCACTTCAAGACCATCGAGTTTTGCCTGTTCTTCAATCACTGTGAAAGCCTCAAGCACAGCTCTCTTGGATCGACCGATGAAAAAGTCACTTTGCGCATGTTTTAAACAAGTCAGATGAGCTGTCATCCATTTGCACACTGCGCTGCGTTCGGAATCCCGACTTCAGACATCGCCATCATCAGCCTTTGCTGGTGGATGCTATCATAAGCAGCTGTGAAATCGATGAAAAGAAGGTGGGTTTCCGTTTGAAATTCGTTGGTCTTTTCCATGATTTGCCTCAGTGTGAATATTTGGTCTATCGTTGTTTTGCCTGGCCTAAAGCCACACTGGTACGTGCCGATTATTGCATTGCAGACGCTCACACAGTACTTTGGATAGGATTTGGTATGCAACATTAACCAGGGATATGCCTCGGTAGTTTTTGCATGACATAGGATCGCTGTTTGTAGATGGGCATATAGGAGCTTAGCGACCAGTCAGTGGACATGCATTTTCTCCCACACTTTGTTGTTGACCTGGGGCATGCGGTTCAAAAACACCTCCTCCATATTTAAAGAGTTCCGCAGGTATGCTCATCCGACCCGCGGACGTTGTTTTTAGCTTTTGGATGTCTTTCTACATCTCTGTGCTGGAGGCTGGGACTGGGTCTTCATTGACTGGTCTTGCTTCTCTTTCGTCATTGGCTCGCTCGCATTTTGCGTATTCAGCAGCTGTTTGATGTGCTGCTTGAAAACATCTACAATTCCCTGTGCTTCGGTGACTAGGTTTCCTTCACTGTTTCGAAGAGCCTGTGTCCCGGTTCTCAAACCAGAAGCTAATTTCTTCGACCTTTTAAAGAAACGCTCGGTGTTGTTTTGGCCCGAGACTCTTTTAGATCTTTTAGCTGAGAAACTGCGGATGCTTTTCTTCCTTCGCAGGGTCTTTTTCTCATTTCTCCTTTTTGTTCGGTACTCTTCTCTTTTGCTTTGTTTTCTGCAATAAACGGGGGTGGTTGGTACCTATGGTGGTCTCGCTACGTTTTTATTATTTCGCGATATTGGTTACACAAGGTGTTTGACATCTGTGGTGTTTGGGTGGACGGCGAAGAGTCGCTCACTCAAGCACTCACTGTAGTCTCTACCTCAGCCCTTGATAAAAAAAAACCCATCTTACAACATACCTTTCAAAAAAGACAGTTAAGTAATTACGATGAATAATTGCTCATTCTATAGGTACTGAACGAATAATTTTCTGCTTGCTCTTAACTAAGTGATTTCCAGTGGCCTTTATAACTAGCAACATCTTGCTGACGCCTCATAAGAATATGAAATATTTCAATGTAGATATACCTAAGGACTTTTTGTCTTCCACGCAAAAAGGAACGATAGTCTCTTACTCTTTTGAATATATTTTTTTATTCGAATACTCGTCTTCATTTTCTTAGATTATTCATTTCTAACGATGTATTATTTCTTAACACATATCCTCATAAAATACTTTAAAAATACATCCAGACATTTGCAAACCCACATATACACCATTATAGAATGTCCTTTGTTCGCTGGTGTTCATCTTAGAACATGAGCTTGAAACTCATTCGAAGAAAAAAGAACTTAATAATAGGACACAAGAATGTAATAAAATTCCACTTGTTGATTATTCACAAGCATATCCTCACAGAAATAGAATAGAATCTTCGTATGTAAAACTATATATGACTAAGATTTGCTCTCAAGGAGAAATGCCAATGTGCTAAAATAAAAATAGAGCTGCCAGTGTGAAACATTTCAAAGAAATAAGAAATTGCGCTGACAATTTAAGGAACGCAAAAAAATGAAAAAAATAAATCTGGAAACTCTACACCATTCGTATACCCATGACCGGAGAAGTTGAAAATCGAAGATTAATTACGGTTCCCTATGCCTACCCATTCCGAACCAAAGACTTGTTGGATATGCTCTGCCCAATTCTCAAGTGTTCAACATTATTTTTTTTTTGTGTTGAAACGGGATTGAAAAATGAAATACCCTTAAGGACCCATTTTGTCTAAAATGACAAATAGGGTATTTTTTCCATTTTAATAGATAAAAAGTCTAGCATTAAGTTTGGGGATGAAATAGGAGTATCAGCCATTTGACCAAGTTAATGGTTGTGAATGACGGAAAACGAAGAAAAATAAAACTCGCCCTCTTATTGGACTCTTAACGAATATTTGTCTTGTTTTGCATATCCTATTTCTTGCTTTAAGTAGCAAGGGAATTTGAACGGGGATGGAACTTAGTTTTAAATAGCTTCGCTTGATGGGTTTTTCTATCTAGTTAATGACAAGTTGTTGATCTTTTATTTTCGACAAGGGAGAGCGGAAAATGTCAATTCGCAAATACCATATATTCGAACAATGTTTTCTTATTCAATATATAAAATTTAAGACCTGAGAGCCTCCTATGAAGCGTTCACAGGACCTATTTGGGGTCTGCTTTCCAAGAATTGAGGATTTTGGATACTCTACCAATCACCTTCTTCAAGCAAAATTCAACAAAACAGCTTTAACAAAAAAAAATGTCTTGCAGACTTTTTTTTCAGAAAATCCTTCAGACACTCTCTTTGCGTCTCACCTCGAAAACAAACTCAACTTAATTTTTTATTCAAACATGCTTGCTTATTCCTCATTTCCTTGCTTTCCATTTAGGAATGAGTGCTTTTTACTTAGCCTCATTTCGTCATATCCTTTAACGAAGGTATTTGACAAAAAATGTCAAAAAAAAAAAAAAAATCAAAACGAGCTCATTATCCTGCACACACGTGTAGTTAGGCTCTTCCGCTCCAACAAACCAAATGATGATGGTTGAGATATGTGAGCATTTTGTTGTTCTTGTTTTATTGCGATGTCTCAAAAACAAGCAGAGATTGTGCTACGAAAGTAAAACCTGCGGGTAATTTAGAAATAAATTTTAAATTTCCAAAACGTTTTTGCTGTTGTCAAAGGAGTTTTGGCAAGTTCAAGGCACTAAAATCTCAAAGCGACGAAGAGTTTTTATACTGTCAGACATCGCAAGCTTTTTGCTTTTGGCATTGGCATACGAGATTGTGTTAGGTGGGTCTTATAAATTTGAGCCGTATTTTGTTTTCATGTGCTCGCATGCGGAATTTGGTTATGAAGGTTTTACTTGTTAGTGGCAATTACACGAACGAATAGGCATCTCGTTAAGCCAATGAATGTCATTTCCGTGTGAAATTTATCATGCAAAATTCTTGAAATCCCTGTTATTCTCTCCAGTTGTACTTCGGTCGTGCTTCATTGTTTATTGACTTATGATAAATTCACTTGGTGTTGAGATTTATGATCAACATAATATTGTTGCTCGGATGGTTGGGTGTTTTAGGATCTGAGGGCGTATTCTGTATATTTTCCTACACACCAATTGCTAAACCTACCTCCAAGTGGTAACCACCGGTTATATCACAAGACATAACTTACGAAACTTGTATGCGCGAGTGCAAAACACAGAGGCAGAAGCACTTAAACAATGGCCCTACAAATCTGGAGGTTAGTGTGAGGGGCTAACAACCCCTCCACGGTAAAAAAACCATGAAGTTATGAGAGAGATAGGCAACCCGGAACGACAACAAACTACGCATTGAGAGTTTGTACCTGGAATTTTAAAACACTCTACACTCCAGGTGCAAATCAAAAACTTGAAACTGTCCTCACGCAGTATAAGGCAGACATAAATGCGATCCAGGAAATACGATGGAAAGGATCAGGGATAGTAAAATGGAAAAATTGTGACATTTATTACAGCTGTTATCAAAGAATGCACACATTTGGATGCGGATTCGTCGTGGAAAATCGACAAAGATCAAAAGTCGTAAATTTTAAGCCAATTAGTGATCGACTGGCTGTATCCACATCAAGGCCACACAACATCAGTATTATATGTGCACACGCCCCCGATAATGCTGAGGAGTCTAGCAAGGAGGATTTTTACGAACTCCTGGATAGAGACTACGAAGCTTGTCCAGATTATGACGTTAAAATTGTACTCGTTTAGTTGAAATGCACAGCCTCCACTAAGTAACAACAGACTTTCCGACTCAAAACAGCATCCGCAGTTTCTCAGCTCAAAGATCTAGATCTAGTCTCGGGCCAAGAAGAACACCCAACTTTTTTTTTAAAAGGCCGAAGCAATTAGCTTCTGGTTTCAGTACCGGAACACAGGCTATTCGAAACAGTGAAGGAAACCTAGTCACCAAAGCACAGCTAATTGTACATGTTTTCAAGCAGCACTTCCAACAGCTGCTGAGAGTGCATAATGTCGAGCAAGCCAATGACGAAAGAGAAGCAGGACCAGTCAATGAAGACCCAGCCCCAGCTAAAGGAAAAGCTAAAACATAGAAGTCCGTCGGGTCGGATGTGGAACTCCTTATAACGGGTGATTTTTTAGCTGGCTTGGTTTTGGCAACACTGGTTTTGACAGCTGACATGTGTTTAGTACCTTGTGTCACTGTCAAACAGCTTCAGTTTGGTTTGCATTTCAACCATGGATCGTCTTACAAATGAACAACGCTTGCAAAGTATTGAATTTTACTATCAAAATTCGTGCTCGGTTCGAAATGTTCATCGCGCGCTGCTT